>CM053763.1:80022522-80083476 GCA_028658305.1 Pachyuromys duprasi
ACATTGCAGCCAGCCCTGAGGAGACAGGATGAGCTGGGGTTGGATGGAAGGGGAGGAGGTCCTCCCCTGTTGGTGGACTTGGAAGGGGCGGGGAGGAGGGAGATGAGGGAGGGAGTGGGAGGGTGGGAGGGAATGAGGGAGGAGGCTATGCCTGGGATGCAAAGTACCTAACCTGTGATTGATATAAAAATAAATAAATAAATAAATAAATAAATAAATAAATAAATAAATAACAAAAAAAAAAGAAGCAGCTCACCGACACCAGAGTATAGGAACTTCTACAGAGGAAATGTCTGTATTTGTTTCACAAATAATGACGTGATAAAGAAGTGGGGGGCGGGCTGTGACAGATGTAGAGGTCTAAGAGAGTAGCTGCTTCATAGGACTGGGGCATCTTTCGGGAGTGATGAAAAGTCCTGGAATTCAAGGTAGAAGTTGTACAATACTGTAAAAATATTAAATGTTGGTGAGTGGTTCACATTAAAATGATTGACATCTGTGATGTGAATTAGACTTCAATAAAAAGAGACTTAAGTACAGTCAAGGAGCTAGAAATAAGTGCTTACCTAGCATGTGTGGAGTCTTGGGCTCAACTCACAGCCCAAGAGCTAGAGAGAAAAGAAAAGAAATAAAGCCATTAAATACACAGCTAGATTTTGTCTGGCAGGCCTCTATGAAGAAGACCAATCAATGAAAAGAGCTATTGGGTCAGCCACAATTTATGCTGACCTCAAATTAGAATAACCAGGAAGTGTGTTCGTCAGTGTTCTATTGCTGAGGAGAGACGCTATGACCATCACAACAACTACTAAAGAAAAGCATTTAATTGGAGCTACTTCAAAGTTCAGAGGTTTAGTCCATTGTCATCGTGGTGGGCAGCATGCAGCATGCAGACATAGTGCTGGAGAAGGGGCTGAGAGTTCTACATCTTGATCCTCAGGCAGCAGGATGGAGTGAGAGCCACTGGGCCTAGCTTGGGCTTCTGAAACCTCAAAGACCACTCTGAGTGACACACTTCCTCTAACAAGGCCATACCTCATAGTGCCACTCTCCAGGGACCAAGCATTCAAATCCTTGAGCCTATGGGGGCTGTTCTCATTCAAACTACAACAACCAGTTCCAACTTTTCAAGATTTATTTATTTTATGTGTTTGGTGGTTTTGTCTGCATGTATGTCTGTGCACCACTTGTGCTTAGTGCCCATGCAGGCCAAAAGAGAGAGTCAGATCTTCTGAAGCTAGAGGTACAGATGGTTGTGAGCCACCATGAAGATGTTGGGAATAAAACCCAGGTCCTATGCAAGAGCAACAAATGCTCTTAATCACTGAGCCATCTCTCCACTCCCCAACTTGTTAAAACTAAGAATGAATGTTAAGGCTTTTAATTACAGTATAATCCTTTCTGAAGCCAAATAATTCATAAGGAAAAAAAAGCATGTTTCCTGATGTTCCACTAAGCAGTTCACAAGCTTTTTAAGCTATCCTTTCCCACCAAAACAACTCTGACAGCTGTGGCTTCTATTCAAATTGCAGCAAGGAATGCCTTTCACCAAGTAAAAGTACGCAAAGCAAACATGATGAAGGTTCTTATTTTGTTTTCTTTTATTTTTCGAGACAGGGCTTCTCTGTGTAGCCTTGTCTGTCCTGGACTCACTTGGTAGAGCAGGCTGGCCTCAAACTCACAGAGATCCACCTGCCTCTGCCTCTGCCTCTACCTCTGTCTCTGCCTCCCAGATGCTTGGATTACAGGTGTGCCCCACCGTGACCACCTCACAATGAAGGATTTTCTGATGCTACCCTGAGAATTGCTGTGTGGCACAGCCTTTCTCCTCCATGGCACTCCTGTCAGATATCTACCCTGTTCTTCTGCTTTCTCCTCAAATTCTAGAATGTCACCGACCATTCATTAATCTAGGAATGATCTGGCTTTCTGGAGTGTGTTCAGCCATAAAAATTCAGTGGAAAACTCCTATTTCATCATCATTTTCTATGTCATACACTAACTCTCCAATTCTCCACACTGGAACTACAAAACATAAGTCAGATGTCTCTCCATTTCCCACACATTTGAAAATACTTTAGTTAAATCTATGTTGGAGTATAGAACCAACCAAATGTGGATACATGCTCTAAGATGGCTAAAGTAGAGTAGAGCACTAGCCTCTATCATCCTAACAAATTTTTTTCATTTTATTTTTATTTTATGTCAATGAGTGTTTTGTCTGCATGTCTGTGTACTGTGTGCATGCAGGGCTACCACAGGCCAGAAGAGGAAGCCTCTGGAATTAGAACTACAGGTGTTTGTGAGCTGCCACGTGAGTGCTGGGAGTTGAACCCAGGTCCTCCCAAAAAGCTGCTAAGCCATTTCTCCTGCCCATTCTAATAGTCTTATTTCCATTGACACAGTTGAATCCCCAAAAACTTTTGTAAGCATCACCCTTCACCACTTATTAATATTCAGACCCTTGTCAGCAGAAATTCTCTTTTCCACGCCTTCTATGGCTTCCATTTTCTTCTGTTTGGGGTGTAATTTTTAGACTCAAGAGTTGATAGCAACAAATTCCTCTGTTGAGTGTGGTTTGAATTGGTGTGTCTCTCACTGTCAAGATCTGTACATCCCAGTTCTGCTCCCCAGGATCTTTCTAGTTCTACAACCTCCTAACATGAAGGGTTAAAGCAAAGCTCACCCAGAAACCCATCCAGGGTAGAACTGAGCACAGAACATTCTTGTGTGCCCTAGAAATTTCTAAGTAAACTTTTCTTCATTGGTAAATGTTCTTGATAAATTCTTATGAACAAATTGGTTTTCTGAATGTCCCCATGTACATTGGGAACGGTTGAGTATTTAACATTTTCCAAGGATTAATACTGTGTCCCTGGTTCATCATCCTGTAATCCACTCTTGTCCTGCCTTGAAAATCAGAAACTCCCCAAAAGGTGTCTGACCAGTACTTGGTTTCTAAGCACTCACATGTCAGGAGAGACCATGTGAGGGTCTGGTATTTATAGAATGGAGTTCTGCATATTATAAAACTGCTCTACCAGATGACCATGAAGTATCCTATTCTTTAAAAACCAACGTAGTTTTTCAATAGATGTAAGCAACATATCTTTCAATCAACAGATTGCACCAACCTCTAAATCATCTCATAGATCATCCCCAATAGCTTCAGAGAGCTCCGGTTCCTTGAGCCTCTAGAATCTAACTCCTCTGAACCTGGTTCTTGCTCTCTCCTTAGCTTTATTTTGCTATAACTCTGCTTCTATGAGCTCTTCTTTCCCTTCCTTTTAATTTGAACAGATTAGGCCTGGGCCAAACTGTGGACCCTTCACTCTGGCTTCTTTCATGAATTCTAGGGTCTCTTCCTCCAACCTCCTTGTCTCTTCCCTCTTGTTAGTTGAACTAGGCTTTATTTTACTTTTTTTGATCAAAATATGTGTGAAAAAGAAGCAACTTAAGGAGGAAAGGGCTTATTTTGGCTTACAGTTCAAAAGGACACAGTCCATCATTGGCAGGGAAGGTATGGCAATAGGACTCTGGGGCAGCTGGTCACATTGTGTCCCCAGTCAGGAAGCAAACAGCAGTGACTGTTGGTACTCAGCTACTTTCTTCTTAGCCCAGGATCCAAGGCCATGGGATGGTGCAACCCACATTCAGAGTGCATTTCCCCTCCTCAGTTCAGCCTCTCTGCAGACATTCTCATCAATGTGTCTCCCATGGTGCTTCTAAAGCCCTTCAAGTCGACAATGAAAATTAATCACCACATTGATGTGTTCTAGTGATCTCACACCAGCTTCAGTGTCACCTGTCTTCATCAATGTCACATGACTTTGTCTTTCTGTTTCTTGAGCCAAGGACTTTCTTTCTGTTCATCCTATCAGGGCTGCTTCCCTGGTGAGTGAAGCTGCCTTTCCTGTCTCAATGAAAACAACGCCTGAGGCAAGCTTGTCACAACTCTTGGGAGGCAGGGCAGGTGGGGAAGCCAAGAATTCCTCTCTTTTTACTCTAAAATTTTTATTGATTTTTTTTTCTTCCTGGTGACAGTGAAGGGTTTGTACCATAAGGTATTCAATGTCTTTTCTTCTTTTTTGTCTTCAATTTGTCGTTTCCTTAGAGAGATGCTTTCTGTCCAAGCTCTGTGCGGTGCTGTACATTTCTCATATGCCCCCTCTCTCAGGAAGGCCACTTTATCCCCAAGTTGACACAGCCCTCCCCAAGTCATCAGCACTCTCAAAGCGTTACAGCTTTAACTGACAACTTAATACAACCTAGAATCATCTCAGAAGAAACTCTTTTTTAGATTTATTTATTTATATATGTGAGTGTTCTGTTTGCATGTATGCCTGTATGACAGAAGAGGGCATCAGATCCTGTTATAGATGATCATGAGGCCACCATGATTGCTGGGAATTGAACTCAAGACCTCTGGAAGAGCAGCAACCTGTGCTCTTAACCGCTGAGCCATCTCTCCAGTCCCCTCAGAAGAAACTCTTTTTTTTTTTTCAGAAGAAACTCTTAATGAGGAATTCTCTAGATCAGGCTGGTCTATGGGCACATCTTTGGAGTCTTGATTGTTAATAGATGTTAGGATGCCCAGCCCGCTGTGAACAACACCATTCCCTAGGCAAGGGGTGCTGAGTGGTATAAGAGAGGAGACAGCTAGCTAACAGCAAGCAGGTGGCATGGGTGCATTCGTTTCTCTTCGCTCTTGACTGTGGATGTGATGTGACCAGCTGTCTCGTTCTTCTGCTTCTGTGACTGGCCTGCAATGAACCTGTAAACAAATAAATTCTTTCTTCCCTGTGTTGTTTTTGTCAGGGTGTTTCATCACAACAACAGCAATGCGATTAGAATAGACAGGAGGCTTCAGTTGTAAGGTTTTGCCCTGAAAAATCACTCATTCATGCACACTTGTGTTTATGCATTTGTTTCACAACCACATATAGAGGCACAACTATATGCACACACTGACTTGACTAATTCATGGCTTCACCAGAAGCCATCACCAGAAGCCTAAAGTCATATTTTAAATATACCTGATGCTCTCTGTGACTCTGTTTTGTGTAAAATTGTATTAAAATAAACAAAGTAAAAACAATTCAAACTATCTTCTGTGGAAGGCAGAAGACCACATTTTCAACACCAGCAAACACTTCTATGTTCCCTTTCTGTACCTCTCCTAATCCCAGGGCTGCGTATGTACTGTTAGAGGGTAGTGTGCTTGCCTAGCATGCACAAAACTGTAGGTTCCACCCAATTACTACCTAACCCAGATAGGGTAGTACTTATAATCCCATTCAAGGGGTGGAGGCAGGTAGACCAAGAGCTCAAGGTCATTTTTGGCTACACAGTGAGTTCAAGACCAGCCTAAGACACATGAACCTCAGTCAAAATAACTTTTTAAAAAATTGTCTTTTCTGGAGTATTTTGATTCACCATGACAAGTGTACCTGGCCTGTCGTGGAAGAAACTCTTATTCCCATCTCAGCAATAGGCATACAGAAATCCAATACGTAATCCTCCCCCTAAAATATGGTGTTTAGAAATATGCAGATGAATTAGAAATTAAACTCAGGTATGCTCACAGTGGATTATAAAGGATGAGACCTGGACTTTGGCCCTGGAACCTGGGAGGCTTGGAAATAAATGGCAAAGTCTCACATTCTGGAGGGGGGTGGGGGAAAGAAGTCAGATAGGCCAGCAGGGAGGGAAGGAAGAGAAGAGGAGGAAGGAGTTCTATACACCATTGCCATGAGCTGTGACACATTTCCAGGGTCGCCAAATGAAGGCCGCACTGAAATGGGAAAACGGAGGAAGGAGACATCGTGGTGTTGAACATTTTCCTCTTGAGTGTGTTCGTATCCTATCAGAGTGCAGGAGACAGAGTGGCTTCTCAATTTGTATTTGCCACGTAAGTGAAATGGGTAAAGTAAGGAATCCAGAAAGTAACCACACAAAATAAAAAGGGAAAAGAACTCAATGCAACCTAGTCTTTAATATATTATACAGAAGTATGGGATTGAGATGTGGGGGTTGGAGAGATGACTCAGTGGTTAAGACCACTGGCTACTCTTCCACACGGCCAAGGTTCAGTTCCCAGCACCCACATGGAGACCCAAAACTCTCTGAAACTCCAGTCTGGCTTCCAGGGACACAGTTTGTACATGGTGCCTAAACACACATGCAGGCAAAACACCAATACACATAAAATAAGTAAGTTTAAAAGTGTATAGGCATTGTTAGTAAAAGAACTAGATTGGTTTGTTATATGTATTAGTATATTTTATATATGTCTACAGGCACGTGTATGTCTATAGATGTGTTTGTGTACAGAGAAAAATAACAGAGTATCAGTTCTCAACCTGCGGGTCATGACCCCCACAGGAGTTCGATATCAGATATCCTGCATATCAGATGTTTACACTATGATTCATAAAAGTAGTAAAATTACAGTCATGAAGTAGCAATGAAATAATCTTATGGTTTGGGTCACCACAACATGAGAAACTGTATTAAAGGGTCATTAGCAAGGATGAGAATCACCTGGTTAGAAGTGTACATAAAAATCTTTGAACAAAGAACTACGGACCAGAACTAAGAAAGGTTTCTTTTTATTGTTTATCTTCTGGTACCATGCAAAATTTTTCATGTGCTTATCTAAATTTTCACACACATACAAAACATTCTCTGTCTACTCAGGTACGTGAAGAAATAATATCCTATCAACCTAACATTTGTTGTGATGACTTTGAATGAGACAAAACACATGGTGTGCTCTCCACATGGTGAGTTCTACACAAACTTGGACTGTTAATGTAATAATTCCTTCTATTCAAGAAACAAACATGTGCCCTGCTTCCTCATCACATCTGGATTGACAGGCAACACATTGATAATCCTGAGCCATCCCCCTTTAGGGGAGGTCCAACTAGTGGTTCAGAGAGCCAGGCAAGGTGAATAAACATGGTATCCTCTATGTCATGAAGGCCCAATTTCCTCTAAGACTGTGAAATTCACAGGCCTGGATAATCTTCCCATTCTTGTGTGACTTTTTTGGTAACTGAAACATAACAATTAGCTAAGCCAGGAGCAGAGATTTCTTTTCACAAAGAAAAAAAAAAAAACTCATTCATAGTTGCTCTCTGACTCCTCCCTGAAGTACATGATCTGCTGTTCACTGGATTCTTTCCATACAACTTCAGCTTGTCCAGTCTGGACCACTGCGTTCTGGAAGGCTCACCTCTAGATACACGGACCTCTTCCAAAAACTTCTTCCCAATTAACAGGAAAAAATGCAGGGGAGGTTTCTGTTCTGAGAATGCACTTGACCTGTCCAGTGTGACTTGGTCCTGCAGGGTTTTGGGTTTTTCTTAATAAATATTTACTCAACAACCACCAGGAGACTGGCACCATTTAGTCTGTGTGTCAGAAAGGCACAAGTAATGTTCCTGCTTTACATCAGGAAGAGCAAATACCTTGCATATTATATCTTGTGAGGATAAGAACAGACACTTGATGGAGATGGCACCACAAAGGAGCCATCGCAACGTCAACTCGGCCTCTTTTCCATCACAGGACTACACAGCCAGAGCTCCAGGCCCTAACTTGAACCTTTCACTCTCTGTTGACTGCGACTGTGGCTGTGTCATCTCAGACCATATTTTCTCGGTAAGTTAAGCCTAAACTAGAAGTCTGGTATAACCTAGAAAGGAGCCTTCCCGGACTCTGCCAGGCAGTTGCAGTGACATCATCAGGGCAGTCATCTTATCAGCTGGCAATGCAGTAGCCGCAGGAGACACTGAGACCCTGCCATCGACCTCAGCATCCTGCCATGGCAACAGTAGCAGATAGGTAGAGGCTTTGCCTTATGGGGTCCCAGAGGCAAAGAGATCAAGACATCCCTCCCGAGACTGGATGTAAGCTTCCAAGCAGAAGATTAGAGGTGGCAGGAAGAATTGACAATGCCATAAGACACACCCTGGAGTTCCCAGGAAAGTCTCTATGCACCTCCAGCTGAATGCTAAGGTGTTAGGTCTTACAATGTGCAACTTAAGACTGAGTTTGTTTGCTCTTGTTTCCATGGTTACCTCATGCTGTGTCCCAAGATGGAGTGGCATCTCTCACTTCTTCTCTTCAACAGAGGAATGTTCAGGGATGAGACATTGAGAAGAAACACCCCTGAATGTCAAACGCACAATAGCAAGCCTGGAAGATGAGGGACAGAATCCTAATTCTCTGTTTCTGCTCTGCGGGGCTGTCCTCCCCATCATCCAACACTGAGCATTTGCTTGAGTTGCTGCAGAAGAGCCTCCGATCAGATCTTTCCACTAGAGTCCAGAGTTTACCCGGTCTGAAGGATGACGGCGGCCCTTTAGCATCAGATAGACCCAAAATACTTCAGCAGAGACAACCCCTCAGCTAGAAAGACGCTCAAGATTGATCACCCATGCTCACTACCCACCCACCTACCTACTCTGTTCTCTCCATGACCCCGCGCCCAGCATCTGAGAAAACAGCCCCTTCACAAAGTGACTCTACCCGTGGGTCATTCTTCCTCCAAGTCCTGGGTTTTCTTTTGTGGTCATGATCTTGCTTTAAAAATTGGACCAACCAAAGTTTTGCAAAAATAGTGTTTAAAATGAATGCGTGTTTTTTTCTGGTGTCTGCTGTGGGGAAAGCCCAGATCTTATAACCGCCCTTGCCTGGCATGAGAAGCCACAACAGCACAGGAAAACCAGCCCTACTTGGAAACCTTCCTAATAACTATGGGTTCCTATCAGATGCCCTGAGGCCAGGAAGAAGGTTTAATTAAGTACACTGTCTGATTAGGGAACTAAGGACACAGTAACTGAGTGACATTCAAGTCACAGTCTGCCCCCCTTGTGAAGACTCAGTGAGGGTCTCTTAACTACAACAAACAAAAGCCTGTAACTACACAACCTCAGGCCAAAGCTAGGCTTACTATTTTGGATTTCGTATTTCCCTGGAATGTTCTACAGCCTGGAAGATGAAGAACCTCCCCCCTTGAGTAACAGCTGTGTATCTAAAGTACTTGAGTCTCTGTAACACTCTATAACCCTAATTATACTCTTCGAGGCAAACAGAGTCACCAGCCAAAATCTGGTGGTGTGTGCCTCATACAGCTGTGGGGCCTTGTGTCATCTCCTAGCATGGACTATGTGATTTAAACAACAGAAATTTATTCTTTCACAGTCTGGGGGAGCTACAAGTTCAGGATCAAGGTTGTGGCAATGTTCATTCCTTCTGACCCCTACTAGGGAAATGTGGCCCATGCCCCTCTCACAGCTTCTTGTGTTTTCTCTAGGCTTGGAGATGCATCACCCCACCTCTATCTTCCATGTGTACCCAGTTAAATGTCTCCTTATTGAGGGCGCAATAATCTTGGATTGACACTTACTTTAATAACCTCATATTGGCTTTATTGCCTACAAAGATTGTGTTTCTAAGGCCGTGGTCTCAGGGTCTGAGAGTTAAGACTTCAGTGTCATTTGAAGTAACAGGTTTCATCCCACATTGAATTGGTTCTGATTAAATCTTGGGTGGACGCTCCCTGCTGGAACTAGAACTTCTGTGTGGTGTGAGATCGCAGAGTAGATGCTCAGCTACATCCCTGTCAGTCCTCCCAGGACCTCCCCTCACTCCCCATCTCAGTGAGCCTGAGCAGCAATGCTCAACTTGCCCTGGTTTTAAATGAGCTAACCTTAATTCATCCGCCACTGCCGTGAGCAAGTGTCAGAGATTTATTTAACTCGTTACTAAAAGAAGCAGCAAGGGGGAGGTGATGTACTAAATAAATAAGAAAACACATTTTAGAGAATAGTGCCTCTGACCTGGGTTTGCTGCTACTTGCCAGTAATCAAATTCTTGAAAGGCTGAGGCAGGAGGGTCTCAGGACCAACAAAGCAAGTTTCTGTCTCAAACAAGAGTAACAACTCAAAAGCGGTCCCTTCCTCACTCCACCCCTGCTGCTTCCAAGGCCCCAGATCTTGGAGACAGACTTCCTTCCTCAGGGACTATAGAGCTTTCTTCCTCGGAGGCCAGGCTTGTCCATATATCCTGTAGTTCTCTCTCTCCCTCCCCCCTCTTTTCTCTCCTCTCTCTCTTTCCTCTCTCTTCTCTCTCTTCTCCTCTCTTTTCCTCCTTCTCTCCCTCCCCCACCTCCAGTCTGCACTCTCTCCTATCCTTCAGGACATGTTCAGGACTTGGCTCAAGTCCCAGCTGGGCATGTTTCTAGGGCCACTTCAGGCCTAGAGAGTCACCAACCTCAACAGCAGTTTTTCGTGTCTTCTCTGGCGCGTCCACCATTCACTTTGAGACCAGAGTCCTGGATTGTTCTCTCAGCTCCGCTTACAGCTATTTGCTCCCTGACCTCAAACCCCAGCATGATCGCGAGGGTAAAGGAGCAAGATGACAGTAGGATCTTCCACCCGTAGTGAAGGACCCCCCAGCCTCTGCCCCACCCCACCCCACTCACCACCGCCTCTCGCAACAGTCCCTCCTAGGAAGCTGCTCTCCCCCATAGACAATGACTAGTCTCAGTGAGGACAAAAAGTCTCATTTGTTTCTTTAATTTAAAACATGTTGAAGGGCTATGTAGCCTCAGATATCCTGTGGGATCAGAAGTGTCTGTGGCAACTACCTGACAGGATAGATTCTCCTGCCTATTCTGTCTCTTCGGCTCCGTATCAGGTATGTTCCCAAAGCATTACTCAATAGCATTCTTGCATACCAGCCTTAGTGTCTCCGAGTCGCTGCCCTTTGGGAACCCAATCCTGCAATGATAAGAAAATCAGAGAATGTAATAAGGGCTCAAGTGTATTCAACAAATGATGTGGCCTTCATCTCCCAGTGACCCCCTGGCCTTGGTTTTCTAATCCATGCAAGAAGCATGCCTGCTGGAAATAGTCACTGCCCTTTTTTCTAAGCAACAATACTCTCACAGGTTCTAGACAAGGAACCGAAGAATGGGCACACAGAGAAGGAGAAAGCAGCCTGTCACTATCCGCATCACTGCCCGGGCTTCAGGCCTTCACAGACGTGTGCTCGCTCGGGTGCAGACACAAGAGAAAAGTGAGCCGGCCTTACAGCTCAGCTGCAAAGAACAGGAGAGGGCCAGAGAGGGCGGCTGTTTCTCTGCTGGGCTCTAACACTAGTTCCAATGACAAGGTGGGCGGGAACATACCCAGAGTGACCTGGGATTGTTTCTTCTCCACACGCCGCCAGACACCAGACACTGATAGCCCTGGGAAAGGCTGACAGCCCAGTTACATTCTTTCACAGGTCAGCATCATCCCGGCTACATCTCACAGAAGAACTGGGATCTCATTTTATCAGCAACTCTGCAGCACCTAGTCCTGATAAGGCATTCTCGACACTGCTCAGGTCATTGCTCGGCAAGACACAAAAGCAGGGTGTTCTGCCTCTTGACTAGAGCACAATGTAGTACCCAAGCTAATGTGGCTCGGTCCCTGGGTTGTCCTTCTGATCGCCTGCCTTGAAGCTAGAAAGCTAGAAAGACTTTTTATCACCCTTCCAAAGCTCACACCAGGTGACAAGATGAATTTATGTTCTTCCTACTGGCTTGATGCTGGCCCCACTCCTTGGGGTGAAATAGCCCACATCTCGCCACACAGATAAACGTGTGCCTTTTTTCTCTCATTTATTTTTTTTTGAAACATCATCTTGTAATGTAGCCTACACTGACCTTAGCCTCCAGTTCCTCCTGTCTCAACCTCTCAAATACTAGAATTCTAGGCATGTGCCACCACATATGGCTCTTCTTTATTTTATTTAAAAGGTCTCTGTGTTAGCATTTTATGAACTGAATAGGTTACGTTTAGGAATGTATGTGTATATGAATATGTGCATCCAATAACAATTAGTGAGAAAAGAGGCCATAAATTTGAAGGAGAAAGAGGAGAGGTATATAAGAAGGTTTGGAAGAAGAAAGGAGAAGGGAGAAATGTTCTAATTAAATTATAATCTCAAAAATTAGGAAAAATAAAAGGTCTTCATGTTAACTCCACAGGACTTCGTGATCAAATTCCTTCTCTCTGAACCTGAAGTGTCTGTCTTACTAGCATGGAGAAAAGCGTTTGTAGTTAATGCCGGCGTAACTGAGAGACAAGACAGGAAGCTGTTAGGGTCAAGTTATGCTGTCAACAGCTGCTGTTAATTCCACTGAACAAGAATAAGGACCACCAACCTAAATATTTTTTAGGCGAATTAAACAGTCTTTGTTATATGTGCACCCTATAATTATATGTGCACAGAAACTGCCTCTAAATTAGGAATTTGACAGTTCAACCTGAACATAGGGGATGTGGGGTTTTTATAGGCCCAAAACTCCAAGGCTAGGGATTTACAAGGTTAGAGATTTTTCAGGGGACTTTTGGTTATGTAGGAACTTGGCAAAATGTCTTATCTTCTGAGGGTGAAGGTCAGAGTACAGAATGTATACATGCCAAATTCCAGAAAATGAATCAAGGCATGATTAAGTTCAAGTCCTACAGTAAACAAAAACAAACTTATGACCTTGTAACAAAAGTGCGGCTGCCTCATCACTGCCACAGCCCAGATAACTTCTGTTCCAAGAATCTAGTATACTCAAAAGGTAAACAACTGCATTAACTTTCTAGGGACATCATCACAAAATTCCACAGACCACATGGTTTTCTGGAGGCTTAAAGTCCAAGCTGAAGGTGTCAGCAGGGCCAGTTTCTTCCGAAGCCTCTCCTTACCTTGCAGATGGATGATTTCCCATTCTTTCCCTTCGGAGCCTTTTTTAACAAGCGCATACCCTTCCACTTGTTATGAGGATGGACCCCAGTCATGTGTGATTACAGTTCCCTCTAAGCACCTTGCTGTCTCGCTGTGCTTTCTATTGCCGTGATAAAGCACTAACTGAAAGCAACTCAGAGCTTCAGTCCATCGCTGATGGGAGTCAGGGCAGGAACGTAAGCAAACACTGTGAGGCAAGAACGATGGGAACAGTGCTCTGGCTCTCTCTCTCCGTGGCTTGCTCAGCTTGCTTTGATACACAGGTCAGGACACGCCCAGAGATGGTACCACCACAGGAATCCAGACCCTCCCATATCATTAATCAAGGCCAGACTTGGTGGCACACTCCTTTAATCCCAACACTTGGGAAGCAGAAGTGGAGATATGTGAGTTTGACTCCAGCCTGGATCTACTTAGCAAAGTTTCAGGACAGCCACAGCTATATAGTGAAAACTTGTCTCAAAAGAGGAAGGAAGAAAGGAAGGAAGGAAGGAAGGAAGGAAGCCCCACAGACATTCCCACAAACCAATCTGATGGAGGTAGTTTTTAATTGAGGTTCCCTCTTCCCAGATGACTAGCTGTGTCTACTTGACTAACAATAAAACAAAACAAAACAAACAACAAAAACCCTACCCACCACATTTGCCTTAACTTAATCACCTCTTGAAAAGACTTATCTCCAAATATAGTCACGTTCTGAGATAGTATGGGTTAGTATTTGCACATGTGACTCTGAAAGGAGCTGCAGCCTTATCTATAACAGTAAGCTCACATAAGTAAAAATTTTTAGAGTTGAAAATGCAGAAAAACAAGGGAATGAAATGACGCTGTAACAAGACAGTTAGATCATGTAAATAATTCTGCTTCCTCCCCCCCCACACCAGCTCTCCAGCTCCTCCAAATGTTGTGTCATTTGACCGACGATACAGCATCAAAAATCCAATTTGTTCATCCTCTGACCATGCTCATCAGGAAAGTCTGTAAAAAATTTTACCACTGTCATTGTCAAGTTAATGGTGGCAAGAACAAGTTTTCCAAATTTCTTGCTAATGTTTGAAAACAAGGGTTTGACCATTGGTAGCCAATACTGTTGGTTGTTTTCCTTGAAATAGAGGACTCGTTTTGTTCATTTAGGAAAACCATCTGCCAAATCCCTTCATGTTGTCCTGTCAGCCAATCTTTCAAGCAGAATTGGTTTCCACGGGAACAGCTCTACAACAGTAACTGCCCTGGGATACAGCAGAGGCACTGTGGATCTAAACCTGTCTTTTAAATACACACACATGAGCCAGATTAGGTTTTTGCCACGTCTTCCAGGTCATTCTTTTTTTAATGTTTTTTTTTCCAGTTTTTCGAGACAGGGTTTCTCTGTGTGGCCCTGGTGTCCTGGACTCACTCTGTAGACCGGGCTGGCCTTGAACTCCTGAGTGCTGGACACCACTCCTCAGAAAGATTGATTTTTATGTTTTGTATATGTGTGTGCATGCAAGAGCTCAAACGAGTACACAGGTGTGTGTGGTGTGACTTCAGATGCCTGTAGAGTCTAGAATAGAGTGTCAGATTAAGAAGCAGTGGTTAGCTGTCCAATGTGCGTGCTGGGAACTGAACTGGGTCCTTCGCAAGAGCAGTACGAGCTCTTAGCCACCCAGCCATGCCTCCAGTACCCCATCAGGTAATCCCTAGGGGAAGCTAGCAAGTTTCCCTTTTCACCTGGACTTTGTGGCAGTACAGGATGCATAAGTGAAGTATACAATGTAGAGCCATGGCCTTGCTTTGTTACTGAAATTCTACAGGCTTATACAACCCTGGTTTTGTGCCCTCTGTGCAATTGTCCAGCCTGAGGAAAAAAAAAAGCCAAGTAATGCCCTACTGTTTGCTGTGGAGTGAATATTTGTGTCTCCCCCAAATTCAGATGTTGCAAACTGAATCTCTGATATGAAAACATCAGGAGTTAGCGTCTTGGCTAGGTCATCTGATCGTGAGGGCAGGGCCTCCATAAATGGAAGCAGCACACTCATTAAAAAGGCAGGAAAAGAGGCCTCAGAAAACTGCCTTCCCCCTTCCACTGTGTGAGGACACATTGATGAGAAGCCGTCTGTGAATCAGGAAACAGGGCTTCTCCAGACTTCCCAGCATCTAGAACTGTCAGAAGTAAGTGTATACTGAGGAAAGCCACCCAGGTGATAGCATCCCCAACACACTAACACTCTGTATCATGGAAGTACTTTTGAGTTGAAAGATGGATGTGGAAACTCCCCCGGGATCCTACGTGTACATTCTAAAGAGCTGTCATAGACCTTGCTGAAGTCTGACTCCACTGCTCCCATTTTCTCCGGGACCACACGGACCGCGGGACCACACGGGACCGCGAGTGCATAGCCACCATCACAGGACTGGCATAGATCCTGCCACACGCTTACGCCTGGGTCTTTACCCACAGAAAAGTCTGTCTACTTAGGGGCTTTTCTGTTTAGTCAAACGTCTTGCTATGCATGCTGCTTTGCAATGTGCCATTCCAATGGAACTTTCCTATCCTTTTTTTTTTTTTTAGTTCTTTTCTATCTTTTTAAAGAAAGGACTTGCTTAGTCTAGACTGGCCTCCACCTTAACCAGTTAGTATCAGGATCATGGGTGTCACCAGGCCATCAGCTAACTCATTTTTCTCTCCTCTGGGCTCCACGAGTTGATTAAAACAAAGGAAGTCACTTAAGATGTTTTCCTTCATTTTTATTTTATGCATATGGGTGTTTTGCCTGCATGTATGTCTTTGCACCATCTTCCTCAAGGAGGCCAGAAGAGGCTGCCAGATCTCCTGGGATTGGAGTCAGATGGATATGAGCCACCATGAGGGTACTAGAAATCTAACTTTGGTCTTCTGGAAGAGTAGCCAGTGCTCTTAACCACTGAACCATCTCTCTAGCCCAATGAGGCCACTTTCTAATCCGTAGGATGTATTACCATTTTTACGTATCCATTCTCCCACCAAGAAAAGTTCTGCAAAGGTTTGGCTTTACTTTTTTCCATGCGCCTTCTTAAGCAGCATGCTCTGAGCTGTACAATGGGTGCCACATAGATACAACATGTCGCCTGTAATGTGCAGGTGATATGCAAACAGCATATCCATGGCACCTCAAGGACAAGGCAGCACACACCAGAGAAAGCCTCACTCCCAGCAGTGATGGTAGAGCCTTCCCAGGGTATCTGGTGTCTGGTTTTCCACCCGTGAGTCTTGGCAAGGTTCAGTCTCCCTCGGAGGTATGAAAAGACATCATTCTTGGAGTTTCAGATGAAATGTTTTCTTTCTTTTGCTCAGGGACAAAGCCCTCCCTCTTTCTGGAGTGGAAAGATACACAGGGTATCCTTGTTCCCCTCAAGCAAGGCTCAGGTGAAAAAGAAATTTCTTTTTAGTTTCATGAGGTCCCTTTTATTAACTGTTGCTCTTAGAGCCTGAGCTGTTGGTGTTCTGTTCAGAAAGTTGACTCCTGTGCCAATGAGTTCAAGGTTCTTCCCCACCTTCTCTTCTATTAGATTTAGTGTGTCAGGTTTTCTGTTGAGGTCTTTGATCCACTTGGACTTGAGTTTTGTGCAGGGTGATAGACGTGGATCTATTTGCTTTATTCTGAAAAGCTTCTGCAAGGCAAAGACACTGACAGTAGGACAAACCCACAGTCTACAGAATAGAGAAAATCTTCCTCAATGGACAAACCCACAGTCTACAGAATAGAAAAATCTTCCTCGACCTTACATCCGACAGAGGACTAATATCCAAAATACATAAGGAACTCATGAAATTAACAACCAACAAGCCAAGTAACCCTATTAAAAGACCAGGTACAGAACTAAACAGAGAATTCTTGACAGAGGAATCTCTAATGGCCAAGAAGCGCTTAAAGAAATGCGCAACATCCTTAGTAATCAGGGAAATGCAAATCAAAAAAAAAAACCCTGAGATTCCATCTTATACCCATCATAATGGCTAAAATAAAAAACTCAAGTAACAGTACATGCTGGCAAGAAAGTAGAACAAGGGCAACCTTCCTCCTTTGCTGGTGGAAGTACAAACTACTTTGGAACACCTTGGAAGTCAATATGGCACTTTCTCAGGAAACTGAGAATAGCTCTACCTCAAGACCCAGCCATACCACTGCTGGGCATACACCCAAAAGATGCTCATACAACAAAGACACTTGCTCAACTATGTTTACAGAAGCTTTGTTTGTAATATCCAGAAATTGGAAACAACCTCAATGTCCTTCAACCAAAGAATGGATAAATAAAATGTGGTACATTCACTCACCTATTCAAAACATGGGCATCATGAAATTTGCAGGCAAATGGATGAAACTAGAAAATATTTTCCTGAGTGAGGTAACCCAGATTCGGAAAGACATGCATAGTATGTACTCACTTACAAGTGGATATTAGCCATAAAATAAAGGATAGCCACGCTATAATCCACAGACCCAAAGAAGCTAAGTAACAAGGACAGCCTAACAGAGGATGCTTGAATCTCACTGAGAAGGGGAAATGAAATAGAAATTGGAGGTGAATGGAGGGAGGGAACTGGGTAGGAGAGTGGGTAGGGATGGGAACAAGAGGGATCAAGTATAGAGAGGATAGAGGGAGATAGAACTGGGATGAGGGGCATCTCTGGGACAAGCTAGAAACCTAGGACAAGGAAACATATGAGGAATCTATAAGAATGACCCTAGCTAAGATTCCTTATAATAGGGGACTGGTAACCTGAAAAGGCTGCTTCCTGTAACCAGGCAAGACTTCCAATGGAGGGATGGGGACCCCATCCCAGCCACAAAAGCTTCTACCTACAATTTGTCCTGCCTACAAGATGTGCAGGAGTAAAGATGGAGCAGAAATTGAGGGAATGGCCAATCAGTGACTAGCCCAACTTGAGACCCACCCCATGGGAGAGAGCCAGCCGCCGATATTATTAATGATACTCGGCTATGCTTGCAGACAGGAGCGTAGCATAACTGTTACAGGGCTGGGCGGATAGCTCTGTTAAAGGCAATGGCTCATAGTGAAACGTCAAAAGTTTGGTTCCCAGCACCCACATCAAAGTCTGTCTCTTCAGCTTACCTTCTGGAGCTGGAAAGATGGCTCAGTAGCTAAGAGAAATGGCTGCTCTTTTTGAGAACTTGGGTTCAGTTCCCAGCACTCACATTGTGGTTGATGACCATCTATAACTCCAATTCCAGAAATCTGGGGATGCCCTCTTCTGACCTCTCTGGGCACCAGGCAAGCACATGGAGCATGGACAAACATGCAGGCACAACACTCATACACTCATAAAATTACATAAGTAAACCATCTTCTAAAACAAATTTTAAGAATATGACAAAATAGTCATGCCCACGCCTTTAATCCCAGCACTCGGGAGGCAGAGGCAGGTGGATCTCTGAGTTTGAGGCCAATATGCTCTACAGAGTGAGTTTCAGGACAGCTAGGGGTTCACAGAGAAACCTTGCACAGATAAAACAAGAATATGACAAACTGCGAATCACAGATGGCCATTGTGAAACCCAGAGGAAACTTTGAGAATACAGCAAGTATGTGTTAGGGAAAATGTGAAACATATTTCCTTTTTTTTCTTTGTTTGTTTGTTTGTGTTTGGTTTTGTTTTTTTTTTTTTCAGTCAAGATTTCTTTGTGTAACAAGAGCCCTGGCTGTCCTGGACTAGCTTTGAAGACAAGGCTGGCCTCAAACTCACAGAGTTTCACTTGCCTCCCCTGAGTGCTGGAATTGAAGGCATGCACCACCCCTCTGGCTACGTGAAACATTTCAAAGTGTGCTTGACAACTTGTAACATCCAGAATGTGAGCATCTTATTAACGTCTCTAAAAGTTGTCTGACTTTTCTGTAACATGAGAGCATTGTCTATGTTGTGAGACTGTTTGGGGATTAAATGAAACCATAAGAGTAAACTAGCATACCCTTTTAATAGGTCCCATTAGCTAACTGATACTACCGTTCTACTAAGATGTCTACTGTCCTCCCTGCGTGGTACAACAGCTACAGAGAAGCTTGTGCTGGGAATTTGATCATTTTTAGCAGGCCAATTAGCTGTAGAACTGTTTGCTAAGGGCACCCTCTTATGGTTTTTTGGGGTAACTGCTTCTGCTCTGCCAGCACCAGACTATATGGTTCAAGGTTTGACATGAAGAGACATGAAGTTCCATCCCTAATCAGAATCATCACCTTCTCTGCAATCAGGAGACTTGTATGTGTACTAAGTGTGAGAAGTGCTTGATGAGAGTACATGGGAAACATGCCATCATTGATATGGGAAATGTCTGAATGTCTGCCCTGGGAACTGGAAACTGCTATAAATAGCATCCTTTCCATAAACAGGAGTTTACTTAAAACCGTATAATAACTACAACAAATCCCACACTTTTAAGAGATTAATTTTATGCCCCTTACACTGTGACTCTCAGCTTTGCTAAGATGGTTGTGTCTGCTGTGATCCTGGTATGAGTTTACCCTTTGATGGACAGAAAGATGTCATAGTAACTAAAAGACAAGTGTAGGCTCATTTTTCACTGGTAATGGAGAGATTAAAATTTTAGCTCAGCTCCAAGATCCCAGAACCTCTGTCCTCACAGTTGTATTTACATTCTTTTGCACTAATTTTGTTTTGAGGCCAGTAATTGAAACCATTTTCATTTGCTTCATTGTATTCACTTTATATGTCCTTCCGAAAACAAGTACAAACCATGCTTTTGATGTTGGTTCCAAAGTTTTCAATGTTTTTAATAAAATATTTCTTTTTGTACTGACTTAAAATAAATAAATAAATTGATTTTATAAGTGAATTATATTTCAATTTAAAAAAAAACAAAGAGGGAACATAACAAGTTAGGTATCATAGGTTACTATTCTAAATCCAATTTTTAAAAAATTCCAAGAACTGTCTGTTATCCCAGCACTCAGGAGGCTGAAGGAAAGGGGTATCAAAGCCAAATTGTACTACAAAGTGGGTCCTGCCTAAAGAAAGAGAGGAGGGGAGATTGGGGGAACGGGAGTAGCAAAGACTCATGTAACAGGAACATTGACTCCACAAAGTTGTCCTCTGACCTTCTCATGTGTGCCATGGTGCACACACACACACACACACACATAAAGTGTAAAAGAAATAAAGTGCAAAAATAGTACATCAACAGCAACTGTACATTTTTCTCAAGTGCACACGGTATATTCAACAACATACAACATGCTGAGTGTCACGAAAAGCTTGTACTCCAAAGAGTTGGACCCCAGACCATTTTGCTATTAAAAATGGAGACAGGGCTAGCAGAAGAACATTAGGCCTTTGGGAGATTTGATGATCCAACCCCTTTTCTCTCTTCAGATTTCACTATGTTGTGCTTTGATTTTCATTCGGTTGAAAAATATTTTATACTTTTCCTCGTTCTCCTTTGACTCATGATTGGGTTAAAATATGTTGTTTCATTTCCAGGCATTTAGAAAGGTCTCAGTTTTTGAATATTATTATCATTGATTTCTAACTTAATTCTATCACTACCAGACATAAGGCAGTACAGCATTTAGATATTTTGAGTAAATCTTTTGACATCTGAGATTCACTTAGCTTGGATCAGCTTCCCATTGCTGCGACAAAGCAGAGTAAACAGCTAACCAGGAGGAAAGGCTGGATGCTTCAAAGTTTCAGTTCACGGGTCTTGGTCCCATGGCACCACAATTACATCATGACCAGAGGCCACGGAAGGAGAGGCCGAGCCACTGAGCCACACCCAGGAAATGAAAAGAGAGACAGAGGCTGGTGAGAGGGCTCAGCCGGGAAAAGCCCCTTGCTGCTCAGTATGATGATCTAAATTTAATTTCCAGAGCCACATGGTGGAAGGAAAGCGATGGTTCCTGCAAATTGTCCTCTGACCTAAACACACACACACACAGAGTCAGGTAATTGATGTAATAAAAAAAAGTTAAAATCTTCTGGGAAAAACAAAGAAAGAGACATGCTTGTCTCTCCATTTTTATGAAAGTGTAACAGGTGTTCAGCCCCTACAACACCCTAAATGTACAGAAATAAACTTAATGTCTCCTATGAACACCCCAGCTGCTTCAACACAGCTGCTATGGTCCAAAATGTCCCAGAGTGACTTTCTTCTCTGACAGTCTGTGACTGAGTGCTCTGTTTGGGGACGATCCAGCTGTCAGAGCTGAAATTTCTCCAGGGATAGACAGAGGCCTTTATTAAAACTGACCTGTCCCACAGGCTAACAGGAAATGTCAAGAAATTCACCTAGAGCTCCCCCCAAAAAAGGCTCCTCAGAAGGAGCTTAGCAACTCAAAACCAGGTAGAGAGGAGCAGCTGGGAATCTGTGGGGCAAATGTCCTGGGATCAACCAGTGACTGCTGAAACAGATCACCACACTGCCCTGAAAAACCAAAGGCAATGTACAAGACCAGAGGCCAGCCAGAGCTTTATGCTTCAGGGAACGGTGAGATTATTCATTGCTAATTATGTTCCCCCTTTAAAAGTGTGTGGTGTGTGTGTGTGTGTGTGTGTGTGTATGTGTGTGTGTGTGTGTGCCTGTCCACACATTCATACACATGTGTGTATTAGGAAACACCTGTGTGAATTCCTAAAACTAAGGGAGAAAAGAGATTATGGACAGAATATCTTACGATGCTGAAAACAGTCCTTAAATTGAACATGTAGATTACATAAAGATAAAAGATGTGGAAGTCTAGCAAAACCCACCAAATGCATTTGGAAATGGATGTGCTTCCATATAGTTTATACTTCAGTTGTTTATTTATTTATCACAAAAGTGTATCCAAAGGGCTTTTAATGAAAAACATTTCCCTTGGAGGGTTGCGTAGTTGCTGCCAGTTGGTCCGTAGAACACTTTGTCATCACCAGTGATGTCAGAGAAGCCTGTTGGTTGGGCTCTGGTGACAGTTTGAATCATCAACAGTCATACCGGTGGCAGGGGCATGGAGCGGTGCCTCTGGGTTTGCTGGCTCAGGGGGTGTGTTCGGGAGAGGAGAGGCTGTGGCTGGCTGTTTTGTTTTGGGGCTCTTCCTGGCTCTTGGAAAAGCTAGATGTGCCTAACTAACTGCAAAGAAGACAAAGTTGAAGGCGCTCTTCTAGAAGCTGCCTGGTGCAGTTACCGTGGTGACAGAGATGAAAGGAGGAGCCTTTGGTAAGAGTACAGCCTCTCTGGGCAGTTGCTTTCTCTGTTGTGGGGGCTAAAGCCAGCCGGAAGTGAGAACTTGGGCCTCACAGGCATTGAAAGGCCTGGAGCACAGGAGAGGCTTGTGGATTTGCTGTCCTTCCTACAGGAACCAAGTGGACTAGAGAAGACAGACCCTAAGCGTCCCCATCTCTGCTTCGTAAGGGCCTCTCACTGGCCCTTTTCTCTTCCGGCCATCTTCCAATACCTGTGGCTAAGGGAGATTAGAAAAATAGCCTCGGAATCAGTTTCCCTCCCCCACCCCCCAAACTCCTTTTACTAAGACAGAAAGGGAGTCCCGAGAATTGAAACCTAGATGATGAAGAATTTCAAATAAAACCTGCGTTCACATTTTTCTCTTCTATTTATTAGCAAGATCAGGTTCAGCAAGGGCCTTAGGCTTGTTAGGCCTCCATTTCTTTATCTGTTAACTAGGTACAGTGGCCTCTGAGTTTTGGGGTTGGATGGACAGTTAGGAAAGACAGTTCTACCTCCTGACGGATTTTCTCAGAGGGAGTGAGCATTGTACCTGTCGGGCAGGGGCCCTCCTCTGGACTTTTTGGAGAAAGTGCATTTCAGTGTGCATTCTGGTCTCTTGGTACTCATTTTCTTTGATCTAACTTGAGAGTAAGCAGTGATTTTCTAGCTCTACAGCTGGAGGTAGGAGCCAGGCAGCACGCTGTAGTAATGATGCTCGTGACTTTCTAACCTACCTGTGTGTGTGTGTGTTTCCTGTACACAGGTGCACATATATGTGTGTATTTATGAGCAAGTGTGGATGCAGGTCTGTGGATGCAGGTCAGAGGCTAGCCTTAGGTGTGGCTCCCCAGAACTATCTTGTTTTCTTTGTTTGAGACAGGGTCTCTCTCCAGTCTGGACCTCACGACGTAAGCTAGGGACCTGCCCATCTCTGCCTCCCCAGCTCCAGGCTTTTGTTTTTTGTCTGTCTGTCTGTTTGGTTGGTTGGTTGGTTGGTTTTTAGCAGAGGTTCTGGGGATTGAACTCTGGTCCTTGTGTTTGCACAACAAGAACTTCACCAGCCAAGCCATTTCCCCAGTCTCTGGGCTACCCTCTTCACAAGTGGCAAATAACAGGAACACAAGGCAACAGACTGCAATTCTCTCCACAACCAACACTAGGTGACACGAAAGCAGTGGCTGCCACCTCTCCTGGCCCAGAACCTTCTCACTGTGTGTAGCATGGTGAGTAGAAAAAGATAAAAGATGGAGATTATTTCCCCAGGTCTCAGCCAGACCTAGAGGGCAGAGGACAGGTGAGGCATGTCATATGCAGCATGTTCTCTGGGCCTGAGGCTTTGTCACAGATGTTCATTCTTCTCCACCAGACCTCACTACCCGGCCCTTCCGCTCCACCCAAGGTGAGGCTGGTGTTCATGAGCCAGATAGAGCTCTTTACTGATTGCTATTTACTGCCTCTAGAGTTGGCTCAAAAGAGCTGGAGAGGAGACTGCAGTTTAGCACTGGCTACTCTTGGGGAAGTTCAACTCCTAGAACCCACATGATAGAATACAAACCTCTGAATTCCCACTTCAGAAGATCCAGTGCTCTCTCCTGGGCTGCTCAGGCACTGCGCACACGTGCTGCTCGGACAAAGCGCTCACATACATAAAAGTGACTGCAAAAGGCAAGTCAGAAGTCAGACAGCCAGGGAGACCCTGGAGACCACCCCTCTTTATCAAACGTCTTTAGATTCTGTGGTGTCCCTGGCTAGCTCTGCTGCTAATGTTACAACAGAACTGGAACTTGATGAGAGCCCCTCAAGCCCATTTCATGTGCTTACTGCTAAACCTTCTGCTTCAGGACTGGTGTCAGGACACAGCTGGCCCTGGCAGTGAGGAAAGAGTTGCTTAGGTGAAACTGCAGTCATCCCCTGTGGCAGCTCTCCGTCTTTGGTCTCTTAATGCAGGACATGACTCTGCGTGCCAGACCTCACCTGGATCCTCCCGGCGTCACCTAGACTCGCTGCCCTGGAGACACACTTTGCAGTGCCTGAGGTATTCTGATTGCCCTGCTCGGTGCAATGGATGGAGGGTGCGGCCTCACCAGGCAGTTTATCTGAGCATACAGGCAAGACCTTCAACAGGATCTGCAACAAGGTCCTCGGCCTCCTCGCCTCCCTGTTGCCCCTGGGTGAGAATGGAGTCAGTGTGGGAGGGGACAGTTTTATGACAGTAGATGGGTAGGTTCTTGTTGTTTGGAAACAAATGTCCTTCCTTGTGAAGTCATGCAGGGTGAAACCGCAGGTGCAGAACTGTGGCCAGGGTGGTGGGAACTGCCGCAAAGGCACGGTATTTATCAAGCAGTGCGGCAGAGTGCGGATAGGGAAGTGCACTCCTAGCAAGTAGAGACTGCTGTGTGATACGGAGAAAGGAGAGTTGAAGTCATGAAGACTGTCCAGGTCCTCGAGGGGCACCCCTGCGGAAATAGCAGACAGGGAAGGGGAGAGAGAAAGAGCAGGCAGCCAGGCAGAGTGCCCAGAGAAGCGGCTTCCAGGGAACATGGTACACAGCAGCTGGGGCTGGGACATTCCTAAGGCCCAACCCAGGGCAATGGAGCTGCCAGCCACTGGGGACTCATGGGCAGACACAGGCAGGCTCCCCACTGGAGTTCAGCTGAGTAATATCAGAAAACACAGCTGAACAATTTTGTCCTCACAATGCCTGTCCTTAGGAAGTCAGACTTTCCGGTTCACTGCCAGAGGCAGGACAATGGACTGGACCTTGGCCTTTGGTTTCTCTGTGCTCATCCCATTCCTAGCAGCCAGGGGTCACAGGCCTCTTACCTACATACTCTCTAGGCAAGTGAGGCACCCAGTGCTTGTCCTGGGACACAGAGACATTCCCAAAGCTTGTGCATGTCCTCGCCTCATGGGCATGGACCACAATTCCGGAATTCCCCAACTCTGGTCCAGTTGCTCCTAAGATTTGTCAAAGGCTTTTATGGAGTCTGTACCTTGACCTTAAAGACACCCAAAAACAGCATGCCAAAATCATTGCCAGCAGGAACCGGGCTTCTCTTCCCACCATCAGATCCATATGCCCCTTAAGCTAGCTTGCTCCTAGCAGTAGCCCATTTCTCTAACATCACCCCTGCCCCTTCCATCTTGAGATCCACAGGCTTCCTAGGTAACCTAAAATACTTCTGCCATCTCCAGCTGGTCTACAGTAGCAGAGTCCTGCAGACTGTCTGCCTCTGGGAGGGAATAGGAGCTGGTCTTCTGTAGGACACTGCCACCTGCAGGATGGAAACTGGCAGACAGGTTGGTGTCTTGTTCCCAGTTGGGAACAAGTGTGGCTGGTTGCTTAAGTGGTCCCACAGGGATCATGTGCCTTGCTGTCTATTGAACAGCCACTAGCCACTGTGGTGGCCCTTTTCATTTAAACAGAAATGCATTCAGATACATAGAATGCAGGGCTGGAGAGATGACTCAGTGGTTAAGCGCACTTGCTACTCTTGCAGAGAATCTGGGTCTGGTTCCCAGAACTCACAATTAGACTCTGAACTGCCTATGACTCCACTTCTGGAGAATCTAACACCCTCTTGGCCTCTGAAATCACCTCTACACATGTGTGGTGCATGTAAACTCCAGGCACACATACATACACACACAAATTAAAAATAAGTACATTTTAATTTAAAAAAATTACAACTTAAAAGTCTACAATTTAAATTCTACTTCCTAGTTGCAATGGTTCTATTTTAAATGCTCAATGGTTAGCAGGCAATGATCTGACACCCTGTCCGGGTACTCAAATGCCATCTACAACAACCCCTTTCAAAGAGCCTTCAAGAGTGACTATCAGTACCCAAATAAGGAGACAAACCAATGTCTTGCCTATGGGTCCACTCCAACCTTAACTTGTCTTTCATTTTCTGCCACCAGCTTGTTCCGGTTCCCAGAGTGCCTGGAACCCTTACCACTGACATGCCAGTAAAGAACGAGATAAGCACTAAGAATGTGGTTGATCGGGCTTGGTCCCCTCCACAAACACATACTGGATACCCAGCGGGAGACTTTCCATGCTTGAACCCTCCTGGTGTGATACCCACAACAAAAGGACATTGCTGACTGGAACCAGAGTGTGTGTCCCCGTCCCTGTCCCCAACCCCACCCCACCCCAGCTCCAAGCATGTCCTCACCAACTTATCACCCAACACAGGTCTCTAGTAGCTTCTGGCGTTTCAGAGACCAAGGAAGGTCAAGTTTGCCGAAAGTCCTGGACTCCTCTGGCTTCTCTACACTCAGAGCTTACAGTTAGGAGAACCCTCGTTCTCTCGTGAGCTCCCATGCAGCCCCTTGCTCCGGTTACACTCTGCTGAAGCAGTCTGCCCGTCGTGGCCTGCTAACTGGTCTTCCGTGGAGAAACCTTGACCTTCAGAGCCACACCCCACAAGGCTGTTCAGCTGTGGCCTCCATCCTACTCCCGCCTTCAGTCCTCAGCTCTGAGGCCACACCCCATTGTCTTGGTCTCTGGGCCCCTGCTGAGCAGCTGGCTCATTTGCTACCCACACACAGCTTCCAGATACCCTGTTCTTTCTTCTGGCTGTGGGTAGGTCCTGCTCAGACACTGCTTCTGTGACCCACAACCCGAGGGGACAGGGATCCGACTGATACTCCATTCCTGGGCTGCTTTTGCCATAGCTGACCCAAGATAAAGTGGGAGTCAAGATTCATATCTAGTATGTATTCTAAGTTCTAGGCTTTAGAGAGTCCCAACCAATATCTTCTCTTTTCCTTGCATGGAGTCTCCACAAGAGAAACCAGGACCCTTTTTGTAGGTTTGCCTCCTCCATGTCAGACAGGATGTTTCTAATGGGCACACGCTTCCTTCAGTAAACCCCTCAAAGGGGCCCTTTCCCATCAATTGGGAAGTTGCTGCTATCTTTTCCATTGGATCTGCAAAGAGTGGGTACCAAGAACCTTCTTGCTGTTTGGTAACAGAAAACAGGCTAAGACCTTGTGAGGAAGAAGAGAATGAAAAAATGTGGAAGAAAAGTAGATGGGGAGAAAGAGAATTAACACAATTTTTCTTAACACGTTTTTTTTCTTAAATTTTACTCCATATTGGTCTATATTCATGCCTGTTCTGATACTATCTTGTTTAATAAAGAGCCCATGTGACTTGATTAACAGGCATGAAAGGCAATGCTCACAAGGAGACAACCAAGAAAACGGGAGTGTCTAAAATGGGTCTGTGTTCAATTTCACAGACAGTCAAGAAAATGAAGTCTTTCGCTCCAGGAAGCCAAATTCACACCTGTTACAGGGGCAAGAACTGAAAAGGATGGTCGCTTCCAGTAGAGGAGGACTGCTTTGTCAAGAAATTGAAGAGTTTGGGAACTTGCCCTCCCCTTGCACATTGACACATTTCATATTTATGAATGAATGCTCCAAAAATATGAGGTACTTGGGTCATGGATGAGGGTTTCTTGGAGACAAAAACAGATGCAGGACACACGGCCTATACGGCTTCTTCCCATCCAGTCCCACAGGCCACAAGCAGCAGACACTCCACACCCATGACAGAGAAAGTAATTTTCTCTGCTTGTATCCAAGAGAGAAGCAGCTATCTGTCCATCTGCCCCTTCCCACCCCCATCTCCCTCTGGAAAAGGCGAAAGAAAAGCCTTTGTTTCTTGGGAGATGATCTTAGATTCTCACCCTAGCCTTTTGGAATATAAGACGACTCTCTAAGAGTCCTAATTTGTCTCAGGCTTTTGGAACCCGAGGGAGATCTCCAAGGTGTGGAGTGTAAAGGACTCAGGCAGGTGGGGATCTAGCAGTCCCTTCATCCTAACCTAAGAATTTTGCCTGAGATGTTTCCTGAACTTCAATTATTTGTTCCTCTTAGGGAGTTAACTGAAGGTTAACAGACTACCAGGTCTGTGTCCCAGGAATATTAAGATGCCCAAAAGTGTTTTTTTTTTAGCTTTAGCAAAATATAAGATAAAACAAAAGCCATACATTAAAGTTGGACAGGGCAAACTAATAGAAGGAAAAGAGCCCAAGAAAAGGCACTAGAATCAGAGAACCACTGGTTCCCACACTCTGGAGTCTCATGAAAATATTAAAAATTGAAAGCTATATATGCAGAGGACCTGGCTCGGACCCAAGGTTTTCACTAAGCTGCAGAGAGTGTAGTTAGGGTGGAAATGGCATCCTGACAATTCCTTGTGGGGAGGAAGGGACCCAGGAAAGTCAGCTCTGACCACACAACTTTGACTCCAGAAATTTCACTTTGTGGAATCATGACAAAGATAAAGCATGAAGTCAAGAGGAGATACAAGAATTACATTCTCAGGATGGCTGAGATTGACAGACCTGAGGGCAAAACACAAAGGAAGCAATGCAGCAGAAGTGGCAGAGCTCCAGAGCTGAGACGGGAGACCCTCTGCCCGGGGCGTGGTGACCTGCCCACCCTGCTGCCCCACGCCGAAAACTACAACCTATGTTTCCTAGCTTTTTGCTTTTTTTTTTTCTGTAAGTTGTAAAGCTGGAAACAGAGCAAATGGCAGGTTTTTTCCCCTCTCCCCCAATTAGGCCAGTTTGTGTCAATGTTTTGGTCTTTCAGTTTTCCTTTGAGGATGTCTCCGATAACGAACCTGAGAGAACAGTTGTGACTTACAGATCTAAGCTCATGGGGTACTATTGCACTGTGCTACACTGTTTCGAAATGATCCTCCTATACCCTGATCTGGAATACCTTTCATTGCCTACTTAAATGAAAACTGCAAAACACAGCTCTCACTCCAAAGGGAATAAGATAATTTGTTCTGAGCTAAAGATGAGTTACTAATGTCCAGAAACTCACATGAAAGTTAAATGTGATATAACTCTCCTCCATGGAAGAGGCTATGTGAATGTTCATGCATATAGAACAAAATGTCATATATTAATGCATTTGCCCAATACCTTGGTGGGGACACTAGATAAACATTCCTGGAAGAGAAAGTACACCTCTTCAAAGGACTGAGACTTGGTTTTGGGGTTAGTGGGAGTTAGCAGTCCCACTCAGTGAACACATTCCAAAAGTTTTACCTGGCAGTAACAATGGCATTAGGTCAGACTCAGAGCCTGGTCACTAATGGCTTTTAAGGGGGACTAAAGTTAGCTGGAGGTCATTTTGGCATTTGATCTACAATACTGCCATCACCCGGTCTGGATTTCTGATTGGTCAGTTGCTACAGAATCTTTCATGTGGATGTGGTCTTTTCCGGGAACTGCAATTCACAGAACAGGAGAAGACATGGAGACTCGGCAATATTGTCTTTACAAGAGTACAGGTGAGAATTTAAATTAAACCAAGAAGAGAGTGCAGGCCCAGCTCAGTATCAACGGGAATATAAGAATATAAAGTTCATGGGTTTACGCTAAGTTACAGACGGCATCCGCTTGTGGACAAGGGCTATGATAGGAACAAATGGAAGTATTTTCTTAGGGACTCAGACTTATTCACTCAACAAATATATTGAGTGTCTACTCTGTGTCAGGCACTGTATGTATCCCTCCCAGCCCTACGGTGCTGAGCAGCAGCCTCGATACCGTAGAAATTGCTCTCCAGTGGTAGGGGTGAGGCGCTATAGCCAGACATAAATGTGTCTCCCAATGTCAGGAGGCAGAAATGTCTTGTTGAAAACTAAACTGGGTGTCTCAGAGACAGGGCTGCTATTTTAAATGGGGTGATGGGGAAGGCTTCTCTTAAGGGACAGTAACTGAGCAGAGACCCAAAGAAAGAGGGTGTCAATCAAAGTGCTTTCGTGGCAAGCACCATTTTGTGGTTCATTTCTATTCGCTCTCCGGGGACTCCATAGCACCCCAAACCCAACCCTAGCACTTTCTGTGTATCTTCTAGTGTAAGAAGACACCTGGGTCAATAGCTTGTCACCTTAGTTTCTCTGCATTCCAAAAAATAATATTGGGCAACAAAAATTGGTAAAGGAAAATGGATTTATTTACAGTTTGGACAAAAGAGATGAAGGCTTTGATTTTCTCCTGCAGTGCCCTGTAGTGTGTGTGACCTTTTATATGTGCACAGAGACACACATACACAGGAAGTGTTGAGAGGATGCTGCTAGGTGCAAGGTTCTGGCACCTGGCTCTCTCTCCAGGGAGCTCCTGGAGACGTGCAAATTCCTGTTTCCTCGGGGTTCAAGGATACAGTGTTACACCACCACAGAGAAGAGGTCTAGCTGCCATCTACCCTTTCTTTACTGGAACACACCATTGCTGTTAATTGCATAGAACAGCCCTGTTCTGGAAAATGTGTAGTATGAGAATGTAAAGTACGCAATCTGGAGAGGCATATTCCAGGCTCAGCTACTGTTTTTCTATTGTGTGGCCTTGACCCTGTGTAACTCTATCCGTAAACAAGGATTTTACCTATCCCACAAAAACAATTCATTTTAAAGACTTCATTGGTGCCAGTATAGAAGTGTTAAATCTCTTACTGTTATCGGTTTCTCGAGACAGGATTTCTCTGTGTAGCTTTGGCTGTCCTGCGTTCTGTTTGTAGACCAGGCTGGCCTCAAACTCACAGAGATCCTCCTGCCTCTATCTCTTGAGTGCTGGGATTAAAGGTCAGAGCACCATGCCCAGCCTTCTTACTGTCATTGCTATTTCTACTAACTTGAGAATCAGCGCTTGTTGAACTTGGAGAATTCTTTTCCCAATGTGTACTGAGTATAACTAACAAATAAAGCTTTCATGTATTTAAGACAGAGTGTGATGTTTGGATATATGGACTGTGAGATAATTATCAAAATCAGGCTCATTGATATTAGGATCACAGCTTAGCTTGTGTGTTGGAAGGATAATATCTAAAATCTACCACCTTAGCATATTTCAAGTGTCCAGTAATTATCACTGGCTGTAGTCACTCATTATGCTATCAAGTGTCTATAGTTAATTCATCTTGTGACTGATAACTTCTTCCCTGTGAAGGAGATCTCTCCATTTCTCACACACCCTGATTGATGGAATGGTATGTATCCTACTGTGTGTTCCTATGAATTGAACTTTTTTAGGTTGCACATATAACCGAGCATCCTCGTTTCCAGTTTCTGTGACAAAATACCCTGACAAAAATAAACTTGGAGAGAGAGGGTTTATTTCAGCTTACAACCCCAAGGTATTGCAGAGATGTCAAGAAACAACTGCTCACATGACACCCACAGTCAAAAGCAAGAATGAGTGCATTTGTGCATGCCACTTTGCCCACTTAAGATTTGTTTATACTGTGTTCTGCCTGCATGTGTACCTGCATGCCAGGAGAGGGCTCTGGATCTCACTATAGATGGTTATGAGCCACCCTGTGGTTGCTGGGAATTGGATTCGGGACCTTTGGGGATACAGTATTTCCCCAGGCCAAGTTTGCTCACTTTCTGCCTATGGATTTTGCCACTCACATGCAGAGTAGGTCTTCCCACCTCAAAGTAATGAGAAAACTCTGCCATGGGCCATCCTGATCAATAGTCCTTCCCAGGGAAGTTTGGTGTCTTTCTGCACCAGGTCTCTCTCACTTAGCCAGTGTTCTTTTGCTTACCCATGTTAACATCAGATATGGAGATTTTCTTTTTTAGGGGTAGGTATTGTTCCATTACATTTACTCCACATTTTTTTTATTCATCAAGCATGGGGACAATTGGGTTGTTTCCGTGTCTTGGAGAATAACACTGCAGTGGGCATGGTCACACATACAGTTCTTTGAGATACTGATATTAATTCCTTTGGCTATGTACTCAGAATTAGTCATATGATCACAGAATAGTTTCATTTGTAATGTCTTGAGGTGCTTCTATACTGCTTTGCACAATGGCTCTACTGATTTGCATTCCTACCAACAATGTATGAGTTTTCTCCATGTCCTAAGCAACACTTTCTTTTAACAGTTTGATAACTATCTGTATTAGCTCTTCATTTTTATAACAGAACAACTGAGGCACACCAACTAATCAGTTTTTTAAATGTTCTGTTGCGGAGAATTCACCAGAGAAGGATGCTTAGACATGGGTTTAAGCCAATAGAAAGTGTTTGTTAGCTGGTTCATGACTACACTGGGTGTTCAGGATGCAAGTGTAGCCCTGAGCCTTTCTTGGGATGAACTTTTAAGCACAAAAATTATGTTCTGGGTTGACGAGCTTTACATAACAAGAACAGTTAATCAGAAGCAGAACCTCATAAACTTTTTTTTAAATGCAAGGTTAGTACATTTAGAGACTTTCCCAGAACTATATAAACTTTAATAGATTAGGTCTTTGTTTTCGTTTTGGCAGGTGGTTCTGTATACATGCTGAGTGTTACAGCCTGAATGGCACCTCCATCATGGAGTCAGTTGTGCTAAGGTCCGGGGCCTGTTACATTCCCCATTGGTGTTAGTGAATGAATCAAACCATGGACTCATCATGTTTTAGTTCAAACCATGGACTCATCATGTTTTAGTTCAGGATGAAGGGCCCTGCTGCTCATCCAGTCAGGATAAGAAAGGCCTAGTCAGTGCTGACAGCAGAGTAGCCAAGGGGACCAAGAGAACAGAGACTATTTCCAGTTATCTGAGTTATGTCTCTGTCTCGCTTTTTGAGCTTTTATTTTCAACTATGACAATATTAATTACTTCTGATCAATTAGTACAGAAATAAGAGGTTTTTTTCCCCCAATGCCATACATAGTTTCCTTTATCTCATGAGAAGTAAGTCTAATAAACCTTTTCAATTTTCAATAATTTCTCTTTTTTTTTTTTCCTGAGACAAAGTTTCTCTGTGTAGCCTTGGCTGTCCTGGACTCAATTTGTACTTGAGGCTGAGCTTGGAACTCACAGAGATCCCCCTGCTTCTGCCTCCTCAAGTGCTGGGATTATAGAAGTGTGCCACCAAGCCTGGATTGTAGGATAATTTCTGCAAAGAAATCTTAACTGTTATTTTAATTCAGAAACAATGAAAACATTTAACCTCTAGGTTCTAATCAACCTGTCTGCCTACTTTGGAAAGCATCAAGAGGAGGCAAACTGAGTCAAGCCATTGGTACGTGCCCACCAGTTGAGCTCAGGGGCTGGGTAATATTGCTGTTAACCAGCTGAACTACTCCATAAGGTGATAGCAGGCATCAGAACAAGAGGAAGTGCCTAGATTAAAGGGTTTGGATATTAGACAATTTCTATCCCTTTCTAAGTCGTTTAATATTAATTTGGGCTACCACAGCCACAAGTTCTGGCAGCCAGTGGACTGACAGTCTGGTTAGTTCCTATGGACGACAGGGACTGGACGCCTAAGCATAATCAGCAATCCTGGCTTATTTCTGTCTAGGAATGTTTCTTATCCCCAAAGTCCCTTCTTGTGGCATAGGATACAATTCCCCAGGTTATTTTCTATTTCACAAAGGCCAGAGACTTTTTAAAGGAATTTTTCAGGAAGCATCAGTTTTATAGCTCCAATGTTTACAATTGCCCTTGTTTTGGGCAATTAGGGGGCCCAGCTAAGGGGCATGCATAAAATTATAAACTCTGCATTCCTATCTCAAAAGGTAAAATTCCATGTCTTTCTCTTTGTTCATACAACCATAGGCAATCAGTAGGCATATCAGCAAGTAAAAGGTCAAAATAAAACATGGGTTGTTGGTATATAGTCCCTGTATCTGTCTTGCTCAGTTTTCAGTCCAGGCCTGGGGGCTCTGGATGTTGGACCTTGACCCTGTATTTATTCCAAACACAAGTCTCAAGAGGAGGTAAAGGGGCAGGGAATGGAAGGGCCCAAGGCCCAATGAAAACTTAATGTCTACATAGTTGGGAGACAGTCCTTTAGGCGCATATGTGGCTTCCACTTTTTTGATCTGAGTGAGGTAGATCGACGGCATAATGCTAGCTACCTTCATCATAGGAGTGGAGAGAATCACCTTGTAGGGTCTTTTTCAGATTAGTTCCAGTGCCCCTTTGGGTATTTGCTTGACCCAGATGGGACCATTAGACTCAAATGAGGGGAAATTGGGGGTGGACTCAGAGGTCAGCTAAGGTCTCTTGGATAGCCTGTATGGAGAACTGGAAGGCCTGGAAAGTGACTGGAAAGTAATGGTTAGAGAGTTGTGCCAACTGCTGTTCTTTGAGCCTGGGAAACAATGTGGGAAGTCTTCTAAACATAATCTCAAAGCAGGTAAATCCCTCCCAATATGGGGTGTCGCAGGCTGAAGCAAAACAAAAGAAGGAGGCTTTGTTGGACTCCATAATGAGTGTTTTAAGAGTTTTTTAATGTCTTGTTTATTTTTAACCTGTTCAGAACTTTAAGGTCTATATGCTGTTGGAATAATGTTCTTGTGGAATGTGTACCCTTGTTCATTCAAATGCTGATTTCTCTTCCCCAATATCCGGTTTCAATCCAGACATTGCATTGTGGTGCTTATTCTAAGCATCATCTGTCTCAAGTTTGTAAACATGCCACCATTTGTTCTCTGTATTGACAATAACACAACCAGCCAATGCTGAGCAATGGAGAGAATAGGATGGGACATCCTGGTCCAGAGGGGAGGAAAGAGAAGTAAACAGGAGGAGGGTCCTGAGAAGAGAGATCTGAGAGGAGAAGACCTGGAAACACCAGGAGAGATGAACCAGACCTAAGATATGACTAAAAAGCAAGTATAATGTGGGAAATCTGAATGGGAGGAAGCTATGCAGGGTTAGAGGTTTAGGATGGAGTAACTATTGCCCAGCATTGTGCTCTAAGGTTAATTAAATAAATCCTGTCTCTGTGTGCTGATTTGGGTACACAGCTGGTTTAGGAATAACCACAGTTTAAAAGTTAAATCAATATTAAATATTAATAGCAATATGCAAAATGAAGTTTTTAATCCATGTCTATTAATTGAGTGGTTTTGGCTATGAATGCCAGGCCAGTGTTGGACCCCATCGCTAGGGGGAGGACAAGTCAAAGGACCTGTTCCTGGAAGAGGTTCTTCTTAGATACTATTTGAGCAGCTTCAACCTGGGTGGGGAACATTTCTTCACCTCCAAAAAAAGGTACCTATTAAAACTAGCAAGTACCTGTATCTTCCCCTGGCATGTCAGATCTCAGTGTAGTAAATTTTCCCAGAGTTCAGTAGGATCTTGGTCTCTTATTCAGACCACTTCCTGAATAAGGGCTCTCTGTTTTGAATTTACTTGAGCACAAACCGGGCATCTGACTCAGACATCCCATGCTAGGCTGTCCAGTCTAGAAATAACATGTCTTTGTCTGAGCAACTCAAAAGTTTTGTAGACCCTAGATGAGTAGTCTGGTGACAGTTAATTACCAGAGTCCTGACACTTGTTTCTTGAAGAATGATCTTTCCCTCTTGTATCTTCCTCCAATCTTTGTGTTTGAGTTGTGTGTGAAGGGTCCTTTGGAAGAGCAGACTGTGCCATCTCTCCAGCAATTTCTCTGGTTTTTGTTTTGCTTTGTTTTGTTTTGAACTGGGCTCTCTGTTGCTTGCATCAGAGTCATGAATAATGCAATATGACCTTTTGAAAGAAGGAAATATAAACCCATACATACATAAACCCATCAATCTATCCATTCACCCATCCATTCATCAATCCCTTTGACTAGTTAGCTACCCAGCCTACCACATGTCCATTTATTCATACATGTATGTTCACTATTCAACGGTTCATCCATTGATAAACATTTGCTACCTTTTGTGCTAGGTGCTATGCCTCTAAAGACAAAGGACTTGGGCCTCGTTTTTAACTACAATGACTAGAGGTTTAAAAAGAGATAAACAGGTCATCAAAACAATACCATAAAGTGTTAGAAGTGTCAGGACAAATGTGAGATTCATTCAACAATCCCATTTAAAAAAAGTGGTAACGTGTGGGTGGGGTTCATGGAGGAAGAAAAGAAGAAAGGAAGGAGGAAAGAAGAAAAGGAAAAGGAAGTGAGCTGTGAAGTAGAGGAACCACCTGTGCTATGGAGAAAGTACTGAAAAGACAAGAGTTGGTGAGGACTTAGGTCAAGGTCTTAGGTATTGCTAAACGGAGTGGTAAGATTGAGGTCAGGAGTCAACAAAACTGCAGACAGCTCTGGTCAGAACAAGCGTTTCAAAAAGGACTGAAATCAAAGAAAGTAAGTAGCCAAATGAGGTGGTACACACCTTTAATCTCAGCACTTGGGAGACAGAAGCAGATTTCTGAGAGCTCCAGGTCAGCCTGGTGCCCGTGGATGCAGAAAAGGCAACCAAAGGTCCAAGTTGAAATCAAAGGACAGACCTCCAGGATAGGAGGCCTAGGAAGAACCTGGCAGCTGAGGAAAAGCCCTAAAAATGTCTGTTCCCTCAACAGACACATGTTGAGTAGCAAGTATATTTGAGGTCTGGGAATCTCAACCTGAGGAAGAAGAAAAACCAATGACAACAAGGCTATGCAATACCTTTAATATAGTGTGATCAGAGCAAGAGCAGAGGAAATTCAGAGTTGCTGGAGTGCACAGGAGAGGATCTAACACCGCACATATCAGAGACAATGTCAACAAAGGTGATGACCGCAGAACTGCAAAGGCTGAATCAGTTGCCTAGGTAAGCCCGGGTGCTCTAAGGAGTGCCATCATGTGCCCGGCAGCTGGCGCATCACAAGCAATGGCAAGGAATCAAGCAGCTGGAAGCATAAGCATTCTGTATTTCTGTCAGGGATGAGGGAGAAGACTGGCTGCAGGTGACAGGAGAGGAAAGCAGAGAGGTTTATAAGAAAGCTACCGGAAAGCCCAGGAAAGCATTGACTTCAGTGGCCAGAGAGAGCCACTGAAGTGTTTCACAAACGAGTGATAGACCAGGAAGCGCATTTAACTGAGAATCAAGTTGCTATGACAATGGAGACAAAACAAAGGATTGGGCACCAAGAAAGTGGTGGATCAGAATGAGAAAGAATAAACAAAACAAGAGGAAGACTCAGCCTGGAGGAGAGCAGGAAGGAAGTCAGAAAGAGCAACATCACTGTTAGAAACAGTGACTAGGGCTAGAGTGATGGCTCATCAGTTACCTGGTTTCGGTTCTCAGCAACCACATGTTACCTCATAACCATCCTTAATGCTGGTTCCAGAGGCTCCAGTGCTGCCTTCTGTCTTTGTGGATAGCAGGCACACATGCGGTGCACAGACACACATGCAGACAAAGCGCTCATACACATAAAATAAGTCTAAAAATCAAGGCTAGAGTACGAATCCATATTTATGAATGGGAAAGTGTTCTTCAGGGGCTGGAAAGATAGCTCAGTAGTAAAGAGCACTTAGTACCTGGGTTTTCTTCCCAGCACCTACCTATCAGCTCATAACCATCTGTCAGGAATCCAACAGCCTTTTCTGGCCTCTGTGGGCACCATGCATGTGTGTGGTACACAAGGCAGACATGCAGACAAAACAGCCATACACATACAATTAAATAAAAAAATAAGTCTACTTTAAAAATGTCAAGGAACTAGAGAGATGATTCAGTGGCTAAGAGCACTTACTGTTCTTGGACCTAGATTCAATTCTCAGCACCCACATGGCAGCTCTGGGCTCCGGGTGACCTGATGCCCTCTTCTGAGCTCCTTGGGAACTGCATACACATAGCACATACACATACAGGAAGGCAAAACACTCATACACATAAAAGTATTTCTACAAAACTGTCAAGTGAACTTGGCTGTGGTGGCACGTACCTTGAATCCCAGCACTCCGGAGACAGAGGCAGGAGTAACACTATGAGCTTAAGGCTATTCTCATCTACAAGGAGAATTCCAGGCCATCCTGGTCTACATAGTGAGTTCCAAGCCATCCTGGTCTATGTACAGAATTGCAGGGCAGCCTAGAACTCCAGCCAGCTACATAGCAAGACAAAAAAAAAAAAATTACCAAGTGAAAAATGATTGAGAGGCACTATTTCACAATATGTGTGACACTTTAAAATGTGCTGGATGTATGTGCATGGCTGTCCACACAGTTAGAAAAGTCTAAAAGAAAAAGGAAGATAAGCGCAAGATAAATTATCCCCAGTGTTGAGATTCCAGGTAACTTTTTCTTTATTCTATGTCTTTCTGCATTTTATTCTTTATTTATCATTTTATTCTTTAGTTGATATGCCCAATCTTCACAATCAGATCCATAAAGCTATTTTCATTTTGGGGAAAAAAAAAACCCTAAGCAAGGGCTGACAAGATGGCTCAGTAGGTAAAATGCTTGCCCTGAAAGAACAGGGACCTGAGCTCAGTCTTCAGACCCCAAGTAAACAAATCAGGCATATTGGCACTTGGTTATAATCTCAGTGCTGGGGATGCAGAAACAGGAAAATCCCTGGAGCCTGCTGACCAGACAGACTAGCTCATTCGGCAAGTTCCAGACCAGTGAGGACCTGCCTCAATTCAAAAAAAAGGGGGGTGGGGGTGGATGGATGGATGTGTATACACGCATGCATGTACATAAACATACACACACACACATACACACACCCTTAAATGAAAACCCTACCAAGACACCTTCTACTTGTTTTCTAGTTGTTGTTGGCCAGCTACTCTTGCAGAATTAGGAAACTCTTAAGTTCAATGAGAGAACCTGTCTCAGAATATAAAGTGGGGAACAATTGAGGAAGACACTGAACTTCAGCCTCTGGCCTCCCCGCATGTGTGTGTGCATGCATGCCTGCTTACACATATGCATACACATAAACGCACACGAAGAAAGAGGTGCTGATGGCACTCTAATCCACAGCAGTAGCCTGACTCCTCTTTTTTCTCATGCTATTTCATCCTTTTTTTCCCTCCTATCTCTATATCCATGGCTTTTTATTTCTTTCTAAAGATGTGTTTCTCAGATTTTGGTGCATGTATGAATTTCCAGGAAACTCTGCTTACTACATATTCTCAGGCCCTATTCACAGTTCTGATTTCTTAGGTCAATAGTGGGTTTCAAGAAATTGTATCTTAAGAGTGGATACAAATGGCTAGAAGGACCTGGGGGGACCGGATCTCCACAAGACCAACTGAGGTAACAAATCTGGGTCCAGGGGGAGCTTGCTGAGACTGATGCACCAACCAAGGACCATGCATGGAGAGGACCTAAACCCCCTTCTCAGATGTAGCTCATAGGCAGCTCAGTCTCCATGTGGGTCCCCTAGTATAGGGAGCAGGGGCTGTAGCTGACATGAATTCTGTAGCCTGCTCCTCGATCCCTTCCCCATGGAGGGGCGACCTTTCCAGGCCACAGAGGAAGAGGATGCAGGCAGTCCTAATGAGACTTGATAGGCTGGTGTCAGTTGGTAGGGAAGAAGGGCTCCCCTTTTCTGAGAACTAGGGGAGGGGGATAAGGGAAGTGGAGAAAGGGTGGGACCAGGATGAGACAAGGGAGTGAATCAATTAAAAAATAATTTAAAAAAATAAATATTTATTACAAAGAAAAGAAAAAAGAATTTGTATCCTCAGGGTACTGGGTGATGTCCATCCTGCCTTGAAAATCATTGTCTTAGCAGACATAGGAGTCTTTCACCATTCTTGCCACTGACAGGAACTGAGGGAGGTGAACAGTGTTGTACCTAACAATCTCCATTTCCCAACGTTTTTGATCCTAAAATATCAAAACAACCTTGTCAGTTCAGACCTCACAGGCATTCTGGGTTATAGAGAAGGTGTCTGTGTAGTTCAAGGTATAGACAATGGCTGAGTGATAGCCTCCCGAACCTTTTCCATTTGACTCACAAGTGTGGTGACTTTGTCCCATTGTATATCATAACAATAATTATCACTATCAGCACATCAGTAACTGCCATATGTTAAGCCTCTACTAAGTTTCAAACACTGTGCACAATCTTTTACTAGCATTGTCTTCCTTGATACAGTAATTCTCTGTGGCAAATGCTATCATTATCCCCCACTGTCCCCGTGAGGAAACTGAGATTAAAGGGGGTTAAATTCAGGGTCATGACCTGGTAAACAGTGAAGCCACTTCAACCTAAACTGAGCTATGTATGAATCCCATATGTTTTTCCCAGTTAATATTCCTCATGTATCCACCTTCCAAGTGTTTCCTGGGACAGCAACAACACAACACTAACAAATTATGAAAGTATCAAAGGGCTAAAATGAAAAGGTGAGACCAGCAAGGTGGCTGAGCAGCTGCCAAGCCTGATAACCTGGGTGTGGCTCGACCTGGGGGCCGGTGTGCCAATTGTCCTTTGACCTCTGACTGTCAGAAACAAAAGCATTTAGTAATGTTTTATGGGATTTTGTACCTATGTGGATGTAATAAATTCAATCTTGCCACAGAGGAGAGGAAACATCTGTTGTTCTAAGGTTGCCACATTTTACCTGCTTTCATAAAATAGTGATCCTACATAGACCATAAATTTTTAGGTGTGGAGCTAAGGTTGTAGGCCAGAGGTAAAGCATTTGTCTCCCATGTATGGCATTCTATATTTAGACTCCAGCCCCGCAAAAAAAAGTAAAACAAAATGTTAGGTATGTGTGCTATGCTGAGGAAGCAGTAAAAAAAAAAGCATGTATAAAAATTACAGTCATAGACAAAAACTGATTAAAATAGGATATTAAGTTTATCTAATCTGAGGAAGACAGAAAAGGAAGAAAACCAAAGCCAACAGGAAGTAATAAAATAGTGTAATTAATTCAAATATATCAATAATTGCATTAAATTATTGAGGAGAGGACTCACAGGAAAAAAAATCACTTGCCATACAAACCTGATGACTTGAGTTCAATGCCCAAAACACATATTAAAAGCCCTAAAAAGTGTGTATACAGCTGTGTGCATCTGGAATCCCAGCATACAGCTGTGTGTGTCTGGCATCCCCCAGAGATGGGAAGTAGAAACAGGGGAGATGCCAGAAGCCTGAAGACCAGGTGGCCTGGGATACACTACTTAGCAAGAACAGCAAGAAACTCTGCCCCGAGAAGGTGAAAACTGAGAATCAACTCCCGAAAGCTGCCCTTAGACTGCCATAAGCACCATGGTACATGTGCACTTGTATATGCATATCTAAGTGTACATAAAATGTCTTTTCAAGTTATATGAAAATGCTCAATAAATCCCCTCACCCCACTGTCTGCCATGTATTTGTTTTGTTTGTTTGTTTTTAAGGTCCAACTACTGTCTACAAGAACCATACATACTTTGAGGATGGGGAGTTGGCTCAATGGATACAGGTACTTGCTGTGTATATTACCTTTCTGTTGTTGTGATGGAATACCATCACCAAAAGCAATTTTTTAGAGGAAAGAGTTTATTTTGGCTTACAGTTCCAGAGAGTCCATAGCGGCAGCAAAGGCTTGGCAGCAGGCAGCCGAAGCAGAAGGCTGGTTAATCTTTTTCTTTTTTTATGTTTGTGAGGGTTTTACCTGTGTGTATGTTTATGTACATGTGTGTCTGGTGTTCTTGGAGGCCAGAAGGGGACCTCTGATCCCCTACAGCAAGAGTCACAGATGGTTGTGAGCTGTCGTGTGAGTGCTGGGAATCGAATCTGGGTCCCCTCCAGGAGCAGTCAGTGAGCTGACCCATCTCACCAGCCCCTGGCTGATCCACACAGGAGAGCAAGAGGAGAAGTGGACCAAGGCTATATACCATCAAAGCCGGCTCCCAGTGATGAACCTCTCCTAGCAAGGCTGCACTTCTTATGAGTGCCATAACCAAACACCAACTCAGGACCAAGGGTTCAAATGTCTGCAGGAGACATTTGTCTTCCAAACCACCACACTGTGCAAGCCTAGTGACCCAAGTTCAGATCCCCAGAACCCAGATAAAAGACAGAAACAACGATGCAACTTGTGTAGTCCAAGCGCCCTCTACTGAGACACTGGAGGCAGAGACAGAAGAACAGATAGGCACCCGAAGGACAGAGACAGGCTCATAAAACAGTGAGGAGGCTGTCTCGGGAAAGGCAAGGATCAACACCAAAAGTTGTCCTCTGACCTCCATGCAAGCTGGATAGTCTTGTGTCAACTTGACACTAGCTAGAGTCATCAGAAAAGAGGGAAATGCCTCAGTTGAGAAAATGCCTCCATAAGATGGGGTTGTATGTGGGCAAGCCGGTAGGGCATTTTCTTAATTAAACACACTGTGGTTCACTAGGCTGGTGGCCCTGAGTTCTATAAGAAAGCAGGCCAGGCAAGCCATGGAGAGCAAGCCAATAAGCAGTATTCCTCCTTGGCCTCCGCATCTGCTCCTGCTTCCAGGTACCTGGCCTGTTTGAGCTCCTGTCCCGATGGACTATCAGTTTGGAAGTGTAAGCCAAATATCCCTTCCTCCCTGACTTCTGGTCACAGCAACAGGAACCCTAATTAAGACAAGCACCATGACAATGACGCAGAAATGCCTATATCTACAGACAAGAACACACACACACACACACACACACACACACACACACGCAGGCACACACTCCTCACTTTAAACAGATACAATAAAACTAAAACAGGGAAAGACATACCACACACACACACACACAAAAACACTAATTAAACCTTGACAAAGTAGACACCACAACAAGGAATATTCATTACCAGGTATAAAGACGTATATTACATAGTAACAAAAGTTTATTTCTATTGCTACACCAAGAATACATTATGTTTATAAAAGTACATGTACTTAAAACAAATCTTTAGGATATATGTCACACAAAAAAAGAGAAATAAACACACAGTCATAGTTGGGGTATTTAGTGTTTCTGAGCAATTAGTAGAGGAAATACACAGAAAACTGGGAAAGATATAATAAACCATGTGCTGAGGAGAAAGCTGTTAGTAAAATACAAGCACAGGAACCTGAGTTCTACCCCCAAAACCAGTGTGAAAAGCAAGCCATGCTGGCATGCTCTTTAATCCCGGCACTCAGGAGGCAGAGGCAAGCGGATCTCAGAGTTTAAGGCCTGGTGTGCAGAGTGAGCTGCCGAACAACCAGGACAACACAGAGACATCTTGTCTTGAAAACCCAGGAAAAAAAATGAAAGAAAGAAAGAAGAGCGGGAGATTAGACACATGGCTCAGCATCTGAGAGCACCCACTGCCCTTGCAGAGAGCCTGAGTTCAGTTTCCAGCACCCACTTCAGGAAGCTTGCCATAGCCAGGAACTCTGGCTTCAGAGGGATCCAATGTCCTCCCATGACCTCTGCAGGCACCTGTACATGCATGCACATGCTCACACAGATAACACACCTACTCATAACTGGAAACAAATCTTTAGAAAGAGAGAGCAGGGCAGTGGTGGCACACTCCTCTAATCCCAGCACTCGGGAGGCAGAGGCCAGCAGATCTCTGAGTTCAAGGCCAGCCAAGACTACATAAAGAAACCCTGTCTCTAAACTGGAAAAGCAAGAGTTAAAAACAGGGAGAGAGGAATGGAGGGAGGGAGGAAGGAAGGATGCAGACAGGCAGATGGCTCCTGTGAAACAGCAACTAAGGCTATTTCTATCCTTCACACATACGTACCTGCACATACAAGCACACCCATGCATACACCCACACACAAAAACAAGATATGATAAATGTCCACGCTCTCCGCCAACTTGATTCAGTTGACATTGACAGAGTAGCTAGCCCAAGCAGCAGGGTTTACAGCCTTTTCAGCTCACACGGGACACTCTGCATGATTACTGAGGTTCTAGGCCACAAAGTGAATGTTAACAAATTTAAACTATGTTAAACAAGCTGCGAACAATATCCTCCTACCGTGTGACTACACTAGTATTGAATAGAATAGAACGTGACGAATCCCTTAAGGTGTGTGAGTTGAGGTGTTACATGTCTGCATGTTCATTTTTATCAAGTCTGTTCTGCAATGAGGCAGTAGTGCTGGAAGTCTTCCATTCTCACTGTTTGGTGGGTATGTCATATATTCCTCAACACTAGACAGGGCCTCTCAGGTTGCCCTGTGGCTGGCTGGCACCAGACCAATGGATCTCATGTAATTCTGGGTTGATTTTATAGATTTTTTGCACTGATTGATTTCTTCATTAGTGCTTTGGCAGCACCAGGAGAGATTGTTGGGGGTGGTGGTGTCTTATTTGTTTAATTTTTCCTCCCATAGTAATTAATTTTTAAAGATGTATTTGATTTAAATTATGTATTATCTCTGTGTATCTATGTAAGCACCTGTATATGAGACTAAGTGCCTACAGAAGCCAGGGGCATCAGATTCCAGGGGGCTGGAATTACATGTGGTTGTGAGCTGACTAATGTGGGTGCTGGGAATTAAACTGGGGTCCTCTGGAAGAACAGTATGCTCTCTCGATCATTGAGCTATCACTCCAGCCACCTATGATAAATAATTTTAATTGTCTACCTATTGGAATAAGAAACATCTAGAACATTAGTGAGGCACACTTGCAGTTGTCTCTGCAAGGGAGTTTCTGTAAAGAATTGACTTAAAGAGGTATCTTCATTAGGGTTTTATTGCGTGAAGAAACACCATGACCCAAGGACTCTCATGAAGGAAACCGTTTATCTGCCTTACAGTTTCAGAGGATTAGACCATTATCATCAAGGCAGCATGCAGCAGAGAGAAGGAGATGAGAGTTCTACATCTTGACCTGCAGGCAAAAGGAGACTGGGTCCCACACTGGGCAGAGCTTGGGCATAGGAGAGTTCAAAGCCCCATCCCCACAATGACACACTTTCTCCAACAAGGCCACACCTCCTAATAGCACCACTCCCTATGGGCCAAGCATTCAAATATATGAGTCTATGGGGCCATTCCTATTCAAACCACCACAAAAGGGAACACCCATTCTAAGTGCAGATGGCACAATTATCTAGCATGGGGTCTCAAACTAAATTAAAAAGGAGAAAAGGAGAAAGACACCTGAACAAGCATTCCCCTTGCTCTGCTTCCTGATCCACCCGGAAGTAGAAGCAAGCAGCCTCACACTCCTGCTGCCCCAGCTGAGAGCCGCTCTCACCACTGCCTGGTTGGCCATGATGGATTGAACCCTCAAACTGTGAGCCAAAGTAATCTCTCTTCCCCTTAGATTCCTTCTTGTCATGTGACTGGCCAAAAGAAATGAGGAAAGCAAGTAATACACCTCTCGTTGGAGTTATACAGAAGCCAGACCTCTCTCCACTTGTTAACAGACTAAATAAGCACAGTTTTGAGCATTGTGGCATAGCCTTTAGTCTCAGCATTCAGAAGGCAGAGGCAGACAGACCTCTGAGACTGAGGTCAGTCTGGTCTGCATTGTGAGTTTCAAGATAGCTAGGTATACATAGAAAGACCCTGCCTCAAAAAGGGGGGAGGGTGTAAACTCATGTCACTAATACAAACTTAAGACATAGCTTTGTCACTAGCTGCGTGACCTCAGGAAGTCACTGTTCCCTCCTCTGTAAAATGGTTTGACAAGGGACAAGAATATACTATCAAATAATAATATGCCTTTACCTTCTTTTTCATTAGGGAAAACACTGTGTCTCTGGTTCTCCTCTTTCCTACCCATCACCCATTATTGATACCCCAGCACACTACTGACCACTCCGTCTTCACCACGCTCTGTCCCCAGCTGTACTGTGCAGACGAAGGAACATTTCTATTCATGTTGAAAGGGGAAAAGTGTAGCTGGGTGCTACACTAGATAGATAGATAGATAGATAGATAGATAGATAGATAGATAGATAGATAGATAGATAGATAGATAGATAGATAGATAGATATTTGGGTAGGTGGGCAAGGTGGGTGGGTGGGTGGATGGATGGATGGATGGATGGATGGATGGATGGATGGATGGGATGGGATGGATGGGTGAGCCGGTGGATGAATGGATGAGTGGATAGATGGATGGATGAGTAGGTGGGTAGGTGGGTGGGCAGGATGAATGAATAGAACAAATGAGAAGAAAAGAAGAAAGGGCATGACAGGATCCTGACAGAAGGATTTGCTCTATCACAGACATGATCCTTCAGGATTTTTTTTTTAGTTATAGTAATAAAAATGGAGATTATTTTGCCTTGCTTAGCACATAATAATGCCTAGGCAAGGCCACCAAGTCAGGCTCATTTTATAAGCCACATGAGGATAACCCATTTAGCACTTACAAAGGTGGGAAAGGTCCAGTGAGGTCCTAGTACAAAATTGTAATTGTTTTAGTATGATGCTGACCATTTGTAAGTTACTTTGCACAGGGCACAGTGGCACACGCCTGTAATCCCAGCACTCCGGGAGGCAGAGGCAGGAGGATATGTGTGAGTTCGAGGCCAGCCTGGTCTACAAAGGGAGTCCAGGACAGCCAAGGCTACACAGAAAAACCCTGTCTTGAAAAGAAAAAAGAAATTAGTTTGTATCATCTACTCAACATTCCAAGGGACCCCAGTTCAATTCCTAGCACCCACTTGGTAACTCACACCTATCTGTAACTCCAGTTCAAAAGGGTCTGATGCCCTTTTCTGGCCTTCTAGGGCACTATAGGCACATGGTGCATGAACATACACACAGACAGAACACTCACACACATACAATTTTTAAATTCTCTAAAATGTATGAAACATGAAAAATAGATAAACGCCCAGTTTCTTTCTCAGCAATTGGGAGAGGAAGCACACAGGAAATTGGGAAAGCTATAATAAACCTTGAGCTGCGGAGAAAGCAAGCGGGGGTTGGGGGGGCACAATCCCATCCCCACGACCCGCAAAAAAAGCCAGGACTTGTCTCATGGCACAGTCTTAGTTGCTCACCAAGGAAGACTATAATTGCTACACTGAGCATCTGCTATTTAGCCTTACTTGGCCACTTCCTACCTGTGTTTCCTTGAGCAGGACATGAGCCTCTACCAGCCTCCGTATTCTTACTTCTAAAACGGGCATAATGGTGGCCACCCTGCCCTCTTTACAATGTTATCAAGAAGATTAAACAAGAGAATACACGTGGTGTTTTCCGTAGCATCATCCCTGTCTGGCGGCCTAGCCCCTGGCACTGCTCTTTTCTACCGAACTGTTCTTTCTTCTGACTGGCAAGAAGCAGTGCTCACGTGGCAGGGACTTCACTGGCTGCACTTGGCTCAGTAAAGTGCTCTCCCTCAAGCAGAATCGTCAGGGCGCAACACAAATGTATTTACACTGTGAAACAGTCTGTCTGCTATGCGACAACAAATTAAGCTCTGGGTGACTATTCCTGTAAAACATGTCCTACGCACAGCACTACTATTATGGGGTGGATAGACCTGGTGAAGAATCAATTAAAAACTCTGACACACGAGCCCTGAGACCTGTTTCACTGGTTTACCCAGAAGAAAATAATCCTGTCACATTGGTGCTCGGAAGCTAATGGAGGCGAGACTTCTGAGGCAGCTCCCGGGGTTTGCAGCACGGACCGGAGCTTTTCTGAAGTGCTAGTTAAAGGATTACAGCTTTCCAGTCGCCATCGGGCCAGCAGCATGGTGGAGCAAGAGGGGTCACCGCCACATGGGCCGCCAGAGGACAACCGTGAGTCCCCTGAGAAGTGGAGGGAATGGGGTAATGTGTGTTCTTACACTTGTTCCAATTTTGAAGCGAAAGCCAGTGTTGAGGACGTAAAATCTAAGGGATTTTAAGCTCGAAATGTCTCTCTGTTTTCATCATCAGGGCCCTCTTGTGAAAAGGTAGAAAAATATTAAGTTGCAGGCCGCATCCAGGAAGAGCCCCACAAACATAAAAGGAGAGGGCTGACAGTGGGCCAGGAATCATGGTCATTCTGTAGCAGCAGGTGCGCTGTGTAATGTTCGTGGTAATTCAGACATCTGTGCAAGCCAGTCTTCCCAGCACACTGCCTGAGACAGCTCCTGTTTCTCAAGCTGAATAAGCCAAGGGGAATCTGAGGTTCAGGCAGGATAACTCCGGAAGTGGCCTAGACTGTGAGCATCAGTGGGAGTCAAGAAGCCAAGCAGGCCAGAGGGAGTGAAAGGTCAGCACCGGCCAACTGGAGAGAGACAGGTATACATAGGCAGGTGGGGGTGGTGGACTGTGCTAAGCCCTGATTCTGAAGCAAAGAGAGGCAAAAACAGTGTGAGAAACACAGAAAGCAAGGACAGGTACAGGACAAGACATGGCCTGCCTGCTCCTGCCTTGAGCCTTCATACAGAGTCAGGTATTTTCACAGGAGGTGCTCTTATGGGTCAGGAATCCGTTCAGTTCATAGCAAAAGATGTTTGGTAGTTCTGGTCATAAAATCTGTCCTCAACATCTTTTCTTTCTTTTTTTTAATATAAAAAGTTGAAGGGGGGCTAGAGAGTTTCCACTTTTAGCCAAGAACACTTATTACTCACTGTATTTCAAGAAGGCGTTCTGATTCTGTTCTCACTAAAGTTACTTTTTAAAGTATCTTATTTGTTTATTTACTCCTCAGCATTGGGATCAAACTTAGGGCTTTGTGCATTCAAGGCAAGCACCACATGTACCACTGAGCTACCCTTTGGTTGCTATTTAAATCTTTTTTAAAAGATATATTTATTTTATGTACATGAATGTGTTGCCTGTATGTATGTATGTGTACCTGTGTGCCTGCTGCTTGAAAACGCCAGAAGGTGGTGACATATTCCCCTGGAATTGGAGTTATAGATGGTTGTGAGCCATCTATAACTCAGGACTGAACTCAGGTCCTCTGGAAGAACAGCCAGTGCTGTTAACCACTGAGCCATCTCTCTATCCTTGCTACTTAAGTCCCCCGTACTGCTTTAAAATGTTATTTTTGAAGAACAATACAAACCTGCGTCCACTAGCTTTCTTCATCTTTGAGTCTCAGAACACATAGTTTTGCCCAGGTTCTTGGGATGCAAAGAATCAGGCCAAGCCCACACCTGCCACCATTACCCACAGCACCAGTCTCTCCTCATCAAGTACACTTTCGAACCTCACGAGGCTTTCACGTAGGACTTCGTATTTTCTTTAAATTTTTACTCATTTATTTTATTTTATGAATATATGTATATATGTACCTGAATGTGTGCATATGCCCCACATGTGTGCCGCGTGCCCTGAGAGGTCAGAAAAGGGTATCGACGCCCTGGAACCAGAGCTATGGATGGTCGTGAACCAGCCCCAGAATCTGTCCACTGGAGCAACAAGTGCTCCTAACCTCTGAGCCATCTCTCCAGCCTCAGATTGTACTTCGCAAATCATGTTTATGTTGTATAAAGCAACAAAAAGAATCGTGTGTCACTGAAATGTTCCATTTTTTCACTTGGCAGAAGACTGTGACTCCCCAGAGGATTGTGGGTTAAAGGCAAACTACTAGCAAAACCCTGGAAGCATGCTAACTACTGCTCCCACGATGCTCTTTGTTCAAAGGAGTGGGAGAGTTGGTCCTAGACCGAACATTCCCTCTTCCTACCTGAGTTCTCTCTCAAATTCCAAAGCCTCACCATGGATACACCACCTCTTCCTTAAATATAAACTGTTGTGGGCTGGGGAGCTAGCCCCACCATTGAAGTGTTCACCATACTGTGAAGAACAGGCTCAGATCTCCAGAACAGACTTTTTTAAGTTGTCATGGTAATGCGTGTTTCTAATCCTAGAGCCGGCAAGGCTGAGACTGCCAGATTCTTGGGTTCAATGGCCAGTGAGAGAGCCTGTCTCCAAAACAAGGTGGTTGGCTCCTGAGGTTGAGTTATGGCTTAGACACACACACAGATACACATGCACACACACACCACAACCCTTCTAGAGCCAATCCAATCCCACAAGCAATTACTGATCATCTTTGAAGCCCCTGTGTCAGGTACTAAAGGTTGACACGTAAATTCCAGATACAATGCTTGCCCTCCAGTATCTACCCAATCTGTTATTTACTAAAAAGATTTCTCATAACTTTACTATGACATATATTCTCTCAAATATACTGTTATGAGAACAGAGAAGAGAAATGAATAGCCTGGTAGGTCTTTCATGAGTTGGCTATAGAATTACCCTTAGAGCCATCAAGGTCAGGAATAGAGATATACATTATATCTCAAAGAATATAAAACAGGTGCTCTAACACATGTGGACATATATGCACGATTCACTCTAGGCAAAAGATCAGGGTAACCCAAATGCCCATCAGTGGGCCAATGGGTGAATCAGATGTGAACTCTCCATGCAGAGGAACATTACTCTACCATTAAAGAAAACAAGACTCTGTGCCATGCAACCATGTGGATGAAATAAGCAAAAGAAGCCAGACTCAAGAGTCTGAACAGTATGATTCCATGTATATGCAGGGTTCAGAATAGTCAAATCCATAAACTGAATATAGATTACTTACTGCTGGGAGCCAGAAGGGGTGTGTGGGGGCGTCTTAGAACAGGATTTTCCTTGGGGGTGATGAAAATCTCCATAAAATAGATTGCAGTCATATTAACATTTTCCTTTTTGCTCTGACAAAAATAACAACTTAGGGAAGAAAGGGTTTACCTCTAGCGTCTAGTGCATCATGGCTTGACAGACATGGCGGCAGGAGCATGAGGCTGTTAGATCTGCTGTCAGGGAGCAGAGAGCAATGAATGCTGACACTAAGCTCAACTTCTCCTTTTTATTTCCTTCTAGACCCTAACCCACATTTAGGAGGGGTCTTCACACCTCAGCTAACCAAAACTAAAACTTCCTCACAAACACACCCAAAGGTTTGTCCCCTAAGTGATTCTAGATCCTGTCAGGCTGACAGAATAGTATTTCTATAGCATTGTAAATGAACTAAATGCCAGAGGATTGTTCCATTTATTTAACACAGTGTTGGCTAGCTTAATGCCTACTTGGCACAAGCTAGAGTCATTGGAGAGGAGAGAGCCTCAACTGAGAAAAATGCCTCCATAAGATCAAGCTATAGCCAATCTGTGGGGGTTTTTACGTGTTTGTTTGTTTGTTTTTGTTTTTTCATTTGTGATATGGGTGGAGCTGCCCCTGGACTGGTGGTCCTGGGTTCTATAAGAAAGTAGGCAGACCAAGCTATGAGGAGCAAGCCAGTAGGCAGTACTACTCCATGACCTCTGCCTCAGCATCTGCCTCCAGGTCCCTGCCCGGTTTGAATTCCTGTCCTGACTTCCTTTGATGATGAACAGTGATGGGGAAGCATAAGCCAAATAAGCCCTTTCCTCCCTACGCTGCTTTAGTCATGGTGTTTCATAACAGCAAAAGGAACCCTAAGACAAATGGTTAGTTCTAGGATGTGTGAATTTTACCCCAATTGTAAAGAAAGAAAGAAAAAGATAGGCGATGGGGAGTATGGAAGCTAACTGCTGGCATCAGAAGATCAGTTCTTTTCAAGCCAGAATGGCTTTGGGTTTGGTCCTGAGGGAAAAAGAACAGCCTTTAATATACTGTTATGGGAACAGAGAAGAGAAGCGAATAGTCTGGTAGGATGACCTCATCTGATCCGTGGTTTGCACTGGACATTTGAGTAGAAGACTTGAGAAGAGGGGTTCGTGGAAGCAGTATGTGAAGGCTGCTGGCCTGGTAAGGTATCAGAAAGAACACTCCAGGTTTAAAAAGCTGCAGCTGAGTCACTAGAAATACCCTCTTCCAAATTCAAATTCAGAAATACTAGCTGGGAGGAGGTGGGGGAATACTTTTCAAACTGATTTTTAAATCAGCCTAAGCCCATCGTTTTGCACATCCTATCAGCTTTGGCTTCCAAATTAACCTACTTCCTCTTCCTGTGGAGATTATTCATAAAAACTTGTCCCAGCACAAACACCTCACCAAAGCAGCAAGCCTATTTTTGATGAGAACAAACTGCAGTCAAAAAATAGGCTTGGAAGAGGAGCTCAGATGCAAAGTTAACACGTCGGGTTGGGTCATGTTAGCATATTGAAAATCATGCACACTGACTCCAAACTGAACAGGAGGCTGGAGGGATGCTCCAGCTGTTAAGAGCCCTTGCTCGGCTTTCAGAGGACCGGGTTCCTAGCACCCACATTGAGGGTCTCACAATTGCCTATAACTCCAGATGTAGGGAATCAGATGCCCTCTTCTGGCCTCCATGGGTACATATGCACACACACAGAGAAGGAGAGATGCACATATACATGAATAAAATAATTGTTTTTACAATTTTTTGAATGGAAACAGAATAAAAGTTTGATCTACCCCACACTATGTGAGCTCTAATGTCAATAAGTCCTAATAAAGTCAAACTGCAGGTGGAATTCAGACCTTAGTCTTGTAATGGTCATTTCGTCAGCCAGCTCCCCCTTGATGTGCTAGAGAAATAAACCACCTAGAGAGAAAACAAAAGCCCAAGGGCTTTTCTGGATTCTCAGTGATAAAACCAGAACTTCTAGGCACCTGGCTTCCAATGCCACCAAATAAACTTTGCCAAAGCTCCCCCTCAAGCACAGACTCAGCTTCATTTGGAAAGTGAAAAGATGACAGAGCCATGAAGAGGAGGGAGGAACATCTGCCATCCATGATGTAGAGGAAGACCTACATCATGGGCCTCTGCATCCATGGCTTACTGGTCAAAGGTTTCCCATTAGCAGGGTCCTAAGGCTGCATCCATGTCTATAGACTCAAGGGCCAGTCAAAAATATTCAGGAAAAATATGCATCTGTACTGATCACTAACTGACTGGGGACACCCATATATCATTGGCCTTGGGTTAGGTATTCTGGGTATGTAGTTGGAGTATACAGGAGCACTGTATAGGCCACACACACATACAAACACATTTTATGGGAGGGACTTGAACATCCAGGACTTGGGGTCTGGAAGGGTTCAGGAACCAATTCCCCATCAGCATGGAAGGTTGCCCATGTGTTCAAAGAGCAAGAATTCAAGTGAGTTCTCAGACTCTTGACTGTGAATGTGACCTGACCATGTTGTGGTTTTCAGGCAGGCTGCAGGAGAATTTCTTTTCCTTTTCTTTTCCAAACCATTCAGTAAACAAACCCTCTTCGGGCCCTGCATGTCCTAGATAGGGTTTGAGAAGATGGTCCAGGCTGGTCTCTAGAGATGCTCACAGCTCTGAACGGAGGATGTAGTGGGAGCTAGCCTGTCTCACACAATGGAACCGATAATTACATGTTCCAGCTTCTAAGAGTGAGGCTTGCATACACGACCTCTCATTCTTAGAAGAAAAACCTCAAGGAGAGTATTATTATCCCCATCTGAAAGATAAGGAAAAGTAAAACCTAAGCATAGGAAGTTATGGAATTTAGCCCAGGCCACCCAGCTAGTACTAACAGAGCAAAATGCAAACCAAAGCTTTGAACAAGGTTACCTGGCTCCAACGGCTCTGCTTTTCTGTTGGTCCCAGGACCCCTGTCAGTATGACCAGAGTTAAGTTCATGGTTATCTCTTCCTTCCTCCTCCCCTTTCTTTTTAACATTTAGTTTATTGTTAACCGTGTATGTGAGTGGCAGTATGTCACATGACAAGTCCCTGCAGAGTCTGGAAGAGGGCACTGGGTCCCTCAGAGCTGCAGTTATAGGTGTTGGTGAACCACGGGACACGTGTGCTGGGAACTGGAGTCCTCTGAAAAAGAAGTGTGTGTCCTTAACTACTAGGCTGCCACTCTCGGCTATCATGGTCACTTTCCTGGTCCTCCTCGCTTGTCTGCACCTTCTAGCAGACAGCAAAATAGCCAGATTTTAAACATTCATGCCAAGTGGCAAGGTAGGGAACTGGGTAGTTAGATGCTTGCTTGTCAGTAGCAGACATCCGGACACTACTACTGGAGGACGTATACAGGGTAGAAAATACCGGGACGCCTCATGCTCTTCAAAGGGCACGGCACTTCACACTCACTAGCACTGGTGGGGAAATGGCTCAGTTGGTGCAGGGTTTGCTGCGCAAGCATGAAGTGAGAGTTCAGATGCCCCCAAACCCATAAAAAAAGCCAGCTCTGCTGACACTATCTGCCATCCCAGCATTGAGGCGACAGAGATGGGGTAATTCCTGGAGTTTGCTGGCCAGCCAGTCTAGCTGAATAGGTCAGCTCCAGAGAAACTCAGATTCTATTCCTAGTCCCTACCCTTCGAGGATCACACCTGCCTATAACTCCAGCTCCAGGGAATCTGACACCCTCTTCTGTCCCCCATGGGTACCAATACTCACATAGCATATACACTGAGAGACCCATACGCTGACATAAAAACAGAAGTAAATGTTTAAAAAAAAAGGTTGAGACCAATTAAGAAAGACTTAATATCAACATCTGGCTTCCACATGCAGTCTCTCCCACAAATAAGTACACATACACACACATGGGGACTGTTTAATTAATTAAAACAAACAGAAAATAACTGCTACCAAAAGCCATAAAGAAATTGGAACTCTTGTTCATTGCTAGTGAGAATATAAAATGATGCAGCTTCAATAAAACCCAACACAGTAGTTCCTAAAAGAAAGTTTAAACTGGATAGTCAAGTGTAATGAGGCAAGCCTTTAACCCCAGCCCTAGGGAGACAAAGGTAAGTGGCTCTCTGAGTTTGAAGCTAGCCTGGCCTACAGATTGAGAGAACACCCAGGGCTACACAGAGAAATTCTGGTTCAAAAAACTAACCAACCAACCAACAAACAAAAAACATAAAAGTAGAATCCCTGTATGACCTAGTGACTCTGCTTTAGTAAAAAAAAAAAAAATGCAAGTAAAGACATGAAAACACATTTGCACACCCATGTTCTTAGCAGCATTGTTCACAACAGTGAAAATACATCAGCAACTCAAATGTTCATTGGCAGCTGGCCCAAGAAAGTATGCTGGGCACACTCAACTGTTGGGTCTGAAGGAAACAATGGAATAATCTTCAGACTCTCAAAGGAGGGGGATACGCACGCACACACACACACACACACACACACACACACACACTGTACCCCCAATGAACACTAAAACCAGCCAGTCACACAAAGACAGTTGAGTCAAGTTCATAGAGACAGAATGGAGAAAGGTGCCTGGGCATCAGGAGGACCCCTGGGAGATGTGCTGGATGAGCACAGAATCTCAGAATTCAGTCTGCAGAATGGAGAAACATTCGCGAGGGGAAGCATGGGTTGTGTTGACAGTAACACAGCACCTCTGGCGCTCGGAAATGTGCCTACAGATTGCCTATCAACAGCTAGAACGGTACATTTCATATACTTTGTTATGTTTCATATATTTTATCACAATCAAGTTTTAAAACTGTCACACAAACAGTGGGGCATAGTGGCACACTCCTTTAATCCCAGAACTCAGGGAGGCAGAGACAGGTGGATTGCTGTGAGTTTGAGGCTAGCCTGGTCTACAAAGCAAGTCCAGAACAGCCAAGGCAACACAGAGAAACCCTGTCTTAGAAGGAAAAAAGGGAAGGAAGGAAAGAAGGAAAGAAAGAGTCACACACACACACGCATCTACTGATCTCAAATTCCCCCAAAATTGCATTTGATAGGCCAAAAATGTGGTTTTAAAAATCCGCTAAAGATGAGATAGCTCAGAAGGTTACCTTCTGAGGTGCTTATCCCACAAGGCTGGCAACCAGAGTTCAATCCCTGGAAACTATGTAAAGGTGGAAGGAGAGAAGCAAGTCCTCACTGTTGCCCTCTGCCCTCCACATGTACACCCATGTACACACACAGTAATAAATTAAACAAAAATATCCATTAAAACCAGGCATAGTGGTACCACTCCAGGCAGGGCTGAGGCAGAAGAATTAGAGTTCAAGGCCAGCCTAAACTATGTTGCAAGACCTTGTTTCAAAAAAAAATTTTTTTAACTTGATTTGAAACTGTTTAATGAGTACAGAGCTTCAGTTCTGGGAGACAAAGAACTTTACAGGTTGGGTGTGTAATTATGAACTTAGACACTACTAACCTGTATACTCACAAAGGTTAAGATGGCAAACTCTAGGCTGGAGAGATACCTCAGAGGTTAAGAGCTCTGGCTGTTCTTCCAAAGGTCCTGAGTTCAAGCAACCTCATGGTGGCTCATAACCATCTGTAGTGAAATCTGGTGCCCTCTTCTGGTGCACAGGCACACAGGCAGGCAGAACGCTGTATAAAAAAATAATAATAATATTAAAAAAAAAAAAAAGGCAAACTCCTTTACAATTAAATACTTTACAATTAAAAAATTTTAAAGTATCCATGACAAGGCTGGGCTTGGTGGCACATGCCTATACATCCCAACAATACTCACAAGACTGAGGCAAGAGTTCCAAACCAGAGTAGGCAATGTTTAAAAAAAAAAAAAAAAGTGTCCCAACAGCCTACTGAAACTGGGGAAATGCCAAGTGACAGCCAAAAGGGATGAAGAAATCTCAGAGGTTGTTCAGGAAGTTAACTAGGGCATTCTCTGGGACGGTCAACTCTCAGTCTCTAGCCATAAGGAACTAGAAGATGGGCGGAAGCAGACTGATGGCCCACTCAGACTTTCTGATTTTGATGACCTGGGTGGATGGAGGACTTTGAATTTCTAAGAAGTGTAAGCTTAGGAACCCAGTGATGCTGGTGCGGCTGCACTTGCCTGCCCTCCCTCCTCTTTACCAGCCCAGAAAGACACAGCATCTATCCCAACTAGAGTCCAGGGCACAGGTACAAGGATACTCAAGGGACTAGGACTCTCCATACTAATAGACATCTACCAGGACCTACTAGCATGTCCTCCCCACAATGCAGAAAGGCAGCTACTGAAACTGTGTCACCAAGCATTGTAAGCCTAACAGATTTCTAAAGTCCAAAAGAGCCTCAGCCAAGAATAAGAGAATTAATACATGAGGAAGTAGAACCAATTGAAACAACATGATCAAAACATACATCTTATATTCTCACACTTCAGAGACATGTAAGGGGAAAAAGAGAGAGAGAGAGACTGGAAGGAAACTCTAAAGACTAATATACACAAAATGCACCAATATTGAGCGCAGTTGCAACTGGAATTCATTTTAATACTTGGAGATAATTTTTTAGACTGTAGGCATCTGGATCCAAATGAAGACAACATCCAGGCCTAGACATGGTGGCCCACACCTGTCAACTTGTCATCCTAAAGGCAAGAGGAGCATAAGTTTGAGTCTTCTCACTACACAGAGACCCTGTCTCTAAAAATAAAAGAAATTTAGATAGATTAATAAATGGAGCAGATCTAATCTTGCAAAAGGCTCCTTTCCCAGACAGTGACCCCATAATTCTCCTTCAACCTCAGATGCCTAGTTGGAAGCCTCATATAAATGGATCCAGAGACTACGTGGTTCTCATGTCTGACTTCTCATGCAGGTTTTTGTCTGTGACATGCACCTCCTTGTTGTGGATAGCAGTAGCCTGCCCTTTGTCATTGGTAATAGTTGTCCATGGATGAGTGTCACATTCATATACTGCTGTTGATGGACACTCCGGTTATTTCCACTTAGCATCTGTAAGTGATGCAAAGACTATTCCTGTACATACATGCTAAAGAAGATCTGTCTCATGTCTATGCTGACTGGCATTGTTTGAACATAAGATTTGCTTGTCTTTAATATCATCCAGTATCTGAGAATTCCAATTGTTCTATATGCTTGCCAACACCAGACAGTATCATTGTTTGAATTCTGTAAAAGATGAGGGAGAGGCATGTGCAGATTTAATTTGCATAATCCTAATGAGTAGTAATTACTACTTTTTATACACTGGCCATTTGAATATCTCTCTTCAGTCTTTAGCCTATTTTGTTATATGATTAATTTTTTATTGCTTTGTAAAAGGTCTTTATATATGATATATGTAAAGTCCTTTGACAAAGATATGTGTACTTTTAGTTACTCTCTACCAATTTGTGATTTCCCTTCTTGATCTTATGATTTTGGTTTTTTGGTTATTGGAAGTTATTGGTTATTTGGCTACTAGAAGTTACTGACTTTAATAAAGTTCCTAACCAAGTACTTACATTCTATTTTAAAAACGGATGCTTACCCTTAAGTACATGAAGATATCCTACCATGCTTCCTTTTATAATATTTGTTAAAGATTTATTTTATTTTTAACTGTGGAAGGCAGGTTATGTGAACTTAAGTGCAGGTACTCTCAGAGGTCAGAAGAAAGCATGTGACCCCTAAAGTTGGAACTAAAGGTGACTTGTAGTCACCATTTAATACAAGCATCTTGTCTGTATCCCTACCTCGAAAGGAAAGTGAAAGCCACAATTCATGTGTGGACTTAGAGATGGATAAACCTTGTTGAAATAACCGCCTGTTCTGATGCATGAAGAATGTGTCTCAATAAGACTTCTTAACACATAAGACTTTCAGAACTGGAGATGGCTCAGTGGTTGAGAGCACCAAATGCTCTTCCAGAGCCCAGGTTCAATACCTAACATCCTTCTCTAACTCCAGTTTCAGAAGGATCTGATGTCCTCTGAGGGCACTGTGCTTGCATGTAGTCCGCAGACATACATGCAAAACAAAACACCCCCCCCACATATATTTACATGTATGTGTATATTTATTAATTTCTCAGGCTTCAGCTCCAATAGTGGTGCCTACATCAAAGGTACATTGTGATGAGAATTGCTCGGAAAGCCACAGCAGTGAAATACCTGGCGAGGGTCAGGCTTTCCAGGAATGCTGTTTGTTATCATTGGAACAGGTAGGGTTGTCTCCTGAAACAGTGACTCTGGAAGGCAGTAAATGGAGAGTGAGAGGGACTCAGGCACCACGAAAGAGTGACTGGCTGAAGGCAGCTGCGCATCCTGTGCACATGTTTGTACATTTGTATTCATACGAAGAGCTCAGTCCAGGCTCTGTGCGGTGAAGTTACCATAAAAGAGCAAAGTTAGTGATGACAGTGGGGATTCAAGAATAGCTCTGAGAACTAGCAAGATGGCCAAGAGGGTAAACATGCTGCCAAGTGTGACAGCCTGAGTTTGATTCTTAGAGCATCATAGAATGGAAGGGAAGGACTGACTCTTGTGACCTCCACGTGAGCACTGTGATCACGTGCAACCTACACACATACAGAGAGAGAGAGTAAAAAGATTTTTTAAAAGGATAGAAGAAGGCAGCTGCTGGCTCACCAGTCTCAACGACAACAGAAAACAACCATGAGAGCTGAATGGACAGGACAATTCTCTCTCCTTGAGCCTGGGGGGCCGGGGGGGGGGGAACTATACTGACTGCAAGTAGGGCTGGAGAATGTCCTGAGGGTCTTGGATTTATCTCAGGATATCAAGCTCTGAAGAGGGAAGAAAGACAGCCTTACATCAGATGAGGTGGGAGTGTCAGGCCATTCATTTGCATATTAAAAACAGAGATACATATCTATGCAGAGGCACTATTACAAGCCCTTTAATGAATGTAATTGTCACTTCCCAGCAACTCCATGAAGTAGATCCTGTTATCATCCCCATCCCTGCAGATGAGGAAATGGAGGCATTCAGCAGTTAGGTCAGCTTTCTCAGAGTCACACAGTCAATTACAGAGAACCTAAGAACCATGTTCTTAATGCCCGAAGCCCAAGCATGTGAACTTGAGCATATTGTGGGAGCGTCTTCATAAAGGCGCCACGTCACCATCCCTACTCTGTGCTTTCAATAGTTTCCATTTGCAGCCAGAATAGGCACTTCTGTGCAGGTAATTTTTCTCTTCTGTTGAATCACCTCTTCACAACTGCCTCCTGTAAGTGACACAACTCTGTACCAGGCAATAAAGTACTTTATAGTCATTGCTACAGGTTGTATTTGCCAAACAGGCTGCACCAGTTTACAAAGTCATTATCAGGGTATGACTTTGCCACTTTCACCACTACCATAAGGACCCAGTAAAGAATCACCTGTAGAAATAAACACCCAAGACTACAGTATTTAAATCTAATGGATGCAAAGCTGATCGCTGGCCATTTGTGGCATCTGGTGTGGTAACCAGCCTCTCAGCTGGGATTCTGAAAGTCTTTCTTTCCTGAAGGCCTTTTAGTTTGCCACATCTGTTCAGCTGGAGTTGAGCTTTCACCATCTATCATTCTAGGCCCTGGGCTTCCGTCCATCTGGAACACTGAGGGGAGGGCCATGCTTTTGGCTTTCTGTCTACAGTGTGCTCTAAGTGCACAAGAACCTGGCTGAGGATGTTATTTTGTTTTCTTTTTCTGTTTTCATAAAATCAGAGGGATTTTGAAGCTGGGCTAGCCATCCTCTTAGTCACTAAATGAGACTGTCATATCTGCATTTTGTCTACAAAGCCCCTGGAGATTTAATTAGAATGAAAACTCTGAATCAGCTGCTATGGGGCAAGAGGTAGGGGGGAAGCCAAGGGAAGGGCCCAAGAATCCAATAACTCCCTGTGGGGTGTTGTTGAGGGGAAAGCCTCCTCTAGTCTTAGATAAGCCAGACTATAAACAGTGATCCCAGATCCCCACTAGAACCCCTTATTTCTAGATCTACCACAGACAACCTCCAGGACCTCAATATCAACTCTCTATGTGCCTCAGTTTCTCCATCTGAGTTCCTCAATTTTCATTTCCATCTTGAAATGATTTAATCCATTCACACTATTCCAAAGAACACCCATTCAACAAGTGTTCTTGAGTTCAATGACAGAGCACCCATTTAACCACTTACCAAGCTAGATATCATCCCTGCTCTTGTGGAAGTCTAATGGGAAAGACAGGCAAACAAAAGCTGGGAGGAGTCTGATAAATGTGTGGCTAGGAATGTCAAAGTTACTGTGCAAGCAAATGGAAAATGAATGTCACTCAGACCACTGGAAATGATCGGGGACTTCCTCCAGGGACACCTGAGAGGTAAGAGAGAGGTGATGCTGGCCAGGGCAAGTAGAAAGTAAAAGACATGGCAGAAGGACCTAATCAAGAAAGAGACTGAGGCTCAGAAAGGACCAATCGTGGTTAAAGAACACAGAGGAGCCGTGATAAGAAAAGCAGAGATCTAGAGCTTTCCAAAGCATTGAGGGCCTCATGTGCCATGGGTGTACGTGTGCGTGTTTCTCTAAGAGTGATGAAAAGCCCTGTGGTACCTGAAGAGAGGGCTGGGGTGGAACTGGAGTCTAGGAAGGTCACTCCTGCTAGCATGCAGAAATTAGACAGGGGG
>CM053763.1:80083976-80299432 GCA_028658305.1 Pachyuromys duprasi
AAGAACACAGAGGAGCCGTGATAAGAAAAGCAGAGATCTAGAGCTTTCCAAAGCATTGAGGGCCTCATGTGCCATGGGTGTACGTGTGCGTGTTTCTCTAAGAGTGATGAAAAGCCCTGTGGTACCTGAAGAGAGGGCTGGGGTGGAACTGGAGTCTAGGAAGGTCACTCCTGCTAGCATGCAGAAATTAGACAGGGGGTATATGACTGAACATGAGCACAGCAGGAAAAAGCCTTGTAAGAATCTGAGCAAGAGATGGTAAAAAGCCTAGTCAGCGGCAGCAATGATGGGAATGGAGGTAAGCAGGAGAATCAGAACGGATGTGGGAGGCGAAATGGGCAGATTGGATGAGGCAAGTGAGGACCAAAAGCGAACAGAAGTCCTAGTGCATCCTTACATCATGTGCACTTACACCCTACTCATGTGTGTATGGGTCCACTAGGCATGAGCTCATTCAGCTGGCCTTGGTACCAGGCTACAGGTCAAGATTAGGTCTACTCCAAGCATCTCCCATCCAGGGATTCAGGCAGGAGGCATAACAGCTACCTGCAGCATCTCCAACTTGCTCTTCTCACTGCGGACGGCAGGAGTGCAAGAGCAGACGGAGAAACCCCAGTGCAGTGCCATGAGAGCCTGTTAGGAAATATCACATGGCAAGACCAATAGAGAAACTAAGTCCAAGTGACACAGACAGAAATAGACTCCCCAAGTCGATATAGTGAGGGATTGTGGGTACTGCATAGCGATAATATATTCTAGAACAGCAAGACAGGCCTGCTCCAGGGAGGCACCCAGTGAAGTAAAGAACACAGGAGAGAGAAGCCTCTCCAGGAGATTGAGGAAAGGAAGAGAACCTTCCAGAGCCTGCCATTGAGATGTTCCAGGAGAGATATCAAAAAGGCCTCTGGATAGATGGTCCCCAGGGCTCAGTAATGATGGGTTCAGATAGCTTTGATGAGTCATCAGCATGAGGTTGGTCAGGAGAGGAGATGAGGTCATCCAGGGAGAATCTGCAGAGTTAGGGATGAAACAGCCCTAGCAAAGCACAGTGGACAATTCAAACTAAGGTTCTTGGTGGGACAAGGAGTGGGGAGGGAAATACCTGCAAAAGAGACTAGAAATATTGTTTCTAGAAACTAAGGATGGAATATTTTAAGAGAGAGTGGTCGAGAGATTTGAGCATCAAGACAAAGTTTGATGGTTCTGACAACCAGAGACCAATTTCAGAAGCTTGGGGTGATCAAAGACTGGCTTCCTGCCTGGGAGTGTACGTAGTCCAGTGGTGGGTATTGGCCCAGCATATGTGATGAAGCTAGACTTTAAGACAACAAATGATAGGGGCTGGAGACAAGGCTCAGTAGTTAAGAGAGAGTACTTCATTATCTTCTAGAAGATCAAAGTTCGATTTCCAGATATGGCATCTCTCAACCACCGGCAGGGAGAAAGCATAGGACCCCTCTGACCTGTACCAGACACCCATGTACACACACACACATCTTTTTCTTAAGATAGCAAACATGGGAAACACCTTCAAAGAAACTCAACAACCAACCAGGCATGGTGGCGAATGCCTTTAATCCCAGCACCCTGGAGGCAGAGGCAGGCAGATCTCTGTGAGTTCAGGGCCAGCCTGGTCTACAAGCAAAGCCAGGACATCCAGGACTACAAGAGAAACCCTGTCTTGATAAGAAAGAAAGAAAAAGAGAGACTCAACAACCTACCTTTGTAAGTAGGCTTCAGGGATAGAGGATGGATCTGGAATTCAGGAAGATCGCTTCTGCCACGATGCAGATTAGCCTAGAATGCAAGGGTACCAGGGGAAAAAAACATTTGACCAAGCTCTAGATGGCCAAATCCCTCTCAAGCGCCATTCAAGCACATTGATGAACAACACACAAACCCTAAGTGCATTCTGAGTGCAGCATCTTCACATGGTGGGCACACCTGTGTGAGTAGCTGCATCCCCACAAGCCCTCCATTTACCTCCTCTATTTGCTGATACCCTGAACCCCAAAAGTTTGAATCTAGAAATTTCCCGTACATGAAGTTTCCAAGCTGAGAATATATTCACCCCTCACCAACACCCCTCACAGCTCCTCTTCACCCCCCAACCCTTCTTCAGCTCACTAAGTCTTCTTCGGTTCATCTGGACTTCTATCTGGTCGCCATCCTTTGAATTAAGTTGCTTGGAGGGCTCGTGTCCTATGCTGAACGAGGGAGCAGGGAAAGACTATAAAAGACAAGTGGTACCAGACTTTGAGCTAAAAGACAAAAAACAAAAAACAACAAACAAACAAACAAACAAACAAACAAAAAGGCATGTCCAAGGGTAGCTGACATACAGTGGCCATAATGAATCAGTGGTGCTGTGTTGGGGTGGAAAGGGCGTGTGCTTGCACAGTCGGGAGGCAGCACTTAAGAAAATAATTGAAATTGTGTGGGCGAGATCAACAGGACTTCCAACTCTGACGGGATGGAAGAGAACTGGCTTTCTCTTCATTAGGTTATGGACTTCTGTGGACGAACCTGGTAGCTCACAGCTTATTAGAGCGTAAAAGCTGTAGCCCCTGATTTCAGGAGAGTCTTAACAAATCAGGCCGACAGTGCTGCAGCTGAACAGCAGGGGGCACCAACGACTTGTGCTTGACGCTAAAATTGTGCGCCCCCTCCACCACCAACGCCAACACCTCCCCCCCACCAAAAAAAAAAAAAAAAAACATTTCATGAAATTCTCTGAAAAGAGATAAGGAAGCAGATGAAGCCCAAAAAGGATAAGATGGTCAGAGTCACACAGCTCCTCAATAGCAGGCTTATTCAAATTACTCCATTTTCCAAAAATCTCAGTTCCTAAAAGCCAGATGTTTCACACCTCTCTTTTTAAACGTCCTTTTCTCCTTTTCTTTAAGAGGTAGTGAAGGTAAAATGAGCCATGGTGTAGAAGCGTATTTAAATAAAATGTGACTGGCCTTTCTTCCTGCCCCTGAATAAAGTTGGTGGCTCAAAACATGGGTGTCTCGGTTTAAATGTAAGCTCTGCCTCTTCTTGGTATGATCATAGATACATATTTTCAAGTCTCTAGATCCCCAACTGTAACATCTGATGCTTCTCACACATACACCTCCAAGACTGTCAGCAGAGCTGGGAGAATCGATGTGAATTCATTCCAATCAGTCCCTGGCAAGGAGCAGGCGTTCCTATTAGCAGTCTAAGCCCTCATGGTCCTAGCTCTGTCCTAAGTCCCCTTCTCAGTCCCAAACCGGAGTCAGCTCATTCTTCAAACAGGGTCATAACATCACTGTTATTCCTACTACTTCTACTGCCAAAGTAATTTATTTTAGTTCAGCAAAATAGGTATTTCCTGCCGTCTTACTATATGTATGCTTCAGGAACAGTGCCGATATAAAGGCTCAGAGTCAAATGCCCAAGAGTCTAGCAACTAGTCTAGGTGCTGTATAAAGTCATAGTTGTAACAAATTGTCAGAGAACATATTAGTAAGGAGCCAAAAGACAGGCAATACCAGCTACTCTACAGGCTGGGACACAGAGCACAAGTTCCAGGCCAGCCTCAACAACTTAGTGAAACCTTACCTCAAAAGGGGGAGTCGGTCAGGGATGGAATGCTGAGTGTTTACCTAGCATGCTCAGAACTCGGGGTTCAGTCCCCAGGTTTGTAAATAAGATAGAAAAAGAAAGCACGAGAAAGAACCTAACTCGGAGCATCCCAAGATCACTGCTCTTTCCAGCGTTTTCTTTCTCACTGGAGTAGGTGAACTCTCACTGTCTTCTGAGGGATACAGAGTGTGCCGGGTTGGCCCTCCCTACGCCAGCAGAGGTACATCATACAATCTGAAATCCCAGTGGACCATCTAGGGCACATAGCAAACAGAATTTTCATTTCACCTCAGGGTTCCCAGGCCCATGATGCGAGCCTCTCTATTTTCTCCCAGGTGCCCCTCTCTTGGGAGCCAGTACGACCTAGCTAGGTAGGCCGGTAGATTTAGGGCTACTTGAAAACAAAAGAAGCTAAAATCATGGCAACTGCAAGGTGGTGGAGTGCCCACCCCACACAGGTGGCCTAGAGGAGGGAGCACCTCACAGCTCCAGACCCAGTCATGTCCTACCTTGCCCACCACTTAAGGTACAGAACATGGTACCCTAGAACTTCCACTGTCAGCTGAGTGCCCCTCCCCTACATTCATCCAGCATCCAGCCTCTCAGGAAGCTGTGGCTGGTTCCCTGCAGGTAGGTTCTCTGTCTGTGTTTCCTCTGTCCCCAGTTCCTGGCACTGAGCCTGGTGGAGAGGACCTCACTCAGTCAATGTTTGCTAAATTGAATTGAACCGAGCTGCTCTGAGCCCAGAATTATTGACCTTTCCAGGCAATGTTTTTGTTTTTCTGTCTTTGCAGGAAGCACATGGCACACTCAAAAAGGTAATTGGAGAGTGTGTCGTGGAGAGATTACTAAGAGAGGGCTGAACAGGCTAAGAGAAATGAAGATGGGAAAGTGAGCAGCTGCAGGTATGGGAAGCAGCTGCCCAGATTTTTAGGGACAAAGAAAGGGAGCTGAGGAAGAACAGGGCAAGCTGCAGACTGCTGGGAGGAGTTGAAGCCAGGATGCAACCACCTGCCAAAAGACAGCTAGTGGGCGGGATGAAGCAAAATACATCCCCCGTTCTCCCATCTCCATTCTCCTGTATCCCGATGTTGTCTCTCAGTGGTTGGACCCAAATATAAACCAGAGAAGCCCAGGGTACAAGCTAAAAAAGGCAGCTTCTCCAGGCTCAGAGGAAAGTGGATAAAAATCAAGAACACATGTGGATAGGTGAATGAAGAATGCCCACCACAAACACCCTAAGTGACTTTCCCCCAAACACCCTAAACTTTGCATTGGCTTCAGAATCACTTCAGAAGCTAATTTTTATTTTTCTTCTTTGCTTGTTTATTTACTTGGTTTTGAGACAGGGTCTGTCTTTGTAGCCCTTTGAACTTGCTTTGTAGACCAGGCAGGCTGGCATCAAAACTCACAGAGATCTACCTGCCTCTGACTCCCGAGAGCTGGGATTAAAGGCATGCACCACCATGCCTTGCCACCTTTTAATAGTCTGTGGTCCTGTGGTGATTGGTGCTGTCAACTTGATAGAATCTAGAAATCACCTAGGAGATGGGCCTCTGGACATGCCTACAGGGATTTATCTTGACTGTTAGTTAAGTCAGTTAGGATGAGCTGCCCACTGTGGGTGGCACCATTCCCTGCCTGAGATCATGGACTGTATACCTGGAAAATAGGAGCTGAGGCGCACTCATTGCTCTCTATTCATGATCGTGAGTATGACGAGACGAGCTGGTTCAAGCTTCTGCTGCCTTGACTTTTTGTTTTTGTTTTTCTAGACAGGGTTTCTCTGTGTCCTTGAACTCACTCTATAGAACAGGTTGGCTTTGAACTCACGGTGATACACCTGCCCCTGCTTCCCAAATGCTGGGATTAAAGGCATGTGCCACCACTGCCTGGCTTGCCTTGACTTCTTTACTGTGATGCACTATACTCTGGAACTATAAACCAAAATAAATCCTTATTTCCTTAAGATGATTTTTGTCAGGATAGTTTATCATAGCAACAGAAAAAGAACTAAGGCACGCCCCTTCTGTTAGTCTTAGATCCCTCTAAGAACAGATCACTCATGTCCCATTTGCCTCTACCTCCTGATGCATACAGTATCTTCTAAACACCATGGATGAGTGGGTAGGTAAGAGGACAGATAAACCAAATTAATTGTGGCTTTTTGTATGGGAAGGGATCATCCTGGAGAAGATACAGGGCCAACTGTTTCACGAAACTCACTAGTTTAATAGGAAATAAGTCATATTTTACAACTAGAAGAGTGCGACAATTAGTCCCCCATGTTCTGTGTCCTTTTATCAATCAAGAACAATGTCAGGCTGGAGAGGCAGGTCAATGGTTGAGTAAGTAATGTCTTGCAGAGGACCAGAGTCCAGCTTCCATCCACTGGTGGAGCAACCACTCCAGCGGCAGAGGACCCAATGCCACTAGCCTCTGGGGACACCTGCACTCACGTGTATTTGCCTCACAGTATTTACTAAAAATAGTAAAAACTGATCTTTAGAAAAAGAAAAGGCTTGCCACTCAGGACCTCTGGATGATGTCTAGAGGTCATTTCATCAAATGGTTCTTTCAGTCTGTAGGAGAAAGAGCCACGATTTCTTAGGTGCTCCTGAAACAGCTCTGTGCAGGTACTTTTTCTATGGGATTCTTTCTTTCTTTTTCATATAGAAGTATAACATCCCATCCTAGTGCAGGCCAGTCCCTCTGGATCAGTACGTCCAAGTCAGGGCTAGCATGCAGATCTCTCGGAAGAGAGAATTAATTCCCTTTGTGTCAGCCACCGCCTCTATCAGTGCTGGATAAGAAACCACTTCCAAAATCCAGCTTCACGAAACAGCCACTTGTTTTCAGTTTGGTTGTGCTTCATGTTTTTCTCCTTCCTCTGGGAACTAGAGTCGCCTGGGACAATCTTTCTGCAGCAGAGGTGGAATTAGACATGATGAGCACAACCACACAAGCCCCATTGCACCCCATCTTCTAAAAGGCCCACACAAGTCTCAAGGCCAACTCCAAAGTCCAGCACGGGGAAGTCTTTCTGCATTTCATAGAAAGAACTACAAAGCCACGTGGCAAAGAGCATTGTTACCAAGGGGCCCGGACACAGACATCTGACCGCTTCTCTCATCCTCAAGGAAGGGCTCCAGTGGGTCTTTTAAAAGCAGATACCAATGACCTCATTCTTCTCCTCTCCTCACATATAAACTCCACGAACCCATGGTCTTCCGTGGAACCCTGGGACCCAGAACAGCACGTGGCACACCGTTATTGTGAATCAGTACTTGCTGGATGAATAAATGGGCAAATGTGCTTTGCTGCCTCTTCCTCCAGTTCTTACTTCTCATTGACGATAACTTAAATTAGGTGGCTCTGTGACTGTGAAATATGACGGGTTTGGGCTCTGTCCCATGTGGAGGCCACTATATGATATCAAGTAGAAGCGTAACCCTTTCAGAAGTGTGCTTTAACATGTTGCCTGCATTTTGAAGAGGAGTGGGCAGATGAACTGAGAGGTTGTTTTCAAGAGCCCATGGATGATGCCCGTGGGTCTAGGAGCAAAAAGTAAGGCTCAGGAAGGGGTGAAAAGTATTGCGTGACTTGAATGAAGAGAATATGTCATTTTCTGGGATGGAGAAAGGACAGTATTAGCATGTGGCGTTTGGAGTCTGGGCAACTGGGGACATGGCTAACAGATAACGAATGATTTTTGTGGGGCGAAACTTATCCATTAGTCTGAGACTTGCTGAATGTGAAGTGCACATGGAAGATCCAGGCAGAGGGTCCAGTAGATGCCAAAACTTAAAGTGTCCTTCAAAAGCAATTCTTCAACCTTCACATCTATGACACTCACATATAATACCCACATAGACAAACTCTCCCACACCTGCTAGATGGCCCCACCAGACAGAGATCAGGCAAGCAGTGGTGGGTACCAGAAGCACAAAAGCCAGCAACAGAAAATCAGAATGAGCAGCTACTTTTGCAGGGGCATGCCCCTGGCTTCCACACATTCAACCCACAAATGTGTATAAATCCCTGCCCTGAGTGTGGACAATGTGCTCAGGGCTAGAGACTTGTAAGAGAACAAGGAAAAGAGTCCTATCCTCAAAGAGCCAGGTCTCAGTAGGAAAGGGGATGGAATTTAAGCATTTCCCCAAGAGCAACCAAGCTTAGGGACTCTAGGTAAACATGTGGGTGGGTCAAAACAAGATCAGCCAATTTCATCTGGACAGAGTGTGGTGACACTAACATGTACTAAAGATTCAAGATCCAAGGGTGTGTGGAGGGACAAGAAAGGGCATTCTGGATATGGTGCCTGGCTTGAGCCAGGACTAAGGAAAGAGGTGAATATATATCACATTGGAACATGACAGTCTGGAACCCTTAGAGTCGAATCTCAGATATCCTGAATATATATCCTAAATATAAGATATTTACATTACAATTCACAACAGTAGCAAAATTACAGTTATCTGAAATAATTTTATGGTTAGAGATCACCACAACATGAGGAACTGTATTAGAGGGTTGCACTGGTATATGGGAAGGGCTGGCCCACAAGAACACAAAGAAGGGGCAAAGAAGGCCAAGGAAAGGAAAGACCATGTGACACTCACCAAGGGAAAGATCCAGACATGTCCAGAGCCAAGTGTCCCACGTCTTTAATCCCAGCACTCAGGGGGTAAAGGCATGCAGATCTCTGTGAATTCATGTTCAATCTGGTCTATATGGGTTTCAAGACAGCCAGAGCTACATAATGAGACCCTCTCTCAAAAAAAATAAATAAATAAAACAAAAACACCAGACAAAAGTCAAGGGATACCCTTCCCTGAGGCATTTTTTGGCAGGGATCTCAAAGACTTGGGTCTTGTAATGAATCCTAATTGGTTTTCTTAAATTAGCAAAATGGGGCCAGAGAGATGGCTCAATGGTGAAAAGCTGTACTGCTATTGCAGAGAACCTGAGTTCAGTTCCCAGCACCCACTTCAGGTAGCTCACAACCACCTGTAACTCCGGTCCAGTGGATCTACTGCCCTCTTCTGGCCTCTGCAGACAATTGCATCCACATGCATATACCCCACACAGACCCAAAAATGTAAATACATAATTAAAAATAAATAAATACATAACTTAGGTGAACTGTTTTAGCCCTCTCCGCAACATACAATGAAAGCATTCCTAATTCTGCACACGGTGTTTGTATAGTTCTAGCACATAGTGCCTCACTACTCCATCCTCACAGCAGATAGAAGGCTGATGCTATTTACATCTGTTTAGGAAATGAGCCATTAAGATACACAAAGAGGGTCGGGCCGGTGGCGCACGCCTCTGATCCCAGCAACTGGGGAGGCAGAGGTAGGCCGATCTCTGTGAGTTTGAGGCCAGCCTGGTCTACAGAGTGAGTCCAGGACAGCCAAGACTACACAGAGAAACCCTGTCTTGGGGCCGGAGGGAGGAGGGGGACCAGGAACACAAAGAGTCCCTAACAAACATGAATTGTGAAAACTTTTCTTCAGAAAGCCGGGAGATCCATGTGATGATGCTTACTAAGCAGGTGAGTGCACTCTGCACCCCGCAGTGAGATGAACAGGGTTGACTCCATGAGTTTTTCAGAGGTTTGTGGCGACCTGGCCAGTGGTTTCCACACACCTTCACTGATGGACCAGTTTCACCCGAGAGCTGTTTAGTAATCTACCTTCTGACTCTCTGGCCTGGGTGAAGACCGGAAGCTACTATGGTGAAGAGGTTTCTGGGCGGCTCAAACGCACAGTTACTGGAAAATCAATTTGGTGTGGTGCTTAGGCTGTCTGTCTCAGCATCGCCCAGATGCCTTTCATGCTGATGCAGCTGCCAGGGCCCACTCACACCTTCCAAACCAGTTTCCTGAGGTATGCTCTGTGATCCACGCTTCAAACAAACCTGCGAGGTCCATTTGGTCACTTATTTACAAACATTCCTTTGGGTCTGGCTACATGATGGATACCAATCCAGGCTTGATGATGTACTAGTGAAAAAGACTAATACCTAAACTTAATACTAAAACTTAAAGAAACATGATTTATCTCAGCTCTTTTAGGTGGGATTTGAGAGCCATTGCTTTAAGGTAACGAGGGGAGGGGCTGGAGAGTTGGCTCAGCAGCTAAGGGTGCTGGCTGCTCTTCCAGAGGAGCTGAGTTCAATTCCCAGCACCCACACGGCAGCTCACAACTGTCTGTAACTCCAGGATCTGACACCCTCCCACAGACACACATACAGGCAAAAATACAAATGCACCTATAATAAATAAAAAGTATTGAGAGGGTTTTTAAAAAAGATAATAATGGGTGTCACCAGAGAAGGGTGGCAGGGATCGGGGAGCTGACCATAAAAAGAGCCACAAAACACAATTTGTTTGAAAGGTGTATTATGGTATGTAATACACTGATTGTCTATTCTAAAATAAAACAAAGGGGCTATTGTAGGGCTATAGGAGGCAATGTTGAGTTGGGATTAGGTGAGCAGTTTGCCTATGGAAGAACTCAAGGATTGGGTAAAGCCACAGGGATCCTTGGCCCTGACTGCCTTAGCTATATGCTGCTGGCAACAAAACCCCTTCCAAACACAGTGCCTGGACACAGCACTGACTTCTTTTTTATTTCTTACGATTCAGTGTGTAAGCATGCAGCTCTAGTAATCTGCATTAGATTGTTGCATGCTGGGCCCCTCCCGACAGAGAAGTTAATCCTGGCTCTCTTTCGGTGTTAGGGGTGGATCCTAGGGCCTCATGCTCAGCCAAGTAGGCACTGTCAGCTCCATTCTAGGCTTCGTCCTTGGGCAATGGTCTCAGGGTCCTCCTCAGGCCAGCACAGACAAGCAGACTTCCTTGGGTCCCTCCCTGCTGCATTGACTGATGACCCACAGGTCAAATCAAGATGGAGCCATGCAGTTGGAAGCTGGGTGTGGCAGCGCACGCCTTTAATCCCAGCACTCGTGAGGCAGATGCAGATGGATCTCTGGGAGCTAGAGGCCAGCCTGGTCTACAGAGTGAGTTCCAGGACATCCAAGGCTACACAGAGAAACCCTGTCTCGAAAAACAAAGCAAAACAAACAAGAAAAGATAGAGCCATGCTGAACCCAACATGAGAGAGAAGTCACAGTAGTGTGGACACCAGACAGTCACTTCTTTAGCTGTCCCTGTAATGTGTCAGCTACTCTGGCAGGTTTCTGATCCAGGGATTCTCTCGTGTGCCCTCTCTCTCTCTCCTATTTGGGATCCAGTATAAATTCCCACATGAAGTAATCCATTTGCTCTGCCAAGCCCTCCCCTGGCTCCCAGGGATTCTTACTCTTGGGGATGTAAGAATCTTCACTAGGCTGTTGTCAAGGAGCCATTAAAGCTCCCCTAGGACTCCCAGGAAGCCCTGGCTAGTGCTATCTACAGTCTCCCTGAGTTAAGGGCGTACCCTTGTGTCTTTTGTGTATCTGCTTCTGGGAGGCAAAGTTGAAGTTTTGTTGGGGATTTCCTTTGAAGAAATTTTTGTTTGTTTTGGAGAGAGAGAGGACATATGCTCAGCGCTGGTGCCCTATGGAGGTCTGTTTGAGTGCGGGTCTGGCACTTAGGTCTCAGGCGTGGCAGGAAGCGCTTGCCTGCTGAGTCGCCCTGCGGTCCTCCTCTAGATGTGTGTATGCGTCTTTGTTTACTACATAATGTGAATACAGCTTGGTATCCTCTGATGGTCATCTAAACTGTACCACTAGAAATGTCCCATGCAATTTCAGCCCTGCCAAATACCCGAGTTACATGATGAGCAATGAGACATTTTAATTTTCTCCCAGTCACTCGGTTCCTACCGCTAGCTATTCTTATCAGCCATGCTCTCATGACTCATCTCAGCACAGAAGTCTTGATCTGCACTTGGAATTTTTTTCCCTTTGAATGTACTATGTCCATGTCTTTTCCCTTACATGCTGAGATGTTCAAGATTGCTTCAGTATTTCCCAGTGAACAGCTGAAGAGACAGTTTTCTCCCACACAGATGAGTACTTCCCTCTGCTCCAGTGTGGATGCTGGCCAGGCAGAGCCAAGCCTTACAGAATGGACCCATTTCCTCTTGTTTGGTTTCCTCTTCGTTGCCGGTCCTCATCTGTCCCCGTTTCCCATGCAGGTACATAGAACAGCTTGGCTGGGTTGGCTTTTCCCTGATTTTACCACAACTGGAGAAAGCTGTGCACATTCCCACGGTCACTTCTTTGTCCAAACTATGGAAAACTGGCCTTTTCTTTTCTCATAACTGGCATGAGCTTTGTTTGAGTCAGGAGCCCAACATAAACTACAAAGAGTGACCTCAACCCAGGGAACTTGAGAAACAGCTAGATAACACTGTTAGGAAATTGTTCCCTCACATGAACTGGCTTTTGAAACATGTACTGGTTTTATATACATTTTTAATAGCACTCAAGCTAGAGCAATGGAAAATACTGCCTTAGCTTTCATAAGCCAACAGACCTAGCTTAGGGGCTGGAGATGCAGCTCAGTTAGCAGAGTACTGTCCTAGCTTACACATGTTAGGGTTTGCTCCCCAACACTGCATCAAGCATGGTGTTGCATACCTGTGATCTCAGAACATGGGAAGAGGAGGCAGAGGACTCTCAGAAGTCCAAGGGCATCCTCGGCTATATCATGCGTTTGAGGGCAGTCTGAAAGATATGATACTGTATCTCAAAAACAAACAAACTTGGTTTGGCTCAAGTAGGTCAATAAGGTATTCCAGAGCTGTGAGGATAATCCAGTAGTTGTGGGCTCACTGACTGTGAGCATCATCCAGTGGCTGTGGGCATAGCCCAGTGGCTGTGGGCATAGCTCAGTGGCTGTGGGCATAGCCCAGTGGCTGTGGGCATAGCTCAGTGGCTGTGGGCATAGTCCAGTGGCTGTGGGTATAGTTCAGAAGTAGACAACCTGCTTAACATGCCAAGACAAAGCAGTCAATCATCATCAAACAAAATTCAATCAAGAATCAAACAAAATAAGGTAGCCAAGGGCTGCAGAGACAGCTCAGTGGTTAAGAGAAAGAACTGCTCTTCCAGGGAACCCAAGTTTTGCTCCTAACACTCACATCAGGTAGCTCATGACTCCTTAAATCTTCTGGCCTTCAAGGGTGCCTGCACTCATCTACACACACACACACACACACACATGCTTAAAATAAAAGAATTCACAGTTGGAATGACAGATTGGCACAGTTGTACCTAATGTGTTAATGTGTGAATCTGGGGGATATAAATGCGAGAGGAGGGGGGTCTCTCCACCTGCCTGTGTACAGAAAGCTGATTGCCACAGACTGAACAAGAGCCGAGGACCTAAAGGCTGCCCAAGCGTGTTTGCCCAATAGTGTGAACATGAGACATTGTCACAGGGGTTGACTGAGTTGGGCAGCTTCCTGGGGTTGTCACTGTAGTTGACTCTAGATTGCAATGAAATTGAAACCATGAGACACAAAAGGATCTTTACCCTCTCATTGTTGCCTGGTAATTTCGATGGGGATTTTACTGGCTGTGTTATTGTCTGTCCTTGTGCCTAAATGTGGAGGTGATGAGGCCCCCAAGCTGGTTTGAAAACAGCTCACTCAGCAATGCAGGGAGACAAGGAAAGGGCGTGGCCTTCACTGCAGGCGGCTCTGCTGTGGAGAAAGGGTTGGGGACAGTCAAGCCCTAACTTCTCTGGCTGCTTCAAGCAGGCAAGACATTGAGCACCCATCCGGACACCCAGTCCACATTGATTCTGCCTTTCAGGAGACACTACCAGATGATTTCACCCGAGCTCTCTGCTTCACTTCAGTCTAGCTACTAAGCTAGCAAGCCAAGTTCTAGAAGGAGTTTTGACCAAGGACGGTTAGACACAACAGAACTCCTTTTGTTGATTGGGGACAAGCAAATATGAGCTGTGGTGTGGGTGCTGGGAGCCAAACCTGGTTCCTCTGCAAAAGCAGTAAGTGCTCTTAACCACAAATCCATCTCTCCAGCCCCAAGGAAGGGAGGGTTTATTTTGATACAGTCTCTTGAGACAGGGAAGGCATGACAGCAGGCCTAAGGAGCACCTGATCACATTACATCTGCAGTCAGGAAGCAGAAAGTGAGGAAGGCTGGTGCTCAGCTTGCTTTCTCCTTTTGTTCTGTAAGAAACCCCCATCCATTGGATTGTGATGCCCACCTTGAGGGCGGGCCTTCCTACTTAGGAATTCTTCTACAGTAACATACCCAATGTTTGTGCCCTCAGTGATTCTATACAGTCAAGATTAACCATCACAGACTATGAGCCCTTTCTGGGAAACAAAACAAGAACAACAAAACCAAAAGCAAACAAAAGGGAAGAAGAGCCGCAGACCCCTGGCATTGGGAAGAACTTTTAGGGGATTTCCAGGAATCTTCCAAAGGGCAAATGCGCATTAATAATAAGATGAAGACCAGTCTGTGGTGTGAAGCAGGACAGAGCAGTCCCAACACCCTTTTGGCCAGGAGGTTGGCAGACTCATGGCGACCATCGGGGAGGAAGGCAGCTTGGAGACAAGCTTTAAATCCAGTGTGACTTCAGCAGGCAGACTCGACGGTCTGAGCCCTTTGGGAAGGATGATGTGGTGCCTTTCAGCTCTTCAAGGGGAAGCAAGCAAGACACTGGTGCCATTGGCGGGGCTGGAATGACCACGGCTGAACACGGAGGTGGCCTCGGGGACCTGAGAAAAGCTCAAGAAGGTTGCTGTGGTTGAGTACAAGATTTGTGTCGAGACTCGATTCCACTGTAGTGACGGGGTCTAAAGACTGGCACCTTTCCCACAGGATTGGATTAGTTGTTGCCTGGCCCCTAACCCCAAAAGAATAGACTATGCCTGTACTATATGCCTGTAATCCTGGATGGCACCAAGAAGGCTGAGGTAGAAGGAGTTCGAGACCAGCCTAGGCTACAAAGCCAGTACTAGGCTAGTTTGATACTTTGTTACAAAACAAAAGGAAACAGTAGCTGGGCTGTGCTGGCGCAGGCCTTAAATCCCAGCACTTGGCAGGCAGAGGCAGGTGGATCTCTCAGTTCCAGGACAGCCTGGTCTACAGAAGCCTTCTCAGGATGCCCAGATGTGGCTGCCCAGTCCCGGCTTTCCCAGCCTTTAGAACCATGAGCCAAAGCAAATCTCTCTTTATAAAGTATTTAGATTCAAGTATGCTGTCATAGCAACAAAAGGCACAGACAAAAGTGAAGAAATGGGACCGTGACATTTTCTGTTGCGACTCCTGGAGAACTGCATCGTGGGAGGTGAGCAAAGTTAGGAAGGAAAAAGTTCACTGTGGTCACAGGGCTCTTTGACTTCTGTCTTGGAGCACTGCTCGGACATCTTGGCAGGAATCCTAGAAGCCTCGTCACGGCTCGTCCCTTACGTGAAGATGATGGGTCTTGAAAACTCTGCTGTCCCCCACTGAACACAAGCCCTTTTACTTCACATGTGACTGACTCATGTTTACAGAGGCATCGCCGGACTGCCTGTTTGTACCATGATGCAATGGATGTGTGGCCCATGGAAAAAATGAAAAAGCCATCCCAGCAGGACTCCAGGGCGCAGTTGAGGAAATCCTGTGATGTGTCATCCGTGCAACGCTAGAAGGTCACCAGAGCACTGGGCGGCCCAGCAGCAACTCTGCTCTTAAAATGTCATCAGGAGGTGGAGCGCAGTGCTCTGAGCACAGATCAAGTTTCTAGTGTCTCAGGGATGAACTGGAACGCCAAGCAAGCTAAGTTCTCAGGCGATGTCTTTGCCTGGATGTGAGTTCCCACAGAGGTGTGGGTACCAAATTCTCCCACTGCTCCCCTATCCCCCAACCCCCACGGAGCTGGACCAGCTATGTGAGGAAAGCATCATTCCTGACCCCAAGGTGACCGTGGCCATTTTTCTTTCTCTTTTATCCTCATCCAAAGTTCTGTTTCCTGTTCCACCCTTCAACCATGTGAGTTTCCAATGGGAGTTAGGAGTGCTGGAGGCAGGGGCACCCTTCCAGCACCCTCTCCATTACTGTGCCCTGATGTAGCCAGAGCCTTAATGCATCAAATAACCAGCACTTGGCTCTTGGGCAGTGGAAACAAAAAGCAAAATATTTTTACAAAAAACAATTAGGCATTCATCCATGACTGTTTTCCCTGGAGATACAAGGCCTTTATGCATGGTACAAAATTAAGAAGACACCAAAATGTTTAGGGTAATAGAAAAATGTTCAACCCTTCCCTCACTGACTCAGTTTCTCCTGGGGAGGCAATGCCATCTCTGTGTTCAGTTTTCTGTGTACCCTAAATACTGTAACATGCTCATTTTAAGGTCCATTCCCAAACATCATCCGTCTGTGATTACTCCCCTCATCACTCATTCCTCTCCTGTCACATGATTAGCTGCTATTGGCCTCATGAGAGGGAGCCAAGGCCAAGTGCAGAGAGCCTGACCTCTGGAAGTCTTTGTCTGTTCGAGATACCCTTTCTCCATCTCCTCTTTCTTTCCCCTCTGCCCTGTTGTTTGGTGAGGATAGGAACCTTAGAGCATGGCTGGGACACTTGAGAAACCATTCTCTCTGGGTTCTGGAAGGTGATAGTACCCACTTCAGGAGAGGTCTGTGCTTAACCATGGCAGCCAGAGCCCTGGATGCCAGCTTCCTCTGGCTTCTCTTTCTTTCTGTTTCTAAAGCCTCAATGCACTGGGTTTCCAGAGCAGGACCCCAAAAGCCCTCGACTTAAACTTTTGCTTTCCTGCACAGCAGCAAATTCATTAGGGTCTATTATGGTCTGGTTCTGTCAGTTCTAAGGTGCATCCCTGAGGGCCTGCTCAGGGATACCTGGAGGTCCAAGCATCCTGAGAGAAATGGTCCATGCTGTCTTTCTGTATATGAACCGTCTGGCTGACCTTTGATTTGCAGCCCCTTAATTGAATCTATGATCACTGACAAGTAGAAAAGGAACAGCATTTACATTTGGATGTGTCAGCAGGTGCATTTAGCTGCCAGCAAGCTGCCATCTCTGACAGAGGGTGAAGCACTTCCTGCAGCTGGTGGAGAAGGCTCTTGTCTCAGTCTTCAATGTTCTCTAACTTGTTTTCTGCCACTTGCTCCAAATCCTCAGGTTTCCTTCTTGTATATCTGCTTCCCCAAGGGTATTAAGACTGCCTGCTGCTCATCAGAAGACTCTGTTCCTGAACTCCTCTCCTTTGGCTCTTTGTTTAAGTGTTATGCTTGTCTCCAGTAGCCCAGGAGGGCCTAAAACCACTATGTAGTGGACGATGACCTCGGGCTTTTGTTTTGTTTATTTGGTTTTTTTTTTCGAGATAGTCTCACTACGTATTCCCGGTTGGCCCAGAACTCACTAAGTAAACCAGGATGATGCTGAGCTCACGGAGATTCACCTGCTTCTGCCTTGTGGGTGCACGGACTAAAGGGGTATACCACTACGGGAGGCAAGCTTGACCTTTTCATCTCCTAGGTCCACCTTCAAGTGCTGGGGTTACAACATGTGTCAGGTTGTCACCATCCCTACCTATGCAGTGCTGCGAAAACAGCGGCTCTCAGCCTTCCTAACGCGGTGACCCTTTAACACAGCTCCTCATGTTGTAGTGACTCCCAACCATAAAATTACGTCTCAACTGCAATTTTGCTACTGTTGTGGATCATAATGTAAATATCTGATATGTAGGACATCTGATATACAACCCTGTGACCTACAGGTGGAGAATTCCTGGGATAGGGCCTCATGCATGTTAGGCAGGCCTTCTGTTGGCTGAGCCACAGCCCCAAGACTTGCTTATTATTCCATTGCATTAGAATACATCTCCCACTAGAGAGGGAGGGTTGTTTGGGTTTTTTTCCACTGCCGCTCATGTCGATTTTCCATGCCCAAACATGTAGAGCAGTGCCTGACACACAGTAGGTGCCTAATTAATAGTTGAATGAATGCTCTAGGCTTGAGGGCTCCTTGTCTTGACTAACATTTCTTAAATGGTAATTGACCACTTCCTCCTCTCTCTCTTCTTGGGTCAGGGACCTGCTACCCACTGCCACCATAAGAGAAAAAGGCCGGGTGCTGGAGAGATGGCTCAGAGGTTAAGAGCACTGGCTGCTCTTCCAGAGGTCATGAGTTCAATTCCCAGCAACCACATGGTGGCTCATAACCATCAAAAATGAAATCAGGTGCCCTCTTCTGGTATGCAAACATACATTCTATATATAATAAAAAAATCTTTAAAAAAAAAGTTTAAAAAAAAAAAAAGAGAGAGAAAAAGGCCTGCCCCATCCTCTGAGAGAACAGTTTCTTCTCATTTTTGTAACCTCTGAGTAACCATTCTTCCTTTCTTTCCGCATTACTTTCCCTTACCAGCTTTAACACTTGCTTTGTTGTTTTTTTTTTCCCCTGACAAGAGAAGAAACCAGGCTTACTGTAAAATGAGGGCCTGTGAACCCTAAGGACAACCCTCACACAAGTAAAATGGCTTCTGTAGCTGCTTCTCTGCGCCAGAATGCAATAGTAAGACCCAGCCACCATCCACAGGCTTGTAGATCTCCCTGGTCTTCTTTTTGTATTCTCACGGACTAAAATACATGAATCTCGTATTCAACCATTCTGATGGCAGCCTTCGATGGTTCAACCCGGCGATTTTAGTCTCAGTGGAGAACATCCTATGCACAATGCTCTAAGCCTCATTCTTTTCATGGGCTCCATCAGCACCACTTACCCGTCCCTCTCTGTTCTGGAACCCCTTGTGGGCTTGCATTAACAGCACAAATAATTCATAAGCATTAGCAAGTCAGCAGGGAGCCCTGCCACTCAATCACTGTCCAGATTTCCTGAGTCTTGATGCGAATGACTGACGGTCTGTGGTGCTTTTTCCAGGAAACTCTTCCCACTGATCCTCCCAAGCAATTGCTGTTTTGTACTATTGGGCACTGGCTATCCTATGAAAACGCTGTATTCCTGGGGTTGCTGCTAGCTATGCTTGCTGCTCATAATGCACTTTTCCTCCATCAATCTGGTCCTTTCTCAGTGGTGAACATTTAGCCTGCTACATCTCTTCCTCGGTCATGAAATCAGCCCCTTGGTTTGTTGTCAGCACCACTAAGACAAAGAACAAACTAATTTTTTGAGCTCAATAGCAAAAGGGCTGTTCCTGGGGATCCCTGGTTTGTTCCAGCAAACAGCTACAGGACTGTTAATTCTACATTTCTTCATGGATGAGGCTTGAGGCGTCTGTGGATGCTGTGTCTCCACTGAATTATGACCCTGCCACCCCAATGGCTGTCCAGGAATACCATCTATCTACATGAAGCCCCTTGGGCCTGGATTCATTCTCCGGGGCTCAGTACAGCCCTATTCATCCACAACTGGGCCTGATTTGCTTTAGAGCTGCCTAAATTCAACCATAGAGATTATATGTCTATCCAAAAGCCCCATTCACATAAGATTGGGCATGTAGACTGTAAGATCACCTGTCATCGAGGCTAACAACAGCAGGCCAATCCAGTCGCACCAGATTAAAAGCTGGACTTGAATATTTTGGCCCCAAGAACAAAACAGTAACAGGAGACTAGAACATTAAAAGTAATCTGCAATCCACAGAACACATCAAACGAGAGGGGAAGCATGGCACACAAAAGATAGACTAAACTGACAGCACCCTCTACTCATCAATCAACGGCTAGCTCCTTTACATGGAGGTAATAGGCCATAAAAACTGATACCCAGCTGTGAGGTCAACGGGCTTGGCTTCAAATCCTCCGCAGTGTGTCCTCAGCTGCAAACCCACCCACCATCACCAGATGTGAACCCACCCCAACTGTTTTCCATGAAACTGAGCTAAAAACAAACAAAACAAAACACCTACTGTAAGTACAGAAGAAATAATTCGTGGAAAACATTTGGCCGAATTTGAACTTAATCACAGCAGCTTAGTTATACACAAGACAAAGTTGTTCTTTTGTGTATTTATTTATTTGGGGGAGGACTTTTCTTTGTTGTTGTTTATTTTGTTTTTGTTTTTTTTGTTTTTTTTTTGAGACAGGGTCTATCTATAGAGCCCTGGCTGTTTTGAAACTTGCTATGTAGACCACGCTGGCCTAGAATGCAGAGATCTGCCTGCCTCTGCTTTTACAACGCTAGGACTAAAGATGTGTGTCACCATACCCAAGTCGTTTATGTGTTTGTTTACTATGATAAATACAGCATCAAGACATTAATCAACTTAAAGCAATTAAAATGTGGAAGCTGGGCGTGGTGACCACCTGTCTTTAAGTCCAGCACCCAGGAGGCAGAGACAGGCCGATCCATGAGTTCAAGGCCAGCCTGCTTTACAGAGTGAGTTCCAGGCTAGCCAGTGCTACACAGAGAAACTGTCAAAACAAATCGAACAAACATAAAACAACACACCACTTAGGAGTTAGAAGAAAAACTTAAGGGGGGGGGGGACAATTCCAACACTCCCAAAACTTTACTGTTGTTTTTATCATATTGTTTGTTTTGTTTTTCAAGACAGGGTTTTTCTGCTTAACAGCCCTAGCTGTCCTGAGATTAACTTTGTAGACCAGGCTGGCCTCTTAACTCCCCTGCTTCTGCCTCCCCTTGCTGGGACTAAAGGCCTACACCACCATGCCTGGCTTCAAAACTCTATTGTTTACATTCTTGGTGAGTGTGTCCACATCACCTTTCCACAATTTATTGTTTTTAGCTTTCCCATTCGTTATTGTTTTCCTGTTGCAGCATACTTTTAAAAATATTTAAATTATAAATTTAATTCTTTACTGTGGGTATGTAAGTATATGCACACAGGTGCAGGTCAGGACAGCTTGTGGGTTTGGGGGATTAACTGAACTCAGGTCGTAAAGCTTGGCTGCAAGCGCCCTTACCCTCTGAACCATATCAAGGACCCAGCCAGATTTAATTGTAATAATTATTTCAACGAACGTATCAGGACACAATCAATCACTACCCTCCCTCTGAACATACACTTTGTTTCCAGTTGAGGGTGTGCATGTTCTTTTGTTATATTCTAGTTCTATTACGGTCATTTGAAATACGCAATTAAAAAAAATAATCTTGCCATGAAACGGTGGTGCATGCCTTTAATGCCAGCACTGAAAGGCAGGCAGGCGGATCTACAGAGAGAGATCGTGGGCAACCAGGGCTGCACAGAGAAACTCTGTTTCAAAAAAACACTGAGGTTTACAGCTCAAACCTGAAAACATTGCCTAAACAATAATGAACAGAGAAAAGGTAACGATTTACTCTAGCAGACTTCAAACAGGACAGCCCTAAGCGTTCCCAAGTCCCTCATCTTAGCAGCCCAAAAGTGTTAGAGGGTGACAGATCATTGAGAAATGAATCTTGGGGCAGGGCTTTTCAGTCACTGGTAGAGATTCGTGCTTACTTTGTGCAAAGACCTGCATTCAAGCCTCAACAAGGGGGAAATATTTAAAGTGGACTGAATAAATTCACGTTCTCTTTTTTCAGTCCCCACACTCCCCCGGATCCAAGCGTAGGCATTTGTATTATTTAGGGCACAGAGAGCGCAAGGCTCTGGTAGCAGATCACACAGCAGCTGGTATGGGACATCGTGTGCCTGTGCCGTCAGCTGACTCTGACTTCCCGGTCTACCCACCACGCTTGGGGGAGGAAGGTTACCCAGCACTCCCTGCCTCGGAGAGGCAGAAAGTTGAGTCTGGGATGGCCAGGTGGGACTCCGTGGGCCGCCTCACCAACGCCTCCAGGGGCCTCTTCCTTCTGGGCGCGGGGGCTCCCCAGGCTCCGAGCATGCCCAGTGCTCTCCCTGCCAGTCCGAACAGTACTGCCCTGGCGCCGTGGCTCCAGGTTTTGCGTGCGATCCTAGGCGGGGCCAGGACAGGGCAGCCCCTGGGACTCCTGGCTCTGTCGGAATTCCCCGGACTCGAAGCTTAGGCGGCATCTGCAGTGGTTCACTACCTTAGGACCCGGATCGGGGTCTCAGCTAGGCAATCAAGGCACAGCCTAGGGCCTCAAGGTGGCACGGGAACAAAAGGTTCTCGGGACATCTGGCCCCCAGGTTCCGAACATAGGATCCTAACCATCTCTCCATTCTTTTATTAATATAATTCATTCAGCAAAACGTTTTTAGTTGTTTAGACGCTGGGTTTCTTGAGAGGTGGAGCTACCGAGCTGACACCGAAAGGAGGTACTCCATAAAGGGGTCTAAGTCAAGAGAGACAGACAGTAACCGATTCCATCAACCCCTCCGCTCTCCTTCCCGTTTCACAAAGCTTGCGCTCGTTTTTTGCACCGGCTTTTCCGTCCCAGGAAAGCTTCCTCGTTTAGCTGCGTGACCGAATGGTATTTGTCACCTGATCTGGCCGTTCCTCCAGCTCTCACCGGGCCAACCCCTAGTCTGGCTCCTTTCCCCTGTTCTTAAGAATTTATCACCTCACGTACCGCGTTGTTTGCGGACCTGTTGTTTGTTGCGAGGGACTCCCTTCCAAACTCCCAACAAGAGACAGAATTTTTGTCTATATATTAAGTGTGAAGAACGTAAGTAACTGCTGAATGGATAAGGAACAGATGTTTGGAAGACGATATGGACGTAAAGAGTGGGCAAGGGGTCAGAGCTAGTTCAGAAAAGGTAGCCAAAAGGCCTCTCCTACGAAAGGCATCTGTATGGTGAGAGGGTGCAGGGCACCAGCAGAGTAGGGGGAGGGGGAGTCCTACCTCGAGGGAAAGGCAATGTAAACATCCCGAGGAGGGTCAAGTTCAGAGGGTGTGATGGAGAGGAAGGTGCAGTCGGAGAAAGGCAGGTGTGGGAGGAGGCGGAAGAGGCCGGCAGGAACGCCCGCCAGTGAGGGGCCCTGCCAGCCTTGGGAAGGGCTAACCCGCCTGGCGACCTGGGACCAGCAAAAGAGCACCACGACCCCCAACTCAGCCACCGAGCCGCGGTGCAAGGCTCGCTGTGATTTCAAAGATTTGCTGAGCGCCCAAATCCTTGCCATTCCCAAGCATGCAATTCGGGAAAGAGAGGCACACAGTAGGTGTTCAATAAATGCTCAAGGCATGAATGGCTGCGTGTGTGAGCCAAGGGACTCGGAGGTCTGCGGGAGTTCGGCAGGTGGCCCACAGAGGCGCCCCCCGAGGCCTGCCTCTGGCCCGGGTCCCCCTCCCCGCGCGCGGGCCCGTCGCGGCCACAGCCCGGCCGGCGGGAGCCGCCCGCGGGCTGCACTGGGCATGCTCAGACGGCGGCCAGGTCGCGGCGCGAGCGAGCTTCCGCGCCGCCCGCCCGCGCGACCTACCTGGGCGCCCCGCGCCCCCGGATGCTGCAGGTATGGGCGGTCGGGACCTCCGCGGGGCGGGCCGGGGCGCGGGCTGCGGCGATCGCGGATACGCGGGGCGCCACCCCACCCCCAACCCGGCCCGGGAGGCGGCGGACACGCGGGAGGACTAGCGGGAGGGCTGGCAGCCCAGGGTCCCCACGCCACGTCGGGCGTACGGGGGGCGCAGGCCCAGATCACCTGGCGGGGCTGGGGCGGGGCGGGGGCGGCGCAGGGCTGGGCGTTCAGGACGCGGCGGCGCGGGCGTGGGCGTGCGCTCCCGTCTGGCCGAGCCCTGGGCCCCGCGCCGGGGTGTCCGCAGCCCAGCCGAGGGGGCGCACGACCGGCTGCGGGGATCCAGCCCTCCGCAGCCCCCGAGGCTCGGCCCCCCGAGCGAATTTGCTTCCAGATGCGAAGGTGGCATTTCTTGGGCCTGGCATGAACTCCAGCGCCAAACCAGTCCGCTCCGTTTCTCAAGCGAGCGGGGTAGTTTCTCTGTTTAACTTGCGCTGACACTGCTGCGTTGTGCGAGGAGACCCCCGCCCCAAGTTGCTGCCACCCGAACTTATTACGAACTTGAGGCTTGCCTTTAAAAAATTCATGGGAAGTTAGGACAACTTGACACCTGGGTGTTCCGTGAAGGAGGTGCAGTGAACTTGTGGTGGGGAAATGCGAGACCTAGCAAGGTTAAAGTTGGGCTCTTCCGTTGGTGACCTTGGCCGAGTCTTTTTAGCCTCTCTGATTCTTCATTTCCTCCCCTGCACGCAGGCAGAAATAATGCCCACCTCGCCTGGTTGGTGGTGGATTAAGTAGGATAAATGATGTGGAGGTGTTTGGCTCCTTGCCCAGCACAAAGCAAGCGAGCAGTTGGCGTGATGTGATTTTAATTCAGTTAGAGACCCCTCGTGGCCCCCATTTCGTCAGGGAGTTAGAATTAGGCAAGCATTTTCTGGGCCTGTGTTTGTGCCCAGGAGAATGTCTGCTGAGGCTTTGGAAAAGCAACTCAACAGAACGGTGGTGAGCAGAGAGCCTCTTGTTTAACCGCAGTCTTTGAGTTCAGAAACTTTTACAGAAGGAACTGTTTTTGCAAAATGATCCGTCTTGCGAGTGTCGAAGGGGATGAATTGGAAAGCCTGGTTGGGAAAAAGACGCCTGTGCTGCAAAGCTCCCACGTATAAGCTTATGTTTTTGGATCAGGGTCTGTCTTCCCACGGTGGCTTGCTCATTCTTTGTGGTGTGTGCCCCTTGTGCGTTAGAGTGCAGAACAGCCTCCTGGGCTCTGTTCAATAGTTTCCAGGAGCAGCCCCCGCTCCCCACTGTGCCAACCAGGAATGCCTCTGTATATTGTCTGTGTTGAAGTGCCCTCCCCCACTTGCCCTTTTAGTAGGATCAACTGAGATAACCTCTGCTTTCCGTCTAGCCTGGGCTATTCGAGAATTTGGGGGCTTTTTATGATAATATCGAATCTTTGCAGTCAGCTAGTACAGCTGTACAGCATATATGGATCATCTCATGTCAGCTTTACAGTTCTCCCTCTGAGGCTGGGACCACTCTCATTTTACGAGGAGGAAACGGAGGCTCCGAGCCGGCAGCTGTACCATCCTGGACATGACTGGGATGGAGGAGACCAAGGCTTCTGGTTCTGGGGGCAGGGCCTTTTCTTGTGGATAAGACTGCCCTGTGTGGTGTAGAGAGACCCCACACAGATGTCTTTCCTGGTGATTAAGTCAAGATCTAGACTGTACTGGGAACTGGAAGCCTTCCTGAGACTGACTAGTTGAAAATTAACAATGGTAAGCTATTATCTGACCGAGAGGAGGCTGTTCTAGTTAAATATTCTAGTATATGAGCACTCGCATAAATCCCAGCGTACAGTTAATGGAGCACCAGCCTGCAGCAGAGAATTCCAATAGAATAAAACGTGCCTAATACTCTATATTGATCTGGGTTGTCTCTGGTGATTTGTCTCCTCAAAAGACTAGTATATGCAAATTAGACATGAATGCAGACTGGAGGTTACCGAGGCCATTTGGAGTAGCTGAGGCGTGCTGGTGAGCAAATGTTTCTGTTTGTCAGGTGCAGGGCTGTGTGTGGGCAAGCACGGTGACTCAGTCAGGGGACCCCCACCCTGGAATCCAGGGTGTCTGGATGCACTTCCTTGCAGCTCAGGCCCGATCTTACTGTGGCTCTGGACTCCCAGTTTATCTAGGAGCTAAATCCAAGATCTCAGCTTGAAGCCCTCATTTTACCTGATCTCATTGCAAAGGTATGCTAGCTTTCAATTCGCTAGTTGAAGTCTCAGCTCTCTGCCAGGGAGACAAGGTTATAGACAGATCTTATCCCATGAAGAATTTGGGGTTCTAGGTTGGTCATTGCTCTCAGTCCTAGGATGGTAATTGCTCTCAGTTTTTGTTGGCTTGGAAGTTTAATGACAGTGCTGCACCCCACCCCCTCCCCACAACACACACATACACACAACATGAGCTAGCAAAGATAGAGTGAGACCAGAAGCAAGAGGACTCATTGTGGCCTTCTAAGCTATGTACAGGTCTGTGAATGCACGGGGCACTGTTTTCTAGAATAGGTATGACCTGCTGGAGGGAGCCAGAATACATAGCTATCCTCTGGCCTTCCAGTTCCCGGAACTGGCATGACCGGTGATTTGCGGTCCCCTCTCTTGACCATAATCACAGGACTTACCTTCCTGTACCAGACAGTCAGTTCCTAGAGAGCAAAGCCTGGCCCCTTTTCTCTCCTCAGGCCCTAGCAGGGCTAGAGTGCTGGTGGTACTCTGTACAGCCCAGCCTGTGTGGGCCAGTCTTCTGGTAAGAGAGAGGACTGGGCCCGGTGACTTCAGGCTCTGATCTTACAGAGGTCTACTTTTGGCAGAGAAGACTTGGTGAAGGTCTTCATAGGCCCCTGGCTGAAATATGGTCTGGCCGTGATCTCTTAGGATCCAAAGTTTTGCATCTTGTGTTTTTTTCTGCTTGAGTCAGCACCGGAAGCCACCTCTTTCTCCAAGTTTCCTGGTTATCCCAAGGCCCTCCTGAGTGCAAACCCAACAGCAAATGCAGCTTGTCTCATTAAGCCTGTACTATGTGTCAGGCCCTACTGGAAGATGAACTGGGCTGTGAAAGTGTGCACAGTTGAGGACTCCCGTGTGTGTGTTTGTGTATGTGTGTGTCTACATCTATCCACCTATCTCCTAACTTTTTAGAAGGAGGATCAAGTTAGATGCAAGTGATGCTAGGGTTAGCAGCCACACACCCATAGTGTGTTAATGTTCTCTTCCCGTGACCAAATGCTGGCAGAAGCAGCTTAAGGAGGAAGGGATTATTTCGGCTGCCATAATATAGGTCATTATGGCAGGAAAGTCATGACTGCAAGGGCATCGGAGCAGAGGGAGGTGGTCGCTGGTGCCCTGTTCACTTTCTCCTTCTTATATAGTTATGGGATGGTGCCACCCACATGCTGAGTGGTCTTCCCAGCTTCATTTATCCTATCCAGAAAATGCCTGGCTGGCAGGCTTGCCTCCCAAGCGATTCTAGATCCTGTCAAGTTGAAGGTCATTATTAAGCACTGTGGATGGCTGTTAGGAAGTACACAGGGAAGGGCATGTCTTAGCACTTGCATTAAGCCTCCAAGGCGTTCAGAGTAATTGGGGTGCTCTCTGGTTGCTGGGTAGGGCATTCCTCACCTGTGTAGGGCGAAGTGCTGGGGTTTCTTTTTTCATCGTTGGGGTGCCTTGTACCAGAGATGCCTCTTATTCCACATTAGTATGGCCCTTACTGGCCACCAGGTGCTGCTTGAGTGCTTAGTTCTTACAGCCCCCCTCTGGCCATGATGCCTCCCCAGGAAGGCTGCTTGGAAGGCAGGTGAGGCCTGGGCCCTGCTGTTCTTAGTGGGCGGTGCTTGCACCAGTGTCGTTGATAGAAAGGGCCTGCTGGGCAGCTACCAAACCCGAGATCACCGGCAGTACCGGTGGCCCTGGGCTTTTCTCCCTGAGGCTGTTTCCTTTTGGGGTCAGCGGGGATCTGCTGATAACACCTTCTGAACCAAAGGCTGGGTGGGCTCTGTCCTGTGAAACAGATGGTCAGCGCAGGCACTTTGTGAGAGGAAGCCCGGGAGGTGTTTGGGTTTTGAGAGGGTGGAATTTCTGAGGCAGTTTGGTGTATACGGAAAGCTGGGACACAGGCTGTGGAACTGGGGTAGTTCTGGACACTGAAAAGCCCCCGATGAACTGTTGGTGTGCACATTCGTTAAGGAACGTGCCCGCAGCTTGGCTGCAAGAATGGGTTTGCACTGCTGAGTCTCTAGACTTTTAAGTCCAGGGTCCCTCCCTGCCTCTAAGACTTAGTAACTCCTCCCACCTGGTGCATTTCATGGACGCATTGAGCAAACAAGGTTCAGATGCCGCAGTTACTGCCCCAAAGTGAACTTGAACTTGCATCTGTCCCTAGACTGTTTTCTCGCCTGTAAGGTGAAGATCGTCACAGAGCTTACTTCTGTTAAACAGGCTTTCTTAAATGCGCTGATAAGCCTCTAATGTCTGGGGCAGTAAAAAATAAAAGTAAAAAATAAAAAGCCCCCTTTGGTATAGGAGTCCTGAAGTCACTACTGAATTGCTGCCCTATGGAGGCCTTCTCCCAAGTCAAGGCCAAGTCCCTTCCTTGGGCCTGAAGGAAGGCAGGATTTAGGGTTTTGCTGGCGGGGTGCTCTGTTTATGAGTGGAGATGGCGTGGGTGTGGGGTGGAGTCCTGGCCTCCCTTACATGAGTCATCCTTGAGAGCCAGACCAGAGAGGCAACAGCTCCCTGGCAGCCATCCCACTCTGGGCACATGGCTTGACCCTTTTTACCCACCGCATCCCCTCCCCGTGTCTGGTTGGCAAATGCGTGCATGTGGCTGTAGAACTTTACGATGTCAGGGGCAGGGGGACAGGACAACACACACAGAGGGTGATTCTCCAAGAGGCATCTGTCACCACCTGCACAGTGGCCTCCACAAGGCCTGTCATCCGTCCAGTCTATTGCTTCTAGAGTAAGGACAGATCCAAGCTCAGTTCTTCCCTTGGCCCCGTCCACCTATTATGTCCGTGAGTTTCCAGCCCTGCCTCGTCGTCCTGCAGCCTGGGCCTTCCTTACACGTTTGTAAATGGCTTCCTTCTACCCAGGTCAGCTCAGACCTGGGGGTTAGCTTGGAATGTTGAGACCATCACAGCCTTGCATTGATAGCCCATTTCGCACTGGCAATTTTGTGGTTGGTAATTAGCCTAGTTTGTCTAGCGGTATCTGCATCTGCACATTTGTGCTGGGTAGCCCTGCTGCAAAGACAGGGTAGAGCTTAATCCCTCTCTCATTCCCTTCCTCCCTTTCTCCTCTCTTCCTCCCCCCCTTTCTCTAAGCTGCTTTAAACTTTATTCTGACCTAATCAGAGTTAAAGAAAAGTGTCAAGAACACCACAAGGGACTCCCATGTCCCCGTACCCACATTCCTCAGCCCCCATTACCTTTTTATCCCATTTATCATATTCTTCAGTATGCATTGTTTTTCCTCAAAACTTCATTGTTTTTGAGGATCATTGATAGCCTCTTCTCCCTAATATTTCCTGAAAGCAATCAGATCCTTTAACTATAGTGTACAATTTACTTTCTTTTTTAGAGTACAAAAATAAACCAGTTTTCAACTTTTCCATACACTTGCACTTTGCTCATATTAACCTCCTACCACCTTCCCTGTGCCTCTTCCCTTCTTCTGGTGCTTTTCCTCTCTACAAGTGTTCCCTCTTCTGCTTTCATATTTTCAAACGTGTGTGTGCATGCCTGTTTGTGATAGTGCAACTCTGTAGAGAAAGATTTACTTCCGAGAAAAAAGATTATTTGGTTGTAGAACTTTTCCCTTTTTTGATTCTGATATACGGTCTTGCAGAGGCCCAGCTAACCTCAGTCTTTATATGCAGTTGAGCATTTACAGGGGTGAGCCACCACACACAGTTTTTGTGCTGTTAGAACTAGAGTCATGCGTGCTAGTCACACATTCCACCAAGGTAGCCTCGTCCCTATCCCTCTCCTCCACCCTATAACTTTTAGACTCAGGAGATCAGTAGCTACGGCACTGCTGCCTAATCTGTATACCTTCACTTCTGCTGCTCGCCTCAGTCATGTCCTTTGTGGAGCAGGCAAAGCCTGTGTTTGAGTGTGCCAGTTCTCATGTCTCTATGGAGCGCTTCAAAGGAGAACAGTCCTCCAGCTTGCCCATGACCTTGGCATCTTTGCTGTGCACAGGTCAGTCATTTGGTCCTTCAACTTGGGCCTTTCTATTTTGACTCATGATTGCTTCCCTAGAGCCAGGCACAGTGCCTGGACAGCCCAGGGTGCTCAGTAAACACTTGATGAGTGCGGAGGGTAGTTACACAGTGATGGAAAGCGAAGCAAGCTTCCTGGCTTTCTGCATCCCCAACCCTTTCCTTGATGAGGTTGTTGGTGTTATTTATTGCAATCTTGCTATAATAGGCTTAAATCCTGCTATTTTTATCATAGTCCTACCCCCAAAAGGGTGGGATAGTGTGCCTGCTATTGGCACAGATACACAAACAACCTCAATGATGCATTGGCAGGTATATTGTAGACACCAGCGGACTACTTGAGGAAGGAGACTCACTCAGGAGGTCCTCCTATCCCCAAATGGCATTCTCCAACTGCACCTTTGACTTCCTGGCCTCGGGGCTCAAGCATATCATCCAAAAAGAACATTTTGAGAATGAAAGGGCTTGTTAGTAACTGTAGTAGATTGGAAGGCCCTGGCTGGAACTACTTTAGGTTCCTAAGTGTCTATGTCCAGTTTATCCAAGTGTGACTTCGAGGCTGAAATCAGACAAACCTAGCAAGCCTCCCGGCACTAGAAATCCTACATCTGGACACAAACCCGTCGATACCCTGGGCATTGCCTAGGGATCCTACATGTTCCTTTTGGTCCTACATCTCTGTGATTGTTCTGTTCCTGGAAGTTCCTCTTTCCCTTCCCAGGCTGTTCCTGTCGTAATCTCTTTACAGCCCTTACTTTACTTTGCTCTTTCCTGCCTGGACTCTCACTGCAGGCTCAGGTTGGATGGAGAGCAGAGCAGGTTTACCCCCACTGCCTACCCCAAGGGAATTCCAATGGAATTCAAAAGTCAGATGTGTAAACATGGCAGAGCAGGAGGCCACAGTCTCCCTAGATCAAGGTTTCTTTGCCCAGCCACTCACAGTTCACCTATCCCTCCAGCTTCAAGTCTGTGACTAGATCCATTGGCAGAAGCGTGCAAGCAGGTGGCACTGGGGACTTAGTCACAAGCGACTGGGTATTCGATGCCCAGATAGGCACAGACAGAGGCATTTCTCTTATTATGTCAATAAGCATGTTGCCTTTGGAGCAGTCTTCTTGTTCTTTTATACAGAAGCTATTTGCTGGGACCCCCTCCCCATTTTCATATATATATTTTAAAGGCTGTATAAACATTCCATTGACTCTCTGTAGTCTGTGGTTGTATTTCTCAAATTTAGAATCCCCTGGAGGACTTGATACATTGCCCGGCCACATTCTCTGAGCTCTGTTGGACTGACTCAGCTCCTCAGTGGGGCAGAGCATCTTCATCGCTGCTGGCAATGGAAGCCACTGATTCACCAGAGTGTCCTTTGATGGGCTGTGCTAGGATGGGAGATGGCTGAAGATGATAGCTCTATCCTTGCAGCCGACTGGCTCTCCCGTGGGGTCCTTCTTTGCCCTGATTGGTTCACACCGCAGCCTTGACCTCTGCACTCATTCTCTGTGGGACCTTCCTCACTTCTCCAGGTCACCCCACCGCCTCTGCCTGTCGTCCTGTAATGCTGGGGGCAGTTGAAGGAACCTCCTCCACCTTCCCTGCCTGTCTTCATCTTCCGGTTCTTCTCTCACTGCTTTCCATCCTCCAGTCTGAGAAAAATGAATGTTTCTGGGGTGGACTTAGGCCTTTTTTTTTAAAACCAGATCACCACTTGAAGGAGAAAAGACCCCCTACTCCCTCCCTGCCAGTTCTCTGCCCAACTCCTCTCCTTACCGCCAAGCATCCTGGACGGACAGTCAACAGAAACTGAAAGGGTGCTTCTCACCTCTCACGGCACAGATTTGTCATTCAACTCCAGTTCAGGTTTGTGGTGTTTTTCATTTTGTTTGTATGTTTGATTGATTGTTTGCTGTCCCTATAATGAGGGAAAGGCCTCATTTTAAAAACTGGTGGTGAAAAATATTAGAACTTAGAATTCATCCTTTAACCATTTGTATGTGTTCAGGTTAGGGGCATGAAATGGCATTTGCACTGTTGCACAGTGGTCACTGCCGTCCACAGAACATCTCACATCTGGGAATAGACACCAATTAAAGGACAGCCTCCTGGGTGCCCCTCTCTGCAGCTCCTGCAACGGCCACCCTAGTTTCTGTCTATGGATTTGACTCTTCTGAAATGCTTCAGTGCTATTCCTTTACTGTCTGGATCATGTCACTTAGCATAAGTGAAGTCAAGCCAGGCATGATGACACACATCTTTAATTTCAGCACTGGCAGAGGCAGGTGGATGGATGCTAGTTCAAAGCCAGCCTGGTCTATATAGTGAGTTCCAGGCCAAGATACATAATGAGATCCCACCTCAAAAATAAAATAAAATAAAAGGTCTTCCAGTGTTTTAAGAATTCAGGTCACTCTTTCCTGGTCCCATACCCGCCCTGGGCAGGTCTTGCTGATTATACCTCACAGAACATTTCTCAAACCAGCTTTTCTCCAATATTCTCTTTTTGTTTCTCCCTTTGCCAGTGGTCCCCTAGACTACTCCTTCCTATTGCCCCTTAGAGTGTGCTCCCCTAAAAAAGCATATATATCAAGCTCAGTCTCTGCAGGCCATGTATGAACTGGTGACCTCTGTCCTTGCCTTCTGCCATTTTCCACCCAGCTTCTTAAACCATGGCTCCAGGCTGGGATTCCCTAGGTTCCGTGTTTAAATGGAGATGTCTATTCCCTTTTGCTTGTTCGAGCTCTGCATTCTTTGTTTCCAGAAAGTTCCTTGAGCATGCTGAGACCACAAACAGTGGCACAGGTGGACTTTGGGCCACACCTGTGCTTCATTAGGTGCAGCAGACCTATTTTCAAGCTATAAGTTTGCAAGAATTCTTGTGTGTGCCCATGGGGCTGTGTACATGTGTTTGTATGTGCATGCACAGTGTGCAGGTGGAGGCCTGAAGTTTCTGTCAAGTGTCTTCCTCAGTCACTCTATTTTTTTGAGATAGAGTCTCATTGAATCCAGAGATTACCACTTTAGAGCTAGACTGGTATGGTGGTTTGAATGAGAATGACCCATGGGATCATGTATTTGGCTGCTTGATTCATAGTTGGTGGAACTGTTGGAGGTATGGCCTTGTTATAGAGATATGTCCCTGGGGCAGGCTTTGAGGTGCCAAAAGACTCCCAAGATTTCCAGTGTTCTCACTCTACCTGGTGGTTGTGGATCAAGATGTGAGCACTCAGTTGTTACCTTGTTCTTATATCATGGACTCTCGCCCTCTGAATCATAAGTTAAGTTAAATGCTTTCTTTTATAAGTGGCCTTGGTTGTGCTGGTGGTGAGGATGCCTGTCCCTGCTTCCTGAGTGCTGGAATTACAAGTTGTTCCCCTATCTTTCGAGCTTTTTAGAGGGTTTAGGAATGTAAACTCCAGTCCTCATATTCATGGGATAACCTCTTTAATCTCCGAGCCATCTCCCCAGCCCCTGCAAGGATCCTTAAGTTTTGTGTTGTAATTTTAACCTTTCCCTCTTATATAAAGTTGATCTTAAATGGCTGCAATCAAGGCAGATTCCTTGCCGCACGTGATATTAAAAGAAAAATTTCAAAGACTGGTTTTTCAGCCATAGGTCTCAGGTTCAGAAGGTGTGTGGGTGGGGCCTCTTTGAAAGGGGATCCCTCTGTGGGAATTCCCAGGCAGAAGCACCCTCTCCTCCTACTCAGCTCTATCCCCGGGACCCAGCATGTCAGGGAGAGGGGCTTCTAAGGCTATTGATAGGAGGAGCAGGAGTGCCCCAGTGCTTCCTGGGAAGATAGGAATGTGGGAACGAGATTCCAGGTGGGAAGACTGCTTCTCAGGAGTGCTCTTCTGGGGAAGATGCTGTCAGTTATGGAAGAGAGGGGTTGGGGAGGCCCGACAGTGTGTCTTCCTCGTGGTCCTTCAGACATGTCTTTTGAGCTTCATGAGTCTTTCTAATTGAGAAGGGATCTGCAGGGAGCCAGATATTCTGGCAGTTTCTGGGAGCCCGGGAGTAGGGGTTCTGGAGGGCTGAAGGTTGTGGGAGGTTGAGTTGGCAGCAGATGAGGGTCTATGCACCTGAGAGTCAAACGCATTTGGGCTTTTGGGAGGGTGACAAGTTCCAAGTAGGGGTCTTGGGGTTGTCGGGTGAGGAGATGAGATAGACGACAGAAAGGGGTTTTCCCAAACTTCATTACATTCTTGACACCCTCCCTCCCGTCCTTGAAGGGTTTTGCTACCTGGCTTCTGCTTGCTGAGCAATCATCTTGTCTTCCACGTCCCAGGCAGATAATTGTCCCCACAGAGAAGCAAGTATCTTTCCTCAGGACCAAGCTTTTGCTCAGCAAGGTAGGATGTGTTCAGGTGCACTGCTCAGTATTGTGAGAGTGTCACTAGTGAACCTGGGATGGCAGGCTCCGCCCACACCCTCTGCGGGGCGGATGACAGTGACACCCCTACCTCATGAGGTCACGTGAAGATCCCTGATGGCACCCTGGTACATGTTGATTACTGTGACGTTGCTGGTTGTCAGTTTCGGCTTGTTGTGTGAAATTTGTCTCTGGTTTGAGCCAGCAGCCTTAGGGAAGGAGAAAGCTGCAGTTTGTGCTTGCTGCCTGAGCAGCGGTTAGTGACAACTACCAAAGATGGCAGCTGGCAAACAGAAAGGAGGCAGCTGAAGATCTAGGGAGCCGGCATTGCAGTGATAACAGAGGCTCTTCAACTTCAGTGGGAATATAGCATGAGTGGATTCGCCAGGCTTAGAGTGGGACCCAAAGGTCTTCATTTCTAACAGGAGCCCTCTGAGCCGAAGCTGTTGGTCAGAGGCCACACTTAGTTGTTTAAAAGTTGCTTTATGGTATTGGGAATTGTAGAGAGTATATTACGAACCCTAGCGTGCTGTGGACTTTCCTGACTGTACATAATATCTAGGTGTACTAACCTGTAAACTAAGCACAGTAACAAATTAAGAACTAAGAATAAAATAGAAAACTGTAATGGTAAACACTGTAATGAAAAGATAATTAGCAAAAAAAAAAAAAAAGATATTTAGCTGGGCAGGGTGCCTTTAATCCCAGGAGGTGGGAGGCAGGCAGAGCCAGGTAGATCTCTATGAATTCAAGGCCAGCCTGGGCTATGTAATGAGACACCATCTCTAAATAAATAAATTAAAAAGCTATGTAAGGGATGGGGAGGAGGTGGTTCAGTTGGTAGGGTGAGTTATTGGGACCAAGAAATCAGTATGGTGTCACCTGCCTCTGATTCCAATGCTGGAGAAGAGGAGGCAGGAAGGCCAGAGAAGTTCAAGATCACATAGCCAGTTTGAGGCCAGCCTGGGCTACATGAAACCTTGTCTTTAAAACAAATTGCCGAAGAGTTACATAAAACTCAGGAATTAAAACAAACAAAGACAACCCTTATGAATTGAGAGCCTAAGGTATATAACTTGGCAGCAAGCTACCTGAGAACTCAGACCTGATCCAGGGAGAAACTGGGGTATTGGGTCAGCAGGCCCTCCAGTGAAAGCACCAGGGATATAATATACTAGAGGCCTCCAAGGGCTCAGGGCTGGGAATTCTGAGTTGGTGGAGGATCCACAGAGGGGATAGAAATTTCTGTGGCCAGGCCAGCAGTACATGAGGGAGCCCAGAGCAAATTTTCTTTTCTGTTGCTTGGAAGACAGGACCCAGGCGTAGGATCAAGTTTTCTGTGCCTGAGCCTTGGGATGCTGCCCTGAGCAGCTTTCTCCTAGGCTTCGGGAGTGGCTGTTGGTAGCAGTACTGTTCCTGGAGGAGGGATGGAATCTCTGCCAGGGTGAGGGTGGGGGTGGGGGAGGGTTTCCAGCTTTTGCTACAGGCCTAAGGCTGGGAGCCGGAGGTGGGGAGCTGGCTCTGAGGTGAAGCCTGTCTGCGGGAGGGGTGGAACAGGCCACAGCCACCCCTGGAAGAGGAAGTTAGTCTAGCAGGTTGCGAATGGAAGGAAGGTGGGAGGTGTCAGGCAGGGGGGGGCGGATTAAGGTTTTAATCCCTGGGCACTCCTAATGCCTCAGGTGATGGCATTTCTTTCAAAATTCTTTCTGCTTGATTTCCTTTAAATTCATCGTAGCTCTTTATTGAAAATCACATCACAGAAGTGGTTTTTAAAAATCTAATTACTTTGTTTTTCATGTTATAAAATTTCTCTTCCTGTTTCTGTCTCATTTTGAGACAGGGTCTCTTGTAGCCCAGGATAATCCAAAATTCGAGGGAGAGCCAAAGATGACGTTGAACTCTTGACCCTTGTGCTTCTCTATTTCCTGAATACTGGGATTACAGGCATGTGTCCTGGCCACCACTCCCACCATCATGCCTAGTTCATACTGTGACATTTTCATGGCTATCTTGTGGCTATTTTGTAACACACGTAAGTGGTCCCAAAAAGTTGCCAGTTAGCCTCTTCATTTTTAATTTTCAGTGGGTTGGGTGTCACCAGGAGGAAGAACTTTGCAGCTACAACGTTTCCCATGTCTGCATGTTTCCTGGCAGTAGGTTCCTGGGAATCATTTCCTGTAACCACCTTCTGGCCTCCCTGGAATGTGACACAGTGTGGGCACAAGCCCCGTGTGGGTGAGATGGCTGCTTATTTATTCACACCTGTATCTCACAAACATCTATTATGGGTAGAGATTCCTTCTCCTGTGGTTAAGTCAGTTGCCACCAACATCTTTAGCTTGACTGACAGGTGTGTTGGACTACCCGTGATATGCCCGCTCTCCTTGTCACAACTCCGTGTCTCAGACGGCCTGAAGGTCCAAAAGTAAGTGTGGGTGCCCCTGTGGCCACACCTGGACTTATGGAACCGTCTAGATATCATGTGGTGTTCAGTGGCATCAGATAGTCTTGAGTATGCTGTCCTCGCTTTCATCTACTTATGTGCTCAGGAGAAAAATAAAGTAGGGTTCTGGCCATAAGGAATGACGTGAAAATCCGTGTTAGGTAAAATGTGAGCAGACATACCGAGAGGGGAGAGAGACAAGTGACTATCTAAGATGGTGTCTCGAGGAGAAGAAACGGACCCCTGAGGTAGGAGAAGCTTGGCACAAGCCAGGAACAGTCAAGGGGGCCGTGGCTAGGCAGAGTGAACATGGTGAAAGTGGACGAAAGTGGCCGTAGACAGATCACGCAAGGTCCTTGGATAGCCAAGAGAGATCGGGAAGCTGGGGTTCCCTCTCCGAGCCCTTTGTGAGTCAGAACAATGACATGGATGTATGTGGGTGAACACCTGGAGCCAGACTGTGTTTGCTGCTGGGTAAGGCCTAGGAGTTGAAGTCCAGGCTGTGGGAAGATCCTGTTTCACTCTGCCCTTCAGTTCCTCATCGGTGTGATGGGAACCCAAGACAGGAAGCTGGTAGGAATATGCTGAGCTTCCCAGGACTGGGACCCTCTATCTTGTCATTACTTAGGGGTGTTTATTTGATCTGGTGTCATTTTAGGCTAGCCAATGGCTGTGTGTAAACACTGTGGTTTGTTCAGAAATATTTAGTTTTTAATCTGTTTAGTTGATCAGACTTAACTTCCTTGTCAGGAAGTAGCCCACTGCCTGCTATTAGTGGTCCTGTAGCAGTCGGGAGCATCAGGTGGAGGGAGGGGGTATGCATGCCCTAGGAGGGTTTTTCTACTCACAGTGGCTCACTCACAGTGAATTATTGATTGAGGGCTGGGCTGGTTGCCTAGCTGATCTTTTACAGGCCCCTGTGTTAACTCTGCTTCATATCCTCTCAAAAAAAAAAAAATCAACTCAAAATATGTTGATGACCAAAGTATAAAGTGAAAACCACAAAACCTCTTAGAGAAAGAGGCTTTGACTGATCCATGGGGATCCGTCGTCATTGCCTTGGATTTAGCAGTGGGTTCTCGGCATGTGATATACCAAAAACCCAAACCACAAAGGAAAAAGTACATTGAGTTCCATCAGAGCTATAATCCTGGTACATCAAGTAAGTGTGGCAGCCTATAGAAGAGGAGAAAATGTTTTAGAATCATGAGCTCATAAAAGTTTAATAATAGGAACTTATTCCTAAAATTGGGGGCCAGAGAGATGACTCAGGGTCAAGAGAACTTACTGCTCTTCCAGAGGACCTGAGTTCTGTTCTCAGCACCCACATAAGCAGCAGCTCATAACAGCCAGGGCCTTCCATACCCTCCTTGGCTTCTGTGGGCACTGCAGTCATAAACACAAACTCACACCAGACACATACACTTAAAAACAAATCCTTTAAAAAAAAAATGCCCTGAAATTCCCCATCCCTAATCTTGACAAGTTCATTTCGATAATGGGCAGAGGACTTGGATGGGCATTTCTCTAAAGAAAGCCAGTAAGCAAACATGAAGGGGCCCACTATCTGTTGGTCGTCATTATAGCTGGGAATATCCAAGCCATGAAATACTACTACACCTAGGAGAATGGTCATAAACAGAAGAAAAGGGAGTGGGACCCACAAGTGTTAGCAGGGATGTGGGGAGATAAGAAACACATGCTGGTAGAAATGTGAAGTGGCTTAGCCTCTGTACGAAAGAAGGTTCAGCGGGTTTGGTCTCTTAGGGCTTCTATTGCTATGATGAGACACCATGAACAAAAGTTGGGAAGGAAAGGGTTTATTTCAGTTACATTTTCACGTTGTAATCCATCATTGAAGGAAGGCAGGACAGGAAATCAAACAAGGCAGGAACCTGGAGGCAGGAGCTGATGCAGAGGCCAAGGAAGAGTGCTGCTTACCGGCTTGGCCCCCATGGCTTGCTCAGCCTGAATTCTCCTTTCTTTCTTTCCTTCTTTCTTTCTTTTCTTTTCTTTTTTTTTTTTTTTTTTGAGACAGGGTTTCTATGTGTAGCCTTAACTGTCCTGGAACTTCCTTTGTTCTAGGACAAGCCTCAAACTCACAGAGATCCACCTGCCTGTGCCTCCTGAGTGCTAGGATTAAAGGTGTGTGCCACCATCACCTGGCTCTGATTTCTTAATAGACCCCAGAACTACCAGCTCAGAGATGGCGCCACCCACAATGGACTGGACCCTTCTCCATCAATCGCTGATTAAGAAAATGCCCTACAAGCTTGCCTACAGCCAGATCTTATGGAGGTGTTTTCTTGATCGAGGCTTCTTCTTCCATGACTCTAGCTTGTGTAATATTGACATAAAACTAGCCAGTACAGAAGGGTATACATGGAATTTCCATATAACCTGGCAGGTGTATGCTCAGTGTCCTTAGGTATTGAGCAGAAAAAACATCCCCTGGATTTGTTGTTGTTGTTTTAAGACAGGGTTTTTCTGTGTAGCCCTGGCTGTCTTGGCACTCTCTCTCTCTGTAGACCAGGCTGGCCTTGAACTCAGAGATCCACCTGTCTCTGCTTCCCGAGTGCTGGGATTAAAGGCATGCATCACCATGTCCAGTTCCAAATAGATTCTCAAACACTCAAGTTGATCGCATCACTAGGCACAACTGGTAGAAACTGAAACTGAATGGATGAATGCCGGTGGAAAATGCATTGAGCTAAAGAAGCTAGGTTGGATAGTCCTGACAAGGAGACGCATTGTGACACACACTAAAAAATAAAAAGACTTAGAGAATATGCTGAAAGCTAGTAAGCCAGACTCAAAAGGAAATACTGCATGATTTCATTTTGTCCAGGTTTGCTTTTTTGAAAGCTTGACACAAGCACAAGTCAAATGGAAGAGGCTTCCGGGTTCAAAAAATGCCTCCATTAGATTGGCCTTTAAGCAAGTCAGTGACTGCTAGAGAGCCCACTTTGGGAGATACCACATCTGGTCCGGTGTCTGGGGTGTCTAAAAGTGGGCTGAGCAAGCCTTGAAAAACAAGCCACACATCCCTTTATGGTTTCTCCTGCCTTGGCTTCCCTGGGATCGACTAATGTGCAAGTCTAATAAATGCTTTCCTCTTGATTCAGGTCATTGTTTTTATCACAATAGAAAGCAAACTAGGACACACTTATATGAAAGATCAAAACTCGGTAAATTCACAGAGACAGAAGGTAGAGAGGTTTCTCGGAGTTGCGGAGAGACGTATTGCTTAATGGGTACAGAGTTTCTGTTTGTAGTGATAGAATTTTCTGGAAATAGATAGTGGTGAAGATTGCACAACATTGTGTATGAATATAATTAATGTCACAGAATTATACTTAAAAGTAGTTAAAATAGCCCGTTTTTAGGTCCTATATATTTTGAAGAGCACTATTTAAAACTAAGGTCAATGTTAACATCCTGTGCCTGAGGAAAGCTTGGTTCTGTCAGAAGCCCCTAGGATGGACGCTGACAGGGACACTCAGCGGCACACAGGCTCAGCTCTGGGGCTGAGCCCAGTTCTCTCTGAGACATATCTCTAGCAAGGTTGTACCTTACTGGCCATGAGTGGCATTCAGGATGGTGCCCACCTCCCTGTGTCCATCTAGTCTACTGTAAAGATCTCTGTCTGGTAAAAAGACAAAAAACAGTCACTTTGGGTAAAAGTTCCCAAACTGTCTTCAGAAGCCCATTTGCTGGTCTTGCTGTTTTTTTGCCTGAGGGTTGGTCTAGCCTGTTTCTATCAGCTGTCCCAGTTTCTCCCTAAAACGCCATTGAAGCTAAGACCTGTTCTGGTCACCTGCCCCTTCTCCTCTATGTTTTCGGTCCCCTTTTGAAGTCTGAGCTCCACTAATGAAGAGTCAGTTGACTGTCCAGACAAGGGCAAGGACACCCAATCCGGAGACAGGAGGTCTGTGGAGTGTTAAGTATCTGAGCACACCGTGGACCGGTGATCATGCAGATGCGCACAAAGTAAAGTGTACGTTACAACTGAAATCCTCAAATACAACTCAAATAAAATCACACTGCAGATTGGCTTGTTGCTTTGCTTCAGGCGTGCTTCCCAGAGCATGCCCTTGGAGATAGCCTGTATTAGCCTCTTCTTCCCTGGGCTCAGCTCGCACCCGATGCTCAGCACCATCTTGCTTCGGCACATCCAGGTAGATTCTGCTGGGCATGAACACCTACAGACGCCTGTTTTAGATTCTGAGGCTGGACTGTACCTTCCTACAGACCCAGGTCCCTAACATACCCAGGGTGTCGCCCTTGGTTTTGGTCTCCAAAAAGACTGTCTTTGTTAGATCCTCCGTTTGGAATCAGTAGGTGTACCTGCAAGTGTGAAAAGGCTAGGGTCTGGCTGAGTTCAAGTTTATAGAGTATAGGCTGCTGTGAGGACCTCCCTGGGGTCATAGGATAGGCGGAGCCCAAGGTCAAATCCAGGGTTTGGCCTCTGGCACAAGATGGCTTACCTCTGTTCTTGAGAAGCTAATAATTAACCCAGAGATGGCTTCTGATCTGCTGGAAGGGCCTTGATTGGCACATGAAGCTTTCCAGACCACACCGTTTACAGAACCGAGGAAATCATTTAATGCTGTGTTTCTCAACTCCAAAAGGTGCTGAAATGGTCTTACCTTCACAGAAAAAGGACCCTACTGTGGATGTTGTTTACATTTTCAGGGACATCTGTTAAAAGCACCCTTCAGTAGAACAAGGGTAATAAACAGCCATATCATTACTTGAGTTTCTAATGTTGCAGAATTAATTGGGGAGAAAGGCGGCTTTTCTGGACCATTTCCTTCATAAGAGGAAATTTACCTACATGTGAGCCTTGGGGAGTGCTTATAAAGATTATCTCAAAAGAGTAAGAATGGACCTGTCGTCAGTAAATTACAGAGACCGGGTGATTAAGTATGGGGCCTTGTTTTACCTGCAGTGAATCACCTGCAATTCACCTCCGGCCCAGTGGCATGGGTCAGGAGACGTGGAGCTGGCAAATGTGTAATGCTAGCACTGAGTGGGGATTCGTATGACTGTTGGAGTTGACATGACCCTGACTGGGCATGCTTTCCTGAGTCTAATCTACTTACCTGTACAACAGATCAGTGCCTTCAAAAGCCATGATGTCCGGAGAGATAATGAATGGAAAAGCACATGGAAACCTCTGATGCCCTGTAAGGCCTTCTCTTGTTCCTCCTACAGCAATCCTAGCTTAGAGATAGCCCAGGGACCTAGGAATGAGGTGGGAGGAGTGTTGACTATACGTATGGAAGACCAGGTCCTCTGCCAAATTGAGTTTTAAAACCTTCGAAATGTTTACAGGGGAGGCAGCTGAGGCCCAGGAAGTAAATTTGCCCAGAATCATGTTGGTCTGCCAATGGCAGAGCAGGAAGCCTGCTGAGATGCTCCCTCCAAAATGGGCTTTATTCAAGTCACCAAGCGCTCCTTCAATACATGTTGGGGCTCGGTCCAAATAAATGCAAAAATACCAGCAAAATATTTTTCATAAAACTTTAAACATTTGCTTTTATTAGTAATAGGAACAAGGATACATTTCTGCATTGCATGCATGTTTTAAGTCTTTTTTTTAAAAAAAAACATTTTATTAATCTTCTGCCCTCATTTTATCATGAGACAAAACCCCAGGAAGCTGAAAAGATGCTCTGAAAGTACATCTCTTTCTCAGTTTCTAGGGGCACTGGCAGCTGGCATGGTTCTGGTGCCTAGTCTAACCCAAGATGACCTGCGGGATTGAAGTCTTCAAGCAGAGGGCTTTAGGGCTGGACCGAACCTCTAAGGGCTCCTGCCTAAGAAGCCCATAGCCTAAGAAAAGCCTTCCAGCCTGACACTCACAAATGGAGGGATGCTGGGAAGTAGGGGTGGGAGCGAGGATAGCGGTGGGAGCGTTTTTCTGTGCTTCCTTGAGATAAAACCACAGGGAAGGCTGCTCGGCGGCGGTGAGTGTCGGTTTTCTCTGGCCCAGCTGTCCCTGGCTTCGCACTTCTTGGCAGGGGCTGAGGCTGGCAGGACAGTCCACTGTGAGATTCCAGCCTCTTGGCTGGGATGCACCATGATTAGCACATTTCAAGCCTTTCAAAGTGACTTTAGCTGTTTTCTTTAGTGAAGGCTTTTGCTGCTTTTTTGGCTGTAAAGGGGTGGGCGCTGGAGTCCAAGACAGAAATATCAGAGGCTGACACCCGAATGGGTGTGGCCATGGCGGAGGGCAAATATTAACACAGTATTTTTGTAAAGTTTATGCAACTCGGTTCATGTTCGTGTAGAGTAAATTTATTCCATCCTGCTTTTTCCAGTCTGTTCCAAGCTTGGTGGAGCTATCCACAGGCAAAATGAAAAGAGGCTGGTCGCTTAATTTTAGGTAGAAAGTGCTAAGAATTGAATGTACCTCATTGTCAGTTTCTGCGCCTTATATAATGCTTTGCTGTCTCTTCATACTTTTCCCCTTAGCTCGTGATGTGATGGACCATTTAAAACTTCCAAGAATGAGGTCTCCATTTAGAATAGTTTCTGTGGGAATATGTGTGAGGAGATAGATTCTGAACAATGGAACAGTTGAGCAAGGCTTCTATAAACAGAAATATACCCTGGGCACTTTCAGATTGGAACTCATGATAGAATTTTGGTCTCCAAAGCCTGGAGCTCATTTACCCCACTCTGCAGTAGGTTTCTCAACACTAGTGTCATCGAGGCTCTGGTTTAGGTCAACCAAGAGCTGCCCACAGTCCGAAAACAGGTTCCTCCTAGCTACTCTACGCTTTCAATGGGGAGCTCAGTGTCTTCTATGTTTATGCAGGCTTTTCCTTAAGCTTGATCTTCTGTCATTCTTTTGTTGTTTTTGTATGGTGTGGTGCGGTACAGTACACACGCGTGCATGTGTGTATGAAGGTCATTGCTTGTTTGTGGAAGTCAGGATAAATATGGGTGCTGACATCCTCCCATGTTTGAGATCAGGGTCTCTCCATATTTCTCTTCTGTGTACTATCTATTCCAGGTTAACTGGCCTGTGAGGCTCTGGAAATTTTCCTGTCTCTGCCTCACATCTCGACACAGGATCTCTGGGACCATACAGAAGGTGCCAGCTTACCTTCACATGGCATTCGAACTCAGGTTCTCACATTTGCATTGCAAGAGGCTGATCTACTGAGCCATCTCCCAGGCCCTGAAACCTGTCTATTTAACCCGTTTAACCAACCATTGGGTTAAAAAGAATCTGTCCAATGGAAGTCGCTAATCTGAATACATATTCTCTGCAAGGCCCAAAACTGGCCCTGGGGAGTGGGGTCAGGCTGTAAAGTGATGAAAGGAAGAAAGAAGAAAGAAAAAAAAAAAGGCCTTGGAGGGCAGATCTGCCATTTTGTAGAGAAGTCTTAGAAAAAGTAAGCCATTGCGGAGGTTAATTTCCAGTAGTAAATGATTAAAAGTGGAGTTCCCACCCTACTAAAGCTCTCACCAAGTCCCGATTCCTCTATTGTATTAACAACCTCTGAAAAAACCGGGCCTGGGCTCCCTTGAACTTTCACTAAGGCTGCTCTCAAAGCATCCCTGATCTTCCCCTCCTTAGCTTTCACTGCGTTCCTGCTGGGGTGGAGTCAGGCCTGGAAACCTCAGTGAGCTGGTCCCCTCACCCACCTCACCCTGGAAGGTCCCTACCTTGGTGGCTTGTGTCCTGACCCCTAGGGCTTCATATCCTATGGGAAGCACCTCTGCCTTCCCCCACCCGCTTGCCACTTCCTGCTTTGGCCCAGGGCCGAGTAAATGAATATTGAGTGAGTTAATGGTCCGGAACTCCTTTGCCAAACTAATAACAAAGGAAGCCAAAAGTAATTATAAACAAGATCTACAGGTCCTGGGGGTGGGGGAGGGGGCGACCAAAATACCCCTGGTAGGCTGGAATTTGGGGATTAATTGAGGGCCGTTAGGAGACACCCAAACTTAAGTGATCTCTGGAGGAGTCTGGTCAGGAGCAAGCCCTGGTCAGAAACGGCTATGCCTGGAGCTTCTGTTTGTTCCCAGCAGGAAGGTTTGGTGCTCTTCGGCTTCTGAATTCACCAAGGTGGCAGAGAACAGGGCCAGTTCCCCAGTCACTGTTAGGTGACTGACGGCAGGGGTAAGGCCTAGCACAGCCTTGCCCCATGCATGCCTCCAGGGCGGCTCTGAGAGGAGAGGTGGGTCCTGTCAACTGTCAGGGTGCGGTTTCAGCGAGATAAAGTCTTCCCAAACTTTAAAGTGACCTGAATAAAATCTTGTTTTCAACAGTCTCTTCAACGGGTATTGTCAGTTGGGGGGAGGGGGGCGAAGAGTCGCCTACGGGAGGCTTGGGGCTTGGGGCCTGGGGAATTTCTGTTGCTTTTGTCCTGTACCCCAGGAAAAGGCCGCTCTCCGGTGTGGGCCTGGTTCCCTCTTGCCCGAGGCAGAGGCAGACCTGTGTGAAGGTAGCCAGCCAGAGGGGGGGTAGGGGGGGACCTGTTTCCCTTTATAGGCAATCTCTCCACAGCCTGCTTTTTATCCTGCGCTTTGAGGAGCTTAAGGCACTTCTTAACCTCTCCGTGTCTAGGCTAACTTTTTTTTTATTTTGTTAGTTTTGAAAGTGTCATGGTGTCCAACCTATAAATAAAACCTAAAAATAAACCCCGGCCTCTACAGTTAAGAAAACTATTTTGACATTTTGAAGTTGTCTGAGAATAAGGGCGCTAATTATGGGTCTTGGTTTGAATGGAACTGATCAGACACATTATTCCAGCACAGTGATGGGGAGGTCTTCTTTGGGAGACCCCCTTTCTGAACAAATTAAAGGATCTAGGGAACAAATGAGTTGCTTCTACAGTTGTATCCAGGGAGCGTGAGGATTGGCGGTGCTAGATAAGTTGGGTAGAGAGTTGTGTGAAAGTCAAGACTAACTGCCAGCTCTCCAGTATGCTGCCGGTGAAGAAAAGGTAGTAAGCGCTCTTTGTAAATGCATACACAAAACTTTCTGCAAAGTTTTGTTTTCACACCATTTGTGATTATCATATTGGTTAGCAGGCTTTAAAGCTTTAAAAGCGTTATTTTTAAAGTTATTATTTTTTAAAGGGAACTTTCTATTTTAACATTAACTTAGCAATAAATATGTAGATGCCTTGTTTTCATGAACAGACTTGTTTTCCTAACCTAGTAGGTTTGAGTGTGTGGTGTGTGTATGTGGTACGAGTATGTGCAGGCCCCAGGTTGGTGTTGGGAGGCTTTCCCAGTCCTTCTCCCCGACTTATGCTCTGAGGCAGAGGAAGATGGCTTCCCATGTCTGCATGCTGAAGGCGGGGGTTCTCCACAGACCGCCATGCTGGCCCAGCATGTACATGGGCGCGTGGGAACCAGATTCCTAGCCTCATGCTCAGACTGTGAGCGTTTGCAAGCTGAGAGCCGTGACTGCTGCCCCCGGCACCTCTCCCTCAGTTTCCTAAGTGTACATGTGCGTGTAAAACTAAAGTTATTAGTGTATTAACCTCTGTACTGTTATGCAGTGTTGTATTTAAGAAATGAAGAAAGCCAAGAAAATGAAGGTACAGTGGATAGTATTGATCAGTTTACAAAAATCACAGCCACGAGAAAAAAATGACTTCATAATTTTGTTTCCAGCTACACATAACTGATACTGATCAAACAAAACCATGTTGATGGATGCATTTTTCCCATGTGTGTGGGCATTTCACAAGCAAAAACTAAAACCACTCATTTTTAATTCATTTGGCTGAATTGGACTTTAAAACATTTGGCCAGCCTAATAAGTCACACACAATGTAGGCATCTCTTTCTCTTTGCTCCTTTTAAGGGAAATGCTAGCTGTCTCTTGCACTCCCTTTCTAGAGGGGTACACACGACCTGGATCCTGGTCTTTATTCTCAGGTGTAACAGAGTGATAAGCTTTTGGGGTCTAGATGATGCCAGTTTTGAGGGAACAAGCCAAGACATCTGGTTACATAATGTCAAGGTGACAGAGCACTTTTTGAACTTTTCCCTCTCTGTTTTGACATCTGTGCTAATCCCAGCACTAACATACAAACTGAAAAATCTGTCACTTCATCAACAATGATTTAGGAAGCATTTCTACCCTGAGTGATGGAACAGCTGCTAAACTATGGAAATGCTTTTTATGTAGGTCTGCGAAGCAACTTGTAGCGTAGGCTCGGGAACTGACCTAGTACTCTGGGCCCCAGTACCCTGGTTATAGGCACAGATGGGCAGAACCAGACAGAATCCTGGAAATTGTGGTTGACCTTTGTGGCTCCTAGGTTGCCTGTTTTAGGATAGGGGGCTATTAAAAGTCTGTCTTCTCTGGGAGGGTAAAATAAGGCGTGATTTCAAATTGCACACTGGAGGAAAGACTAACGGAATCAGAATAATTTGTTAATTTTTAATATGAGTTATAAGATAAATGCTTGGCCTGGGCTTGTTTTCTCGAGTGGTTTATTTCACTATGGTTATGAAATAAATATCCTTGGTCCTGGGAGATCCGTGTTAAAATACTTAGAAGGAAAGTGATGATAAGACTTATAGCTTGTGCATGAAAGCAAACCCTGGGTTCTGTATATGTGCACATGTGTGTGCATGCACAAGTGTGTACGTGTATGTGTGTCATATGCATGTGAGGTGATCCACCTGCCTCTGCTTTAGGAGTGCTAGGATTACGCCGTCATACCTGCTTTCATCTTGTTTTTTAAATTATGTGTGTGTGTGTGTGTGTGTGTGTGTGTCTGTATACACATGAGTACGTATGCCCACAGAGGCAGAGTTCCATGGTAGGTGTTTTCCGCCGTCAAGCTCCATTTTATTTACTGATAGCTTCTCTCACTCAGCCAGGAGCTTGTGGATTCTGCTAGTCCAGAATGCCAGTTTACCCCTGGGGCCTCCTGTTTCCTCCATCCCCTGAGCACTGAGATTACAGGTATCTACACTGCCTGTTTTTAATCTGGTGCTGGGATCTGGACTCCAGTCCTCACAATAGATGGCAAACGCCTTATCCACAGAATCATCTCCCCGCCCCGGTCAAGTTTTATTTGTAGGAAAGCATTCCTACTTCCTTTAGAATTTAAGTGCACCTTAATCTCATCCCAAAACAGAAGGCCTGGGGCCATTTGCATGTCAGGTGTAGGCAGTGGTTGAAGAACTGGTTTATTTTCCTCTGGAAGAACCCTAAAGCATGTGAGTGAGTGAAGTAATTGTTAAGGACCTGGCTGTATAGTGTGTTAAGTGAACCATGGTGGGCCTTGCTACTAGAACCAACTCACGTAATCCAACCCAGGGGACACAAATACACATACACTGCTCCCTGCACCGGGACTAAATTAATACAAAATGCAACCCAACTTCCATGTGTTCCCAGAAAAGAAGAAAAGAAAAGGGGGGTAAAGCAATACTGATACTCTCTCAGCAGTCAAATAATGCATCTATGTTCCAACTACTAAATACTGATCATTGAAGAGAATTGCTGGTGAGCCATTGCTTCACGTGGCTTCTTGGTGCGCTGTGTTCCTTTCTGTGCTAGAAATCTCCCTCTGCAGCAGATCGTCACCTGTTGGTACTCAAAATTAGAAAGAAAAAAGAAAGAGGGAGGAAGAAAGCTTTCCTCAGCCCAGTAGGGAAAAGGGGTTAGGAAAAATAAGCTGAGCTGCTCACCCAGAGAGTGCTTGCACAGTAAACAAAAACAGAGGCAACCTATGTTCCCCCCCTAAGTCACACAGTTGGAGGTGAGTGCTTTCCTCTGGTGGCCACTAGATGGGAGTATTGGCAAGGTCAGCCTGAATGTGATTACCTGGGTAGGTTTATCACATTCAAGGCCCACCCATGGTTCACTTACACAGAATGCTCACACATTTGTTTATTAATCCAGACCGGTTCTTTAAAAAGATCTGGGAGTGGTAGGGCGTGCATGTTATCTTGGCACCTGGTAGGTGGAGGTAGGCGCACAAAGACTGTCCAGTCTATCCTCCACTACACGGCAGCTTCTAAGGCCAGGCTAGGCTACATACAACCATGGCTCAAATAAATCAGTATTTGTTTATCTTTTTCTGAAAGTCTTATGACCTTGAGCTTCTGCTGTCCTTGCCTCCTACTCCTCCTGAGGAGCTGAGATTATAGCTGGGTGTTGCTGGGTTTACGCAGGGTTGGAGCTCAAACCCAAGGCACAAGCAAGCGTTCTACCATCTGAGCTACACCCCTAGGCCCTGAAGCATGCATTCTTGAATTAAAGGCCTAATCTCTTTCTTTGTTTTCCAGAGGAATGTAATATCTGTAGTAGCGATTGCCTTTGAACACCAGTGAATTACTTTAAAAGGGATAACATTATAGGAATGAAACCTCTTTGCGTCTGTAAGATATTTGACATCAGGATAGCCCAACAAAATCTGGACTCTGTAGTTAGCACTTGTTCACATCAGAAACTTAGCATTAATAAAAAGCCGTGTATCGGGGACCGGAGAGATGGCTAAGTGGTTAAGAGCACTGTCCGCTCTTCCAAAGGTCACGAGTTCAATTCCCAGCACCCACATGGTGGCTCACAACCATCTGTAATGTGAACTGATTCCCTCTTCTGGCAGGTATAAATGCAGATAGAACACTCATACATAAAATAAATAAATCTTTAAAAAAAAAGCCGTGTATCCTGGCATGGTGTGCACATACCTGTAATTCTAGCACTTTGGTGGTGGGGGCAGGAGGTTCACACCCAACATCAGCTATGTAGTAAATTGGATGCCAGCCTTGGCTACATGAGACCCCATGTCGGTGGTAATGCATAAACAATGCCTTTTATTTAATATCTAGTATGTGCCCCCTGCAGTATGCTAGGCACCTTATGTATTCTTCTCTATCTTTGCAATAATCACTGAGCCCCAGCTGTGTGCATAATGAGATTATGCTTTTTCTAGAATATGTCTTTGATTAAGATTTAAAACGGAGTAGAACCCACCACCAATGTCCCAGTTATCCCAAAGCTCTTTGATTTGAAACACTGTGCATATAGGCTCAGCTTCCATGATGTCAGTGGTATCACCTGCAGCTGTGATATCTGCGGTTGCTGAGGCTAGTATGTTCCTGTTTGGGTTTTGGCTTTGTTTAGAATTAAGAGGCTTATAAAGGAAGCCATAGAAACCCTGAGTTCCCCAATTGCTGCGGTACAGGAAACAGGGCAATTAGTCAGCATCTATTGTCCAACCAGACTGTTTAAGATACACTTTCAAGACAATCTGGAAACACCTTCTGCTTGATAATGTGTAGCTTAGCCTCAGCGACAAGCAAGCATTTATCAAGGTTTGCTTGAGGGACAATCGCAGGAAGAACATTCTGCAGTTTACATAAAATATCCTATAATGACATTGTCCTTAGATTCCAGGGCCTTCATGTGACAATCAGGGAGATGGAGAAAGTCTGAGTATACTCTATAACCATTCTGGGAAGGGTCATCAGCCATTTCAATTTTCAGTGCTAGGATCCCCATGCTGGCACGGGGATAAGAGGTTCAGGGTGTCGGGGGGGGGGGGTTGGACGAAAGCGATTTACAATGTGGTTGTCACCTTGGCTCGTGTTGCTTTCATTCCCAGGTTCCTCCCTGAAGTCTCTGTTGGTTTTTCTGGCCAGGGTCTGTGTGTAGCTACTCTATCTGCTCTGCAAACCTGGCTACGTGAAAAGCCGCTGTCCGGGAAGTGAGGGCCATCTGGCTGCCAGTGCTGTCATCCTCTTGATCTCCAGGGCTGAGTCGGCTGATCTGGCTGGCTAGGCAGGGGTCCCCTTCCTCCCTCACTGCTCCGTGTGTCCCTCCTGAAGCCGCATGCTTAGTCAAAGAGGGTGACCTTTTCCAAATGTCCTGGAGTAGCTGTGCTTGCTTGCTAGAACCTCCAAACATACTCTCAAGGTCCATTTGTAGGATCCTGGTGTCAAGCTTCCAAGACTCCAGCGACATCCAAATGAGGCGCTGCATGGGGCAGTCTGCCTTTCTAAAGACAAGAAAGGCCACTTGAAGGTGTTACTTTTTATACTAATTTATTTGGTTTCTTATGCCTCTTCCCTTCTCCACCCCAATCCCTTTCAACACCCCAGCACTTGGTAGGAGAAGGGGGGTGGAGTTCTTTTTCCCTACTTCCTGGTGTTTAGGGCCTTTGGGTTCTTTAGGTCAAATCCAATCCTCTAACTTCTTGTAGTCAAACTGCATCAACAGCAATCAGGAGCAACAGGGGGGAAGCACCAGCAGCCTTCTCCGTGACTCCAAAGCTGTTTCCCAACAGTAAGAAGTTACCTCGTATGTTTCTCTTGGACATGCTTTCACTAGTCAAATGACCCCTTTTCTCAAAGGGTCTACAAAGTCCAGGTGACATAAACATTCTTGTGGAGAACCCAGTACTGCCAGAAACGGCTGGTTAGCTTCTCTAGCAGAATGTCCTGTATTTCTCAGGTTTACCGCACCGGCCATTTTGAGCTCTGAGGCTCTTAGCGGCTTGATCACAATTTCTTTTCAAATGACCAAATTTACTGCAGTTGAAGCATTGAACATTTTGATATCTAAGGCTTTTGCTGGCTACTGGGAAAATTAATGGTCATTTCAACCCGAGGTTCCTTCGCTGGCAGCTCAGTGTCCGCAAGATTAACCCTTGCTCTTGAAACTGGCTACCTCTCTAGCCCTTTCGGCCTGTATGGCTTTCTGCTCCCGCCTCACAAAGGGGCTGTGGGAACCTGACAGCAAAAGTGCTCTGAGCAGGGCTGAGTGGCAACTGTGGGAAACTGTCTTAGCTCCCAGGTGTTCTCCTTTTACCAATGGTGCTTTTTGCTTTCCAAGCATTTCAGCCTCTACCTGCAAATTACATAGCTGCACCTCGAACTCTGCAACCTTTTCAAAAATGAGTGAACCTTCTGATTTTTTTATCCATTTTTGTTTGTTTGTTTCTCAAACCTTTATAGATCCACTTGCAACTTTTCCAGTTGTTCAACCATTGTCACAACCTTCTTAAAAACAGAACACAGGAAGAACGAAGAAGCAAAGCCAGAAAATCTCTGGGAGTAAAGCCGAAGAGAAACCAGTGGTAGCCGCCAGTTAACCTTTTACTTATACTCATATCCCGAAATAGTGTATTCATTTCTTCGTAACCCGCTGTGTCTTCTACGGCATTAGAAACCAGATTTTCCCATTTTTCTAAGCCCAACGTCTGGGCACCAATTGTTGGCATACTTTTTAACTTTCTATTTTTTTTTTTTTTTTTGGTTTCTTATGCCTCTTCCTTAGGAGAGAGAAAGGGTTAGTGGGGAGAGGCGGGCAGAGTTCTCTTTAGGTAGTTTGTGCTGGTTAGGGCCATAGGGTTCCTTAAGGCAAGTCCAACCTTATTTTTCCCCCCTGAAAAAAAGATTTTTATTTCATTTTTTAAAAATCAGTATTTTCGTAATCAGGATGAGTAAATATTGTTTCAGTTCATCATTTCTGGTTTACATTGCAAATGGTTTCAATAATATGTAACTTCGTGCCTCACTATTTGCCTACATGCTTGTGGGAAGCTTCTGTAGCCTTTTCTTGGTAGGAACTCCGGCTCTTCTGAATTCTCCCCTTTCTTTGAGATATTCCAGTTTGCATTCTTCATGGAAAGCTGGATCATTATAGTAAGTAGTTAGACAGTCTTTCAATGAAGAGTTTTCTTTCTGGCATTTTACTACCATAAGGATTCCAGGGTCCATGCAACATCTGGTAAAATCGTCAACTCGTTCAGAACACCTTTCTCTGGTCTTTTCTCTCATTATTTTTGGGATCAGAACATCTTTTTCAACATGTCTGAGATGTTGGTCTGCAGGGTCTGGCACCATCTCAGAGGACGGACAGCAAGTCCAGCCTTTGATTTAGGATATCTCCATCTTCTCATCCAGCTTCATGCACAACAATCAGGAACAGCAGCAGGGAGCAGCAGCCACCTTCTTCCTGGGAGCGCCTCTTCTCTCTGGTTCCTCTCCAGAGGGAATAAACAGATTTAAACTATCTGCAGCTGGCAGAGAGCCTGCACCAGGCAAATAGTTTGCTGCTGTGGACAATCTGAATCTGTCCGTGTGTGTCCATATTTGATCTCAGGTGGGATCAAAACAAGAACATATTTACATCCACAGCAGCCACTGTCTGGACCTCAGCCCCCAGTCTGCCTTTTGAGGGGCTCCCAAAGGCCCAGAGCTGAATCCCCACGGGAGGTAGCAACATTTTCAGAAGTTCCCCAGGAAGCTCTGAGGGCTGCTGCCCTTTAATACTACACTTCATAATAACGCTCTTAAAATTTCCAAAAAACACAATTTACCTGGGAGTCTTCAAGAAGAAGCAAGCAACAGAATTGACATTTTCAGTTGTATGTGGGATAGAGTGTTTGGGAACATATTTGTTGTCTTTTGATAACTTTTTTTGTGTTACTCAGAAAATGCATCCCTGATTCCGGTGACATTTTTATTGAAAAGGGCATGGTGGAGGTGGTAGGTGGGTGGAAATTTCTGTGATTGAGTGTTTATTTTTTTCCCCAATGCCAGTCTCAGGATTTTATCTTCTTAAATTAATATTTGAGATTTCCCATCCCTGGCTGGCTATAGAACTTTATCCAGAGCACCTTAAATGTATTGATATGGAGTCACTTCATACCTCCTGTCATCTTCTTGAATTTGGTCTGTGGTCCCTGCTGTTCCAGAGGTTTGATTTTTCAGCCTCTGGTCTGCTCTGTCCTCCTTCCCACAGCTGAGTGACACCGACAGCTCAGGTCTTTATCACTGGCCCTGCGTTGGCATTTGGTGCTATCTTCCTGGGTGTCTGTGCCTTCTCCGCCCAGAACAGACAAACCCTGGATGAATAATTTGATCATCACCTGTAAGACTATGAGGTGCAGACAAATGCTCAGACCACACTCGGAACTGCTGCACTTTGGTCCAAACGTGCACCGTCTTCTCATCCTGCACCGTGAGAAGCACTGGACTGAATGACATCTCCCCTCTACCCACTCTCGCTCTTCTATCCTGCCTGTTACAGTCAGCCTGAGTTTGCCTGTCACTTTTTTTTTTTTAAGACTTTTTTATTATGAGTACAGTGTTCTGCCTGCATGTATGCCTACACGCCAGAAGACGGCACCAGACCTCATTCTAGATGGCTGAGCCACCACGTGGGTGCCGGGAATTGAACTGAGGACCTCTGGAAGAGCAGCCAGTTCGCTTAACCTCTGAGCCATCTCTCCAGCCCTGCCTGTCACATTCTAATGGTTTTTTTCCCAGACTTTTATGACTTTATTTTCTGTCTCATATCTTCCGTGCATTTGTTGGTTTACTCAAGTACTTAATGGATCGCCAGTCAGAGCTGGGTGTCAGAAGTGCAGGGAGCAGAAGCAGACCTTATCCCCCCTCTCATAGAGTTTGGTGTATAGTAGGAAATGCAGCTAGAAACACACACCATTAGTTCTAAGTGAAGAATTACAGTGAGCACAATTGAGAGAGTCTGTAACACCCCGTGTGACTGGCTGGGAGACCCAGGAAGGCTTTCCTGAGAGAGTGGTGCTTGTGCAGAGCAGGAAACACAGCATAAGCAGGGGAGGGACCTGTGCACTCTACAACCTTCAACTTAACTCCTTAGTTCCATCTTCTTCCTTCTCATGCTGAGTGATGCTTCCTACATCCTCTGATATGGCCTAGACCCTCAGCACATCCGCAGGGCTGCTGTGGCCCTCTGCTCACTTGCAAATCTCTTCAGTCTTTTTACTCTGCCATTCCACTATTGAGCTTGATAGTCAAACCAGAGTCCTTATTCTTCCAAAACTTGGTAGGCCATATTTTAAATTGTTCTCTATATTACAGTAGATCCGACTGCCCTGGAAGGCACTTTGTGGACCAGGCTAGCTTCAAACTCACAGAAATCCACCTGCTTCTGCATGAGCAACCATCTCCCATCCTGATGCTTCCTTCTTAAAAGCACTTCAAGGGCCTGGGAGATGAGTCAGCTGGTAAATAGTTGCCACACAAGTGCGAGGGCCAGAGCCTGGATCCCTTGCCCTTATGTGGAAAGCCAAATGCAGCATCATGTGTCTATAATCCCAACAGTGGGGGCCAGGCCAGCTGGTCTACCGGAATCAGTGATCTTTGGCTACAAGGAGAGACCTGCCTCAAAGTTAATCAAGTAGCTCATTGATTTAAAGGTAGAGGGTTGGGGTTGGTGAGATGGCACGGCAGGTAAAGGCATCAGCCCTCAAGCCTGACAATCTCGGTTCAATCCCTGGGACCCAGTTCAACCCTTGTCTCCTGCAAGTTGTTCTCTAGTCTCAGCGTGCTTACTATGGCGTGTGCACACTTGATTGTAAAAAATGTTTTTATATTTAAAAAAATGTAACAAAAAAACATTTTCTTTTACATTTTTAAGATGTAAAAAGCAAAGTGGGGTGATGAAGGAAGTCACACAGCATCCATCTCTGTTGACCTTGCAGGCATACACACACAAGGACATTCTATGCCATCCAGAAGCAGCCACTAGTCTGTCTCCTACAAGCGTTATTATTAGTTTTGCCCATTTTTAAACATTCTATACCTGGAGTTGTGCTGTAGGTAATGTGTTGTGTCTGGATTCTTTTACACGAAGTAGCATTAAAGGAAATCTCATGTTGCATGCAGCAGGGATTAATTTCTGCACTTGGCTGCATACAGGTGCATGGTCCAAGAGTGCCATGGTTTAGCCAGCCTACAGCTGATGGAAATTTAGGTCTCTTCCCATTTGGTTGTGTTATGAAGAGTCTTGCACAAATATCTTTGTGAATAAAATATATTGTTGTTTTGTTAGGCACACACGTAGGAATAAGATTGTCATACCACAGAACATGTGTATGTTTACCTTGGTAGAGTTACTCCCCAACAGTTTCCCCAAAGCTTATTTTATGTTTTTTTGCAGCAGCTCATAGAGAGTTAGGACAGCTGTACGCCTTCCACAGTGCTGTCAGTTTTGCATCATAGTCCTGCACTGGGCCTGTGGGACTTTACATTTCCTTGATAAGTGATTGACTAATTACATCCTTTCATTTCTTTACAGTTTTTTTTTCCCAAAAGAAAATATTTTACTTTTATTTTTTAGATTAGTGGTATGCACTTATTTGAGTGTGGATACGTGCAGTGCCCTTGGAGGCCAGAAGAGAGCAGGGCGTTGGATTCACGGGAGCTGGGATTAAGAAGCAGGTGTGAGCTGCTTGATGTGGGTCCTACGAATAGAATTTTGGTCTTCTACAAGAGGTGTGTGTGCTCTTAACTGCTGAGCCATCTCTCCAGCCAAAATATAATAAATCTTAAATTGTTTTTTCTTCCTGGTTTTTCGAGACAGGGTTTTTAAGTGTAGCCTTGGCTGTCCTGGAGTTGCTTTGTAGACCATGCCGGCCTCAAACTCACAGAGAGCTGCCTGCCTCTGCCTCCTCAAGTGCTGGGATTACAGGAATGCGCCATCATGTCCAGCTTTTAAAAAGTTTCTTCCTTTTTAAAAATTTTAAACAATATTTTTAAAAAGTGGTTATAAAGAAGTAGCTTAAACCAAAAATTTGACCTTCTTATTTTGAATATAACTTATAACCAGCTTTTTCGTGTTTTACATCATATTTATTTCATGCTTAGTTTTGCAAAACATACAAATACTTAAGGTAGGAATTATGGGCTAGAAAATGAGAAGGTCCAACCTGGGAGCTAACAGGACAAACAAATAAATAAGCTACGTATTTCTTGACCTAACGCGGTATTCAGCAAAATCTTCAGCAACAGATTTTGCTGGTCCTGTGATCCTCTAACGCAGTTCCTCATGTCATGATCCTCACCCACATACTTTCTTTGCTATTTCATGCTATAATTTTGCTACTGTTATGACTCTTAGTGTAAATATCTGTGCTTTCCGATGGTCTTAGGCAACCTGTGTGAAAAGGTTTGTTTGGCCCCCAATGGGGCTATGACCCACAGGCTGAGAATTGCTGGATTAGAGCATCTTAGAAGCCAAAACTGAAATGGAAGGAGGGTTTATTACTCTGCTCTCTTCAGACCTGCAGGCTCTGCAGCTCAAGCTGTGAGGAACCAAGCTGACCCGAGTGAGGAGCTGCGGAGGGCCTGATCTTTCTGCATTCGAAAGCACTGACAAGTGTCTTATATTGCAGGTTACTCAGCGGTCGTTATGACCTCCCGGTTACGTGCGTTGGGTGGAAGAATTAATAATATACGAACCTCTGAATTACCCAAAGAGAAAACTCGATCCGAGGTCATCTGCAGCATACGCTTTTTAGATGGCTTGGTACAGACCTTTAAAGTTAATGTAAGTCCTTCGTCATTTTTTTTTCCTGCCCAAATCCTCTTAAATAGTTTTAAATTCTTGGTTTACAGAATGAAAAAGGGATTAACTGAACAATGAAAGTTTGAGATTTCACATCTCACATGGTGAGATGGGGCTGGGCATGGGAACTTTTGCCTCTGTCTCAATTTTCTTAGGAATGTGAACCTGCTGGTATCTTCCAATGTTGATGTGTCTGGGATGTGTCCCTAGGTAGATCTAGTCCTTGGATATTCTGTTTGTGACTTATTAGAGCCCACGTGACTTTGTGTTTTTAAAAATAGTAAAAATTGCTAGGATATAAGTGTCCTACTAAACTGTGAACCCGTTGAGGACAGGACGGGTGTCTTGGCACAGGACTGGGCAGCTGTCCTCTGTGGATGGCAGGACTCCTAAAGGCTCTGACTCCTGCTCAGAGCCCTTGATCTCAGGTCTTCACGTAAGCAGCTACCACAGGCAAGGACAGCAGCTGCCTCAGCTGGCTCCATACCCAACCACCACCTATGCCCAGGACTTCTCCGGGTCTCTCAGTCCTAACGGCATCAACTCCAGCCCCAAGTTACCTGTGCCCCAGTTTTAAAAATATATGCAGAAAAAGAGAAAGATGGTAGAGGAGTTGGGCTGGGTGTGCTGGTGAATGCATGTGGTTTGGCACTTGGGAGGTAGACTCAGGAGGAGCAGAAGTTCAAGGCCAGCCTGGGCCTCATACAAACGCACACACACAATGGGGTAGGGTTAGCCAGAAAAGGCCATAGCACTTAGACTTTACTGACAACTGGCAGACCCCTGCCGCAGCTGCCGGAGCTCCCTCACCCCACCTTCTCCCTTGACAAGGACTTGGCTACATACTCGGCTGGCCGGAAATCACAGACATCTGTCTGCCTCTGCTTCCTAAGAGCAGGGGTTAAAGACTTGCACCACCACCCATGTGGGTTTACTCATGTGCTCTTTCTTTCTCTCCCTCTCCCTGCCTCCCATCTGTCTCTTTCTTTCTCCTCACCACCATTAATGATTTTGGTGCAGGCAAAAGGCAATTTTCAGTTCTTCCAAACCAGGGCCAGGGCAGCTGCCCCGTACCGTGGGCGTAAGAATATCTGTCCTCAGCGGCACTTGGTGGAGACTTACTTCCCAGCCTTTCTTCCCGGTGTCCTGCTCACTTCTTCCAGCCAGTCTTTGCTCTACTGAAGATGAGAAGTGTTATTTATTATATCAAAAAAGCTCAAGAAAGAGAAGGCTAAGGTAGCTCAGTTAGTAAAGGTGCTTGCCACCAAGCCTAACAAGCCTTGGGATCCATATGGTGTAAGGCTGGTACATCTGGGACGGCATGAGCCCTGAAGGAGGAGAGCAAGAGATAGGTGAGGTCAGAGAACATTCAATCAGGAGCCCGGGTGGGAGACCAGCTGGGAGCTTCCTAGGTATCCTGGGCACGCTGGCCTTTACACTGGCCTGGAATTTGGTATGTAGACCAGGCTGGCCTCAAACTCAGAGATCCACCTGCCTCTACCTCTGAGTGTTGGAATGAAAGGTGTGTGCCACCATACCTGGCTTTGATTCTGTTTTAATTCCTTTGGGAACTAACAGAAGTGAGCAGAATTGACACCTGAATGTTTGGATTCTGCAGTTCAGAGGTGAGAGGCTCAGTTGAGCTTTGCTGTTGTGCAGGCTCAAGTCAGATGGTCACGTAGCTACTGGTTGATGGTGTGGGTATGCCAGGCACGGTGCCTCTCGGTGTCTGGTTCTCTGTGGCAAGGCAGATATGGAGGGCTCCTTTGCTGAGCTGCAGGAAAGTGAGTATGCTAGCATATCTTTGCAGATGTTCAATAAATTAGTTACCAATGTCATAATAAACCAAAGGTACATAAATGACATTCCAAAGTGTATAAGTAATAATTATAGTAAGGTGAGAAGATAGCTCTGACACATTAGGAGCCTGTCTGATGGGCTGGGGAGATGGTCAGAAGGCGCCAGCATTGGGGTGCAGATCCCCAGCACTGGTCAGGATAGGAGGCGGAGACAGAGCACCCCTAGGGCTCACTGGCCAGCCGGTATGGCTTAAAGTGTAAGCTTCAGGTTCAGTGAGAAATTCTGTCCCCAAAATGAGGTAAGATGTGAGTGAAGATATTTCAGCATCAACCTTTGGCCTCCACACACACTCTCTGAGTGAGTGTATCCATAATTGTGCACACACACACACACACAAGTATGTGGTAACTTAGGGGAATGGGTGGGCTGTCCTGTTTCTTACCCATGAAGACTGTCTTGTGGTAGATGGTGACAAGTCCAGAGGCTTTCAGGATAAACAGGTGGTGCATTCTAGAAACAGGCAAGTCTCGTGTTCATGCATCGCCCGTGGAGTCACGTGGAAAAAGTGTCTATAGGAGTGTGCCCATGTTACCTCATTCTCCCCACCCTGGTCTCTGCGACCCACTTTCCCCACATTCCCCGCTCTCAGAAGCTCCCGGGAAGGGCCTCTTCTATACCTATCTATTTCTGACTCGAATTGTCCAGAGTTAAATGGGTTGAGTTCAAAGCTCTCCCAGGAGGGCTGCCTCCCAAAACAGAATCTGAAATCTGCCGAGCGCCTGCTCCCTGCTGTCTTCGTGTGCGCGTCTCACCCCGCCCCCAGCCATCTTTTGTTTGTGCCGTCAGATTCAAACTGGGACCCGCTAGAGAGATGGGAGGGGTAACAGTCCACCTTGTCATCCCTGTAAACACAGGAGGCTTCCTTATCCCTGTCCCAGGCAGACCCCACTGCATGTTCTGTCCTCTAAGAAATCTGTCTACTGTGTCTTGACCAGTTCAGAACACTTGAGAGCGTTTGACACTCCACGTTAGTCACCACTTCTGCAGCCAAGCGAGTAAAGAGGTGCTTCCTGTGGCGCCGTCCCAGGGCCCGCATCAGGCTGTCCCATAAACGCTGGTGCAGGCCGCTGAGTCCCACTCTGGGGTGAAGTGTGGCTGAATGTCCCGACCGGCTTCTCACTTCAAATGACGAGAAGCAGCAGGGCAGATAATCCCACAGGCGGACACAGGCCAAGTCACTTTGAGGGTATTTTGGATGGCATTCGAGTATTTTTAGCTGTTAGTGGAGAGTTTTCCTCCCTGCACACCCTCTGGGCTCCTTCAGGGGAAGAAGCTGCAGCTGGGCCCCCAGCAGCCAACAGGAGCTGACCCGGGATTAGCATTTGCTGTGGGTAATCCGCAGCAGGTCATGGCGTGTTTACTGTATAATGTGTGAGTTTTCCAACTTAGAAGTCACTGGAGAACCTCAGCTAAGGGGTGGAAGCAACTTAAGAAGGCTAAGTTAAGCTCACAGAGCAATGGGTGTGCGTGCATGGGTGCGTTTGCGCCTGCGAGCGCATGGGTGCGTCCCTGCATGTGGAGGCCAGAGGACAAGCTGTGATATTATAAGAAGCCGTCACAGAGTCTCATTGGCCTGCAGTTTCATGAGTCAGGCCGAATGGCTGGCAGCTGGAAGCCAGAGGCCGATATTTGGTGTCTTCCTTCATTCCTCTTTTCCTTATTTTTACAACCTTTTATCTATATCTATCCATCTATCTGTCATTTATCCACCCATCACCTATCTAATCCATTTTTTAATTTAAGATAGGGGTTCACTGTGTTTGGAACTCGCTCTGTAGACCAGGCCGGCTTTGAATTCACAGTGATCTGCTTGCCCCGGCAGGGATTGAAAATGTGCACCACCATAAAGATTTATTTTTATTTCTGTGTCTGGGTGTTACTAGTGCACATGTAATCAGAGGATAGAAGAGGGTGTTGTGCACGTGCGTGCACACACACACACACACACACACCACACCCCCACCACCATATAGGCATTGTGGCTCATATAGGCTCAGCTTGGATGCTAGGAAAGGAACTTCAGTCTTCTGCAAGTTCTGGAAGCACTCAACTACCAAGTCATCTCTCCAGCTCCTGCTTTAGTTCTTTGAGACATGATCTCACTGACCTGGAGCTTCCATGTTTGGCTAGGCTGCTTGGCCAGCAAGTTCCAGGAATGTGTCTTCCCCAGATACATACATGGGCTGTGGAGAATTGAACTCAGGTCCTCATGCTAAACACTCTACTGACTTATTTTTCTCCTAAGTTCCTAAGCTCCCTAAATTCAGAGTGTCTCAGTGATATCTATGTAGTTTGTCTGAACCCTGCTTCTGTATCCCTCCTTGCAGCCTTGTAACTTGAAATTCAGTAATGCTTTTGTTACTGTGGGAAATGTATATTCATAAAATCACTATTGTTACTTCTAGTTCGTGGTTCATTTTAACGGTTTCTCCACTTGATGTTTTTAATATAGAAACAAGATTTGGGCCAGTCCCTTCTGGATCTGGCATACAGTCACCTGGGCGTAACGGAGAAGGAGTACTTCGGCTTGCAACATGGCGATGACCCAGTGGACTCCCCTGTAAGTGTTCACATGTGAGACGTGCTTCGTGAGCATTCAGTGGGGCAGAAGCAGGCAGGTCTCTGTGAGTTCGAGGACAGCCAGTGCTACCCAGAGACATCCTGAGGTGGGGGTGGATGGGCTGCTTGCCAGCTTGGGTTGGTTTCATAGCTCATGTTTTCTCACTCAACAGAGATGGCTTGAGGCAAGCAAACCCCTGAGGAAGCAGTTGAAAGGTGGGTGTGATCTCACTTCGGTTGGTCTTCTCATCAGAGACTTATGGGGGTGGCAGAGTCAGGGAGAGATGCTTCAAAGCAGCCTTAGGGATCCCAGCTATTCAGAAAGGTGAGGGGAGAGGAGGCAGCTCAGAACAAGGGAGCAAGCGGATGAAGGATGAACTTTTCTAAGTCCAGAATAAGAAAGAAAGATAAAAGGATTGGGGTATTACTTAGTTGGTAAAAGTGCTGTCTGTACAAGCTTAAGGACCCAAGTTCGGATCCCAGCACCAACACAAAAAGCTAAGTACTGTGTTATATGCTCATAATCCCGGCACTGGGGAAGCTGAGACAGAGGAATTCCTGGACTTTGCTGGCTAGAGCATCAAGCCAAATGATGAGCTACAGGTTCAGTAAGTGACCCTATCTCAAAAAAACTAGATGGAGAGCAGTGGAGGACAATACATGATGTCAGCCTGTGGCCTCCTCATGTACATGCAGGCCCCTGCACGCATGAGCACACACACACACAAGCACATAAAGGGAGATAGACACAAACCCTCATACCTTGCAACAGACAGATGCTGGCTCATCCATTGCGAGTGGGGTCCCACTGAGAGCAGCCATGCTCAGCCTGCTCTCTGGTCAGCCCTTCTCAGCCTGGCCTCCCTTGTGGCTCTCACTGGCCCTGATTGGTACCTGTTGTCCAGTCTATAGGACTTCCTCTGAACTGTCCTCTGGTCTCCTCCCTCTGAAGTAGATGCTTTTCTCCTTGTCCCTGAGTCCATCTCCTGCCACTCCTCAGGGCTCCACAGATACCTCCTGTTATCTGAAGGGAAGTGCTAACTCTCTCCTTCCCTCTCATTTCTTTGTTCCTTTGTGGCTGAGCACTCTTGCTGTTATTTCACAGTGAGGCATTTTAACTGTCTCTCAGGACTGCAAGGTAGGGGACCTTGACTGTATTCCTCTCTGGACCCTTCATGATTCTTGACACACGGGAGGTGGCCAGTCACATGAGGTATAGGTAGCTGTTGTCTGTCATTCTCTCTTTGGCTGGTCCTTGCACTAAACGCATCCCCAGTGCTCAAAACAAGGCAAAGCATTGTGCTAAGCCTGGGAAATGCAGTCCAAACCTGATTTGAATCCTGCTCTCACGGTCAACTGTAGAAGTAGAAAAGAGGAAACCTGCTCTGAGTTCACAGAAGAAACAAGAAAGACAAAGCTACCATGCTTGAGACACCAGAATCAGAAATAGTAGAAGAGGGACACTAAATGGCAAAACTTTGCTACAGAGCTAGCACCACCCACTGGCAGCTAGGTGTGTATACAGAGGCACCCACCCACCATTAAAGATTCTTTTAGTACCAGCCCAGAGGTGACAAAGGAAGCAACTAAGAGATGGGGGGGGGGAGTTTGTCAGCTAGAGTGGTAGAGCCATGATGAATAAAGGCAGAAGGCAAGATGAGCAGAAGGATCAGCCAGCTTGGCAGACCACAGAAGGATTTGAATTTCAGAGAGCCTGAAAGTACTAGGTGAGCCAGGAGACAGGACCTGGGCATATCTACCAAGTGCTAGAGACAGGGTGACATCAACAAGGTCTCCCCATGTCTTGGCAACACTGTCTGATGTAACGCTAACATGTCTGATCTTCTCTCAGACACACAGCTTGTTTTATCCACACAAGCAAACAAGCCCTTGGTCTTGAACGCAGAAGTCATATCTGAGTGACCTGCGGTGTGGCACTCAGGATCACAGTGACCGCTTAATAGACTCTGCACTGAAATTGTAAAACAGCTTTTCAGTTTAAAAACATCGAGTCAAAAGCTTCAGTGCTACCAGATGTTCTGGTCTTCTCCCTGGCTGCCTGGTCCCCAGGGCCATTTGTGTCCCTGTGTCTGTAAAATGTCACCATTGACCCCGCAGGTAGCCATGGTGGTGTTTAAGTTCTAGATGCTACATGGAAGTGTTGAGAAAGCGTAGGGCACTATGTCAATGTAAGTTCTACTGCAGTTCTTTGTAAGTTTCATGTGTGGATGCTGATTTAAGCCTCTTACACATTCTTAATACAGATATCATTGTTTGAACAGGGCCTAAGGCAAACATCCAGCCGGAAGTAGGTGGACCCATAGTCTGCTGCTGTATAAATACGTTTGGTGTCTGTGGAGCCTTCTAAACAGTTATCCGAAACAACTGTGGGTCTGAAACTGGGGCTTTTATAATGGAAAATGTTGTGTCGAGTGAAAAGTGCTCCTTTTACGGGAGAGTAGCAACTGTGTACATTGACTTTTTTTCTTTTTAAAGGAGAAACCTAATTTGTTTTTTGAAAAATGTTGTAGGAGGTTTCCCCTGTACCCTGCATTTTCGAGTAAGATATTTTATACCTGATCCCAACACACTGCAGCAGGAACAAACCAGGTAACAACCTTTTCCTCTTAAGTAACTTGATTTGGGTATGTCACCCCAACCATCATGATCCAAGTGAAAACGGAGATACAGAGATTGGCATTTTGATCAGCAGGTTTGGTTTCGGTTTGTGGCCTGCATCCCTCAGCCCCGTTCTGGTATAATTTCCAGCGAGCGCGTGGGCACCCTTTCTCTCTTCCCGCCTCTGGCTGCTGATCATTGTGAATACTAAGGACATTTAAGTCCATTCTTTCAGTACGGGCCTGGGGTAGAGCAGCCACCTACAGAGTACACAGTATGAAAAATGAGGGGCTATGATGAAGTTCGTTGAGGATGACAAGGGCTTAGCAATAACCAGAACTTTCCATCAGGTCCCCGTTTGCAGGGTGGAGAGGGAGAATGGGTTCTGGCTGGACCCAGCTTGTCTGCTGTGAATCAGCAGGTGCAGGAAGTTTGTGAGGCAGATAAGGGAAGGAGGGGCACTGATAGGAGCTGTTTATCCCGCAGGCTGTGCTGGCTCTGGTTGGTCCTGGCAAGTAGGTTTTCTGGGTGGGCAATCTGGGGTGTGCAAGACGGGAAGGGTGCAGTGAAAAAGCCATTGCCTCAGGATGAAGACTGTGCCAGCCACTTCCCCTGCCTCATGGCCATGCTGAGGGGATGTTATGTATCCCCTTGTTGTTCCTAAAGAGAGAAAATATCTCCCTGGGAAGAAGCAGAAGCTGTTCTGCATTATTGAATCCCATTTTATGGCAAAAAAAAAAAAAAATCCCACCAAAGAGATGCCATGAACTCAGACATAGAATTCTCTCTGTTTTTTTTTCTTTATTTTTTTAAGGACAATTACACAACCATTTTAGCTTTTAATATGTTTAAAGGCCAGTTGTTGGTTTATTACACGGTTTTTTCTTCTTGTGTATGTTCTGTTTTTCTCCATAGAGTTGGGCCTTGGGGCTGGACTGTGTTTATCACTATGGTAAATGTGAAGTCTGTGTAAGGGAGGCCTGGATGGCTCATTGAAAAACCACAGTGAAGTGCATACTGCTTTGAATCAATTTGTCACCTCCTTCACGCCTGACACCCTCCCCCTTCACACACACAGGACATTGCTCTTTACCCTGGTGGACTAGGGACAGTGTTGAGATGCTCAACCCATGTTTTATCATGAGCCAACTGACTCAAAACTGGTGATATCATCAGTTGTCAGGATGTGTTTTAAACTACCTTATCAAGAGCAAAACAATATGAAATAGCAGATTCTGGTTGGGGGATGCTTTGTAGTTACATGAAGAGCTGGACACACCACTAATTGTTAGTAGGGAGGCAGATGCAGGATGATCCCTTGAACTTAGTAGTTTGAGACCAGCCTAGGCAACATAACAAGACCCTATCACAAAGAGTCAAAATAAATACCCTTGAAGAATTATGTATATTCATGGTCATGGTTTCTTTCTTTTTTTTTTTTTTTAAATGACCATTGTGGCCCACTGAGTTGATTTTACTCAGCTTGAAAAATTCCAGCTCATGTATGGTGTCTGTCACTGTCCACCTTATTTCATCCCCAGGATGCTGGAGCCCCTGTGTGTGACACCCTAGATGCATGCGCAAGCTTCCAAGTGGAAAGGCTTGAGGGGGATGGTCCCAGGGCCAGCTAATCTCATGGTCCCCTTCAGTTCCCTTCATGGCCATCAGCTTCTGTAACCCCTGGCAAAGAAGCCAAGACCTTGTGGAGTGAGTCTTCCTGCCTCCAAGGAGCATCCAGGGAAATGTAGGGTGGAGAGAAGCCTTGTGGAGAAGTGGGGCCATCTTCAAATCCCCAGAGTAGCTGCAGGGATGGGGAACAAGCAGGGCTACAGTGGGGAGCAGGCTTGAGCTGGAGATGAGTAATAGGCCAGTATTTGTTCCTATCTAAGTTAGAAGTCGGTTGGATCTATCTGTGTTATTGTTCAGAGTCACTGGTTCTGATCTGGCAATCACGCCCACTCCCGATGCCCCCTCCCCCCCGCGCCTTGAGGTTCACAGTGTACAACCAACATAGCTGTTTCCTCCTGAGCAGCAGGTACTCAGCAGGAACCAGGGTATTGTGGCGTCTGTAGCTGCTGAGCCACTGGGACTCTTTGATCTTTTTCTTAGCACTGGGCTTAGATTCTTCCATTAATCCACACACTGGGCTGATTTCTGTTTTTTCATTTATTTATATGAAGGTTTCTACCTATATTCCTGGCACATAACGAACTTCTTATGCTCTAGGTCTGTAGCTTGTCCAAGGAGGACTTTCCTTTTAAGGAAATTTGGCTCCCAAGAATTAAAGAAGGAATGTAGTGATGAAGTATGTAGTATTGGTTGTTTCTTATCAAGGAAGGGGGACAAGTCATTGTTTTTGTTTTCCTGAAGTTGGGGTCTGTTCCACTTTAATTTCTGTTACTGTAAGAGAGTACCCTGACTAAAAGCGAGGGAGGGAGGGTTTGTTTTCAGCTCTCAGTTCCAGGTTAAAGTCCATCACTGGAAGAAAGTGAAGGGAGAAACTTGAGGTAGTTGGTCACCTCATATCCACAGCCCAAAACATACATGCTCTTTTGCTTGCTTGTGTTCGGCTCAGTGTCCTCACTCTTACACAGTGTAGGAACCCCTTCCTAGGGAATGGTGCTGCCCACAGTGGTCTGGGTCCTCCCATATCAGTTAACTTAATTAAGGTTGTCCCCATACATTTGCCCACATGCCAACCCGATCCTAAGACTTTCTTCCTAGGTGATTCTAGCCTGTGTCATACTGACAGCCATCACAGGATCTGGATGGAATACACTCTCAAAGGGCATCAAACGTTTCTAAAGTTAGACATGCCAAGTGTCTCCCATTGATAGTTTTCCTTTATTCTCAAGGGTACTTACATGCCTGTTGATTGTGAGCCTCCACACCTGCTGTTACTGATAAATTTAGATTATTCTAAGCAGCATTCTGCTTACTGACAATCTCTAATTACAATTTGAGCTCCCTGAAGAAAATGACAAAGCCTCCTAGGTTTGGGATGCATTCTTTGATTCTCGTTTCTTCACATGTGATTCTGTGGGGTTAATTCAGATTTGCATTGCTACTGTTGATAATTTAAAAGTATGGGCTGATAATGCTTATTATTAGCCCTATAATTATTACGGCAGTATTATCTAACCCATATCATGTCAGCAAAAGACATAATTGCCTGATAGATTCTAGAATAGCCTTATTTCACATGGGGCGAGGCAGATACTACCTAAGCTTCCTTTACCTCCCAAGCCCCCAGCCCATGCCATCTGCTCTAATAATTTCTATCTGGGCTGCCTCCCATCCATAATCTCACAATACTTGCTGATGTTCTTTCTTCCATCCACACTAATACAGCCATGTGCCTCTTTCCTCGATAACCCATCGAGGCTCGTCTCTCCCTCCCCTTCAGTACCTCCCTCCTTCCCAAGATCCTTTTTTCCTCCAAGCACACAAACTTGGCCACACCTCCCTAGCTTCTGCCCTGCCCAGGTGTGTAGTCATTTTTTTAGTAATCAACTTTAGATTAGGTGGAGCAAGGTTTTCACAAGGACAGTTATACGTGGTAAGAGACAGCAAGCAGACCTCGGGGAGCAGATTAATTAGCAGTCAAACACAAAGCACCAGACCATGCTGTTACACTTTGCAAAGGACTAGGTGCTGTTTGGTAAAGGATCTCTGCAGGTTCATGGCCTCATTTATGTCCGTCAGTGAAAGCCCAGGTTTTATTAGTAGGTCATCCATAACTCTACCTTTCTTCTTTCTCCCAGTTTCCTTCCAGGAAGAGAGAACACTTAATTCTGGTTGAATGTTAGCTTGGATAAACATAGAAACCAACTAGTTGTGTTCTCCTAGGTGGAAAAGATGATCCTGCTACTGAGTGGGCATGAATTAGCACAAGTATTTTATTACTTTCTTTATTGCTGTGACCGAGTACTTAAGCTACTTAAGGGAAGAGGACCTTGTTTTGGTTCACAGGTTCTAGAGGCTACAGTCCATCATGGTAGAGGACATTGCCATGGAGGTGTGAAGCAGCTGATCACACCGTACCCACAGTCAGGAAGCACAGATTAATACTGGTGTTCAGCTCACTTCCTCCTTTTATTCAGTCTGGGACCTCAGTCTGTGAGTTTGTGCTTCTCAGATTCAGGGTTGGGTCTTCCATCTTCAGTTAAACGTTCTGGACATGCCATCAGGTACATCCAAGAGGTGTGTTTCCATAGTGATTCAAAATTCAGTCAAGTAGACAAAAAGGCTAACCACTCATGCCTGTGTGAATAATACTGTCTCTCAGTGCTCAACACAGTGCAGAGTGCTGATAATTCTGTCACAGTTGTGACACAGATCCTCGGCTTAGCAATGACTTTCATGTAGGCCATAGACACTGTTCTTATAGCATGTGTGTCCAGAATAAAGTAAGGCAAGCAAGCCAATCCATATAACCCTCTGAATCTCTTTCCCCAGATTGGCAATTCTGACTCTAGAGAGTTTTTTGAGATCTACAGTCTCTAGATCTGCTTAATTTTGTACTGTGATGTTTTCGATATTCAGGTTTCTTATCATAAAATTTTAATAAGTTAAAATAGGGATGGTGTTACAACCTCACAGATTTACTGGAAGGCTGAAATGAGGAAGAAAAATCTCAGAGTACCAGGCACACCGCCCCAGACTGCAGATAAGAGGTTGCAGTGCGGTTTGAAGCATCCAGGTCTCAAAGCAGCCAGCTCTCTGACCTTTCTCGACCCCAAGGAATATGAGACTGGTTTGTTTAAATTGCCAGAGTGATCTCTCTCCCGCCCCCGTCCCCAGCACCTCTGCCCTGTCTGTATTAGCTTTCAAGAGGTTTCCCTTTTGTCATCTTTGGCCAGACCCTGGAATGTCAATCCCGCTTGAATCTGGGTTTTAAAAAAGAGTGGGAGATAAGAGCCAAGCGTCACATGTATGCCGCGTCCCTAAATAGAAATGCCTCCACGGTGCTTCCTGGCCTTCCCAGGGCTGTTGATGTTGGCTTCCTTCTCCTTCTGTCCCAGGGCAGAGATTCAGCCTGCTGGGCAGAGGGGCCTGGAGTGGTTTGCCCCCAGGACACCTCTGGGCTTTCAGAGCTGACTGGCAGCGAGACTACCAAGACTTTTGTTCCAGCACCCATAGTTCTAAGGCTACGGGAAAAAGCCCAGCTGGGTGCTACACTCCAGCAAGGTGTGATCTTCACAGGCCTGCTTCTTCTTAGCAGTCTCAAACAGAGGAATGGGGGTGTGTGGGTGCCATTGCAGTGTTTAGGGCAGTGGCCCGTGAGTGTGCACAGGCAGCTTGTACAGAATGCTGTGGGTCCCCATGCCTAGTTGAGGGCCCATGCAGCGGTGGGACACCTTTGGTTCCCACCCCATCCATCTCCTCAGCCCTCCCAAGCACAGAGCACCTAGGCAGTTTGCAAACAGGTAAAATGTTTCTGCATATATTCTGTTTTTCAAATGTGCATGTTTGCTGCTGCCCCTTGATTATTGCATCTTGAGCGTTCCTTAACGTCCTCCTTTGTTTCGTAGGCACTTGTATTTCTTACAACTGAAGATGGATGTTTGTGAAGGAAGGTAATGAGAATTATGCATTCTTTTCCTGTCAGACTAGCCAGATTCCTGGCTTTAATCTAATTATGAGCATGCATTCCTGACAACAGTTTTCAAATTAGACAAAGCCTGTATATTAGGCTGTTTTCAACTCCATCTTGGTTTGCAGAAACTAACGATCGAGAAACTTCACTCCACTTTCCTACAGTTTTATTACAAAGCATACAGTGACCTTTCTGGTAAAGACCTGGGGAATTTTAGAGGGAAGGAAAGACCCTGAAAATAGGCTTCAGTTCAGGTAGAAATAGGTGTAAGTTAGCCACCGCTGTGCCCATGGTACTTAGGGGTGATTCATCTTCGCTCTGGAAGGAATGGTGTTCAGACATGAGCATCTGCTTGAGTCATCATTCTGGGTGTATTCAGGCCATTTCAGTGCTTGGAAGGTATCTGAGGATGGCCAGAAGGGAATTAAAATTCCAAGCCCACAGAACTCCATCTTCCAAATCCTTTTTGTATCTTTGTAAATTTTTAAAAAATTACTATTAGAGATAAAATTAATGAGTGTATATGCATGTGAATGTGCCCATGTGTACATGTATGCACAATACTACAGGTGTGGACTTAGTTCTCTCCTTCCACCTATACATGGGATCTAGAGATTGAACCAGGCATATGGAGCAAGCGCCCTTATCTACTGAGCCTTCCAGCAGGTGAAAGTGAGTAGCTGCAGGGTCTTAAAGCAGGTCACAGGCTGATAAGAGATACGTCTACAGCGATGGTGTCCGTGTGCTCTAGGAGAGACTGGAGGAGATCAGGGTTTCCCTCTGCTACAATCCTGCCAGCCAGAGACAGGAGCCTCCTTGAAGGGGCTGGCAGGACTGTAGAGTGATCACAGAGTACAGGATCTCCATGACTTCTATGTATCCTATGTACATCACCTCCCCAGCACAAGCTATAGAACAGTGGGGGGGAGGAGGTTCCACTTTTCTGAGGTTGCCTCTTCAGGACAACCCCATGTTGAACTGCCCAACTCCCCTCTTAAGCTGCTCTTTGCAGTAATGGAAACCTGTTCCATATAAGCACCCTTATATACAGACACTTTGTTGTTGTTTTTTCCATAAACACACACTCACACACACACATGTATATGTTATAGGCAGGTTTCAGCATCTGCTGGCCACCAACCCAGGGCTTCCCATTTAGCCTTTCAATACTCCAAACTCCGGTACTACATTGTCCTCCTTTTTGCTTCTCCAAGAACAAGGTACCCTTTGGAATTTCTGGATGGTTAGTATGAATCTGCCCCCTGGAGTAGATTCCTGTAGGCCCTCACTGCCCACCCTCGAGCTCATCTCAGGTGTGTCTCAAGCCATCTGTGGCCACAGCTGTTGCCATGCAGAAGATTTCAAATCTTCTGACTTGCTTGAATAGTCAGTGGTAGCCAGTACTGTGGGACCACCTTTTCTCGGCAGAGATGGCTCATCCAGGGCAGTCACCTGACATGTAGAGGCCTGAACTACAGAGAAAGAGAAGTATGCAGAAGGAAGAGCATATGGAAGGCTGAGAGGAGAATCCAGGCTGTCATTGTTCAGTGCCGTGTTCCATGTAGTCTGAGCCCCCATAGCTGTTTCTAGGCTGTCCCTCAAGTCCGTTCAGCTGTCCATCTTCTAGCAGAGGCACTGACTAGGTGTTACGTGTAGCTCATCTTAGTAAGACAGTAACAGCCTCTTCACCATCTGTCTACCTGCTCTCCTAAAAAATGTTGTGGCTCAAAATGGATAGATAACGGGCGACCCTAGGACACATCCACAGACTCAGAGAGACACAAGTGGCTGCAGTGATCAGGGGCCTTCAGATGGGAAATGCCACTTCTGTGTGCACCTTCAGAACAAGCAGGAGTCCAGGGGACAGACAGGGAAACTAACTATTGGAGGCCAACTGGATTAGACTGGCAAATGGGATGACTCACATGTAGGAACTTCATGGGCTGCCATGGAAACTACATGTTCTCAGCTTGCCACGGGGCTGGAAGATGATTTTAAAATCTGCTTGCCTCCCAGTATTGCTGGTAAGGATGGCTCCCTTTCCTAGTCGCTGCCCCTAGCTTTTTCCTGCCCATTCCTCCATTCAGCAAGGACCCTTGCTCTAGGCCTGCTGGCAGAGCTCTTGAGGAGAACAGAGAGTCAGGTTTGAACGGAGAAAAGAGCAATGAAGACAGGTAACATCACTGAGAACAAGCATTTGGAAGGACAGTGAGTTGAGATGGAAATAAAAACAAATTCGGGCCGGGTCTGTGAATTTCTAGTGGGTGGCAGAAGACAGGCAAGCAGGTATTTGAACCCTGTCAACCTCAGCAAAGTCAGTAGGTTTAGGAGTAGTCAGTAGTTAGTAAATTAAGTACTGTAACTACAGAACTGCAAATGTTAAAATGCAGAATGCCTTTTTTTCCTCCCTTCTAGTTTTCTCTTTTATTACCATCCCAGGTAATAAAATAAGAATCCTAGAGTCTCCAGGAGGTAGTGAGAGCCCTTAAAAAAAAAAAAAAACTCAGGTCTTTATTGGAAAGAATGGAAGGCTGTGTGTTTACCTCAGATTCCCTTTTCTCTTACAGTATGAGCTGTCCACTGTCAGACCATTTGCTTTCTGGTATTTGCGATGGTTACAATTTTGAAGCAAAAGTTACACTTTTTTATTTATCGTCAAAAAAAAAAGTCTTTAAAGTATTCCATGTGCCATCCGAGATCGATTTGTATTGTAGTTGCCTTTAAAATTCACATTGTTCATTGACAGTGAATGGAGAAAAGAAAGCTATGGGCTATCTGTGATTTATGAGGATCTGTGGTTCTTCTGACTTAGCTAATCCTTATTTCTCCTGACAGGTTAACCTGCCCTCTTAACTCCGCGGTGGTCCTAGCATCCTATGCGGTACAATGTAAGTCTAGAGGGAGGTTGACTGGGTGACGGCCACTCATTGGAGTCAGTGTATCAAGAAGGCCACTGCTGCTCTCTTTGGCAAAGTCTCTTGACCCCAGGATGCCTGGCATGGAGCACATCTCTTGCTGTCTTAATAGTAGAACTTTTAACCTGAGCCACGCTGTCTTCTTGGGCCTATCAGATGGACAGTGGTGCTGGGGGGAGGAGCACTTTTTCCCCAGAGAGCTATGAAACAGCAGAAAGCTACAACTGGCTTTTTCCAGAGCCTCTGCCTAGGTATTTGGAACTGGTTTGTGTATAAACCCCAGGGGAACAATATTTATATCCCTCACCTCCTCTGCAAATGAAACCAAGACCTGGCTAGGTTAAGGAATTTGCTGGAAGGCACTTCTGCTGCTTGCTTGATGCCTGTCTGAAATGCTACTGAGATCTTACAAATTTCTCTTCAGAGCTTCAGTGTAGCTAATGGGTTACAGTGGTCTGTGACCCGTTCAGAAGCAGAACAATCACTAGTTCAAAACCATCCTCTGCTCCATGGTGAGTCTGAGGCCCTCCTTAAAAATATATTTATATGAAGAAAATAATTTTAATGTTTTATTTAGCCCATTAAAATTTTTGTTTTAATATATAGTCAACATAAAAATGAATGAGCTATTTTTGTGGGGGTTGTTTTGTTTTGTTTTGCTTTCCTTTGCTTTTTATCTAAATCTTTGAAATCCAGCCTTGGTTTTGCAATTTCCACATTTTTCAAGTTGAACAAGCCACACTTAACTACAGATGCCACAGTGGATAGAATGGGTAAAATTTCCACCAAGACTGTTTTAAACTATGGGAAAAAAAATCCTCTCTGCTCTGTCAGCAAAACTTAATTAAGCATATTTGGAGTCCTATCCCTTGAATGGTGAGACTCCACTTTGCCATTCATTAGCTGTATGGTGCCAGCACAGAACACCATGTTGCTTGTGTGGAATCAGACAGTATAGCGTAAGACTGAAGAGCCCCTCTCCATACACACACCCCATTCCAGAAGCCTCAGCCAACAGCACGGCAGGTGGCTAAGAAAGCAAGATCTCAGAGCAGGTGCAAGCCAAATGCCTATCTTACTATGGCCTCAGAAGCATGATGGCGAAAAAGAAAGAAAAAATTGGGGGAAAGCCCCAAGTACACTTCCTCCCTTAACAACCAGGACAGAAACAAGAGAAGTATTGACCAAGGCTGATGGGCCCGCAGCTTACCTGCCTACCACATGGAACCAGGGAGTAGGGGAAAGAGGATATTGGGAGTGACCCCATGCTGTTGAGTGTACAGCAGGCCTCCTCACTGGGGAGGCTCACCCTGCATCAACTCATCTCACCAGCCTCCTCTCCTCATGACAGGAAGCTCTTTCATTTCCTCTTCCTCTCCCTACGTTACCTCTGGGATAGACCAGTATGGTGCATCCACATGGGGAATGGTTGCGTATGACTTTTCCTGGAAAGAATTGACCAGTAGATAGGGCACCAACAATACACCAAAGACACCATTCCACCGAAGTCCAGCTTACTGGACCCCTGGGTCTACGATTTAAAGGACTGTGGCTGACTACATCACCAAAGTCCCACCCTACATGGATGGTGATCACCCCAAAGCTACATGAGTGCAGTGACCTCCAGCTAACATTCTACCTTCTGAGACCAGAAAGAGCTGGGGTGGGGAGAGTGAGTGGCTGGACTCTCAAGTGAAGGGCTGATAAACCTCCTCACTCCTTCTAGGAGGGAAAGTTATAGGCCCTGTCTTGTGAGGCTCTGAGACAGTAGTCACAGCTGCTATGATTAAGATGATGTCAACCGTGTCGTGACAGAGGGCAGTGTGCTATGACCCATAGCCAGAGTCAGCATGTCCTCATCAATCTCTAGATTTGTGGCTCCCATTTCTCCTCGGCTGATCAGCCACAGGCAGGGACTTTCTCACATTGAAGCTAGGGCTGGATGTTCACAGCTGGAACATCAGGGCTGAGGGGCAAGAACCTGAGGTAGGAGAGAATTGTGCTCAGGGTAGCCTTACCCTATTCACGTGTCCTTGGGATATCACCTGGCTGAACCTCACAGGGCTTCCTGCCTGTGAATGGATGCATCCCTGGTACTTAGACACTATGGCTGCTTCCAATTTAACAGTATGCTTGAAGTTGGCCCATAGCCAACACTTCCTTAAAGCTGAACCAACACCAGCTGAGTCAGTGAGAACAGGGATGGAAGTCATGTTGTCTGGGTCTTGGCTTTTCCTCTTGTCTGCATGGCTTGACTTTCCAGGCCTCGTGTGGCAAGCAAGGCTAGAAGTGTCTGTTCTACTTTGTAGGGTGTAAGGAAGAGAACATGAAACACTATGTGAAGAACTCTTCTTTAGTCTTCACTCTTGGTGTCTTTTCTGTCAGTCCAGAAGAAAACTGTTAAGTTGTTTATAGGGTGGGCAAGATGATTACATGCATAAAAGCACTATGGTCAAGCCTGAGTTCAGCCAAGGTACCCACAGTGGAAGCAGAGAACTGACCCCTGAAAGCTGTCATCTGACTTCCACACATACCATTGGAAAATAAAAACTAAGTTTAAAAGTTGCCTGTGATAAATGATAAGCTATAATTAGAGAAAAATTAGAGCCATACATTTAAGACATCCTGTTCCAAGCGTCTGCTGACAGGCTTCCCACTGTGCAAGATTGATAGAATGATGACTGAAGAAAGTCATTCGAGCCTAAAAGGTATAAGATGGCTGAGGTAAAGAACTATGCATTGCTATCATACTAATAAATCGTGTCGTCAGACAGATGGTTTGAAGTATAAGCTCTTTACATTCTTCAAGCCTTGATAAAAAATATGTGTATTTGCATACTCTGTGTACATTTCTTATAGGACTAATTCTTAGATATAAAATTAGTGGCTCAGAAGGTATACTAACTACATTTTGTCAGGTTGTTCCAAGATGGGTGTCTAGTGTTTCGGTTTAAGTCCTATCTGTGATCTGCTCACTGAAGCAGTTTCTTATTAGATTCAAAAGTGCAATGTTTGAGAGATAAAATACGTGATGCCCAATGGCTGAAGAGTGCTGCTGGCCAGCAGCGGTGGGCCCAGGAAAAGATTTGGAGAGTATGTAGTTACACCGTAATGTTTGGCCGGGAGAGGGGGGGAGTCTAGGAGAACATTAGAGCAATGAGCCCCAAGAAGAGGCTGCAGGATCAGGTTAGAGCTAGAAGAATAGCAGGTGGAGGGCATTCCTGTGGGGCCAGATTGATGGCTTGAAACACAGGGGCTTGGGATCTGGAGTTTAGAGCCTGTGGTCAGCAGGTAAAAGACAGGCCCCTGTGGGAAGAACATAGGGATGATGCAGGCCCTGCCTTTTGTTCTGTTTTCTTGTTTGTTTAATAAGAGTCACTTGTGTTTTGGGGAGTGTAGGAGCCATTTGCTCAAGCCCTCCACTGAGATGATGTCGTTGACACGGGTCCCAGGCCCCCCAGGCTTTTGCAATTGTGTATAGCTCTGTCTGTTAAGTGTTCCCCCTAGTGGTTATCCCAGAGCTTTGCACAGGCTGGCAGCATAAGATGTCAAGTGGAAAACCACCCCTCAGGGAAGGTTTTCTTTACTCGTCTTCATTGATCAAAATGTTTGTTAGTGACTTTGCTAAAGCAAGAAGCTTATAGTTTGTTCCTGTCGAGTGGAAGCTGGGTTAGGATGGCTAGCTAACCGGATGAACAAACAGATGATTCAGAAGGCCCTTCATGAGCTAATGAAACCAAGAGGAGGCATAAAGAGGTTTCTGCCTTTAGACTTGGGAAAAGCATTTGCAGCAGCACTCTGTTGACCTTTCAGGGCATCAAGAGAAGACTCAGCAGCTCCCTGGACAGACAGGCAGGAAAAGTAGGCTACTAACATAGATCCCTATCATCTAGGTCTTCACTCTGCTGAAAATAGCCTGTGTTAGGGGTGGGTCCCTTCTCCCTAGCTCTCAGTTGTTCCCTTCTTAATGTGAATGCCAATGAAGATACATAGCTTCCTCACTGGGTACCCTGTAAGAACATCCCAGTAGTATCTTTTTAAGCGCACTATTGGGAGCTTAACAGCATCTGCCCCTCACCTGCCACCCTTGTACTTACATAGAATTTAGCCCTAAGCAGAGGTTCAGATTAGAAGCATGGAACCGGAAACTGAAGAGGAGCTGATTCACACAGCTCAGAGCTTGACAGAAATGTTCCCCCAGGAGGTACTTTTTGCAATGTTATCGATGCTTGTTGATGCAGATCATACCGAAGAGGCAAGGCTAATTATGATTTTCCCTCATTGTGTCTCAATAGCTCATTTTGGAGACTTTAATTCTTCCATTCATCATCCAGGCTATCTTGCCGACAGCCAGTTCATACCAGATCAAAATGATGACTTTTTAAGCAAGGTGGAGTCACTCCATGTACAGCACAGGTGCGGAGACTGGGGGAGGGGGGGCTTAGGAACTTAGGCTGGGTGTCTGTAGATAATGCATCACTTTGTGTTTGATGCTCCCTGGCCTTCCTATGTTTTTTTTTTAATTTTTTTTGTACCTTTAAGCCGGGATGGTGGCAAATATATATTTAGCATCGCTTGCGTGGTTTTTTTTTTTTTTGTGAAGCATAAAATGCAATAGAAATTGAGGGTGATAGCTGGGACATTCCCCCTTCAAGATGCCACTGATATTAATTCTTCAAGGAAATGCCCACTTTCAGTCTGATTGGCCTACAAGCTGATTGAACCAGGCATACCTCTTAGCCATTTGCCGCATTTAATAAAAAAAGACCATTCCCTCAGGTGTTGTTGACTGGAGAGGCAGGTGGACTGGAGAGCTGGCAGAGTGAGTGGTCCGGGATCCACACTGTTTTCCTCCACTCAGGGAATTGCCTCGAGACAAGCTTTGCCTCTAACAAATACTTCCCACTCCCAGCCTCTCCTTCCTGCTCCTCACATGACTCAAAGCTACTGTGGCAGCTGTTCCGTTCCCATTAAAGGAGGACCACGCTGACCCAGGCCAGCTCTTCAGAGACATCTCATTTCTCTGGAAGGCCATAAAAACAAAGGGCAAGCCACCAGCGTACCTTGAGGGCTCTGCCAGCCCTCTCTCCCGGAATTGCTCCTGGGACAGAAGTCAGCATCCTAAAATAGCACAGGCCCACTGGGGTTTGAAGCGTGAGGACACTGTTGAGAGAATAGACAGGCAAAACGATGAAAGATCACCTATTAATTGAGCAGCCTGGCACCATGAGGGCAGGTGTTTTGAAAGGCGATAGATAGTTTTCACTGTCTGAAGACCTCTGAGAGCCCACTAAGTGGGGAGTGTCTCTTAGTAAAAATCCAAGGGGTGTAGAGGAGGTCAGATTCCATGGACAAGAAGAAAAAGCTGCTTCATTAGAATTTAAAGTTAGAGTGCTTAGGGGGACAAGGCCAAGGTCTCTAGTAACCTTTAGTAAGTATTGCAGAGGGCTTTTACAGTGTTTTCCAGGTATTTTTTAATTTTGAAGAGCTCAAGTGAATGTTCTCCACCTATTAGCTGAGTTTTGCATTTTCTCTTTTCTTCCGCAGTGGGCTAACGCAGTCAGAAGCCGAATCTTGCTACATCAACATCGCTCGGACCCTTGACTTCTACGGAGTGGAGCTTCATGGAGGCAGAGTATGTACCCTTTAGCCCAGAAACTGTGCTTTATTTTTAATTATGCAAGTTTGCAAACTTCCTTGGGGAATTTTTTCTCTCCTATTGTAACCAATAAGACCTTTAAAAAAATACTTGGGGGCTGGAGAGTTGGCTCAGTGTTTAAGAGCACTTGTCCTTGCAGAGGACCTGGGTTTGATTCCCAGAACCCACACGGAGGCTTACATCCTAGTTGGGAACCAGGCATGCATGTGGTACACAGACATACATGCAAGCAAAACACTCATGCACACAAAAGAACAAATTAAGCAAATCTAAAATAAATTATTTTTACAAAGAGATACCTGGAAAGTTTATTGAGTATCTGAATCTGGTCAGTCATTCAGTTGATTGCCTTGTTCACACTTCCAAGGGAGCAGGGCACAGGATACTTACAAGCTTTCAAAGGCTACTCCAGTTATGGTGAAATGGGAAAAAAATCATTTTTCTGTCTTCTGAGACTTTTTCTGATAAGCACACATAATGATGGTTTGGGGGCTGAGGCTGTGTCTTGGCTAGTAGAGTGCTTGTCTCGAGTTCCTAAAGCCCCGGCTTCAATCCCCAGCCCCACACCTGTGATCCCAGCATTCAGGAGGAAGAGGCAAGAGGATCAAAGTTCAAGGTCATCCTCAGATACATAGTGATGTTGCGGGCAGCCAGTGCCCCCATTTCAAAAAGTGGGGGAGATGTCTATTTCTAGGCATGTATATCATTGTGTTTTGCTCATGGTTAACCCCTCATCCCTTGTCTCTTCTTTCCCACAAATGGCCCCCCTTCTATAGTCACATGATTTTATAAATCCATTTTTAAGTGGCAGTTTCCTGAGCCAAGGTTTCTATTACATCTTAAGCACTCTGACTAGAGCTGGTTACTCATACAGTACCGTGTGTATGGTGTGTTTAAGTTACGTGTAGGCATGTTTGTATGTGTGTGTATGTATGTGTATGTACGTATAGCTAGATGCAAGGTGTATATATGCCTATGAAGGCCAAGAGTTGGTGTTGGGATCCCCTTAGTCACTCTCCATCTCTACCTTTTAAAAGACCACCTGTCGCTGAACCTGACACTCACTGCCTGGCTGCACAGCGAGCTTCAGTGATCCATGCCTGCCTCTACTTCTCAGTGCCTGGGTTCCAGTCATGCATGGGTGCTAGGGATTGGAGCTCAGGTCTGCATGTTCACACAGCAGGATTTCACTGACTGAGCCATCTCTCCCTCCCTGTTAAAGTTTCAAAGTTTTGTAGAAGAAATTATGGTGTCATGATTGTGAGAGTGATGTTTTACATTGTGATTAGTCGAATAGAATTGACTAATATATGTCCTCTACTGAGCAAATTTCTGTGACCAGGTAGACAGTTTCTTTCACTAATTATATCCCCTTGGAGATTTACACTTTTCCTGCTTCACAGATTGGAGACTGATTCTCTGGGAGGTCACTCAGCTCCTAGGCGGTATCAGTTAAATGGGCTCAGCACTGTCTGTCTTAGTCACTGACCAAGACAACTTATAAAGAAAACATTGGCGCTCATGGTTCCAGAGAGTTAGAGTCTAGTAGGGAGCATGGCATCAGGCAGGGTAGCTCTAGAGCAGTCGCTGAAAGCTCCATCCTGATTAGCAAGCGTGAGGCAGAGAGCATGTGCACGTTAACTGGGAATGCCACGGTTCTTTGAAACCTGAAAGCTTGTGCCCAGTGACACACTTCCTTCAATAAGGCCCTACCTCCCAGTCCTTCTGAAACAGTTCTACCAGTTGGGGAGCAGGCATTTGAATATATAAACCTGGGCTGGACATGGTGGTTATGACTTTAATCCCAGCACATAGATACAGAGGCAGGAGGATCTCTGAGTTCAGGATCAACCTGATCTAAATATCGAGTTCCAGGACTGAAAAAAGGAACCTCTCTCCTCCACCCAAATATATGAGTCCATGAGGTCTGGTCTCATTCAAACTACTACACTGACTAATCATATCCAACATTTTTGCATTGACATACTAATATTTCTGCCCGTCATTGGCCCACATTGTACTCACAAAAAAAGAAAAATCTTGGGATGGGGATATAGTTGACTTCGTAAACTCCATGCTGTAAAAGAAGACCTGAGCTTGAGCTCAGAACCCATGTAAAAAGCCAGGCTCGGTGATAGGTGCTTGCAATCCCAGCTCTGCGGAGGTGGAGACAGGAGATTTCTGGACCACGATGGCTGCCTAGGCTAGCTTCCTGATGTGCTCCAGGCCTGTCTCCAAGACTGCGGTCCATAGCGCCCAAGGAATGACACCCAAGGTTGGCCTCTGGTCTCCATACTCACAAATTCACACACATGTGTACCTGTACACACACATACCACACACACACAAGACCATTCTGGGCTTGGAGGGAGATGATCAGCTAAGATCCAACCTCAATCCCTCCGGGTCTTAGAGGTACTGCCTTACACCAGGCAGTACCAAGTGGACACTCCCATATCTGAATAGCTTGATACCACACAGAGTAGTTTTTAGGAGAGTTCTCTATTGTCCTTGGGTCCAGACTTCTCTTCAGGCAGCTTCTACCACCCACTAACTCCCCAATTTAGGTTCCTCTACAACTTTGTGGTCTTCCTGTGTGGCCTCCTTGTCAGAGCCTGGGGATGGCACACAGCTCTTCAGTGCTTCCAGACGGAAGAGTCACATCACTGATGCCTCGAGCATGGTGACTGGAACTGGTCACATGATCTATTCTGATGCAAAAGCAGCTGGGATGTGGGGCTGGTGGGGGAATTTAGTAAATAGCTAACTGGGGTAAACTATAGTTATCTGGGTAAAGGTGCACACACTGAAAGATGAGGTTCAGTCCTTCGCCCATCAAGCTACTCATTCATCGTCACCTGTTGATGTATTCTTCTTCCTATACTGTTGTGAGTGTCACACTTGCAGCAGCCTTGTTCTCTGCATTATTCTGGCTTTGCCTACGTGTGTGCCTATTGTGAATACTCAGGACTTCCTCTGTAGCAACAGTTTCCCTGTCCAGTGTCCATACCTCTCTTTGTTCCTTTGTTGCTGGTAAATGATGGCCCCACCTCAGCAGAAATGAATATTTGTTACACCTGCTGTGTGCCAGTTCCTGATCTAGAGCGGCATATATATGCCAGCTCTGTTCTGGGTTCTTCCTATTTTCTGCACTTTCAGCCTGATACAAACCCTTGAGGTAGATCCCATAATTTTCATAATGCTAAGAGGGAAATGGAGGCTCTGCTGAGCCCCAGCCAAAGGTTCACACTCACTTGTAACTGGCTCTGCCCTGTGTTTGTGGTTAAGCTATCTGATTGGAAACAGAAATATGTGTGGCTCAAGGAAGGAACTCTTGTTATTTGCTTATACTCAAGTGGATTTAAAACAGCTTTAATTCTTTGGGTTTGCCTTCTGTGTCTCTGTAATATATGGCAGTGCCAAGCACAGAAGTCCGTAGCCAGTATAGTTACACTGGATTAATAAGCCACATTTATTTCTTAATTGGATTTAGAGTTGTGTCTACATGTGTATTTTTTCTTTATCATTTTATAATAGCTAAAGCCTTTTCAGTAATTGAAGTTGAGATTTGAACAGAGCTGCACAGAGAGAGGCCTGTGTGAGTCTCATGTGGCTCCCTAATGCTAACGGCTGAAAATTCAAGAGCGTTTATAACTCTGAAGTGCATAATCTTACCTGGTATCCTCCTAACCCAGCAATCATGGAATGCTCTGTGTGCGTGTGCATGTGTGTGTTCACATGTGCTTTGTGTGTGTTCACATGTGCTTTGTGTATGTTCATATGTGCTTTGCGTGTGTTTGTGTTTATGACATGCTGTGTATGTGTATATGTTCATGATGTGCTGTGTGTGTTCATGATATGCTGTGTGTGTGTCCATGATGTGCTCTGTGTGTTTATGGCATGCTGTGTGTGTGTGTTCATGATGTGCTGTGTGTGCGTGCGTTCACTTTAGAAGAGCTGGGAGTGAACTACTTGCTCTAAGTGGCTGCTAAGTGGGGACTTCCCTGTATTGGGTGGCATTTCCCCCTCTTAAGCGGATGCACAATGCTGTTTATAAAAGCGAGGGTGCTTTAGAGTTAGCAGAGTGAAACACTCTATGAGCCTGGACTCTTCCTTTTTTCTCCCCAGGATCTGCACAATTTAGATCTAATGATCGGAATTGCTTCTGCGGGCATTGCAGTATACCGAAAATATATTTGCACAAGTTTCTACCCTTGGTAAGTGCAAACACCTCGAATTGTCCGAATCATGTTTTAAAAATATGCCAAGCAAAAATAATGCTAGTCCTAATTTTAAACTTTTATTTCTGAAGAATGGCTAGAGCTCTGCCCCCAAAGCTTTAAGCTCTGTACTCTGAATTTGATCCAGATTTGGGAAAGTTAACTTTGGTTTTCATTAACTTCCGTCACCAGCCGTCGTGTGGTTGGGGTAAGTGGATGGATAAATGACACAAGGCAGGTCGTGGAGTTGAGAAGTCCTCCCATCCCCTTGTATGTGTGTGGGAGTCGTCCTAGATTCTGGTAACCCTGAACCAGCAAGGAATACCAAGTCGTGTGTGTGTTTGTGGTAGGTTTTTTTCCCCCGCTTCAGCATACATACCTGTGATAAAGTTTAATCTATGAGTGAAGTCCGCTAAGAGATTTAAAACAATGCATAATAAAACCAAACAGTTACCACAGTATAGTGTAATGGAAATTATGTGGATATGGCCTCTTTCTTGAAAGAATCAAGTATTTTCAAACTGTGGTTGACTCCAGGCATTAAAATCTGTAGAAAAAAAAAAAGAGCAGAGATGGAGAGGGGAGGATGGATTGACTTTTCAAGATGAGTTTGGGTTTACAGTGCCAGGCAATAGGGACTGTTCTTCAGGGAAATATTCCAATGATACATTTTAACAAATGGCAGCGAGCGAGGGGGTGTGCAGGGCAGGGCTGGGCCCGTTGAGGAGACTGAGTGCTGCAGGGAGAGACAAATACAAACATGCGAAGAAAAGTGGTCACACAGCAACTTTTACAGAGGGGAAAAGGAGGCTCGGGCAGAGTTGTGTGTGGCTCAGCAGATCTGACATGTAAGTTTGCTCCTCTGATTGACTGCCTCGAACTGTCTCAAACTGAGACACGAAAGTGTTCATCACAGCATTATTTATGACAGAAAAAAAGACCTATAAATAAAATTATAAGGGCTTTTGCCGTGAAAAGCAGCTGTCATCTTATTGAGTTTTGGTGGTATCCAAGTCATGGTACTGTGTATTTTATTTATCTTACTTAAACCTTGAATAAGCCATTCTTATCCCTGGTTTCTCAGCAGAAGAGGCTGTAGAACAAGGAAGTTTGTAAAAACTGTCAGGTTCATGCTGCTAATAATGGTGCAGCTAAAATTCATATCCAGTTTGTCACTCCAGGACTTATACCACTAAGAGTTGTATTTGTGGAGAAATGCTTAAATAGAATACACACTTAGGGATTCTGTTTGTTTGTGGGGTTTTTTTCCAATTAATTTTAAGTACCTTTAATTTTCAAGAAAACATGCTGTGGACCTACTTAGTTTTACCATAGAATCAGTATGACAGGTGATAAATCTTCTTGAGCCCCTCACTGGAAGCACAAAACCCCAGCCATGGCTTGGCTAGCTGGGATGTGGCCTGTGGAGTTCTCTGGCCTCCTCAGAACAAAGGACCAGGCAGTGGGCATGACCTGATTTTTCTCTTCTCTAAGTGCCCCCAGTCCTCCAGGATTACAGGCCAGATGCCGGGGAGTCTAGCTCGGTCTGTGCTGAATCTACGAAGGTCCCATAAGCATGTTCAGAATGTCTCGTTTAGAGGCAGATTTGGATTCTATAGGGAGACTTCAGATAGGAAGCTGAAAACTTGACAAAGTGATTTTGTAAACAGAAGACTTTGGACCCTTTTGGCAGGACCCACGGGGACTCTTGACACCCCTCTAGTTCCTCGGGGGCTCTTTCTGATAATCTTGGTTACTCTTCAGCTTCAAACTGGCTCCTGTTAGAGCCTGTTCTTGGTGCCAATGTTGTGTTAGTTACTTTTCATCATCCTGTGACACAATAACTGATAGCAGCAACTGAAGGAAGCAAAGTTGGCTCATAGTTCAGAGGATGCCATGCAGGTAAGGTGCTTGAATGGCTCAGTTGTGCATCTTGGTGGATCAAGAAACGAGCTCAGGTTGAGATCTACAGGGCCCACTCCCACTGACCCACTGCTGATAGCTAAGCCCTATTTCCCAAAGGTTCTACAACTCCCTAAAACAGTATCACCAGCTAGGATGAAGTGTTCAAACACAAGAACACTTCAGAATCTAACTGTAACAAGTGAAAACCTAAGAGACCAGAAGACAGTCCCCACTGGAGAGAGAACTGTAATAGTTCAGGTCACAGGGCAGGGTGCAGAGGGTCCAGAACCTGCAAAGTGACTCAATAGGCTTTGGCCTCAGGGAGTACATTCTAGAAGAAGGTACAGAGTACGTGTATTGCCAGGAACAAGGGAGAACACAGTGGTCAGTCCAGGGTAGGTGGTTGATTAGGGCTAGAACATGGTGTACGATGGCCAGTCACTGGAGAATGACCTGGCCACGAAGAGCCTCACAGGGCACTAGACTTAATCCTCAGTGCTCTAGTGATGAGAACTAGTTTCCCCTATGTGCAGTGGTTACAAAGATGTGGCCGTGAATATCATCTCCTTCATTAGATTAGAAATGTCCAGGTGGTACCCACTGTCTTGTTCTTTCCATCCCTGGGACCTGGCACAGGACTTAGTCCATCTAGAAACTCAGTACATTTCATATTTCCTTGTGACTGAAGGGCAGTAGGCGGCCTGATGTAGGGCATTCAGCCTGGAAATCATGTCTACCTTCTTCAGGTTTGCTCTTGTGAGGAACACAGTCAAGCCAGAAAGAACACTGAGTCAGGGGCCCTAGCGGGGCACCCCACATGAAGCCAGTAGCACACAAGCAGTCTGTGCCCAGCAAGACAAGGGTGGGAACTCCTAAACTGATTAATGTGTTCTCCAGACTCCTGTGAAACAGGAATTCCTGCGAGTGACCCTCAGCACAGACTATGTGGAGGAAACCAGCCACCTCAGGGTGTAATGTACTCTCTGATACCACCTCAGAAGCACTGGACTAAGAGCCTTCTGATCCTTACATGACTAGCCTGCAGTCACTCCCAGAGTTCACTTGTCAATAGGAGTATCTGCCAGCAGACTGTATATATAGGTGTGTGTGTGTGTGTGTGTGTGTGTGTGTGTTGCTGGTCCACTTGGGAAATGTCACATGAATAAACTTTCACTTTATTTATTCAACCTCTCTGTTTTAGAATGCTCGGATATGATCCTAGAGAGCACTAGAATTCCTTTCTTACCCTAGAAACTGTGTGGATTATCGTAGCTTGCCATAATGAATAAAATATGTTTTAAAGGTGAGCTTGTACTTCATGGTACAACTTGTAATCCCAACACTGGGGGGTCAGAGGTCACAGGCCAGCCAGCCTTGCCTCATGTAGTTGGTGAGCTCTAAGTCAAATGAGAGACCCTGTCTCAACGAATAAGGTAGACACCCAAGATATACCTCTGGCCTCCACATATGCACCCACATGAACAAACACGCACACACACAAGCGAACACACACACACGTGCACACACACTCCACACACACTTTTACCAGTTTTAATGAAGAGAATCTACAGTAAGAATTTGACCCACTTACTCCATCAAAACTGTCATAAGACTGTGCTGAGAAAGACTTTGGTGGGCCACCAATCAGCAGACATCACAGGGTCTAAGATGATAGGCTCTTGAAATAGCCCCAAGCTCAGAACCTGGCTCCCAGAAGCAACATCACTTCACCTCAGCTTCCTCTTCTGGATTCCCAATGCAGGATAGCTACATACTGTTCAGGACTGTTGCAGAGTCCAAATAGAGGCAGTGGCCTGGTATACGAAATAAACTTGGTAACGACTGGTGGCTTTCATTCTATATCACGCACATGGTGAAGAGGTTCTTTCACACGTGGCTGTTAAGTAACAGAGCTAGGGCCACAACCCAGGTCTGTCCTCCCTCTGCTCCACACTGCCCTCCACTGTCTTCCCTCATGTAGGCATCAGCTCCTGCAGGGCTTCAGTGTCACAAAGAGACTTACAGCAAAGAGTGCGCATGGCCCATGCTCCTAGTTATTTAAAAGCTGCCTCACAATCCAGAGGCCCTGTGGAGATCCAGCTCGGTGAGCTCCCTGAGTTTGGCGAGGCACACTCCCAGCAGCTCGCAGTCATCCGGATCATGAATAGAGGACACATGTCCGGCTGAGCCCTGATGTCTTTGTTTGATTTGCATTTTGCTTTCTTTTCTGTGCTATGTGTGGTTTTGTTTTGCTTTGCTTTTTACAGGGTGAACATACTCAAAATTTCTTTCAAAAGGAAAAAGTTCTTCATACACCAGCGGCAAAAACAGGTGAGTTCTGTCGGTGCTTGCTGGGTTTGCTGTGTGGTTGAGGCTTCCCCACTCTCATTTCCTCAAGAATTGCTTTCTTTGTCCTAGGAAGGAAACACCGTGGCCGTTAGGTCATCAGACCCTGTGGTCCTATCCATAAATCAGTCGGTGCCTCTGTTTGGAGAATGAACTTGCTTTAGATTCAGACTCTAGTCTAGATCCTGCCTTTTCCCCTTAGCAACTGAGCAGGTTCTTTCACCTCCTGTAGCCCATATTACCTTGTTTGTAGAAGCTCAAGTAATGTCCACCTCTCAGGGAACTGTGTGGATCGGACAGAAGGTCTGAGCACCTGGCAGAGCCCACTGCCGCATAGGAGGAAGCATCCGCACGGCTAAGTTCCAGGGTTGATAGCTTGTTCCTGGGTCTTGTGAGAGGAGTCAGCAGGATCCTAGACAACTCTGTTTGTTTGCCTAGCCACAGCAGAAGGACACCTAGTAGGAAAGCCAAGGCTCCACAGCCTCACAGGGAAGGAGCTGGAATTTGAACCGAGGTGCCTGCCCTTTCCACACCACACCCTGTCTTGTTATGCTGCATAGTTGCTATTGACTGTCACTGTGTCCCTTTCCCAACTTTTCAAAGATGATATGCCCTTAGACTGGCCCCACACAGAGAAGGGACCCTTAGAAACAGGATCACTAAAGCTCAGAGTCTGGCTGGAACCTGCATTGCCTGCCTGCCCAAGCCCCAACCCTAGTGCAAGGAGGGTCAGGGTGTGTATTCCAAAACGCGTGTGAGATCAGAAAACCTAAATAAATACAGATAGTCTGAAGGCAAAGCCAGGGGTGAAATTGCTTATGATATATAAGGATTTGAATTCACCCTGGAGCCAGAAATGAAGAGTCCCCAGTATTTTAACATTTCTACTATCTGCTTGGTTGGAAGAGATGTTCCCAAGCCTGGACTTTAATTCATCAGCTGGTAGCTACAAATAAGCCCCTCTTGAACTGTAAGCAGGTTTGAAACAAGAGTGGTCGTGAAGGACCCCAGATGGTGAGGAGACCTGAATTCAGGTCATTTTTATTATCATACCCGTGGAGGGTTGACAGGCTTGTGCCAAAATATTCCTGGGACATTGGGGTGTGCCTGAGGTGTCTAGAAGTTGCTTCCTCCCTCCGTCACGTCTTTCCTGGTTATTACCTATGGGTAGCAAGCTTGACACACTTTTGTCATCCTGTATCTTTACAGTGAAATCTCTACTCTTCTTCCTCCCAGGCTGAATCCAGGGAACATATCGTGGCCTTCAACATGCTAAATTACCGATCTTGCAAAAACTTGTGGAAATCCTGCGTCGAGCACCATTCATTCTTTCAGGCAAAAAAGTTACTACCTCAGGAAAAGAATGTTCTATCTCAGTACTGGACTCTAGGCTCCAGGAACCCTAAAAAGTGAGTATGCTTTACAGGGGCCATCCATACTAAACTGAGATATTAATGTGGGCTGGTTGCTACCGATATCTGTGGGCAGAGGCAGCTCCGCTCCCCAGCTAGGCCCCAGACTTTAGATCCCTGAATGGTGGCTGAGTCTCTCCAGGGGAAGCTGAGCCCTTTGTACACCTGTTCAGGTACATCTCATATTCCCAGCGTTAGTTTCTGTCCCTTCAATCCTGCTGTCGTCTGAGTTCCCAGACAGCTAGCATTGCATCTGCCACCATACCCTGTCCAATAAAGGACACTGAGTGTCATTCTGCTGCCAGCATATTAGGCTTTTCACAGCCGGAGGCCACTAAGCCAGCGCCTCCCACACAACATTAGTCCATAAGGCACCCCATAAAAATGAACAAAGGTTTCCAGAGTCAGGTGCCTTTGAACGTATTTCCAATAATAGCTACAAAATAATAATTATAATTCACAATTCCTAGTATTTATAAAAGGAACATAATTATATTTAATTCTAAGAAGAACCTAAGTGCTACCTACAGGAATAATATTCAAAATATTTAAATTTACGCATATATGTCATATGCACATTATAATTTTTAAAATAATGTACATTGAATCTCTAAATAAAGTAACTGTGGAGCTTACATTTTTGTTTCATTTTAATCCAGCTTTGTATAAACGGCAGCAGAAATTGTTTTATCAAGTTGTTACAATTTCTAAAACATTTGCTGTTTTTTTTTTTTTTTTTCAAAATTGTGATTGTGGCTTTTTCTAAATGAGGCTTTAGTATGAGCTATTATTTGATATGAAATTTGATAAGAATGTTCTATGGCTTTCCTATTACATGTTAGTCTTTAGGTAACATAGTGATTAGGGGCAAATTGCCTCTGGTAGGAGTAGCATTATTTCTTATGAATGAGCAAACATAGCTTTAAAGTATTTAACACTTAAATTCTGTCTAGTATTTGTATGCATTCAATATTCTACTACTGAGTTGGCCATAGGGCTAAGGTAGTGAGGCTACCCAGGGATCTGCCTTGTCCCCATAATGCCACATAGAAGCCAAATCCTCTTCCTGCACGGTGGTCCCTCCCGGCAGGCAGATGAGAGCCATGCCCAAGCGTGATGCAGCTCAGCCACCAGCAATGGTCTCACTGTCTCCAGAGGGCTCACCTCCTGCTGGTTCTCAGCACCAGGACTGACACCCCAGACAGCTACAGCTGCTTAGGCCATGCACTCACTGGGTCATGCCACTGTGGGGGACTTCCCTGATGGTAGTAATGCTAAGCACTCCAGGCCTGGCATCCCTCACCAATTGCCATCCCTCACATGCCACCTTCCAAGCTGCCTGGAGGACCAGGTCTAGTCAGTTATCTGGAAGAGAACTGCTTCCTTCCAATGAACACATTAAAAGCAGCATTGTAACATTTGGGAGAGTAGACCACACAAACACGCCACCAAAAAGGAGGCCCCTGCCATCTGCACCCCATCTTTGTACTTCTGTGGCATAAGAACCCCTATTTTGGTGCTTAGGGCTACAGTAATCTATTATATCTTAAGATTTATGGCAACCGTCTCTGACATGAACTCAGAAGCTGGCTCTTTGATCTCCCCTGCCCCTTGAGGGAGGAGCAGCTTTGCTAGGCCACAGAGGAGGACATTGCAGCCAGTCCTCATGAGACCTGATAAGCTAGGGTCAGATGGAAGGGGAGGAGGACCTCCCTATCAGTAGACTTAGAGAGGGGCAGGGAGGAGATGAGGGAGAGTGAGATTGGAAGGAAGTGAGGGAGGGGGCTACAGCTGGGATACAAAGTAAATAAACTGTAATTAATATTAAAAAATTAAAATTTAATTAAAAAAAGATTTATGGCTTAGGAATTTAGGAAGGGTTTACCAGTGACTCTTCATTAGACTTGCCCTGTGACACAGGGATTTTTTGACACACAGCTGCTAGTAGCCATTTTTAATCCTCTGCAAAGTGTCATTTGATGTATGGAAGGCAGTTTGGGGTATAAGTCATCAGTTTCTCTGTGTGTGTGAGTGTTTTATTTTTCCTGGTTTTGAAAATAGATTTTTCCATTAATTTATTTATTCACTTTATATCCTGATGGAAGCCCCCTCTCTCTGCCCTCCCCCAAGTCCCACCCTCATACCCCTTCCCCCTATCACCCCTTTCCCTTCTCAGAGAAGGGGAGGCAAGGCCCCCCTAAGGATACCAACCCACCCTGGCATGGCACATCACAGCGGGACTAAGCATTTTTAATCCTTTGCAGAGTGTCACTTGATGTATGGAAGGCAGTTTGGGGTACAGGTTGCCAGTTTCTTATTGGTACCATCTTTCAGTGTACTGTTAATTTTGACTGTCTATCTATCTGTCTGTCTGTCTGTCTGTCTATCTATACTTTTTTCTTTCTAATTCTGACTCTTAAATTGCCTTTCTTGTTTGTTTTTGCTTCTTACATTTACTTATTTATGTGTAGGGATGGGGTAGGGGCATGTGCATGCCATGGTACCCATGTGGAGGTCCAAGAAAACCTCTGGGAGTTAGTTCCCTTCTGTCCTGTGGGCCTCAGGGATTGAATTCAGGTCCTCAGACTTGGTGGCAAGCACCGTTACCCGCTGAGCCATCTCACCATCCTTACCAGTTCCATTCATTTCCCAGATGAGGAAACCATGGTCCAGCTCTGCCCTGGAGATACATCTGTATTGGCTCTGATAGGCCCCATGGAAGAAGAATTTGTTCCTGATTTTCCAGGGACAATGGAACAGTTTCAGGTTCTATTAATAACCTGTGACACGTGCTTTAGGGATCTGCCACATTAAACCTTGGAGCCACGCTGCCTCCTCTTATTTTAATATTGAAGCCTTAATCCGCAGTCATGTGGCTTCTGACCTCAGGAAAAAAGGTCTCCTAGCGATGCTGTAATGGAGACTCTGGTCAGAGTGGCGGTGGCACAAGTTCTTATAAACTAGCACCTGAAGTTCGTCGTATTTTTGTTGTTGTTCTGTTGTCTTTGTCAGCTGATCTTACTCCACAGGGAAGTATATGGACCATTTAAGACATCAGATCATGGTGTAAAATTGGAAGTGTCAGAACTGTTACTGTTAACCAGACTTCAAACAACTTCCCAAGTCGATCTATTCCTCAAGATTTCAATTCTCTAACTATAAATAAAATTTAGAAATATCCTTTAGATAACACATTCAAAGACTATGACCTGAAGCTGTTCTAAGTAGGTCCTCAGCAACTTCTCTGTCAAAGAATTCCCTGTGATGTATGGCCGCTGTATCTGCTGGCCAGGGTGGCAGAGAGCATCTGGAAGGGTGACTGTGCTTTTGTTCATGCCAGTGGGAGGCAAGCGAGGTAGATCCATTGATGTTATTGGAGCTGTGCTGGTCTGTGCTATTCTATGCTATTCTGTTCTCCTCTGGTGTTTCTTCTAACCTGGTAGCTTCAGTTATATCTAGAAGCAGTTCAGCTATTTAAAGTAAACATAGAAACATAGAAACACAGAAGCATTTTTACCAAAACACTGTAAACTGAGCTATAGCCATAACCTAAAGAAAAAACAGACGAAGAAAGGAAGTCTGGAGCTAACTGGGTCAGCGGGTAGAGGCACCTGCTGCCAAGCCTGATGACCTGAGTTCGATCCCCAGCCCCACAAGGTGAAAAGACAAAACTGACTCCTGCACGTTGATTACTGATCACCACAAGTAAAACACCGTGGCACAGCCCACACACACGTACACAGACCCACACAAAATAAACAAACCTAGTCTTTAAACTTTTAAGAGGTCACCCTGGACACTGCACTCCTCATAGCCCAACCGGCGTCACTGCGGTGCCGAGAAATCGCCTTCAGAGAAGGCGCTAGGGAGACTGTATTTGATGGTGCTGCGCTTGCTTTCTTGTTGGACATAGCAGTATGGAATGTGACTCTGCATCTGGTTTTTCAGGTCTGTAAATAACCAATATTGCAAAAAAGTGATCGGAGGGATGGTGTGGAACCCAGCAATGCGGAGGTCCTTGTCGGTGGAACGGCTAGAAACCAAGAGCCTGCCTTCCCGCTCCCCTCCCGTCACTCCCAACTGGTATGTCCTCTCTACGCCAAACACCAGCAGATACCTTCTCTCTTAAAAACAGAGTCGGCTTTAAATTCTTCAACAGAGGTGGCCTGCAGTCAGACCTCCCGGGTGCTTTCCACATGTCGCACACGGAGCCAGTCTCCTGATAATGCTAAGGTGGCTTTAAATAATAACTCTGGGTGCCATGGCACATGCCTGTAATCCCAGCACTTGGGGAGGCAGAGGCAGGCAGATTTCTCTGAGTTCGAGGCCAGCCTGGTTTACAAAGCAGGTCCAGGACAGCCAAGGCTACACAGAGAAACTCTTCAAGTCTAGTTAGCTGTCCTATCCATCAGACAAATAGTATTTCTTGTGGAGAACTTAAAATTCCTCCTAGTAACTGGACATGGTGGTAGATACTTGTAAGGTTAAGCTAGCATTCAGGAGCCTGAGGCCAGAGAATCAAGAGTTCAAGGCCAGCCTGGGCTACATAGACCTAATCTTTCATAAATACATACATACATCTTTTCTGCCGGCTGTTTTGAAATGTTTAATTGATTATTGTGCACCATAGTTACTAGGTTATCAGACATTTTCCTTCCTATCTAACTATAATCTTGAAGTGCTTCTTTAAAAAAAAATTAATAAATTAGGACAGGCCCTGAGGTCACAGCTCAGTGGTAAAGCACACATACAGTATGCGCAGACCATTTTCATTCTACAACCCTGCAAAATAAATAAATAATAACATCTGGAACCTGAGGCCTGCTGAAATGGCCACCTTAGAATCATAATATATGGTTATGCCTTAAAACTCTGAGAAGTCCCAAGGTAAAGAAGTTAAAAGGGTGAAGGATGAAAAGATGTGAGACCCTCAGGGTTCTAAGTTGACCACAAATGGAGTAATGTACCAATGCTTTTTCATAAGCATGTTTCAGAAAATAGTCATGTGAAATTTTCTGTTGGTTATTTTAATAGTCCACAAAGTTGTCAGTCATCTTGATGGATGTCTTTTAATCGCTGGGCATCAGCCAGAGAAGTGAAGCAGAGAGAGGTTGTATCTTGGCTCCATAGGATTAGCATGGTGGCTTGCAAGACAAGTGGACCTGGACATTTCCTAGCCAAACTCTATAGGATTATGGGGTATGGGGAGAGAGACCTGCTAGGCACAGGAGGCCACATGTCCTGGACAACGGTGATGATGATGATGGTATGTGTGCTGTAAAGCACCAGCTTCACTTACGTGGAAATTTGTCAAGGAGGCAGAGAGAGCCCCAGATGAGCTCCAGAAAAAAGCTAGAAAAAAGTTACCACATCACTGGCTTGGCTCTCTTGATGCTAATTATAGATCCTTTCCCAGGAGTCACAAGAGCTGTCTTGCTTCCACAATGGTCATACATTATTGATTGTGCAGGAAAGGGTGATTGCAAGTCCCTGAGAGTCCCAAAGAGAAATAGCTGACAAAGGAAATCTGGGAATGCTGTGGAAGAGTGCCTAGGTTCATGTGACACAGGGCCCGCAGGTCCACCCCGGTGCTGGCCCAAATGTTCCATGAACACTGACTCATTTGGCTCATTCTCGCATGAGTACAGCTGAGGTCCAGAGAGGTGATGGGACTCAGCCAAGATCACCTGACTACAGCTAATGATGGAAAGCAGGGCAGCATGCTGGTACCCATCACACTACAGGTGTTTGATAAAAAGGACATTAAACAAGCATCTCTGGTCTGTTCATGTCTGTGGAAAGTGCTTGCTTTGCAAACAATAGCTGAGTTCAGATGTCAGCACACACATTGAAGTGGCGTGTATGTAGATGCCTGTAATCCCAGAACTAAGAGGCAGAAATAGGAAGTCCCAGGGACTGCCAGCCAGCATAGCTGGGCTGATGAGCCCCAGGTTCAATGAGAGACCCTGACTCAAAAAATAAGGTAGAGAGCGACAGAGGAAGACATTTGACACCAACTCTGATCTATACCTACACATGAATGGGTACAGGTGCTCGAGGTCAAATACAAACATACACCATGCATGCACACACTTTTTTTAGTGGGGAGGGGGCAGGTCAAGGCAGAGTTTCTCTGTGTAACAGCCCTGGCTATCCTGGACCTTACTGTGTAGAACAGACTGTGCTCAGATTCATAGCATGCAGGATTAAAGGCATGTGCCACCACCACCTGGCCATGGACACAATCTTCAAAGTCAATCATTCCTTCAGATTCCTTCACAATTATTCAGTGCAAAGTAACATATTTTGCCTGCTAAACCTGTTGGTGTACATTGTTTAATTGGTGAGAAAAGTTCAGGAGGGTTTGTTATGCCTTGAGCCTTCTAAAAGCGAAGCTTTGTCTTAATCGATATTCACTGACCAGTGGCATAAGCCAGTTTAGTTCTCCCCATTTCTAAGAGGAGACTGTGGTTCTGGAGACCACACCACGTACCCGAATTTGTCAGAGACCTATGTCACCCTGGCTGGATTCGACTGGATTAAGAATTACCTCACTGTCTCCGACTTAGATCTGGTTTGTTTTGTTTTGTTTTGTTTTGAGACAGGTTCTCATTAATTCCCCCAACTGGCTCTTAACACTTAATCCTCCCTCATGCTGTACCACCACACCCAGCCCTGGATCTGACTTTCCAATCACCAGTCAGGGCATCCAGGTCACACAGCTGACATTGGGTCAAACCTCTGTGTGAAAATTGTTCTCAGCACTTTACTGCTCTTCTCCCTTCCTTGTGTAGGCGAAGTCCTCGGCTCCGGCATGAAATCCGAAAGCCCCGCCATTCCTCTGTGGACAACCTGGCCAATGAGATGACCTACATCACAGAAACAGAAGATGTGTTCTATACCTACAAGGGATCCCTGTCCCCCAAAGACAGTGATTCCGAAGTTTCCCAGAACCACAGCCCACACCAAGAGTAAGGATCACGCCTTCTCTGTCTTCGTATCTGCTTTGGGCGGTTAAGAAGTTTGCTGCGTCCTGGGTGGCAGCTGAGAGGAGGCAGGGGCTGGTGCCACAGGCACCCTCCTGAGATAGGAACATAAATCCAAACACCTATCTATACAGGAGACAGCAGTGTGCTACAGCTCAGAGAACAACAGGTACTGCCCTGCACGCACCTGCAGGGCTTGTACTGGCCTGCCCGGGGCACAGGCAGAACCCAGTTTACGATATTTCTGTATTGCACAAGTACAGACTCCATGGCATGCTCTCACCATGATGACCCTGCATCCCTTAAGCGTGACCACCCTGTGACAGTAATCATCAGGACCACACTAACACCCAGGAAAACCTACCCGGAACAGCGGTATTCCCTCAGACTTTGTTTCCTTTTCATTTTAAATTAGTAGTGTAGAGAGAAAAAAACAAAACAGGGTTACCAAAATGGCTCTGCAGGTGAAGGCACTTATTGCCAAGTCTGCTGATCTGAAGCCGATACCTACACGGTGGAAGGAAAAACCCAACTTGTGCCAGTTGTCCTCAGACATGTACATACTTGCACACACACACATACACACTAAAAAATTTTCGAGTAGGCTTTTTTGTTTTGTTTTTGTTTCTCAAGACAGGGTTTCTCTGTGTAGCCCTGGCTGTCCTGGACTGGCTTTGTAGACCGAGCTGGCCTCGAACACAGACTTGCCTGTGCCTCTGAATGCTGGGATTAAAGGCGTGTGTCACCATTCCCAGCAAAAGTAGGCCTTTTAATTTTCAAATGTTTGTCAAGGACAGTTTCTTCTCAAAGGGGCCACTCATTTATTGTTTGAGACAGGTGCACTAACATGAGTCTTCTTACTTTGGCTGGCAGTATAGGCCACTGAACATCTGGTCTTCTACAGTACTCACTTGCCCTAGGCTTCATGGAGCTCAGGCTTGCCTCTGTGTAGCTGAAGATGATCTTGGTCCTCGTGTCTTCTCCTCCCAAATGCTGGGATCACAGACATGTGTCACCACACCCAGTTTACATAGACTCTTCCTAAGTAACATTCCCCTCATTGGTCAAGCCTGGGAAAAAGTACGTCTGTTCTGAATGACAGGTCTGAGTCTTTCAGTAGTTATTCAGTAACAGCGGGTGCATCTGCCCCTTTTGCTTAATCATGAGAGAGCTCAGAGCTGCTCAACTCTTGGACTCGATTGCATTTGCTTCCCCCACCCAGGTGCCTGGTCTTGTCTCTTCATTCCTCATCTGTACTATACAATTCTATCCTGTCTGTGTGTTTGATTTGAGACAATCTCAGATCATATTTTAAAGCAGATAAGACATAGATCATAAATCTATACCTTTACATTAAATCATGATAGGAAAGGATAAGGCATTAGAAGGTCAATCTTAGCCATTGGATATTTGAACTGTTACGCCCCAAATACTGGCCAAACCCAAGAAAGGTAATATTGGAGAAGAATTAGCAAGCAGGCACTTTACTAACTGTGTAAATGTTTACCACCGAGCCTTCGGGCATTAAATACACCCTGTGTGTGTGATAGGCATTCACAGGTGAATGGCAGGTCTCCCCACTTCCATGCAGGGGGGTCCCTGCCCACAGCAATCATGGCTTTCAGTTGATCTGCATTTGTAACACCTCTGCTTAAATGATCCCCATGGTCATTATTCCCTGTGACCTGAACTCCAGGGTTCTTTTGTTGACATGATCACTGCCTGTCCCTGCAGCTTTCAGCCGAAGTAGATGTGTGTGTGTTTCGTTGTGTGAACCTGTGGCTGTGCAGGCTATGAGCGGATCTAGAAATGCAGGGCGGGAGGATAGAAGATGGCAGTTAGAACAAGGCTGAGTCCTCCATGGCCCCCAGACTCTGTTAATTTGACACAGGAGAAAAGAGGGCCTGGATAGGAACCCCATCCAAGGGCTTGGGGAAGCTCACACATGCTCTGATGATGGGACTGAAGCGCATCTAGATTTTCGATGGCTAGTACAGCAACCACCTATCACGGGCAGCTGCATAGAGTTAAACAACGGAAATGAGACTGTTCAGCAACTAGGACATGCACGTGCATTTTAAGCATTGTCCAGTCACCTGGGTGCTCCCCCCGTTGGGGGTCAGCAGGTACTTCCCGTTTCCATCATCCCAGCTTGCTGCTTCGATGGCTCTGCCATTCACTAAAAGTAGAGCAGAACCCGGGGGTCAAGTTTAGGACCTGGCTTCCCAGTGAAGTATTTGCCGCCTGTCACCTAGCTGTACAGTGGTAGGGTGGGTGGGGAGCCTTTGTGTTTCTGTGCCTTGGTGACTCAGGACCAGGTACGAGACCGTTGTCTCTTGCCCAGTGACACGCGGACATTTAAAAGAGCTTCATTCCTCCTGAGCTCATCACCATACTTTAGACATCCTTGCTGGTTGTGGAGAAGGGACAACAAAATGAATTTGATAAGGTCCCTCCAGGGCTGCTGGGTCAGTACTATGTCATCAGCCTTCACTGTCACACTGTGGGGCTCTGTGGCTTTGGAGAGCTGTCAGGGTTGGGAAAGGCATGGTCCACACAGATTTTCCCACTGCTTTGCAGCCATGAGGGGGTTAGCACGTCTAAGCTTTCATGGTCAGGTCTGTGGATCACCACCCGTATCAGGCTGCTTACATTTAAGCTCTTGAGAACGAAGAACCATTTAAAATCTTCTTCGTTGAGTTCTGTTGATTTCAGTGATTCTTCTGCCCTGTTCATTCCTTACATTGCATGTCGATTCTTTGAAATGTCTTCATGAGACCTTCCCTGTAAGGTGACTCGCCAGGGCACTTTTCCTTTTGCAGCCCAGGGTTAGAAGCAGATGGTGGCATTGGAAGGGTGTTCTTGACAGCGCAGGGAGTGTGTTTTGTAGCTGGGCTTTGCAAGTGATAGACGGTTGGAAAACCAAAACCCGGGTCCCCTTCTCACTGGAGGGAAACCACTCTTTTCTGGGCTCGCTGAAGCCTTAACACCCAGGGCTGGAGGAGGCATTATTTCCCCAGGCAAGAGATATATACAGGCTGGTCTGAACTTAATTGAGGAGAAACTCCACCGGTAGCACTGTATTTACAAAATGTTTAAGGAGCATTTGACATGTTTTCTACAGCAGATTTGTGTTAAGAGTCTAAAAGAAGCATTCTGTCAAGGAAATCAGAGGAACGAGCTCACAGACAGCGAGGGGGACCTTTTGAAGAAGAATTAAGTGTTCTGTGTTCATTCAGAAGAGAGAAGGAAGAAAAAGAGAGAAGAAAGCTTAGCTGCGGCAGCCCACCCCACCCGCCCCCACCCCACCCCAGCAGCGCAGGGAAGGAACAGCAAGCCGGCAGATGAGTCACTTGCTGGTTTGTTCCATATTTATAGCCGCAGAGTTTATGATTATAGTTTTGAAGCCTTGGCAGTGTGCTCCGTGCCCAGGCAGGCTGTGTGCTTTTGTTATCCCCAGCACTGTTCTTTCTTTCTCCTTGCTTCCGGGGGTGGTGGTGGGGGTGGGGTGGGGTTCAGATTCTGGCAGAGAAGTAGCTTTTCTTCACGGTAAAAACAAAACCCAAAATTTCCCATCCCCTAATGCCCAAATCCAAGGGAGGAGGTGTGTCTACCGAAGCGCTCACCCTCAAAAGCAGATGCTGGGGGAAACAGGGATAACAGCGGCTCAGGCTTGCATCCCAGAGACTGTTGGTGTTTCTCTGTCCTAGTTGTTTTGGAGGGTCACCAGCATGGTGCCCCAGAGTCTCACTTGCTGTCTTAGTAACTTATTGGCTGTTTGGCTCTTTCCTGAAGGCCTGCCCTCTTCTGTAGGACACAAGATAGCTCTTACCTTCGTTTTGTAATGTATACTTTGGAAGGGACCTTGGGGAGGTCTTTGCCATCTAAAACCACAGTGGATGAGTTCCTGAGGCCCATCTTCTGCGGCCCTGTCAGTGACAAGGAGCCCTGCAGTGTGGCAGTCCGTTGTGTTAGGTACCCACAGCCTTAGTCAGCTGCATGTCCAGTGAGTCCTGTCCTGGTCACTGGGTAGGAACTGAACATGTACAGGTTTTCTTTTTTTCTCATCAGGACAAGTGTTTGTGCAACACTGACACCGAACTATGTGCTGTAAGTATCCTGAAGATGACTTTTAGAAACACATGAGAGTGTGCATAGATAAAATGAAAACATTCGAGCATTTTATATAAGCATATATTTATATAAGCGTCTGCAGTGGATGCTGTCCTGAACTGCTCCCCTAGGCATACTGAAGGACAGTTGTATTTTTCTCAAACTGTACTGTTCCTCCTGATGCTGGCCTGGCATGCAGGCCCCTGCCTCAGGCTCCTACAACCCCCACCACATTGCCTTCCAGGTCTCCTGGCAGCCCTGCCTACTTTTCCTTAAGTTAAGCGGTCTAGTCTTTTTGCCACCTTCTACATTTTCCTTCTCTACCACTGTTCTCTGGCAGCACCTGAGGCCCTTACCAGAGGACAACGCAACACCAAATGTGGGAGAGGATCTGCTGCCATCGGAGGGTCTCTTCAGGGAACCAGCCAGGGATAGGGTTTTGTTATGTGTGGGGGGGGGGAGGGGTGGTGATGGCCATTATCCCTGAGCCAGACCAGGCTTATGGGTAACACCCACAAGAGCCTGGGACCTCCCGGCCTAATCCCTGCTCCTGATCTTTGTGTTGGTGCATGTGTCTTCGGGAGGGACCATTGTCTCAGAGCCACTGAGTCTGTACTGCTGGGAACCTCAGTCTCATTTCCCTCTGCCATTCTCATCCATGTGGTTAGTCCTAACCTGCATTCCACTCTCAGACATCTTTTGAATCAAAGAAAGCATCACACATGAGTCTTTCACGGGAAGTGGTGCTGTTTCTCATCTCTCCAACATTGCAGCTCTTCAGAAAATATGATTCCCTCGTAAGTTTTGTTTCTGGTCCCTGTCACATCTGTAGCCCTCAAATGTCTGGCAGTCTCTGTCTCTCTGCCTCTTTTCTCCCAGGGATGAGGGGTGTGTCTATCACATTCTGGCTGTTGTTTCCCAGAAGGTGGAGACAGGTCTCTTGGTGTTGCCTACTTCTTGTTCAGAGAAGGCTTCCCCCTACTCCTTTCTCAGTAACCTCTGTGAATCCACTATTCCATGGGGCTGTCTCCTCCCTACACCCTTGATCCCCTGCAGCTCCACAGGGAACCCTGACCAAGCCAGAGAGAAAGCCATGCCATTCTGACATCTTCTGTCTTAGTATCCTCGTGATCTGCCAGCCTGGCTCCTCATCATTCTAATTCTTCCTTGAGTCTGTCCATCCACCCTGAACACCAAGCAGAATGGCATTGTGTACTGCAGGAATGAACCTTCTGTGTGTAGATGATTGGGCCCAAAACTAGCCACTTGTTCATTAAACCGCTATCCACTGGTAAAATAATCTCTCCATCCCTACTGAGAAGATAGGCGGGGGGTGTGAGCTGTCTTAGAATATGTCACTGTTTGTAGTAGCTCACTCTTTTAAAATAGAATTAAAGTGCTTTTAGATTCATTATATTTTAGGCGTATGAGTGTTTTGCCTGCATGTATGTGCACCGCGTGTGTGCCTGATGCTCACAGAGTCCCTAGAGCACTGAATCCCCTGGAACTGAAGCTGTAGATGGTTGTGAGCCACCATGTAGGTTCTGGGAACCAAACCCACATCCTCTGGCAAGAGGAGTTAGTGCTCTTATCTGCTGAGGCTCTCTCCCGCCCCATGTTCCCTGTATTAGATAGATAGATAGATCAGAGACGTTTGTGAAGTTTTGGGTTTGGTTTGCTTTTTGAGGCAGAGTCTCTCTGCATAGCCCTGGCTGTTCTTGAACTCAGTAGGTAGTTTTGTATAGGAAGAGAAAAACACTTTGAAACCCTGTGAAATAAAACTCAAAAATAAAATTTTAAAACGTAAGTACATATTCGTTGATAGCATTTTATTGAAAGTAGTCCCCCTCCCTCCCAAAACAGACACACACAGGCTTAGGAGATGACAGCCAGTAAACCTTCACACCAGTTTCGTTCCTTACACACATCTGTTTCCACATTGGTCTGCCACTGAATATTCTGTTCAGAGAAATTAAGACTGTGAATCATTGTGTGTGAATAGGTGCAGATTTTATATTTAGAGTGGGCTAATTTAGGCTGGGGGTGTAGTTCAGCGCTTGCTTACCACGTGAGAGGCCCTGCATTCTCAACAACGAAGAAAAAAACCAAACCAAAACAAAACAAAAACCCTTCAACCCCTGCCCCCCAATTTTAACTTGCTGGGAAACAGAAGTATCCATTAAAGAACCATCTATAGGCAAGGGCCTGGAATGAAAGTTTAGTGAACGAGTGCAGGGTGGGAATGTGAGGACTGTGTGAGCAGAGGTGGTCCTCGGGGCCTTTTGCAGGCTGCTCTGCTAGTGAAAACGCTTATCACTGTATAGCCCTGCCTGGAGGTTATTCTTTAAGTGATGCTCTGTCCCTGGCAAGTTGAAATTAGTGTATTCCTGCCTGAGTCCCAGCTACTTACGAAGCTGAGCCAGAAATTCAGAATCAGCCTAGGTAACAGCTCCCATGTTAAAAAGTAAGGTGTTGGGGAGGATTTGGGATGGGAGGAGGGAGGGCGCTACAGGGGGGATACAAAGTGAATAAAGTGTAATTAATATTTAAAAAAAAAAAAAAGAGAGAGAGAAAGTAAGGTGTTAAACTAGAGTAGCTCTACACATTTCCGCCTCAGCCTTCAAAGCAGCTGGGAGTGGAGCTGCTTTCAATTGTCATCGATCCTCCCCGCCCTCCTGCTTTTTACCCCTAAGTCAGGCGTCATCATATTTAGCCTAGTCCATGGGTAGCCTAAGGACTTGTGCAGAAATGCTCGGATTCCAGGACCCCCTTTGCAATCTCAAGATGCTATCCCCCAACAGCCAGTGATATTTGCTCTGATAGTGTCTGATTTATTAAAACATCTCCTCCTTCCCCACAATGAAGGAGTCTGTCCGAAAACAACCCAGCACAAAGCTGCCTGACCCAGAAGTCATCCAGTTCTGTGTCTCCGTCTTCAAATGCTCCCGGCTCCTGCTCCCCAGATGGAGTTGACCAGCAGTTCTTAGAAGACTACCACAAGGTGACCAAAGGGGGCTCCATTGAAGATGCCAGCCAGTACTACTGCGATAAGGTGAGGGCTTCGGGTTCGAGAGTAGCTCCGTGACCCTCTCTCTGACTGGGAGAAAATGTCTCATCACCAGCCACTGCAGAGGGATATGATCTAAAAGACCCTCTCACCTGTTTTCTAGAATGATGATGGTGATGGCTACCTAGTCCTGATCCGTATCACACCAGATGAAGATGGAAGATTCGGGTTCAACCTTAAGGTATGCTGTGAGTGTGCGTTATTTCCTTACGTTATATGTAATGGAACGGTCTTCAGGTAGATTTTGAATTTCAGTCAGAAATCTGCTACATACCCACACAGCATTAAAAAAAAAACAAAGCAGAAAAAACTCACTTGGGACTACAGAGGTAGCTCAGTTGGTAATGTTTTTGCCATGCAAACATGAGGACCTGTTTTCATTCCCCAGAATCTACCTAACAGAGATGGGGGGGGGGTGTTCTTCTGTAACCCCAGTACTGGGGAGGCAGAAGCTGATGGACCCCTGGGGTTTACCAGCCTATGTGGCATAATCAGCAAGTTCTGGGCAAGTGAAAGACCCTGTCTCAAGAAGTTAGATCGCACCAGAGGAATGAGACCCCAAAGCTGGCCTCTGGCCTACACCCATACACACATGTGCACACAGTCATTCAAAACTATTCACGACTAAGAACGGGGCCTTGTCTGTGGTTGTATAACTGCCTGACATCAAGTGCTTGCTGTGTGCCTGACATTTGCAACACTGTACTAGATTGCTATCATCTTAGTGAGCTCTTAGCACAGGGACAAATGCCTATGACTCCAATACTTCAGAGGCTAACAGAAAATGATTATGCGTTTGAAGCCAGTCTCGACTGCATATCAAGTTCATGGCCAGGCAGAGCTATGGAGACCTTATCTTAAAAGGAATGCAGAAATAAACAAAGCATACAACAATTGTCAAACAAATCTTATGAATGAACCTGTGAATCAGAGGCTCGTGAATCTGAGTGTATGGCTGGTGATCAAATGTAGCCCACAGCCCACCCAGGAGGGATTATTTACAGAACTCCATAGACCTGCTACACTGATAAGGGAAAGTAGCTAGCTCTCAAGTTGCTGGGCCTCTGTGTCTTGGGAGTCCCTCTAGGCAGCGACTACAAACTGCCACTACGGGCCAGCACCCATCTGTGTGTGTACATGGCATTATTGAAATAGGTGCTGTTGCGTCCATTACAGCTGCAGGGATTCAGTGGTGGAGTTTTGTGCCTGCCCCAGGGGGCCCTTTCCCACACAGCTTAAAAAGCTATTGAGGAAGCATCTAACTTCCATCTCACTCACTTTCTCCCCCTCCCCCCCTACCACTCCTAGAGTGCAGTGGGCAGACCGCCCATCGGCTACCAGCCTCTAGCATATCATATCCACCCCACTCTTCCCAGCAGCCCTCTAGGGCTCTGCTCACATGGGGACACTCACAGTGCACATGGCCCTTCCTACGGCCTTGTGCCTCCTTTGGAGAAGCAAGCACAGTCCTTCTCCAGGACATGTTGTTGGGTCCTCCAAGCGTGTCTTCAGGTGATGGGGATGCCAGGCTATACTTCCGAGCAGAGTTCCGTCTGTCCTTCCGGGTAAAGAGGGCTCTGTAGTGTGCTCTCTAAATCCAAAATGGGTCCCTAGCCCCATGATTAGTTTTTCTGTAAAACCTTCCTGAACTATAAGACTCACATTGATTGTATCTATATATCTTTGTTGGCAAAACTTCTCAAGTGTGTGTGTGTTTTTTTTTTTGTTTTGTTTTTTACTTGAAAAAACTTTTGCAGGGAGGAGTGGATCAAAAGATGCCTCTTGTGGTCTCAAGGATAAACCCGGAGTCACCTGTGAGTAAGCATATTCCGTGTTACCTCCTGGGTTTGCTTTCAAGCAAGTTTCTCTTTCAACACCCCATCCCTGGGCATTTTGGGGATTTGGTTTCATTTGATGGATTGAATGGTTAGATGATCAGCCGCTCACTTGGGGTGATCAGGAGCCGCATGTATGTGGTCATACAGACACAGACAGATGGAGACAAAGAGCGGAACCCCTGGTAACTGCTCCATGCTGTGCAGAATTGTCCCTGACACTGCAGCACACGTCACCTTGAGCCTTGTGATGTGTGCAGGGCCAGGCCTGTAGTCCTGCTTACCCTGGATCTGTTTGTGACAAGATCCTTGGATGATCTGTATGCACATTTAACTTTGGGAAGTTCTACTCAAGTGAAGGAAACTGAGGCAGTTTATTTTCTGCATGCTTCCAGTAATACTCTTTTGCATCTTTGTTTCTTTTTTGGGAGGGTGGGAGAGTGTTCCACACAGGGCTTCTCTGTGCAGCCCTGGCTGTCGTGGAATTCTCTCTCTTTAGATCTGACTGGCCTCAAACTTAGAGATCCACCTGCTTCTGACTCCCGAGTGCTGGAATTAAAGACATATGTCACCACCACCTGGCTTTTCTGTTTTTGTTTTGTTTTGTTTTTTCTTGCTGTGCACCTATTTAAAGTGTAACATGATTCACTGCCAAGCCTGTGTGGAAAGGACAGATGAGTGTGCCAGCCGTCTAACCTGTTTTCTTTGTGATGGTTTGCTTTCAGCAAAGCACTGCAACACGCACAGGTCACCGTGCCTTCTCGGAGAGGGCCACATGGGCAGAGGGTTCACCCCTGAGTCCCTCTCACAAAGCTTGCTGCTGGGGCCTGGGAAGGTGGCTGAGTGTACAACACTTAAGCCAATCAAGCAGGAAGACTAGAGTTTGGATCCCCAGTAGCCACATAAAAGTCAGGGCCAGGGGTGATGGCCACCTGTGATCCTATTGCGTGGAAGGCAGACAGTCCCCTCCCCAATGCAAGATGGCGAATTAACTAGCACCAGGATGAGTGAGAGACCCTGCCATGGTAAATGGGAGTGGAACATGATCAAGGAAGACAACTCTCTATGTCTGTGTGCGTGTGAACACACACACTCACACATATATAGGGTATTTTCTAATTGCTGTTTACCAGTTGCTTTTGGTTTGTGGTTTCTAGGGAGTAAGGAGGCTTGCTTTCTCACATTTTATTCATCGCCTTGCTGTACAGTGGTCTCTGCCCATGGTGTTGGTCTGACAACAACATATTTCTCCCTTATGAGACAGATAAATGCTCGTTCGCACTCTGGCTTAGCATTTTCCAACAGTATATCCAACAAACAGAGGGTTGGAGGCATCAAGAGAGTCTAATTAGCAAGTCTAATTAGCAAGGCTGGCTCCTATGGAGAAATAGCTTCAGTAAACTTAGCTTACCTGTTCTGAGGTGTCTCATTGCTTATGTTTTGAGCCACTTTAAAAATCCCCCTCCCAGCTACTGTGTCCACCAAGCAGCAGCTATACAAATGATGACAATGATACCCAAGGGAGAGGAGGTAAATTTGATCGCAGTCTCAGGTGTCTGGGATCAGAGAGAGGCAGCCTTCTCCTTCCCCTTGAGGCCGGTGTCATGGTAACAGAAAGTCGCTTCCCTCCACCAGGCGGATACCTGCATGCCTAAGCTGAACGAAGGGGATCAGATCGTGTTGATCAATGGCCGGGACATCTCAGAGCACACTCATGACCAGGTGGTGATGTTCATCAAAGCAAGCCGGGAGTCCCACTCGAGAGAACTGGCCCTGGTGATCAGGAGGAAAGGTACCAAGCTGCTGGGGGCGGAGCCACAGGGACACCACCAGAGAGGAGCGGCATCTTGTCCACCCAGTTGCTTTGTGCTTTGGTTTCCCGAGACAGTTCTCACACTGTAGCCCAGGCTCTACTCCAACTTTGCAACAGTTCTTCTGCATCAGCTTCCTGGATGCTCCAGTTATAAGCTGGAAATTCCATCCTGGGATGCTTGCTATGTTTTCTACAGTAGTAGTCAGTGTTTGAAAATGAAGAATTTCTTTTATTTTATTTTTTTAACAACTAGGGTGCCAAGCTTGTCACTGCCAGAAAAAAAACAAACAAAAAATTTAAAATTAAGAAAAAAAAAAGATGAAGGTCTGTCTATAGAGCTCTGACTGGTCCTGGCTGGGCCTTTGGGGAGAGGCAACCCCAGTACCCCTTTACAAAGGCCTAGAGCACCCATAGGTCTTCCAGACCACAGCCCAACAAGCTCAAATTCCACTGTTAGTTTGCCTGGCACTGAAGGCAACTAGTTAGGTCCTATCTTATTTTGTGTGTTTGACTTGGTCAGGGAGGCAGTTCTGATCAGAGGGGAGAGACCTGACCCCACTTCCTACACTAAGAGGAAGCTCCAACGTAACCACTGTTTGTCAGATATAACCTAAGCATAGGTAGCCTAGTCTCTTACTCAGGAGGGGGTGCACTGTAGATATGTGAATAATAGTAAATGCAGTTACTATTACTGTTATTATTTTAATATACTGAGCTGAATACCCCCTGGTAGATATTTGGCTCCCATCCATCCCCTGCCCTGACACCCCACCCTACAAATTCTAGCAGCCTGCTAGAGCTCAGATGCTCCATGGGAGTTCAGCAGCAACAGGACAGACACACCAGAGAAGTGTGTGTTGTGCTGACTGCTTTATGGTGGCATCCCTTTAGTCCTCATGATTCACCAGAGAGCAGACAAATGTCGAAAAATCAGGAAACAAAGCCACAGAGTGGGGAAAGCAGTTGCCTCACTGCCGTGTCCATCATCTGTGACATTCTGGATATCCAGGCCCACAGGAAAGGCCACCCACAAGAGACTGGAACCTGCTGAAGGGAAGGGAAACCTAGCGTGGACTATTAGAGACCACCTGTTTTCAAGCAACTATAGTGATAGTCTTACTTGTAAACATGGGTGAAATATGAATTGATTTAAAGAAAAATAAGTCAACTAATTTAACAGAAAGGGTTGCAAATATGATGGAAACCACATCGCACAAGAACAGCTGATTTGCTGTGGCCGGTAGATGTGGCCTTTAATGTCAGCTAGTGCTATGGACTGCATTCCCATGACCTACCCAGGCAGACTGGGTGACTTTTGGACAAGCTCTTAGAATGGGAGGCTCTACAGCTGACTCAGAATTCTGAGGATTCAGTTCAAGTATGCGGGGAAGTTCAAAGGTTTTTAGTTACTTTCTCCCTTCCTCTTGTCTTGAAAGTAGGGAGCCATTGAAAACTCAGCCAGCCTACAGAGGAACATGATCAAGTCAGTCCTGGTGAGAGTTGATAGGCTAGGGTCAGATAGTAGGGGAGGAGGACTCCCCCTTTCAGGGGAGGGGGATGGTGGGGGAAGTGGGAGGAGGAAGGGTGGGACCAGAAGATGAGGGAGGGGACTACAATCTGGATATGAAGTGAACAAACTGTAAAAATAAAATAAAATATGTACAGAAAAAAAGATAATTCAGTGAGGGAATAATTTCCCTTTCTGTGTTACATGGAGAAATCAGAAATGAACCTAAAGTGTCAAATTTAGGAAAAGGAAGTAAGGGTTGATACAGGCTTCTGAGGTGAAGTGTTGTATAAGGCAGAAAAGGGGAGGGATGCATGGAGAGACGCCTCAGCAGACAGTGAGAACTGGAATTCAGCTCTCTGTGTTGTTTTGATAAAATGATAGATTGTTTACATAATGTTCATGTAAAAAAAAAAAACAATAGGGTGCATTATCCCAGCATATGGGAGGCACAGGCGGGACCCCCAAAACAAGCAGCTAGCTTGACTAGCCAATTCACTGACTCTAGGTCCAAATGACAGACTGCCTTGGTATATAAGGTGGTCAATGATGTCAAGCTTTAAACTCTCCACGCACATATATACAGACACATACACACACACACAGTTTGGCATGAAGGGAGAAACTGAACTTGAAGAGGTGGGGCTGCTGTACAGAGATGTTAGCACCAGGGCTAATCGCTTGGCCGAGTTGATCTCAAATTGAAAAAGAAGCTCTTGAGGGGAAGCAACAGAACAATGGAACAGTGAGATACGGCTCCACGGGCGGAAAGGTGCCGAGACTGATGATCTGAATTCAGTCCCCAGGACTCATGTAGGTGGGCAAAAATCAACTCTGTTATCCCTGATGTCCACACATGTACAAATCCATATACAATGATAAATAGAAACATAAAAGAGATAGGCAGTGGCGGTGCACACTTTAAATTCCAGTACTTGAGAGGAAGAGGCAGGTGGATCTCTCTTGAGTTCAAGGCCAGGCTGGTCTACAGAATGAGTTCTGGGACAGCAAAAGCTACACAGAGAAACCCTGGATGGATGGATGGATGGATGGATGGATGGATGGATGGATGGATGGATAGATATGATAGGCAGATAAAATTTCTGTAAACAAATTAAATGATAGGGAATAGTGGTATCACTGGGAAGCTTGGGTCCTCCCCATGTACCTAGAAGACTGCCCATGTTAAAGATGCCAGATGGGAACCAGAGAGCAAACAGTATCTGTATGTCTTTCTTTTTTTTGAGGCCCTGGGAGCTGAACTTAAATCATCACACGTGAAGCAATCTCTCTACCACTAAACTGTATTTCCAGACTATTAACTCTTTAACAATGTTCATTCCCATGCCTTACCTTTGGCCCATAGCCTAACCAGGGTCACTCTCCTAGAAGTGCCATTGGGCACAAGTGATGCCCATACACTTGACCATTTAATGAGCCAAGTGGACCACCGCATGTGCTTTCCTGGGCTGATAAGCAGAGTGACCAGCCCTGTCTGTTCTGTCCATTTCAGCTGTGCGCTCACTGGCAGAGATCAGATCAGAAGATGAGCTGAGTCAGCTTTTCCCAGAAGCCATGTTTCCTTCATGTCCTGACGGTGGGGGCAGTCTGGAGGGATCCATGAAGCTACTAAAGAAAGGTCTGGAAAGCGGTACAGTGCTGATCCAGTTTGAGGTAAGGGGGTCCCAGGGCCTGAGTCTCCTCCCCGGTACTGTCACTCACAATCTTCTTCTGGTGCAGCTGAGCAGCAGGCGGCAAAGCTGGAACATGGTCCAGTCTCCTTGGCCAAGGTGGCTCTGGCTCACAGACCTCAGAGAGCAGAGTCTATCAGTGAGGAGGACCATAGCAAGGCTTATCCTCCTCATGTGTTTTTGTTTGTTTTTGTTTTCTACACTGATGGGGCCACCTCTCGGGCTCAGAGTGATGAAGCATCAGGTGAAGGACCAGGACCTCTTCCCGGTGGCCCTCCCACTCATCCAACAATGGTCAGTGGACTGGCTGAGCGTGGGGGACACTAAGCCCACGGAGCTGCCAGCAGGAGCTCAGAACTCCATAGGAAAGAAAATGGTCATTCGCAGGGCGGTGGCGTGTCAGCACCCCTCCCCCCAAACTACACTTGAGACCTTAGAGAGTCGGCATCATGCCACAGAGGCACGGTATCCGGTCTTCAGAGTCTGTCTTGTTTGCCCAGGAAGGATGGATGTGTGGTACCTGGCGAAATACCTCTTCTCTGCAGCAGCTACCCAAGAGGCCTTTTTCCCCACCCCCCAAAGCAGAAGACACCCTGCTATTATGTCAGTTTTATCCCCCACGAACCAAATGAAAGTAGGATGTGTTCATCTTCCATGCGTGTTTGAAGGTAGAAGAGAGCAGTTGTACATGTATGGTGCCTCACCATGCTGGAGGTTAGGCAGAAGGGTCACAAGTTCGATCCTAGCCTGAACCACATAATAAGACCCTGTTTCCGAAACGGGCTTGAGGCAGGGAGAGTAAAGAAAGAATAAAAAAGAATCTAGTAAAAGAAACTAGATCACAGTTTCAACAATGTCATACATGGTCTAGGCTCACACTGTAAGAATAAGAGCTCCAGTGGGATTCAGAAACGATCAGTAACGTGTCGTTTATTAGAAAAACCCTGGAAAGGAAAAAGACCAGGAAAGGTGGGCAATGTGTCAAATGTATTTGACTACAGAGTGACTCAGGAAGAAAGCTGGCAGACAGGAAGGAATGCAAACCAGAAAGCCTTAAGCAAAAGACTTACCTTACGGGAGCCTAGGGCCCAGAATGTAAATTATGCTAGAACAGGGTGAATTGATCAACGGCAGAAAGAACCCAATGAGAGAAAAAGGTGGTTGACTTTTCCCCTTTCATCCCCCACCTATAGAAGATTCTCAGTTTTTTAATTTAACTAATTGTCTGGATAGATAACATAGAAGTTTGCATCTTGTGGCAATGAGATTTGGATAAGAAATGGTCACATAAATACTTCAGAATAATTGAAGCAAGGATTCAAATCCAGGCTCAGGCTGCACGAGTTTTCTCCTTTTGGTGTTGGGTATGCTGTGAAATAGGAGATGCATCAGTGAATTATTTGTTGATTCAGCCAGTGTGTCTGAGGTACTTTGGAAGCGGGAGGCTTCTATCTACAAAGAGCTTGCTGCCTTATTTTGGTAGATTCGGGGGGCTGTAGATTTAGGGGGCTGTACCTGAGCGAGAGGTTAAGATTTTATAATAGTGTTCCCTGGCAAGTTGAGCTGAGAATCCACAAGGAGGCACTGTGGGCTCTCCTTGCAACACTTGAACTGTGCTCTTGGCTCAACTTTGGTGTGCCTTTTACATAATGGAGCCTCCATAAGGTTCTCCTTGCTGTGATTTCATTGGCTTCTTAAAGTTTTCTAATAGTATTTCTGAAAGGGTGAGCCTGTAGCCACTTGTATGGAAATTACCTGGGGCGCTATGGACATAGCCCACAGCTAACTAGACATTAGTTCTTTAACAAGATAACCTAAGGACTTTTGTGTGTTGGGGTCATTAATTTATCATTATTAATTCATGATGTGGAAGTAGGCTTGTACCACAACATGCTTGATGAGGTCAGAGGACAGCCTTGTGAAGTCATTTCTTATGTGTGGGTCTAGGAGATTGAACTCAAGTTGCCAAACTTTCACACCAAGCACCTTTATCCAGTGAGCTTCCTCTCCAGCCCTCGCTTGAGATTTTGATGCATCATTTGATCCCAGAGAGAAAGGTAGAATCGGTATCAGGCCCACTGTGCCACTGCAGCCTCTCACAGCCCTCATCTGAGACTGCAGTTAGAGGGTGCCTATAGAACTTGTACATTTGGGGTTTATACTTCAGTCTGGTACATTTATTTCATAGTCTAGGAAGCTTCTCTTTTCAGTAATAGCCTACTAAGTTCTAAGATACTGACTAGATACATGAGGTCTTGCTCTGCACTGGGGCATCTGTGATCTCAGAGCTCTCCTAGTGTCCCTCACTGCCCCTCAAGGAGCCATAGGCTCCTAAGAGCATCATGCAAACCCACCATACCAGGGTGGGAGGATTGCTTTTAACACTGCACGAGCAGAGAGACCCAAGGGAAACCATACCAAACGGGAAACCCCAGGAAAAGGCAGCCTTAGTGAGCCCTTGCTGTGTCAAGGGCATCAGCTCCTATAATTCTCACAACACCTTTGTTAGGTATGGTTTCATCCCAAAGCACACAGGTCAGAGGAGAAGCTCAGATTGAGGGTGTGCTCCAAGGCTCATAGTAGAAGTCACAGAGCCTGATGGTATCCCGGGCAAGGAACCAACACCTTGAGCTTGTTCTACACAGGATTAAGAAACTGAGCTGTTCGTGGCCTATAAAGTTGTTATTGGAGGCATACATGCCAACATTATCTAGGACACAGTCTAGCCACATGGAGCCAGATAGACTTTATAATTCTGGCTCTGCCCCTTACCCCCATCTCCTAACCTCTGTGGATCTTGTCTCCCCATGTGTAAATTGGCTGTCTGCTGAATTGATTGTAAGGAGTGGATGAGATAAATGCTTAATGCATTACCTGGCTTGTGATAAGAACACTGTAAAAATTAATAGCTGTTATTACCCATAAACTAAGAGAGGCGTCAAGAGCATGCACAGCCTGCATAAGGTATCAACACCTGGCACTGAGCTTGGTGCCCTAGGCTGTTTGGGTCCTCCCATCTTCCAGGACCTTAACAAGTTGGCTCCCCTAGTGGTTGCTGAGATCTGTAGACAGATGCAGAAAAAGACCCTGACCAGCAGGCACCCATGGGGTGTGGTCTGTGGACAGATCCCCCCACCCTCGCTTTTGTAAGGCTTATTCTAAACATTTTATTTTTTCATTGAGGGAGTTTCCTCATCCTTTTCTGTGACCTCAGTAAACAAAGGCATTTGGTCCCCAATGTAACAGAATAACAATAATAATAAGCATGTGTAAAGCACTTCAAAATCTTCTGAGTGCTTCACATGTTACCTACCTTAAATGTCACATTTCCTGGGAAATAGATGTGGCAAGAGTTGTCAGTCTTTATATTCTTTCGGTGCCAAAGACTGATCCTAAGACCTCTTCAATACTCAGCATACACTCTGCCACTGAGCCACAACCACAAGCAGATCATTCTTTTAGAAAGGGAGGAAAGGAGGCTCAGAGATGTTAAAGAACTCATCCAGTGCCCACTGGAATTAGTACCTTGCGGAAAATGGAAATCTGGGGCCAGAGAGATGGCTTGGCTGTTAAGAACACCTACTGCTTTTCCGGAAGACCCAAGTACAGTTCCAGCACCTATGTTGGGTGGCTCAGAACTTTCTGTAACTCTACTTCCAAGAGATCTGACTCTTCCTCTTTTAGCCTCTTCATGCACCTACACTCATGTGTGCAAATCATTACACACACACACATACACACACACACAACTAAAAATAAAATTAATCTAAAAACAACAAAACCCTAAAAACTGAAGTATACCCAGGTGGGTATTGGACACCTGTACCAGGCTACTCAGGATGCCTAGGCAAGAGGATCATCACTTAACCCAGGAGTTCTGAGACCGCCCTGGGCAGAATAGCAAGACCTTGACTCACATTACCACATAAAAATCCAATCATTGTCAGTAGCTCACATTCACTGGGTGTGACTCGGCTCTTTCCCTCCCTGCTTCTTTCTTGCCTACTGTTAGTTACTGCCTCCTCGGAGACTCATGGAGTTCAGTTGATATAAAATGAGTACTGCAAGAGAAAAACTTCTTCCCTGTTTCCTGGATGAATAGACAGGTGAATGGGTGGGTAGATGGAAGGGTAAGTGGGTTGATGGATTGACAGATGGGGGGATAAATATTTGGGTGTGTGGGAGAGGTGGATGGATGGATGAATAGGAGGATGAATGAGCGAGTGAGCAGGTGGGTAGATAGAGAGCAGTATCCACAAAAGACCACTGAGGGTCTTTCCCACTCCACCTAACTTTTTATATCACTTCACATTATCCATTTTTACCAAAACCAGAAGTCTCTGTGTAGTCCCTGTTTTTTTAATTGACATCGACATTGTCACTCAAGGAACTGCCCATCAGAGTCAAAAGAAGTGACTCACCGGCTCCTGGGATAATTACAGAATTTCTGTTTGGAAGGGAGATTGAAATCAGTACATGTTGTAATTAGCAGGGACAATTGTACCTTCAAGATTAGATCTGATCCCTGGAAAGAGAGCATTTTAAGAAATTAGCTTTGGTCAGGTGTAGTGGCGCACACCTGTAATCAGGAGGCTGGGGGCCAGCCTAAACAACATACCTCAAGCCGATAATCTCAAGTCTCAGGAAGCTGAGGCAGGAGGATTGCCATGAGTTCCAAGCCAACCTTGGGCTACAGAATACGACCTTCCTTCAAAAAAGAAAACAAACATAAAACTACTAAATAGTTTTTCTTTTAAAAATACATTATTGCCTGTGTGTGCACACACATACATTACCACATACACAAATAAAAATAGATGGAGGCTAGGGGACAATTTTGTACAATCATCTTCTTCTTTGTATGTGTTTAGGGTCCTTGAACACAGGTCACCAGATTCTGCAGTAGTACCAGGAAAACCACATCATGGCATCATTCTGAGAACAGGTTCTCATGTGTAAAAAAAAGCTTGACTGGTCATGCTTTAGTCATGTGGCTGACACCTTCGGTTTTTTTCTTCTTTCTTGGGCAGTACTGGGGATTAAGCCTAAGGTGTTATGAATACTAGGCAAATGCTCTGCTATTCAGCTACATCCCCAACCCATTCATTCATTCATTTGCCTATCCATTCTTCCTTTTATTTTTTGTCATTGAGTGTTTTGTGTATATGATATATGTGCACTATATACATGCCTAGTACCTGTGGAGGTCAGAAGAGGGGCCAGGGGTCAGATCCCCTGGAACTGGAGCTACAAATGATTTTGAGCTAGGAACTGAATGCAGGTCCTCTGCAAGAGTAACAACTACTCTTAACCACTAAGCCATCATTCCAGTACCTAGTTATTTGTTCTTTGAGAAAGGTGCCCATTAAGTTTTCTGGTCTGTCATTGACCTCACTGTGTAACCCAGGCCTTGAACTTGTGATGGTCTTCCTGCCTTAGCCTTCCAAGCAACAAGGATTATAGCCCAGGCCCACAAGTTTGGCGTTAGGTTCTACCCTTTGTAAAGTAGCAGCTCCCAACACTGTAGTGTTTTTATTGAGTACCTACTGTGGGACAACCACAGTGCTGACATCAGCTTCATGTGGCTAATGAAACATGACCCCTGCTCACAGAGGGCACAGTTGGTGGCTGTGGGGAACAGGCAGCAGGAATCTTTAAAGCCACCATTCTGACAGATGCTAGCTACACTTTGCCAGGATCTCCTCATCTTGTCCCACTTCCTTCCCTTCCTCTGTACCTTGTCATCCATCCTCTCTCATTCTGAGGTTCTAAGATTGCTCCTGCTGGCAGTGGCTCTCATTTGCTGTGCTGGGCCTGACCATGGCTTCTGGTTGGAGCCTATTGCATGATAGAAGGCCTCATCAGAGGGGAAGTACCCAAACATACCACTTTGGCTGAGTAAGAAGAGTGAGGTATTCAAGGTGATCAGCATACCCCTAATGCCAGGAAGCTGCTACAAAGCAGAGCATTACACTGCAAAGCCCTGTCTTTGTCCAGAGCTGCCTGCACTGTGCCAGAGAAGGCCAGCTATTCCACTCAAGGGACATAGCTAGAGATGTGATCATCCCTTACTTCCCTCTGGTCTCTGACAACGTCCCTTGCTCTTACCATGGACCACACTCTGGTAGGATGATTGAGGATGATGCACCGTAGTTTGTTATAACAGTAAGAGGTTTTATTCCTTTTCCCTAGTGACCCTGCCCTTTAGCTCTCCTGGTTCCATGACAGAATTCAGGGGATGTGCCTTGGAATAATCAAAGCAAAGTCTATTTTTCTAGTCCATCATTGTCCTTTTAAAAGCCTCATCTCTAGTTGTGGCCACCACCATGGAGACCTACCTCATTCTCCTGTATCTCAGACTTGGCTCACAGCAGGGTCTTCATGGCTACCAGAGGGTCCTGAGAAGAGTGGGAAAGTGGGTACTTAATGCCAGCTCCTGTCGCTGCTGAAACTCAGTGTTGGAATCCCGTTCCCACTGAACTGCTGCCATCCTGGACAAAGTCAGGCTTTGCAAAGTGCATGCGGACTTGAGAGTGCTGTCGGACCCCACAAAGGCCAAACCGGGCTTCATTTTCATTTGTTCACTCTCCTTCTCTGAAAATTTTGTAATTTTTAATTATATAAATAAGTTTTCTATTATACTCCCTTTCTCTGTGTGTCTTGGTTGTAGAGAGAAGTTTATTCTCTCTACATAGCAGAGATTCATAATAGGAGAGAGAAAGAACAGGAGAGAGAGCAGAGCTGGATAGCAGCAGGGATCCCAGGTCTTCTTTATTTTGGGTTCCCAGTTGCAGAGGGCTAGGGTTTCTGACCGTCATGGCAGGGAGCATGACAGCAGGCATGGGTCTGGAGCAGTAGCTGAGAGCTCATATCTTGAGGCACAGCCTCAAGACAGAAAGACACTGGGAATATCTTTGGAAACGTTAAAGCCTATCCCAAGTAACACACCTCCTCCATGAAGACTACACCTCTTAATTCTTGCCAAACAGTTCCATGTATTCAAATATATGGGCCTTTGGGGGTCCTTCTCACTTAAACCACAGCTACATTCAAGTAATTAAAAAAATAAAAAGGTTACTTTGTACCTTATAATTCTATCAACAAGTCACTATTAGTGAGATACATGTAAAATCTTATGATAACACCTTTTTCTAGGTCTATGCTTGTCTGTTTGAATTTGTGTTGATTGCATTTACATTCCTATTGTTTGAAAGTCTATCTATTGATGGACAGTGTTGGCACATGCCTTTAATCCCAGCACTCAGGAATCAGAGGCAGGTGGAGTTCTGAGGCCAGCCTGGTCTACCAAGTGAGTTCCAAGACAGCCAAGGGAAGACAAAGAAACCTTGTCTCAGGGGAAAAAAAAATATGTGTGTCTGTGTGTGTGTCTTTTTACCTATACGCTAGAGGTTAGAGGTGCTGGTTCATATTCATTTAATTGGATTTTACTTCCACACAGTTGATCTTTTAGCGGCAAACTGCCATGTAGGTGGCTGGCTTCTGTGCCGTCTTTCTGCCAGAATTTGGCCAGAACCTCCAATAAACATTGAGTTCATTTCTAGAATATACTCACAATCTATAAAAGCCCACCGGTTTTTAGAGTTAGTTCAGCAACTACATTTAGATTGTTAGTTGCCAAAGCTGACCAGGTTATAGGTCATATGTCTTGGGTAGGTAGTTGAGTCCTTAGAGAATTTGGTGAATTCAAAACATCCAGTAGATGTATACGATACTAACTGATACAGTACCATTATTATGAACCCTAGTCTCCATGTTAACTGTCTTCTGATATGTTCTATGCAGTTTGTCTAATGAAAGAATCAGACCTAGCAGATGCCAGTTTATAAAACAAAAAGACGGCTGGAGGTGGATGAACATTTAAAATGCAAAGAAATCGTAAATGAGGATGTCGGCTACATCTTGGTGAGCTGACCAGTCTCCATTCCTGCAGGACCCTCGGTTATACATATCAGAGTCCTAGCACATATACTTAGCTGCTGTAAATCTGTTCTCAGATGTTTATCAGAGGGGAAAAAAATAGAGAATGGGCCAATAGCAAAGTAGGCTGAAAATTAAGATAAATTATAATAATTACATTACTGAGCCATTGAAAATCATCAGTGTGGAGAATATCTTACAATATGAGAAACAGATACTGTTTAATAATGAGGATGAAACAGGCTTCAAAATTGCAGTATTGTTTTCCAGAGAACTGGCTTTGAGATGCTAAGATCTTTCACTTTAAATTAGCTTGAGAAATGTTTGGCTGGTCAGAATTAAAGTGTTTTATGATGCATCGTAGGACTTGTCTTGTTAGAGATTTGTAGAACACATAGTTAAAGAAAATTGATACCGAAATTTTTTTCTGAGGAACATTGTGGTAGCTCTTTGTTGCTATGTCAAACGCCCAAGAGAAACAGTTGAAAGGGAGGAAGGACTGGTTTAGGCTCATGGTTGCCTGACTCCACGTTTTCTGGACTGTGGTGAGGCTGAGCATCATGGTGCAAGGTGTGTGAAGCAGAGCTGCTCTCCTCACAGCAGCCAGGAAGTAGAAAGGGGCTACCTGTAGTAGACAGCCTCCTTCCTGTCTTCCATTTAATCCCGGTCCTGTGGAAATAGTGCCACCCACACTCAGAATAGCTCTAGCCCTGAGTTAATCATCTCTGCAAAGTACGTCATGCATCAGAGGTATATTTACCCAGTCTAAGTGTCTTTTGATCCAGTTTGACAGTCAAGATTAATTATCACAAATACCTATTACTTTAAGATACTTTATTTCTCTTGACTATAACATGAGAAATACCAGCATGTTCTTTAATCTCATGTTGTAAGTAAAAATTGTTGTTGGGATAAATAATGTTTATTATCAGCCCTAAGATTATCACGGCGGTATTATCTAACCCACTATCACAAATAATAAGACACAAACACCCGTTAGATTTTTAAATTGCCTTATTTACCTAGGGCAGAGCAGATATTTCTACCTCACCACTCACCTCTCAGCCCCCGTCCAATGCCATCCACCTTAATCCTCCTCACCTGAACCATCTTCTACCCATAATCTTATAAATACTTGCTTGTATTTATTCATTTAGGTGTTTTCTCCGTCTACACCATCCTCAGAGTCCTTCCTCCTTGCCCACATGTTTGTTTGTTTTTTTCCTTCACACTAACCCATCATGATATCCTTCTCCAATCCGTCTCATTCCTGTGATTCTCTCTCAAACCCAAAAGCTCAAGAACCCTAGCCACGCCTATCCTGTTCTGCCCTGCCCAGGTATAGACTGTTAATCAACCAATCCAGTGTGTTTTGGGCAGGTTTACAAAACAAGGATAGGTGTAACCAGATCTTGAAGGCCATCGTTAGAACAACCTCCAACAATCTCACTTTTTGATGTTAAGAAGGCACTGGTTGGGGCTCAGTGACTAAGAACACTTGCTGTTCTTTCAGAAGATCCAGTTTGATATCCAGCACCCATGTGAAGGCTGCATGTAACTCCAGTTCCAGGGGATCCTAGACCCTCTTCTAGTTTCTGTGGACACTAGACACACATGGTGCACAAACAGACATGCAGGCAAAACATTCAAATACATAAAAAATTTATAAGAAGGCAGCGTATGTTTGTATTGTATATGTTTACACCTATACTTATGTAAATTTGCATACATGAAAATAATAAGCTTGGGAAAATATATGAAAAGACTACCTCAGAGTTGTAAAATGATAAGTAGTGTTTTGTGTTTTCATTTTATTTTTTTACTTAATACCAGTCTGAATTTTCCAAATTCGCAGTAAGAAAAGAAAAAAAAAAACCCTTCTAACATTGAGAAGGGGAAAAAAAGTTTAAATTTCTGGAGAGTTCATGCGAAGCACTGTGTGAAGGGCTTGGTGACGATTGTAAAAACTGTGGACACAGCTATATAGAAATGAAAAGAGAAGTGTGGCCAGCTCCTTCAGACCTGAGCCTGCCCTCTTATGCATGATCTTGGGCCAAGCAATTAAGCTCTGACTGTCGCTTACAAAAATCCTACTAATACCTCCCACAGCTATGGTGAAAAATTACGTCAACTACTGTAGCAATGTGCCCATTCTGTGCATAGAAGGCTTTATTTAAATTTCCAGTGCTAATTGTATGTGTAGCAAACTGTCTCTTTAAATGAAGGTACTGTTTCGAGATCAGTGTTTTGCTGTGGGGATGTATCCCCAAAATGGTGAATGAAGTATTCTTGCTCTTAAACAATGAATATGTTTCATTCCATTGAACTGGTGGAAAATGTAGTTTTTAGGTGAGTCAGAATTTCCCTCTATCCCCCACACATGTCAAGAATTGTCATAAAAATAAGGTTTTAGTTACCTGAGTCCATTATCTGTGACTCAACCCTGACTGACTTCTTTATCTTACAGATCCTCAAGTTAGAATATGTGTAAGAATTTAATCAGTTGGGCAGGGTGGTGCACGCCTTTAAACCCGGCATTTGGGAGGCAGAGGAAGGCAGTGTCTGTGAGTTTGAGGCCAGCCTGGTTTACAAAGTGAGTCCAGGATAACCAAGGATCTGTTACACAGAGAAACCCTGTCTCAAACAAAAAACAACAACAACAAAAAGAATTAGTTTGTTTGTCCTACCAAGGTAGTTTCTTTCTGAGTTTTCCTTTTGCTATATAACATAGGATCACTTCAAAATGTAAGGCTGGGGAATCTTGCAAAATACCTTTGCCATTAGGATATGCTTTTGGATTTTTTTTTATAGCAATGGGGTTTATGGAGTTGTGTTTTTTTTTTTTTTCTTTATTTGTCTAATAGCAACTCTACAGAAAGAAGCCGGGCTTAACCTTCACATTTGCAAAGCTGCCTCCGAATTTGGATAAAAACCGATACAAAGATGTGTTGCCGTGTGAGTATCCAGCCCGATGCCTCCTTCCCCGGACATGAGATAATGTTTCCCTTTTAAAACAGATTGTCTGGGATTCTGGAATGATTTCCAGTGTGTCTGTAAACACCAGCGTCTTTATTGCAGCCATCTCAGACTCAGAACAGTTGGGGAACAGTGTTTATGCTAATGAGGAGAGAGCTGCAGACGGGGCTGGGAACTGAACCCTTGTTTACTTGGGATAATAAAAATAACATTCAGAATAATGGTAAATTTCTCTTTCTCTCCCACAGACGACACTACTCGGGTATTATTGCAGGGAAATGAAGATTATATTAATGCGAGTTATGTGAACGTAAGCTGGGAATCTGGGCGATTAAAAAAAGGGAAGAACATATTAATTCTAAAGTAATGAAGGTGGGGACAGCATGGGGGACTTTTTCCATGACAACGTGTGATCCCATTCCCTCCATAATTCTAGTAGAGTGTCTGTGTGAGAAAATGAACGGTCTCACTTTACAGAGGTAAAAAGTCGCATTCACTGAATAACTTGAAAAGCCACAAAACTTTGAGCTATCCAGGCTCTCCCCCCCCCCCCCCGCCCCTTTGTCACAAAACTTTGGGAGATGGATCCAAACATCTAATTCTATCATCCACCTGCAGATGTACTGGGACAGTGCCATTTCGTGTTTCTGTCTTCTGGTGGTAAATTTGTAACTTTCTGGGTTTTGCCCACGTGTTCTTAGTGTCCCTCTGCCTGCAAGTAAAAGAAAGAGACTCCCTTCATATATATAACCCATTCACATTATTGTCACATTGGAAGTGGCTTTTGGCTGCACTTTTTTTCTTAATGTGAGTGAACGGATATCGGGTATGACTCAGCCAGCTTTTAGGAAAGTATGAAATGGAGACTCCTGCTCACCTTGTGTCGGCTGACAGTCTGTAACGCCTTACTGGTCTCGCAATAGATGGAGATTCCTGCTGCTGACCTTGTGAACAAGTACATCGCAGCTCAGGGACCGCTGCCACACACCTGTGCACAGTTTTGGCAAGTTGTCTGGGATCAGAAGTTGTCTCTCATTGTCATGCTGACGACCCTCACAGAGCGAGGGCGGGTAAGTAGCTCAGTTTCCACTTCAAATGTGTGTGCACTGTGCTGTGTGGAACAGGAGTCTCAGGGCTGGAAAGGTCTCCTGGTGACTGATGAGTCTCCAGATGGGCACCTGCAGTGATGAGACACTCACGCTGCCTCCTGCCTACTTCCCTATGTGGATCTATTAAAGCAAGCCAGAAGGGCTGGAAGGGCAGTTCCGTCGTTAAGAGAACCTGGGTCCAATTCCCAGGACTCACGGGGCAGCCATGTGTAACTCCAGTTCCAGGGGATCTGACATCTTCTCCTGAACTCCATGGACACCATCACATACGTGGTACACAGACATATATTCAAGCCAAACATTCAAACACATAAGGTGAATCCAAAAATAATTTTTGAAAAGACAAGCTTGAAGGTAGCACTTCCCCTATGTGCATGCACATGCATGCATGCGCACCCCCCACACACACACACACACAGCTACCCCAGAACCCCTGTGTGGCCGTGTGGCCTGTGGTTCTGCCCAGCTGGGATCAGTGTCTCACCTCACACAGTAAGAGTGTAGTCAACAGAGGCAATTGTCCCTTCCCTCTAATATGCGTGCCCTTGACTCTTGGCATCTTTATGCAGCCCTAGGCCGGACTGGGCTGAAAACATAGTTCCTCCTAAGTAAGTTACTGGCTTTCCTGAGTGTGCAGTGGACACAGTAACGTGCCCACTACACTGGGGGTCTGCAAAAGGCTGAACAGTATTCATAAAGAGCTCAGAGGGCTGCATGCTTCCAATGGCCCCCAAACATGGTCATCATCGTTTGGATATAGCTCTTCCAGCTACCCCACTTCTGAACTGCCGTAGCCTTGACTCAGAGATTCTTGTCACTCAGAGATTGGCTAGGGTCTCTTCTTATCCCATAAATCAGAATAAAAGTGTGAAGTCCCCAAGGGGCGGTAGAAACCTCTTCCTGGGTGCCATCCCTCGGAACACACTTTGAGGGCAAATGCTAATCCTGGCATCTGGGCTTTTGCCTCCCGGTTTTCCATGTTGCCTACCCTGTCACTGTCTGCAGCTCAGCTGACAGTGTGCGGCTCATGCTGTGCGGCTCAGCTCAGCTCTCTGTCTGAAAGCCTCATTCTTGTCTGGTTTTGTTTTAATAAGAGATGGAGTTGCTTGGCCCCCTGTTTTCCTAAAGTGCCTGCATCTGTATGGTTATGTGCCGTAGTGGGTAAGAAGGCAGACCCAAAGGTCAGACAGGGTCACTTCCTACCTGTGTGATTGAGGAGTCGTGCAAAGTATCACCCATTTCATGGGGCTCTGGGGGAATGGAGCTAGCAGCTACAGGAAGCCTCTCTGGAGAGTGCGTGATATGTGCTCATCTTTTTGTTGTTGTTGTTGTTGTTGTTGTTACTGTTATTTTTGTGGTTTTGTTTTGGATTGAGGGAATGGATTTTACTTTATATACCAAACTGGTGGTATTCCTCCTGTCTCAGCCCTCCTGTATGCTAGCAGGGAACACATGTGCCACATACCCATTAATGCTGCCTGCATGCTAGCTAGCAGCAGCAATAACATTAATTTGTACCTTAATGACTGTTACCAGAATTGCACTATATTTCTTTTATAGTTTTATTTTCTTTAAACTAGCTTTTTTTTTGCTTTGATAGCCTTTATTTTCTTAATGTTTCTTAAATATAAATCCAGTATCTTCTGCCAAAAGTAAAAGTGTGTAAAATTTTCATAAAGTGGTAAACAGAGATAAGCATGCTGGCAAAAACCTATAATCCAGCACTCAAGAGACAGAAGTACAAGGATTGGGAGTTCCAAGGCCACCCCCTACTACATACTGAGTTCAAGGACAACCTTGGCTACATCAAGACCTTGTCTCAAAGCAAACAAACAAAACAAATATAAAACACTGATATTAAAGTACAAGTATTTGGCGGGAGGCTGCTTTTGGAGGCAGAATCCTGCCCCATGGTGGAGCAGGGTTGTGTTTTGTACGGTAGGACGTCCCTTGCAACACAGCCAGCTAGGCTCAGCATGCCGGGCATGAAGCAGACCACCAGGCCGACTGAAAGATGGTGCTACACAGCTCCAAGTACCCCCACTGCACTGTCAACGGGCTTCTGGTGGCCAAGAGGCAGTGGCCCACGCAGGGCACAGGCATCCACACTCTTCGTGGACTGCATCCCGCTCTTCCATGGCACGATGACCTTGGTGCCCAAGCTGGAGGTGGCACTCACCCTGACTGACTCGTGGTGCAAAGAGACCAGCTATGTGATCACCTGACTGACTCGTGGTGCAAAGAGACCAGCTATGTGATCACCGGCTAAGATCAAGCCAGTGCGCGTGTGAAGGATGCCAGCCCAAACCAGGTGGTGGAGAAGGTGGCCTCCAGGATGGCTGAGGGCTTCAGCGACGTGCACTCACCATGGTAGATGGTGCCAAGCTCACGATGGACTGCGTAGCACCTACGGGCCGTGTGTTCAAGCACCACAAAAACAGGTGGCGACGCAGAGACCCACACCACGACTATTGTGAAGATTGACAAGAGGATCTTGGCTTCACTCCTGGACAGCCGCGCCTGTGAAATGACATTCGGAACGACTGGAAAAACCCTGGATCCGCAAACCCTGAGCTCTGCACCTGTGCTACGAGGGCCACGACTGGGGACTCCACTACAGAGACAAGGAAGACAGTAAGTTTAAAGGAAGAGTGGGTTAGCCTGATGGGAAGCTGCAAGTCTGTGGTGCGTGCCTTGGAAGGGGGTCCAGTCGGCATCCTTCAGGGCATGGCTGTGGAGAGGTGTGAGTTGCTTAGGCTCTGGCTTCTTACTCCTGTGCTGCCCAGTCCTGCCTATCAACGCGCTTTCTGCCTGTCCCGGGTTATTCCCATTAAACAACTCGAGCCTTTTATAATCTGGAGAGAATGCATTTGAGTCTTTACTCCGGTGACTGTGAGTCTTTACTTTGGCACCCTGTCATGAGGAGGCATTGTGGACCGCTGGAACATCAGCTGATCGGCCAAGTTGGTGTCGGAGCTGCACAGTGTACACTTAGCCAGCACCGTTGCCTGAGGAGCCTTGATGTGCGGTGGACACAAGCACATTGGTGATGGAGCAAAGATCCCATGAGGGGAAGGCGAGCCCAAGAACTGCCCAAATCCTGCCTCTGCTACTCGGGTCTTCAGAATGAGCTGCCTTAGTGTCCAGTGTCTCCAGCGTGTCCCTAGCAGCGTGCTGGTTAGCTCGGATCATTTGACCAAGCGTTCTGACCATCTCAGGAAACTGTGCAGGCTTTCCAGCACACTGCGTGCTGTTCTTTACGTTTTTTGTTTTGTTTTGTTTTGTCATGACTTTAGTCATCATCAGTTTATTATAAACGGGAGGAAATGAAGTTATTTACATGAGGAAATAGTTCAGAACACTGGTGGAGTGGGCAGCTTCATGTGACACCATTTCAACAGTGATTTCAGTCCACGTGCTTTCCAAGAATGTCACCCTCTCTAAATAAGAAGTAATCCTTGTCATCAGGAGCTACTTGGGTGCCTCCATACTCTGGGAGGAGAACTCTGTCTCCAACCTTCACACTGACCAGTTGAATCTCTCCGCCCTTTCCTTTCCTTTCTGATCCCACAGCCCCTGCTGTTGCTCGCCGTACTTTTCCTTGAGGCTTTTCTGGAAGGATATCCCACCTTTGGGTACAGTTTCGGTGGCACACCTTTCAACCAATACTCAAAGAGTGGAAGAAACTTTCATTTAAAAAAAAAAAAAAGAGGGAAAAAAAAAAGCTTGTCCACACCATGACTTGCCGCTCTCTGCAGCTCCAGACTCTGCACTCAGGCTGCCGCTGCCGTTCATGGTGTTTTAGAGAGAGCGGTGCCTTTCCTTGGGCTTCGTGAAGTTGGTGACAGCGTTCCTCGTGCTCTTACTAAGTGGCACAACCAGGTTCGCCTTAGAGAGCGGACCAGTGGGTGTGCATGGCTTCTCCCCTTACTCAGCGTTTTGCTCTTGGTTTTTGTTTGTTGTTTGTTCAGTTCTCTTTGGTTGAGAATATCGGTTCGTGGCCCTGGTGCTCACTATGTGACGAGCCTGGCCTGGGATGTGCCTTTGCTTCTCGAGGACTGAGATCACCACCCTTCCCTACTGCCCTTAACCGGTGAAACCGACATTGTCCACCTCTGAACAGAGGAAGATGTAAGGCTCCGATCCCCACCCTTCTTCACCCTCACGCTCTTGGGGCTTTGCGAGCTCATCTGTATCAGAGGACAGGCGTGGACCTGCACCCACCACCCCACCCCCAACTCCAGCACTGCCTTGTTTATTTTTGAGGTGGGAGGTTTGATGATGAGGTTTCACGATGTTGCTGTGCAGCAACTCACAGTTCTCTCTGACCAGGCCAGGTATGGTGGTGACCCATGCCTGTGTCCTGGCACAGAAGGAGAAGGGGCATATGTTTGAGTCCAGTTCTCCATGAGCTTCAGGCCAACACAGACTAGAGCAAGAACCTGTTCTGAAGACCCTGCTCATCAAAGCATCCTTACCAGCTCTGAAATGAGTGGGGAGGGACACCTACACTGTGTTCAGGGACTGCCCCCCTACAGCTATGCCTAGCAAACAGTTCTGAATGGACTTCATTCCTGGGAGCGGAACCCGGGGCCTCACTCATGAGCTGCCTCCCAGCCTGAGGTGGACATTTTAACCTCTTACAGCATCTGCCCGTCTGTCCTGCTCCGATAAAGCACCAAAACTACTTTAGAGAGGAAATGATGTATTTCACCTTATAGCTCTCAGATCAAAGGGCAGAAACTGAAGCAGACGCCTTGGAGGAACTGCTTACTGGCTTGCTCTCCTCCGAGGCTTGCTCAGCCTGCTTTCTTATATAGCTCAGGACCACCTGCCTAGGAGTGGCTCCGCCCACAATTGTGCCTGTCCATAATCTAATGGTACCAATTCCTCAACTGAAGTTCTCTCTTCCCAGGTGACTATACTAGTTTATGTCAATGTATGAGGTCCTCAGAACATATAGAATGGTGGGAAGTGTGTGTGTGTGTGTGTGTCTGTGTGTGTGTGTACATATGCATACATACATCTGTGTAAAACAGGATTTATTACTCACAGATTATGGTCCAATGATGGATAGTCCAAGACTCCCGTGCTTCCGCTGGTCTTAAGTATATACTGAAATTACAAAGTAGGCTCTAATGCCATTGAAAGAATGAACTTGCCAATGAGATCAAGGCTCAGCAGGCAAGAAGCAAAAGCTTCCTTCTTTCATGTTCTTTGTAGAAGCTGCCACTAGCAGGTGGCTTTTTCCACCTGGAATGATACAGTCAAGAAAAATCCCTCATAGGCGTGCCCAGCAGTTTGGGGTTTTGTTAGTTCCAGGTGTTATCAAGCTGACAACTGAGAATGGTCATCACCATCAGATAGTTGACCTTTGGTCAACTTAACACACAAACACGGCACTATTAAACTATAACCTTTCCTCTCTTATTTATTCCCTGGTTGATTTTGGTCAGTGTTTGAGTAAAAACACTGAAACCAACAACAGAAACCACTAAGAATCCATTAAAAAGTATACGTGTAGTACAAACTATTAATATAAAATTTTCTTAAACATTCCAAAAATCTAGAAAGGATTTTTAAGGTCTCACCATTAGACAATGATGAAAAGATAGACCTGTCTCACCTGCTTTAAATATGTAGTGTCTATGTGTATTGAAATGGGAGCCTGTTGTAGTATTTTGTATCAGTTCAAAATTTTTTAGTGAATTTTCCACTTAAGTTTTGTTTTTGTTTTTTTGTGTATATTTTGAGTTTGTTTTTTTAGGGGGCTGAGGGGGTGTTGTTTTTGTTTAGTTTTGACTGGTCTTGGCTGGTCTGGAACTTGATATGTAGACCAGGCTGGCCCTGAACTCAAGGATCCACCTTGAGTTCCTGCTTCCTAGGTACTGTGATATAGGAATTTTTCACCTCTGAAATTGCCTTTAAGAATTAAGGATAGTAAGCCAGGTGTGGTGATGCTAGTCTTTAATCTCAGCACTCTGAAGGCAGAGGCAGGCAGATGTTAGTTCAGGGCAGGTTAGTTCCAGGAAATCCAGAGCTATATAAAGAAACCCTGCCTTTAAAAAAAAAAAAAAAAAAATTCCTAGCCAGGCATCCTAGAGCTCAGGCTGAGACAGTAGAATTGCCACAATTTGAGGCCTAAACTACATTGAGCCTAAACTGCATTGTGAGCTCTAAGACAACCAGAGGCTAGAATGAGGACCATCAAAAGAACAAAAACAACAACAACAACAAAACAAACAGGAAATAATACTAAAGATACTAATGTGATAAAATAGACAACAGCCTCATCAAAAACAAAGCAGAGTGGTGTGCTGCTTATGAAAAGCCGACTGCTAACTTAGGGGTAAGCTATATTTCTATCTACCTATGAATGGTGTGGGCTGTTTGCATAACCCGCATGTACCCAGTGCCTATGAAATAAAAAGCTGCTTCAAAGTCCTGGGAACATCTCTGTCAGGCCAGCAAGGTGGCTCAGCAGACAGCCTGGCAGCCTGAGTTTATGCCTGGGACCTCATGTTAGGAATACACACGTCCTCTGACCTCCATGTGAAGCACAATTGATAAATAAATGTTACTTCCAAAGACTTCATAAAAAATGTCCAAGTATTCTTCTCCCCCGAGCCCTGAGCCTGAGGCCAGCCACATTCATCTCATTCTCTGCTATGTATTGTGAAAATAAAGCTAAAGCGTTAGGGATAGACTGTCCATGTGGCCTGAGGCCCAGGCTGAGGCTTTCTTGGTGACACAGTGATTCAGTTGTGTGGCCCAGGCTGAGGCTTTCTTGGTGACACAGTGATTCCATACTTGGCAGCCTCCAATTCTGGTATGTTATTGATAGCAGATACTCTGTGCTCTGTCTGCCTTCACTTGGCCTTATATTCTGGTACTCTGGGTCCCATACTTCACATTTCCTCAGGAGCAGTTTGTAGACTGGCAATCCCCTGAGGTCTTTGAGTTCATGATGCAGTTCCTCCCAGCAACTCAGTGTCAGCACTGGCTCTCGGGGGTCAGGCTTCTTGCTCTTTGACAATCCACTCTTAGCCTTCCAGCTAAACAGCCGTTCTTCTCAGAACAGGGAGCCCCTGAAGAAATGGCAGGTGACAGATGGTCTGCCTTGGTGCCTTCCCTTGATCTGCTTCTTCCATCTCAGGGGAGGGAAAAAACCTCCTATGATCCAAGAAACCTCACCTCGTCCTTCCAGGGCCTGCCCCTCCAGCTCCAAGCTGCAGCCGTCCTCCCCTGTCAGCCAAGGCCTCCTTGTGACCCAGCATATTTCTGTTTTCCAACCTTTTCTTTTTAGTGTAACTCACTACCCTGCTTCCAAGCATTCGAGAGTCCCGTAAGGCCTGCCCATCCCTTCAGCATCTCTGGCGCTGGCCACTTACTCTGTCATTTATCCGTAGCTAAAAACCTGTTCTTTCAAAATCCAAGGTGCCTGCTTCCCTCTCTTTACAGATTCTCTGTTGACCTGCACCCTTTGTCTTCCAATCCCAGGACACTCCCACTTCTCCCGAATCAGTCATTCCAGGTTAATGGCTTTGCCCCTCTTTTGGTGTGAGGAACTTTGCGGCACATGCTGTTTTTGCCCCTATGTCATGTCTGTAGGAAAGTGGGTCTCCCGGCAGGCCTGCACTGGAGTCCCATGCCCTTCCCATGCTTCACTGGGTCTGTGCAGTCCATGTTCGTGAAGCCCCTGCGGAGTCTCCTGACTCTGAGTCATCTGAGCTCGGAGAAGCCTGCAGGGTCGCTGACCTCTGTCCTTATTTTGGTTAAGTTCTCTGTTGACTCAGGGGCGGGGGCGGGAGGGGAGGTTTTTCTTAAAGGGGCTGCTTTTGAGTTGGGAAAACAGGTCTTCCATACCTTCCATCAAATGTTCTCTGCCCCCCTTGGGGAAGGAGGAGCTATATTTTATATCTACCTATGAATAATGTAGCTAATTTTCCTTCCTATCACACCAGTCACTTATAGCACAGGCTTTGATCTATAAAGTTCCATTTCCCACATCACCATACAGCACGATGCCTAGCTTTTGGATGATCCTGAGTATTGAGAATGAATTTCTAAGGGAAAGGCCTCAGGGTCCTGCTGTCTCACTGGACCAGAGGCAGTGGATTTGCTCTGAGTAGCAGCAGTAAAGCCAATGACTGTCATGAGGCTGACAAGGTTTGGGGTGGCACAGACCTCTTGCAACTCCCTTGCTGTCTGTACTTGATAATACACACATAAAAGTTAGACAGCTCCCTTCACATAGAACTTATTTCTGAGACTGGTTAGGCTCCTGGTGTCTTCCTGTGGTCTCACAAAGCTAAGACTTAATTTCCATCTTCTGATGGAAGGTTCAGCCCCCAGTCCAACTGCTTACTTTCTGGTTGGACAAATCTGTCGGGTGCCATTTTGTAAGATGATCCCGAAGCCACCAGCCAGCCCTTCATGTCTGCATACATATGCAGATGTGCAGCCCATCTCCATGAGCCCACCATCTTAGCAGGAGGCACACATCTTTCCTTAACCATTGACACCAGCCATCTGGGGCAGGTCCCGCTGTTCTTTCTTCACTGTGACCACTCACATTGTTTAATGCCATTCGTACCTATGAGTCCCCTCCCATCCTGCTTGTTTCTGCCTCTTCCCAGAACCTTCCTGTTTATCTCCCACAGCAGAAGCAACAGATCGTGGCCGAGAATTTTCATTTGCCAGCGGTTCTGGGTCAGCATTTCCTGCCCATGCCCCTGTAGTGGCTCATTGATGCACAGAGCCAAATGTTGCATGTCCAACATTTGGAAATGTTGCAGACCAACTTGAACCCTTTGTTCAGCTCTGCTGAGTGGCCTGTTGTCTCCTAGGTGCCCAGGAAAGCTTTTACATTCCTTTGGCCTGAATGACCTGTCCTTGCCTCATCCATCATAAGCCTTCCATCGTGAGCTCCCTGCCCACTCTGTCCAAGACATCAGTCCGCTCCTGCCGGCCTATCCCCCACCTGTGCCTGTCCTTTCTACATGTGTTACTTTGATTGGCTTGGAGAGCACCCAGAGGATAATGCCATAGCATCTCTGATTCATCAGACCCTCCCCAGGGATGCTTGTTGCCCAACTAAGTTAGCAAGAAATCAAGTGCTGATGATACAGCCTCCTTAATTGGGCCCACGGCTCTCCCACAGCCCCATCTGGCCCATCTTTCTGAGACAGCACCCTGTCTGCTGGGAGCTCAGCTTTCAGCATGTTCCACTGGTCCCTTAAAGCACTTCCTTTCCAAAGCCATTTCAGTGTTACTGGATGGCTGGGACCGGAAGGAGAGAGCAAGCAGTCTCATCAGCCTGTGACTAACTTCTTCTGGCAACATCTGCCAGTAGCCTATGGCTCACCAACCACTACAATGGCCATTGTACTGCTTCCCTGTGGTGGCAGAATCCCTCTCATATCCTCACAGCCTTGTTGGTGTGCACTTACTTGTCTCTTCAGAGGACATCAGCCTGGAATGAAATTCGGGCTCTGTCCCCATAGTTCTTGTGACGTGACATGGGTGAATTTTCCGAGCCTTAGTTAATTCACTGCCAGATAGTCACATCCGTACCTCAGGGAGTGGTCCTGAGGTCAGAATAAGGAGTGTGCAAAAAAGCACCCCTAAGCTTAAAAGATACTATTGTGAAGATGGGCTTCCACATCCCTTCCTCCAGCAGCTATGACAAACAGGCCCCTGGGACACATTGGTTTCTAGAGCACACTAATAGATCAAGAGACAGGACCTTCACAGGCTTCTACTTCTCCTACTGCACCCCCAGTGTGTTCAGATCCAGGCTGACCTAAATTGAGTCTGGCTCCCAGCAGATTCCTTGTGATAAAGATACTTAGGGAGCTCAGGCCTGTGTAACCCCGGAGAGTCTCTTCCCCCAGCTATCCTAGGGCAGGACCCTGGGGAGCCTGCAGGCAGTTTTCTCCTATACAGATGAGATAGAGGCAGGTTCAGATGGACAGACAGGCATCCTGTCTGTGTCTGGCAGCTCCGCATTAGTCAAGCTGACAGCGAGCCCTCTGAATCTTGGAGAATCAGAGAATGACTCCTCCCTAGGATAGCTTTCCCATCTAAGCTGTTTTACTAAACCCTTAATTCCAGCACCCACAGCATACTTTAATCTCAGATAGTCACTGTGACATTTGATGGGAAAGCTGTTTCCCAACAAATTCCATGTGTCAGTTGGTTATATCACCTTTCTGCTATAAACAAATGTCATATTTACTTAACATGGGAAACAGTCTAGATTTGAGGGAAAATTCTCTTTTTTCTTTAAGCTACAGATGATGGTACATGCGTACAGTGCAAGCTACTCAAGAGGCTGAGGCAAGAAGGTGGCTTGAGCCAGCTGGCCCAACATAGAGAAATCTATAATAATAATTGTTAAATGAATCAAAATTGGACAGAGTAACTATGGGAAGCTTAGACTTGCACTTGATGTGGAAACGTAGGAGCTATGGTGGCTTACAGAAGAGGCTGCGGGGTTTGGAAGGGGAAATAGGACACGGAAAGGTGGGAGACACTGACACACGGGAAGATGAATGCTAAACTATGTCACAGCAGCTTTGTGGCTGTGGCGAGTCACTCGGTGTGCAGTGCTCTGGAGTCCACCTGTGCTGTATGGGAAGTCTTGGCTCCACTGAGAATTTTCTCTTTTTATTTAATTCTAATTGTTTCAGTTTTATTTTATGTATATGACTGTTTTTGCTTGTATTGTATAATAGTGTGTATCTCGTGCCTGTGGAGGCCAGGAGAAGGGAGAAGGGTCCCCTGGGACTGGAGTTACAGATAGTCGTGAGCTGCCATTGTGGGTGGTAGGAATTGAACCCCAGCCTTCTGGAGAAACAGCCGGTTCTCTCTCTCTCCTCCCCCACGTCTCTTCAGATTTATTTTATTATTTATACAGTGTTTTGCCTGCATGTGTGTCTGCATGCCAGAAGAGACCACCAGATCTCACTATAGATGGTTGTAAGCCATCATGTAGTTGCTGGGAATTGAGCTCAGGGCCTCTGAAACAGCAGCCAGTGCTCTTAACCACTGGCCCATCTCCTGATTCCACCTTTAAGAAAGTTTTTCGGAATTTTTATTTTATTTATTGTCAGTTTGTGTGTATGTTCAGCACGCTAGAGAACACACATGGAAATAAATAAGCATTATGGTCAGCTCACTCCTTCTACCGTGGATGTGAGGGTTGAACTCATCATCAGGCTTGCACAACAAGTGCTTTTACCCACTGAGCGGCTCACCGCCCTCAGAGGGACAAGTACAAAGCCTACAGTCCCAGACCCTAAAGGCATTTGAAGGTATAGGACGCCCGCATGAAAAAAGATAGTTGTCTCAGCTTGGAGATTTTTTAAATCGGGACTTTTGAGGAACGTGACCAACCTAATTAAGTTGCTGTAGCCCCCGTAGCAATAGTATTGATGACCACCGTGACCTCATCCACAAGTGACCCCCACACTACACCCTCTCTATCCTCTATGTGTGAAAACCTGAGATTCAGGGAGGTCAAGGGCTTTTGGAATGGCCAATAAGTAGAGAGGGGCAATTCTTCCGATAGAATCCTGCCTGGGACCCAACTGAGCTCTTAACTCCTATGTCCCGAGGCTCCTGTCCAAGAAATAGTGTGGAAAGTGAGTAGAGCTGAGGTGGGAGAGGCTGATGAGAGCAGAAAAGAGGCCCAAGGAGCCTGGGCCAGCCTAAACCCAGGCTCTCCCAGTGAACACGGCCTAGAAGGTAAGCTCACTCCCTTGTCCATGGGTCTCGTCTGACTGTCGCCTCTCCTGTCACTTCTCTTTAAACAGATGTGATCAGATGCCATGCACTTAGCTGCCTCTGGTTATGCCCTCCAGAAAAGCCTGACTTGTGTTCTCTGGCTTCTTACAGACCAAATGTCACCAGTATTGGCCGGATCCCCCTGACGTCATGGACCATGGCATCTTTCACATCCAGTGCCAGGCCGAGGATTGCACCATTGCTTACGTGTCCCGAGAAATGCTAGTTACAAACACTGAGGTGAGCAGGGCTCCGAGGGGCATGGCGGAGGGGCAGGTAGTCTCTGTGGGGTCTCATGCTCAGCTCGGCTGCAGCGTCACCTGGCGGATAGGTCAGTAAAGGAAAGTCCTCCTGACAGAGCTCCACTGCCCACGCGTATAGCTCCACCATTCACAATAGCCAAGAGGGAGCGGCAGCCCTGCGGTCTGCCCTTCCAGAGATGTGTGGATAAACAAAATGGGCATAGCTACGGAATATAGTAGATCTCAGTCTCAAGGATGTTTTGGGCAAATGCCGCTGTGAGCTGAGTCTGAAAGACATTGTGCCAAATGAATGAGGCCAGTCAGAAGGATATATACTAAGATGACATTTATCTGAATACCTAAAATACTAACTTCACAGGCATGGAGAGGAGAATGGTGTTTTCCCTGATTAGGAAAAGGGGTGGGGGAGGTTTGAGTTACATTGTAATGGCTGCAAAGTTCCTATTTGGGTGATTAAGAAAGAAAGTTCTGGAAGGAGATAGCAATTATAGTTGCTCGGCATTGTAACGATGCTTAATGCCACTAAACCTTGCCGCAACATCAGTTCAAATGGTAAACTTCATTTTATGTGTATGGTATTGAGGATGGAGGTCAGCAGTAGAAGGTGTGTTTGGACACATGAGTAGAAGGAGCCCCTGACTGTCATGAGCAAAGCCCTAGGCTTGATCCTCCCAACACCAGACAAACTATGCACATGGATACAGAGGCAGCGCTGGCAACCCTGACTGCAGGGTGCATAGGAGCAAGCGAAAGAAATGGCTGAAGGCAAAGGAGGTCAAGAAGGTAGTGTCTTGGGGGGCAAGAGTGAGGTTTTGGGAGGATGGAAGCTTGGTGGGAGTTGAGAGAGAACATAGCAGGGCTGGGTGCAGAGGGACAAAAGGACACTGAAGATAAGGCCACCCTGGCTGGTCCCCAGGGCAGGGCTCATTGCCTTGATGACTCACCAAGGCCACCAAATCCTCCACAGACTGGGGAAGAACACACAGTGACCCATCTTCAGTATGTTGCATGGCCTGACCACGGCGTACCTGACGACTCCTCAGACTTCTTGGAGTTTGTGAAGTATGTGAGGTCCCTGAGGGTAGACGGTGAGCCTGCCCTAGTTCACTGCAGGTACTGAGCCTTACTGCATTCTCTTTTTAATGGTTATACCCCTTGGGAAAGGCCAGAAGACATGGGCAGACACGGCCCTTCCCCCAAAGTCACGTGCTCCTGCAAAACTGCTTATTTCCTAATGATTTCAAAATAGCTAGCATGTAATGAAATTATGAACATGTAAGCGCAGCTGGCTGCTGAAAAGGAAAACCCCACCACACCTCCCTGTCCTGAAATTTTTGACCTTGACAATAGGCATGACTCAGAAGGGGTGGATTTTGTACTTCCTGGATGGCTTTTTGTTGAGTTCCAGCTATGGGGATGGCTTTGTTTTTGTTTTTGAGGAACGTAAGATCACACCTGAATGTGTGTTCTCTATTCTTGAAAGAAACATCAGGGCTCTCGCTGGGTAAGCACGGGCCCTGATTAGGGGTTCAGCTCTGCCCTGCAGAATGATGCCCAAACATATCCTGAGTCTCTGATTCTCTCTCCTCCCTAGTGCTGGAATAGGTCGAACAGGTGTGTTGGTTACCATGGAAACAGCCATGTGCTTAATTGAGAGGAACCTGCCTGTTTCCCCACTGGATATTGTCCGGAAAATGAGAGACCAGCGCGCCATGATGGTACAGACATCAGTAAGTAGAAACTCGGTAATAAAAAAAACATTCCAGGCCAGACAGGGCTATACACTGAGACCCTCTCTAAACAGCAACAGGGACATTGTAAAAAGAATGAAGTTGAAGGGAACTGAGTCAGGTGCCTAGAATCAAACAGCTTGTCAGAGGCACAGTGACTGCAAAGCCCAGGCCCATTTGGCATCCATTCTGTTTACCTCTGGCATACCCTATTTGCCACTGAGCCCAAGAGCAGCTCTGCTTGCATTCCATCATTACCCATCAAAAGAAAGCAAAGTCACTCAGGCTTCCTCAACCATGGGTTGTCTCCTACTGTAGAAGGTGCTGTCTATGGCAGGTATCCTCAGGAGGAGGAACCTGCTTGTCATTTGCAGCTGCAAGAAGAACAGGGTGTGGTTGGCCTCCTCACACACTGGCAGCCTTTGGGTAACAGCTGAACCCTCCAAAGGCCTCCATTCTCCCACCTTACAGATGGGAGCTATTTTGCCTTTGATCATTCATTCAACAGACTACATTGTCCAAATAGAAGACACCCAACCTTGGGTTGTGTAGAACTGGATTTAGTTTGCAATCTCAGTCATGATGGGCAAAGGCCCACCGTATCTGAGAATGTTTAGGAATGTAGAAGAATATTTAAGAACAGGTTGACAAAGACAGGGAAGCAGCCTCCTGACAAAACCTCCAGAGGGTTTTTAGGGTGGAATTAGTGAGAGGGGTTAGCAAAGCAAGGAGCAAGACCTCTATGCTCTAACAAGCTCTGAGCGGTCACAGGCTGGTACACAGACATTGTAAGATTTCCCTGGTAAAACATGTTAGTACCTGGGAAATACAGTTGAAAAAAACAACTCAAACCACAGGGATATCTTACTAGGTATATAGACACTTATTTCCAGTCTGAGTTGGAGCTCCAGAAGGGCAAACTGTCTTGCCATCGCCACACAAATAACTAAGGAAAAGAAAAGCCAAACCATCCATTTAAGGCCATTTTCTACCCTGTTTTGCAGTACAGAAGACTAAATAAATGCTGGTTTAAAAAGTCACAGAACCAGGGCTGGAGTGATGACTTAGCAGTTAAGAGCACTGACTGCTCTTCCAGAGGACCCATGTTCAATTCCCAGCACCCAGCAGCTCAGAATTGTCTGTTATGCCAAGCTTTGACACCCTCACACAGACATACATACCGGTTAAACACCAATGCACATAAAATTTTTATTTTTAAAAATAAAAATCACAAAACTCCCTCAGCCAGGCCTGGTGGTATAAGACTCTACTCACATCTAGTCTAGAGGTTGAGGCAGGAGGATTACATTTATAAGGCCTACCTGGGCCACTTAGCAAGATGTTGTCAGCCCTGTATATCTGTGGTTCCACATCCAAGGATTCAAGTGATCATAGATCTAAAGCTAGAGGGAAAATGTTTCTGAATAAACATATAAAGACTTTTCTGTATTATTCCCTACAAAATACAGTATAACTATTCACACTGTATTAGATATTAGAAATATCTAGAGGTAACTTTTGTTTTGCTTTTGGGTTTTGATGGTATTAGTGGTGGGGGTTGTTTTTAAACAGGGTCTTATTCTGAAACCCAGACTGCTCTAGAACTCCTGCCTGAGCCTGCTGGGTGCTGGGATTTCAGATCAGGTAGGAGCCATTGCACCCACCTTCTCAAGGTGATCCCCCCCCCCTTGAGACAGAGTCTTAGTCTGTAGCCCTGGCTGGCCTGGAACTCATTATATAGACTAGGCTAGCCTAGAACTCAGAAATCTACCTGCCTCTACCTCCCAAATGGTGGGACGTACCACCATGCCCTGCCAAAAAAGGTGATTTTTTAAAGTATACAGGATGGTGTGTGAAGGGGGCTTATAAGCTATAAATAAATGCTGTGCCATTCTTATATAAGATTGGAGCAAATGAGGATCTGGGTATCTGTAGTGAGTTCTAGAAGCTAGCCCCCACAGACACTGAAGGACAATCTAAATAATCAGCATCTTTTCCTAACGATGTTGAGAAAAGGGGGAAACTAGGTTCCTTGTCCCACACCCAAATCCCAGTCCACCTGTGTCTGTATCCTCCATCACCCCACCTCCAGTCCCTCTGCATACTCATGTGTTCCAGGCCAGGACAGTGGGGTCCTTACACTCCTCAGAAGAGATGATCCTTGGCACCAGGGCTTCTACATCAGTGCCTTACATTAGTTACATGTCACATTACTGTAGCCAAGTACCTAAAAAGAATCGAGAGAATGGAACAGTTAATTTGCGCTCATAATTTGAGGTCAGTCTATCATGGCAAGGAAGACATGACAGCAGGAACTACAGCAGCTGTGTTTAGTAATCAAGCAGAGAAAGATGAACACGGGGCTTCCCTCACACACTTGACTGTTTTCCTCAAGCAGCCAGCTCCCCCTCTGCCCCCTTACCCCAGTCTGTTAAAACTTGAATGCACCTCACTCTTCCCCAACACGAGGCCCACAGGGAGTAAGTATAATACAGATGTTACAGAGACACTCTAAAGCATGGTGTCTGGGGCCCTGGGCTTGACCACTTTCCTTTCTCTTCCAGAGCCAATACAAGTTTGTGTGTGAAGCGATTCTTCGAGTGTATGAAGAAGGCTTAGTCCAGAGGCTGGATCCCAGTTAGGACAACTGTGAAGTGTTCATTCCTCCTCCCCTAGGGCGACTTCCTGAAGAAGGGGACATACATTTCCCTGAAGGCCCCCAGAGATGCTGGTCACTGGGAAAGGAATGAGCTCATTTGAACCCTGGCACTTTAAATTTCTGTGGAAAAGATACCCTGTACATAGGAACTGATGATGTAGACATGCATGCAGCTATGACTTCTTTGGGCCCAGAGAGATAAGCAAACAGGAGATCTCCATTTGGAGACTGTGTTTCTCCCTACGTAGCACCATCTCCTGTCAGCCATCCTTGAGCAATGAGAGGGGACCCAGCAGTGCTGTGGATGCCCTCCCATCAGAAGCCAGACAGCATGGCTGCTTGTGGTTGCTCGGGTGTTTTGTGTGTTGATCTGTGTGGGACTCCAAGGGCTGAACTTCCTTGGCAGTTGGCGTCCATTACCCCAACACTAGGGAAAACTCAGATGAATGTACCACAGGTGGGGCACAAGGGACAACAGGCTGGAGGATGAACAGGGTCTATTCTGCTCTCCTTCCCTCCCTCCCTCCCTCTGCCTCATCTCTACTCCTCTGTGCTCATGTTCCAAAGCACCCATTCCCCCACCCATGCATTCCTTTTCTTCAGGATCACACCCAGTGCCTGAACCAGTTTCAGAATGAATGTTCAGGTGAATTCTCAGCCGAGACTGGGAACTAGATTCTCTGCATAATGCTGAGTCTTAGCTTTAGACGCAGATGAGCCTCTGCTCACCCCTTACTGTGTACTCAGACGCCATGACTGGAATCGCCAACTACTGAATCTATGTGGATTGCTGCTACTTCAAGCTCTCACACTTGAAACAGGACAGTTTTCCTGGGGGGTGGGGGATGATAGCATCCGAATATTCAGAATTTTGGACCCTTCTGAGAAATGACCTTCTAGTAAGTGACCATAAGAAACACTGCTTCTCAAGGGTGTTGTGTGTGTGTGTCTGTGTGTGTCTGTGTGATGAGTGACTTTCTCAGGATTCCAAACTTGATTAAAAATACTGTTGAGTTTATGTAAAGGATGAGTCTCTGTATGGAAGAACAAATGTGTTCATTTACCCTTGGCTACAATGGTCTCCATTTCATTTCAAAGGAGAGAATCAGACTATCTGAATATAAACACAATTTGATGTTAATTTATTCTAAATACTTCAGGATTTTGATTGTCCTAAAGAATTCTGCTCTGTGAATACCATGTTAATTTTTTTTTTAATTTGTGGCAGGATTGTAGCGAATTATTATTTAAGGAAAATAAATTACATGAATGCTTTAAGATGGTATTTTAAAATAACCGTGTTTATGTATCCAGAAGAATGTCAACAGGTTTCCTAATGGTATTGTGAGAAAAGGACACTTTGATATTATCATGTACGTAGATAAAACTACATAGATACTTAGCAGGCACTGGACCAGTTAAGGCATTTCCTAGTTCCAAGATGGGTAAGGACCTGTGCAAAGGAGCCCAGGTTTCTGAAGTTTCCTTGTCTGCAGGTTCAGCTTATCTGTCTACTTCCCTCCTGCCTATCTTTTACCCACACACATACTACTACTCAGTGACTTGAGTGGGAAGGTACAATGCCCAGTGTCCTGTATAATGAGAAACTGGAATTCAGTTCTCCATACCACTCAACACCAAGTAAACCTCAGCCTTGGGAGCTAGGATCTGCACCTCTGTTTCCTTATGTGTAAAATAAACAACACTTGGAACTTGAGGACAAAATGAGATCACATTATGGAAACTAATTTCCAGGCACTGAAGACCTAAGGAGGCTGCCTTCTGTGGTTGGCTTCAAATGCATCGGACAAATGGAATCCACAGGATTTTCATAGGACAGTGTTGTAGAGGGGAAAATACCTCTACAGATACAGAGGACAGATACCTTTATTCAACCTGGATTCTGAGAACCTCAGCAAAGCACCAAAAAGAGGAGCAGAAAATGTTGGGTACAATTCAGTGGTATGAGGCGGCTTAACAAGTCATCATTGTTGATAGAAACGTTTATTGCCATCCTGTGTGCAAAGCATTTTCAGAGTCTAAATGTCCTTGGAGACGGTTTTATTATTTTCTAGAAACAAGTTGTTGAGTGTGGTTGTGAAAATGCCGCTGTTACACTTACGTAATATTCTGTGAAGCTTGAAAAGGCTGCAGCTGGCCTCGATCTCTGCCACTGTATGGGGCCAGCCGTCCAGACACTGCAGATATAACAGAGTCCATGGGGTCCCGGAAAGGACAAGACACAAAATGATCTCAAGGAGCAGAATGCCCAAGTGAACTGGATCAATATTACCAATTGAAAACTAAAGCTCTGAGCTCCCATTTTCCTGCATCCACACTTCCACAGTTGCTCTTAAGAAAGCACGTTTCAAAAAAGAAAGAAAGAAAGAAAGAAAGAAAGAAAGAAAGAAAGAAAGAAAGAAAGAAAGAAAGAAAGAAAGAAAGGAAAGAAAGAAACTATGTTTCATCCTAAGAATCCCATCAGAATCAGGCTAAATATTTTGCCTGGGAAATTTGACTGGATGGAGAATATTCTTATATCCTACATTGTAGCACTTTCCAGAACATATTAGATAGCCCAGTGTGCTGACTTCCTCCAGGTATTCCCTGCTCGAATCCACACCTAGTATTTTGATTTTTTTGGAGAGAAAAATTAAGTGAAGTTTGTCTAGGGGTAGGAGACAAGGTGAATAGATCTCCAACTTGTGGTATTTTTAGCTGCCTCCAAGGGTCACATTGGTGCCTAAATATGTATTGAGACTTATTAGATGCTCTCATCACTGTGTTCACACACACCTTTATCCTTTATAGTATCACTTTGGGAGCAGTAAGTAGCCTCCCCATCCCCCCCCCAAGGCAACAAAGAGGCATCAGCAGGGAAAATTCTAAGAGGCAAGCTTAGTCCACACCTGGCGTTACCCTCAGCCCTCGGTTTATTTCTTTGTTTTGTTTTTGTTTTTAATGTTGAGAGGAACTGATGATTGGGTAGACTTCTTGAGCTCACAATTATATTTCAGGGAAACAGAATGTAACCTTCACCAAATCTGAAGAGCTGACAGAGAAACGGAGGCCATGCCTGTGACTTGTACAAGAGCTTATCTCAGCCCTTGTCACTATGGATAAAGATAAAGATCGTTCACCCTCCTTGTTCGGACCTGTCCTCCTAGAGCAGACCTAGTAAAGACAGCAAAGCCCTGTGGCCTCAGCCTGAGGAGTCAAACCTCAGAGCCTGGGGATAGTTCTGGAGCAACCAAAGGATTGTGCTAAGCCATATTTTGTAAAGTATCTTAGTCGATCAGTATGTTTTTCTGTAAATTTGGAATGTTTTTCATCCTGACTTGTCAGAGACTCTACTGAAAAGCAGTTTGATCAATATAAAAGCATTCAAAGCTATGCAACACTATTATTGTCTGTCAACATTTTTATTTGTATGTCTGATTTCTGCACTTACCCCATCAACTTAAATGCTGTCTATTCATCTCACCTTCCCTCTGGTTATGATTTTTCATGGAGTATTTGGCCTTAGCATTCACTTTGGGTGGTGAATTTTAGACCAGAATTAGATTCTACTATTGTGAAAGCAATTGCTTACACAAAGCCCTACTCTTTGTGTTGCAAGGTTGCTGAGTGCCTCTGTGGTCAGGTTCCCCAACTCTGTGCTCTCCCTCAGAATGCAGCTTTTACGTTGATGTCCAGACACATTCAGGTGCCAGGCAGCATAACAGGAAGAGGAAGATAAAAGCAAGACCTGTGTCCTTAATTCTGGGGCCATATCTCTTTCAAGTGGGTAGTTTAATGCAGGGCTCTGGTTGTAGCTCAGTTGGTAGAGTGCTTGCAGAGCATGCACAAGGTCTTGGGTTCAATCCAGAAAGTAGAAGCAGAGGAGCAGGAGTTTAAAGTCCCTTCTGTACATGACAAGTTCATGGCCAGCTTAGACAAAGTGACGGGAGCCCCTGGTGAGACAGCTCAGAGAGTAAAGGCACTTGCCATCAAGCCTGAGGACCTGAGTTCAATCACCAGATCCTGCACAGTAGGAGAGAAGCAGCCCCTTTTTGCTTTCCTCTGACTCCCACCCCATACATACTCATACACATGCAAAATAAAGAACTCTTTGAAAAATGCTTTAAAGTCTGGGCGTGGCAGTGGGTGCTTTTAATCCCAGCACTCAGGAGGCAGAAGTGAGCAAATCTCTATGAATTAAATACCAGCATGATCTGTATAGTGAGTTTCAGATCAGCCAGAGACAGGTGACACCCTGACTCAAAGGGGCGAGGGGGCGAGGAGAAAAGAAAACAGTATGCCAAACTAAAACTGAGGAAGAATTCAGAGGATGATGAACCCTTTAGCCCCACATGGTCTCTCTTCCTCTCCCCATGAGAACAACAAAGTGAATGTCAAATGACTAAAAGAAAATTATTTAGTGGTTTTCAGGCTTCTCCATCTATTTTTGATGTGTGTGGATTTGGGTTTTTTTTTTTTTATGCTTGAAAGCTAATGATAAGTTCTCATATAATTTGTAAGTAGCAGTGAAGTAGACACGGGAAGCAGCCATTGAAAATATGGGTGAGCAGGCGGTTTATAGTCAGCAACTGATATTGTCAGCAAACCTACCGCCCCACAGGAGCAGCAGCCCTCTCTCCGGCACTGGCCAGTCCTTTGACTTTGAACAGCACCTGACAGTCCAACCCCCAGTCTCTGGAATGATTCCTGTCCTTCCATGGTCACATTCAGACTCTGAATGGGTGGCCTTGGGCCCCAGCATAGCCTTTTTAGCCTCTCTGCTATTAGGGAAGGCTTTGGGGGGGGGGGATTTGTCCAACTGCTTTCATAGTTCTGGGAGATGAGGCTTTGGAATTATTCACAGTCAAAGATCTGGTCTTGATTTCGTCCCAGGTCCTCTAGCTGTTCCTCTTCAACTTAAAGGTGGTAGCCTTCTGAAAGCTTCGGTTGACAGGCTGCCCCCAGAGCTGGCTTGGGAACTGCAAGGTTTGACCTTGCTTGATGCCCAGTCTGGTGTCTTCACACTTCAAGGCCGTTGCTATTGATAGCTGCACTTGGGAGGACAAAAGACTTGGCACTTTTCAGGGCTTGAAGATGTTAATCAACTCCAAATGCAGGCTACCAACCGCCAACTCTAGAGTAAAGCATGTTTTCTTCCTGTCTCTGACTGGCTTTAGTTCATCTCACTTTCATATGACCTTATGAAAAGTGACAAGGACTGATATTCACACTTCTGCATCCTGCCACCATTCTCTTAATATATAGCCTATCTTCCAGAGTAGCACAGAAATCAATTTCATCATATGTGTGTTTTTGCCATTGCTGACCCACCAAGCCCATTAAGCCCCTGGCATGTTGTGGATGTGACTTGCAATGTAGTTTTTTTTTTACGTATAAAAAACCAAAGCAAAGGTGGCTGGAGCAAAGTAGCTTACTTCTTACAAACATGAGCAGCCCAGAGCCTGGCACAGTGGCTCTTCTATTGATAGTGGTTACTCCATTGCCGATGTATAGCCTCCATAACATGTTCTAAAAATGGCCTAAAATAACATGGCTCCACTGGTGCCAACCATTATAGCCACATTCTGGCCAGAAGAAAAAAGGAGGGAAGGAATATGCTTTTCTTTCTCTTTAAGACAAGTCTGCACAGCTTGCAGCAAGATGTTAAGCAATGCCTGTATTCTGGATATTCTCTACAGCCAAAATTCAGGGTTATTTTAATTTAATTGTGTGTGTGTGTGTGTGTGTGTGTGTGTGATGTGATGTGCCTGTGGGCTTCTGGGCACATAAGTGCGGGTACCCTCAGAGGCTAAAAGAGTGTCAGGTCACTGGAATTAGAGGGGGTTATGAGCCACCTACGTATGGTGCTGGGAACCAAACTCAGATCTGGAAGAGCAGCAAGTGCTCTTAACTGCTGAGCCGTCTAAACACTGAGCCAGCCCTAAAATTCAGTTCTGCTGAAGGGGAGGAGGGGGCCTCGGTTACGTAGGCACAATTGGCAGAAACACCCTAGAAACACCAGTCTCTCTTAACCTCACAAACTTCTAAGAGTCAGTCTTCATTTCTGACCACTGCTGGGCCCTGGCTGCCACAGGCCTCCTAAACCAGACAACAAGCATAAAAAGACCTGTTAGGAGATGGCAGCAAAGGTCTTAGAGAGATAGAAGCAGAGGGGATGGAGTTAAGTTGACATCACTATGCCTATATCTTAGGAAGAAGTGATGGATAGCCCCATGGCTGGCAGATGCTCAGAGGGAAACTAATGACAGGACTTTCTGAATGGCAGCTGGATGGATGTGAGTGCCACAGACAAGAATGAGATGCTGGGAGGCGATGCATTGTCCTTTGGAACTGAAGTCTAAATTAAGAACATGCATAGCCAGTCTGTGGACTCCTAGACAACTATCTTTACAAGAAACTCAATACAGGCACTTCTGGATTTCGTTCACCCCAGTTGGCCCTGGTAGATAATTTTTTGTGCTGTTCTTATTTACATATAAATCTATTCAAATGGTGTTGGTAGCCAAGTCTAGTTATTAAAATGTCCCTCTCACAGGGGTGGAGAGATGGCTTGATGGCTAAGAAATCTTGTTGTTCTTCCATGGGACTCAGTTCAGTTCCCAGAACTCACATCAGGTGGCTCACAACTTCCTTTAACTCAGTCTCCAGAGCCCTCTTCCCACATACACAACAACAGATCTTTAAGATAGCCTCTCAGGGCTGGAGAGGTGGCTCAGTGTTTAACAGTACACACTGCCATTGCGGAGGGTCCAAGTTCTATTCCCAGCACCTGTATTAGGTGGCTTACAACCTGTAACTCCAGCTCCACGGGATCTAACACCTCTGGCCTTCCATAGGCACCTGCACTTAGATGCGCATACACAAAAATAAGTGAAGTATTTTAAAATTTAAAGCAGCCTTCTTAGTGGATATATAATTGTCTTAGTTTATGTAGGGTGCTGTAACAAAATGCCAAGGCTGGGTGGCTTGAGCAATAGACAATGATTTCTCGTCATTCTGGAGGTGAGGGAGTACAAAACTAAGGGACCAGCTGATTGGTCCCTGGCTGCCAGACTGCAGCATCTTTAAACATCAAAGAGAACCCATCCTGGTCATTTTCTTTCCTTTTCAGGCCCCTCAGACTATAATGAGGACCCTAACCTATGACCTCATCTGACCTGTTTCCTCCCAGAGGCTTTATCTCCAGAGTTTCTCTGTCTTAGTTACTTTCCCGTTGCTGTGATAAAAAATAGCCTGACAAGAGCAACACAGGAGACAAGGTTTGTGTGGTTCACAACTTCAGGTTACAGCTCATTGTTCCTGGGAAGTCAGGGTAAAGGAACTGGTCAGATTACATCTGCAGTCAGAAAGAGAGATTGAGAGAGAGAGAGAGAGAGAGAGATTGAGAGAGAGAGAGAGAGCAATAAATGCATGTATGCTGTGCTCAGCACTCACACCTTTTCACTCAATATGGGACCCTCAACCCAGTTTTTTAAAAGTCCCTCACGTGTATTCACACAGGTCAAACTAATCCAGAAAATTTCACACTGAGACTCCCTTGCTGATTCTACAATGTCTGAAGTCAAAACTATCACACTGTCTAACTGGGGAGATAGCTTCAGTTTGTGAGTTGATCAGTTGTTTGTTTCGTTTTTTTGTTTTTGTTATTGTTTTTCAGACAGGTTTTCTCTGCGTCGCCCTGACTGTCCCAGACTTGCTTTGTAGATCCCACACTGGCCTTGAACTCACAGAGATCCACCTGCCTCTTCCTCCAGAGTGCTGGGACTAAAGGAGTACACCACCACCCCTGCTAACTGATCAGTTTTTAGCTTTTCTTATTTACCCTAGTTATTTCTAGAGTCCCAAATTCCCTCTGAACTTTCTCTACCTCTCCTCTCTGTAACAGAACACTGAGGAGAACACAAGTGCTTGGGAGTTAGGACTCACAAGTAGACAGTAGGTTGAGCTCTTAGCCTGGGTTCAGATGTGCACTGTGGGTTCTAACGAGCCTTTGCATGGCCTGTGCCCTCTCCACTGAACAGTCTTTACAGCCCCTCAATTGTTTGCTTGTTTTAAAGATTTGCATTTTTTAAATGTGGGTTGAAAGTTTGTTTGTTTGTTTGTTTGTATGTTTGTGTGCCACATGCAGGTCTGGTGCCCAGGGAGGCTAGAAGAGGGCACCAGATCTCTTGAATCTGGAATTATAAACAGTGTGAGTCACTACATGGGTGCTAGGAATAGAACTCGAGTCCTCTGCAGGAGCAGTCAGTGCTCTTTGATGCTCAGCTCAATGCTCAGCCATGTCCTCAATTGTTGCTTATGTAGCTCAAGCTGCCTTTGAATGAGTGGTGCCTCTCCTGCTTCAGCCTCCCAAGTGCTATTGGGAGACCATAGCATGCCCAGCCTCAACTGAAAGGAGCTTTAAGGACTTGATTGGCACTTGCCAATCTTTCAGAACTGGCAGTTGACCACAGCAAGTCCACAGTCCCAGAAGGTATCTGTGGGGGATAAGATCTTTCCTGGCAACTTTAGTGTACATTCCAAGATCCAGTGCCAGGCAGATAAATGCCAATAACATGAGAAACTTGTCTCTCCTCCCCTTTTCACCCCCACAAACTAAATGACCATGTCCATGAAGGGACTTCCAGTGTGGTATGGCTAGGAACAATGTCACACCTGTTTCTGAGGAGCCATGCCCCTCACCCGAGCCACCTCCAGGCCAACCCCTCTGCAGACACGGTGAACTGGCCCATCAGCTGCCCTTTCACTGTAAACAGCTGCTCCTGCTTCTTGTCATCTCTGAGTTTTAGGCAGAGTTTGGATGCAAACATTTGTCATCAGCACACGCATATCTGCAAGGGCCTGGAAATGCAGGCATTCACACCTCAGCATCTGTAATTTGAAGGACAGAAGGTGATCTCCGTCCTTAGGATGGAAGTGCCTCCAGATGCAAAAGCTAGATCACCAGAACCCAATGTCACTGGGCAGTGGTGGCACACACCTTTAATCTTAGCACTCTGGAGGCAGAGGCAGGTGAATATCTGTGAGTTTGAGACCATCCTGGTCTACAAAGCAAGTCCAGGACAGCCAGGACAGCCAGAGCTATTACACAGATAAACCCTATCTGGAAAAACTAAACCAAAACAATTCAAAACAATAACAACAACAAAAAACCAATGTCCCTAGAGTCTCCCCTTTTGCTTTATCCAATTGGTTCTGGAGTATAGGAATGATTCTACCTGACAGAGAACCTTATGTAAGTAGATATCCATTTCCCCAAAGAACCAATGAAACCTAATCAATTACAATGTCTGTCAACCCCAGATTTCTATTCTCCTATTTGTTCATAATACTATCTCATTGTCTTGTACTTTCTAAACTAAATTGCACAGCTGCTAAAACAGTGAAAAAGAGAAGAAGCATGAGATAAAATATGCATGGCATTACCAGGGGAAAACATAATAGAACAAGCATAATAGGGAAAGGCACTGCCAGGAGCAGGGCAGCTGTTGGGCTGTGTCCCCACTATGACATCACTCTAGCCTAGGACCCTCAGACTCTGGAAAGGAACACTGGTCTTCGATTTCACTGGGACTATAGAGAGAGTCTTGCTTGACAAGCTGTGGAGGTGTGCAAGTGAGAAGGCGCTTGATAGAGATTAAGGCCAGAAGTCAAGTTGCTAAACAAAACACATACTACTTACGCACCACCATAAAAACCACTGTAACACGAACAGGAAAATCTGGAGAAACACATTCTAAAGAAAGTACTAAAGCCCTAGGCCTCCAGTCTGTAGCTTGCACGGAGTCTGTGTTGTGCCTAATTACAAATAGCTTGTAGGAATTCCACTTTCGACTTGGGTCAACATTATCCAGAAGCATAGGTGCTCAGAGGCCTAAGAGCTGGCCTTTCCTTTATAAATACCACCCTCTACACCAACCTCTATATCTCTCCTTCCTTACTTAAGCTCGTCATCCTCAAGCAAGACCTCTCAAACGTGTGTGTGTGTGTGTGTGTGTGCGTGCGTGCGTGCGTGCGTGCGTGCGTGCGTGTGTGCGTGTGTGTGTGTGTGTGTGTGTCTGCCTGTCTGTCTGACCATGTGTGCTTTTAAGCCTTTCTCATCCAGGAGAAAGAGCTCCTCTCTACTCTCTTCACACTATAAAGAACTAAGAGCTATTTTCATAGCAAGACGCATTGTAGTACCCGCAATATAAACAACCTCCCCACCCTTCAGTTGGTGAGTTAGTAAATAAGATGCAGTGAGACTACTCAGCGGCATGTCATTACCAGGTCATTAAGAGCGATGGAACACCGATACAGGCTACACAGACTGCCCTTAAAAACATTACCAAGGGCTGGGGAGATGGCTTAGTGGGTAAGTGTGCTAGCTACCCAAGCATGTGGACCCGAGTTCTAGTCCCCAGGACCCATGTGAAAAGCTAGGTGTGGTAACATGTGGCTGTAACCCCAGCTCTGTGTGGGTGCAGAGGCAGGAGGAGTATTGGACTTTCTGGCTGCCAGTACAAAAGACCTTGTTTCTAGGGACTAAGGCAAAGACTAAACTTCCCTCACCTACACTTGTGCGTTCACGTGCATGTACACTGCACACACATATGTCAAAATTAATTAATTTAAAGAGCATATTAAGTGAAAGAAGCCAGTCACAAAAGATCACATGGTTTCATTTACATAAGTTGTCCGGAATAAACAATTTCAAGGGCTAAAGAGATGTCTAGGCGTTAGAGAACTTGCTGTTCTTCCAGAAAAACATGACTCGTGGTTCACAAACACCTCTAATCTCTAGGGACTCTAACACACTCTCTGATCTCTGAGGGCACACACACACACACATGATGTACACACCAACATATACAACATATATATATTATATATATATATATACAACATATACACATATACTCTGTATCCAATGAACACAGAGTGAGGAGAGTGCTGCAGATGCCTGATGCCTGCATCAGTTGGAGCTCTACTTTTCCTTGGTGCAATTTTTGGAAAAAATCACAAAATCTCTTTCCCTTGCCTAAGTGTTTAAAGAGAAGAAAGTAGCCACCAGTACTTCCCTTATTCTTCCTTTAAAAAATAAAAATAATTTTTAAGAACATCAAGAAAAAAACACAAATCCATAGGGATAGAGAATGGCCCAGTGGTTGCAAAGGGCACCAGAGTGCAGACCCAAAACCAATAAACCCACCTCTGAGTTGCTGACCCCAGGGAACAACTGTAGTGTTTGTCCTATGACTCTCAGTTTTTGTTTCTTTTAAATTGTGTATTCGTGTATACACACATGTATATGAGTTCTACAGGGGCCAGAAGGAGGCATCAGATCCTGTGCATTTGTGAGCTGCTGGGTTCCAGGCCCACCTCCACCGAACATAACTGGAAGATGGACACAGATAACCAGATGTTTGGAAGGATGGAGGGCTCTTTCAGATGGAGTAAGTTCCGACATTTTGCTCTGTCCTCCAGTGAGCCCGTCACTAGCCAAAACAGCTGTCCTCCTTGCATAAGACCCTGGAGAGTGTAAGCTCTTCTCCGGTTGTAAGAGCTACCCTGGTCCTGGTCCATATTATTTAAATGCAAATTCTATTAACCCAAGGACAAGTCTTCAAAAGGGACAGATTTCTTCATTCTGTGCCACCTTTGATTTATATTCCTATCGCAAATGTGATAATGAATTAAATGACCACTTCAGTTTGGAGGCTGAAGGTCAAATCTTCAAATGGCCTCTTTTAAGCCAGCTCTCTTTGGGAGGTGGAGAAAGCTTGTATTTTGCCAATACTGTAAGGATAAGTATTCTGGCCAATACCCCTCAGTGTCTCCTTGCCTCTGTCCTGCAGAGAATGTGACAGTGGCATCCTCAGAATGCCCTCTGCTATGTTTTCTTTCCTCATATCTACATCTCATGCCAGCCTGGCCACCCAGGTCCAGCTCAGATGCCTCTTCTAGGAAGCCTTCCCTGCCTGCACTTTCTTCAGCAGACGTTCTCTTGAGTATCTATACCAGGTCATGTTCAATTTCTTTCCCTCCCAGGGGAAGAAGTAGTCCATCATCTATCTCAGACACATGCACACACACACACACAGACGTACACACACAGACATACACACACATACACAACACAAATACATGCACATACAAACACACACATACACACATATATACATACAAACACATAAATACACACACATAAGCAGGTGTCAATAAATGTCCACCAGATGCATGTAAATTGCTATGCAGCAGAGGACGACCTTGAAGTTCTGATCCTGCTGCCCCCACTAATGGCTTGCTCCATCATGTAAGGTTTGTACAACACTGGGGATTGAACGCAAGTCTCTCAAGCAACTCTATTATTTGAGGAACAGCCATAGCTACATGATCTGCATTTTCAATATTATTTAACACTCTTGTCCCCATTGGAAGACATTTTTAAGAGCTACAATAAGGTAGGTTTTCAAATCTGACCACATCAACATCCGGAACACCACAAATACACGAAAAAGTCATCAAGAGACTGAGAAAAATATTTGCAGCCAATATGACAAATTAAAATGAGATGCTTTTTTTTTTTTAAGCTTAGACTTGGCAAAACCCGAAACTCGTGTTTTTGAAGCATTGTCAATGACAATTTATGGAAAAGATTTGAATTTTAAAAAGCTGGAAAGTAAAAAGAGAGAGAGAAGAAGAAGCGGGAAAGTAGCAATATTAAACCAAAAGTGTACAGCAAGGGGCTTTTACTCTCTGTTCTAATTTGCAGATGAGATCCAGCCTCTGTATGCCACCCAGGGTAGCTTCAAACTCAAGTTCCCTCTGTTTCAGCTCCCTGCGTGCAAGAATTTGGGTTGTGCTCTACCTGACAATTTGCGATTTCTTTTAAAGGTTTGTTATTTTGTGGTTGGCTTTCATAAGAGACAAGCATTACATGTATAACAAGAGGCAGAACTCAGTAGAGCCAGGCTAGGTGGTGTGTGCCTGGAGTCCCAGATACTTGGGAGGCTGAGGCAGGAGGATCACTTGAGCTTAGAGTTTGAGACCATCTTGGGCAACGTAGACTCCATCTAAAAAGAAACCACTGGGTCTGGTGGCACAAGCCTTTGATCCCAGCACTTTGGAAGCAGAGGTAGTCAGACCTCTGTAAATTTGAATCCAGGACAGCCAAGGCTACACAGAGAAATCCTGTCTCAAAAAACCAAATGTGTGTGTGTGTGTGTGTGTGTGCGTGTGTGTGTGCGTGTGTGTGCGTGTGTGTGTACCTATATACTTATTACTATTAAGGATGTAGGTTGATCAGTTATTATGTGGTCAGGTAGTAGAAGATTATTGAAATCCTGAAAATGCTACGTAGGAAGAACATTTAAGTAAAAAGAAGCAGCAATGATATGAAACTTAGAGTAACAGTCAAGATTTCTAAAAGCAGGAAGCTAGTGGGAGTCTCTAGGTTTGTACATGTGTGTGTGCATGGACTCAGAAGATTACAGCAATATGTATCAGTGAACAGTTTTTATAACTCTGGAGGGAGGTGCAATTGCCAGGTGTGTGTGTGTGTGTATACACGTTCATATATGTACAGAGCAAAGAACGATCTTATTCTTCAGGCATTGCCATTCTATTTTATCTTGTTGTTTTGTTTTGTTTTTTTGAGACAGGGTTTTCTGTGTAGCCCTGGCTGTCCTGTAACTTGAACTCAGAGATGCGCTTTCCTCTGCCTCCTGAGTGCCAGGGTTAAAGGCCTGTGCCGCCATTGCCTGGCTTTGCCTTGTTTTTGAGTCAGGACTTGTGACAGTTTGAATGAAAATGGCTTGCATAGACGCAGAGGGAATGGCACTATTAGGAGCTGTGTTTTGTCGAAGGAGGTATGGCCTTGTTGGAGGAAGTGTGGTCACTGGAGGCGGGCTTTGAGGTTTCAGAAGCTAACGCCAGTCCCAGAGGCTCACTGGCTCTTTCTGTTGACTGCCTGATCCAGATTTAGAGCTCTCAGCTAACCTCTCCAGCGCAATGTCTGCCTGCGTGCCACCATGCTTTCTGCTATGATGACAACGGACTAACATCTGAGCTGTAAGCAAACCCCAATCAAATGTTTTTCTTCATAAGAGTTGCTGCGGTGATGGTGTCTCTTCACAGGAATAGAAACCCTAACTAAGAGAGGGTCTCTCATTGGTCTATAACTCAGCAAGTAACCTAGGCTGGGCAGCCAGCAAGTATCAGGGATCTGCCTGTCTCCATCTCTGCAGAATGGAGCTTACAATAGGGTACTACTCCACTAGGCCTTTTTTCTTTCTTTCATTTCGTTCTTTTCTTTTCTTTCTTTCTCTCTCTCTTTCTTTCTCTCTTTCTCTTTCTTTATCTCTCTTTCTCTCTCTCTCTTTCTTTTAACATAGGTTCTAGGAACCCAACTCAGGTCTTTAAACTTACATGACAAATACTTTACCAAATGAACCATCTCCCAAGTTCCCTGACAAGTTTGATCTTGTTGTTTGTTTTGTCACCAAGAGTAAAATCCATTTTAAAAAGTTCTCCATGTGAAAGGGGAACCCTCCTCCATTGCTGGTGGGAACATAAACTTGTACGCCCACTTTGGAAATCAATCTGGCACTTTCTCAAACAATTAGGAATAGTGCTACCTCAAGTTCCAGCTATACCACTCCTAGGCATATATCCAAAAGATGCTCAAGTATACAGCAAGGACATATGCCCAACCATGTTCATAGCAGATTTATTCATAATAGCCAGAATCTGGAAGCAACCCAGATGTCCCTCAATTGAGGAATGGATACAGAAATTGTGGTACTTTTACACAATGGAATACCACTCAGCAATTAAAAACAAGGAAATCATAAAATTTGCAGGCAAATGGTGGGAACTAACAATCATCTTGAGTGAGATATCCCAAAAGCAGAAAGAAACACTTGGTATATACTCACTTATATAGACCTATAGGATAGGATGGACATGCTGAAATCTATACATCTAGGGAAGATAAGCAAGAAGGAGGACCCAGGGTGGGATGATCAATCCTCGATTAGATGGACAAATGGGATGGACATTGAATGTAGGCGAAAACAAGCAACATGACAGGAGCCTACCACAGAGGGCCTCTGACACACTCTAACTAGCAATATATCAAAGCAGATATTAAGACTCACAACCAAGCCTGCAGAGTGCAGGGAATCATATGAAAGAAGGGGGAGTTAGTAAGATTTGATAAAGACAAGAGCTCCACAAAGACCAAACAGATCAGGTCACAGGGGTCTTTTATGAGACTGTTTCTCCAACCAAGGACCATGTATGGATATAACCTAGAACCCCTGCTCGGATGTGGCCCATGATAGCTCAGTATCCAACTGGGTATCCTAGTAAGGAGGAACAGGGACTATTTCTGTCATGAACTCAATGGCTGGCTCTTCAACACCCTCCCCCCCTCAACCCTCGAGGGAGGAGCAGCCTAGCTAGATCCCAGAAAAGGACATTGCAGCCAGTCCTGAAGAGACCTGATAAGCTAGGGTTAGATGGAAGGGAGGAGGTCCTCCTCAAGGAGGAGCAGCCTTGCTAGGCCACAGAAGAGGACATTGCAGCCAACCCTGAAGAAACATGATAAGCTAGGGTTAGATGGAAGAGGAGGAGGTCCTCCCCTATCAGTGGACTTGGAGGGGGGCAAGGAGGTGATGAGGGAGGGATGGGGAGAGTGGGAGGGAATGAAGGAGGGGGCTATGGCTGGGATACAAAGTACATAACCTGTGATTAATATAAAAATAAATAAATTACTTAAAAAAATGGTGGGAACTAGAAAAGATCATCCTGAGTGAGCTACCCCAGAAGCAGAAAGACACACATGGTATAGACTCACTTTTAACTGGATATTAGACATATAGGATAATCATACTAAAATTTGAATACCTAAAGAAGCTAAGCAAGAAGGAGAACTCTGAGTTAGACACTCAATCCTCATTCAGAAAGGCAAACGGGATAGACATCAGAAGAGAGAGAAAACAGGGAACAGGACAGGAGCCTACCACAGAGGGACTCTGAAAGACTCTACCCAGCAGGATATTACAGCAGATGCTGAGACTCATAGCCAAACTTTCGGCAGAGTGCAGGAAATCATATGAAACAAGCAGGAGAAGAAAGACCAGAAAGGGACAGAGCTCCACAAGGAGAGTAACAGAACTAAAAAATCTGGTCCCAGGGGTCTTTTCTGAGACTGATAATCCAACCAAGGACCATTCATGGAGATAACCTAGAACCCCTGCACAGATGGCAGCTCAAGTCTCCAAGTGGGTTCCCTGGGAGTAAGGGGAACAGGTTCTGTCTCTGACATGAACTCATGGGCTGGCTCTTTGATCACCTCCCTCTAACGGGGGAGCAGCCTTACCAGGCCACAGAGGAAGATAATGCAGCCAGTCCTGATGAGACCTGATAGGCTAGAGTCAAGATAGAAGGGGAGGAGGACCTCCCCTATCAGTGGACTGGGGGAGGGGCATGGGAAGAGAAGAGAAAGGGAGAACAGTTGTGTTTGTATATGATCAAATCTAGGACCTTGAATATGCTGAGTAATCACCCTACCACTGAGTGGCCCTCCAGCCCCAGTCAAATCATTAAGGACTCAGGCCTATACTAGAATAATGTGTAATCACAAACAAGCCAGAGAAACCTTTTCAGATTTTATGATTATTCTAAACTAATTACTGATTAGTAATCATAAATATCCTATGAGGGTTAGTTACAGCTATTGAAAGTTCTCCAAGATAATAATAAATGAAACACCAAAATATAACAGAAAGGGTAAAGGAAGTTTATGTGTGCTGAAGAAATGTCATCTGTGCAGGTAGATGTTTATAGCTATGACTGAACGCTTGCTTCTGTAGGCACATTGAACCCTAGAAGGTCACATGAGACTGAATAGGAGCAGGACTGTTTGGAATCGATATGTGGCTTTATTCAGTGATCCATAATGCTCGACATTAAAGTCACAATGGGCTTAACATCATTTTGAAAAGCTTGGACAATGTGTTCAACCTGCCTTGATTTAAACCCTAACTAAATTGCTTGACAATTTTCTAGACATTAGAGAAATGATGGCTGTAAGCTTGGCGTCCTCATCCACAAAATGGAGATGAGGATGACACCACCACTGAGCGCCTGTGGAATGAGACACATAAAACACTTTACATTCTACTGTTCACAAAGCTAACAGCAGTATTATTCCATGACCATCCTGAAAATGGCTGCTCCTCAGTTTCATCAAAAATGTCCTGCCTGTGCATTCTAGGGTAGCCTGAGCTACAGAGTAAGAAACGCTGTTTCAAAAAACTAAAGCAAATAAATACATAAGTTTAGAAGAATACAGAACATCAAAGAGCCACTACGCAGATCTAGTAAATTTGTAGATTTACAAAGTATTTGGTAGTTGCACAAGGCTAAGGAATGTCATGAACAGAAACTACTTTAAAAAGGCCAAATTCAGATGCTGGAGAGAGGGCTCAGCATTTAAGGGCACTGACTGCTCTTCCAGAGGACCGGGGTTCAATTCTCAGTACCTGCATGACAGTTCACAAGTTCACAATTGTCTGTAACCTCCTGTTCCAGGGGATCCGACATGCTAATGTATATTAAAAAAAAAAAAAAGGCCAGGTTCATTTTCCTTTCCCATTTCCAATTTTATGGGCTGCTTTCATTTCAGTAATTGTTTGTATCTATCCTAGAATTTCTATGCAAATGGCTTTTGGGGGTAGATGTTTTTAAGCTTGTCTGTTCTCATACTGTTCAGCTCTTGCCTAAAGGCTTGAGGAACTGTTTATCTCTTCAACATGCTAGTTTCTAGTTCTCCAGATACAAAACCTAATTGCTGCAGCTGCCACCTGTGTGTGGTGTATTTCTTCGCATGGCTGTGTGAAAGGATTGCAAACGCATCACTGCAGTCTTTCTTTTTTCTTTCTTTCATTTACTTATGTATTAGGGAAGAAAGAATGTATACCATAACAAGCTTGTGAAGGTCAGAGGACAACTTTTGGTCAGTTTTCTCTTTTCGCTATGCAGGTTCTGGGGATTAAAACTCAAGTTGTCAGGTTTACAGGCAAGCACCCCTACTGCTTGAGCTATCTCAAGGGCCTTCTCTGTCTGATTCTATGAGAACCCAAAGCCTGACAAGGGAAGTATCCTGTAGTGAGTGGCTGTCTCTGAGCCTCAGACACCACGATTTGGTGTGTGTCTGGGTGGTGGGGGAAGTCTAGCTCTAAAAAGATCATCCCAGTTGGGTTTGCACAGTTTCAACCACCTTACTAAGGCAGGGTCGGGTCACTCACCTCAGGAGTCAGCCACTCCCTCCGTTTAACTTGTTCTCTGAATCTCTGCCAAAAGCCTCAGGGAGGGGCTCAAGCACACAGGCAATGGGAGAGCGGACCTCCATCTATGTAGCTACCAGGAAGCCCTCTTGCCTGCTTCGCAAAGGCTTTCCAGGCTTGGCCTGTTGAAGAAGCACCCCCACTGCTCTAAGGAGATGGGGTAAAGGCTGCTTACATCTCCCTCTGGGAAGGAATTTTAACAACCATACTCATCTTGTGACTTCACCTACCCTCAGGTCCCCTCAGTTTTATCAGCTCTGATCAAGTTTTTTACTTTTTTTTGTTTGTTTGTTTGTTTTCACTTAAAATTCCCATGTGGCAGGCTGGAGAGATGGCTCAGAGGTGAAAGCACTGGTTTCTCTTCCAGAGGTCATGAGTTCAATTCCGGGCAACTACATGGTGGCCCACAGCCATCTATAATGAGATCTTGGCCCTCTTCCGGCATGCCCCTATACATGCAGATAGAACACTGTATATATAATAAACAAATCTTAAAAAAAAATTCCCATGTGGCACAGCAAACATGACTTCAGAGTCTACATCTGCATAGTCTGAAGTAATTATGTGGATTTCTTTTTCTTGTCCTGTCTCTTCCCCTTCACCCCCAACAATTCCCATCTCCCATCTTCCTAGGCAAACACAGAAGCTGTGGCTGGACTTCTCTTACACACAGATAGAAGATTTCTAGTTGCATCCACTCTCACCTTTCATAGCCTCCCTGGTTCATTGATGCCTATTCTCCCTCCCCCTTCCCACTCTGCACACCCCCTCTTTACCTAGTGGAAACCAGGAATTAGAGTCTCCTCAGCACTAATCCTGTAGATGCCGGCCCCACCCTCCTGATCTAATTGCCTCCGAAAGCCTCACTTCCTCACATGTCTTCTGGGTGAGGCAGGAATGTGTGGAGAACACAGCTTTAAGATGAAAGCCTTACTTCCTAAAATCCTCCTTTGGGCAAGGCAGGAATGTGTGGAGAACACAGCTTTCAGACACTCCATCTGCATGAATGATGAGTGGGCAAAGTGTTCATGACCTGAAGACTATCCTGATGTTTGTAGAGCTAAATAAAGGCTTTTAGATAAGACTGGGAAAAGAAAACAGAAAGCCTAACTCACTTTCTGAAAAATCAGTTCTCCAAAGTGAATCTTACCATCCTTCTGAAAAAGAAAAAGATTGTATTGAAATAGATGGAAGGAAAAACTCAAGAGTATGAATTGTGCTGGCTTTCATGTTCAAGAACGAATGCCTTTCTCTTTTCACTTTTCATTGTTTTTAACAATTTCTATTCCTTTTATCTTAAGGGGAAAATTCATAAGCCACTTTAATGTGGTCTTTCCAATTAGCTGGAAATGACAAGTGAGGGATCATTATGGTGGGACATAATGGCAGCTATGAGAGTGGGCTGGGTATGGTTTGTGTTTGGAATTCTTGGAATTTGTTGGCACGCCCATAGAAGTAACTTTGCTCTCAGAACTTCCTTCTCTTCTCCTAATGGTGGTGTGTCAGTCATTCTTCTCACGTTTATTGATCGTGCTCTACACTACTGTGGCACCCATGGCTAAACACAGAGAAAGACAGAATTTTACCATGATGGCTGGACGCTTCCAGTAACCGCTTTCTGAGGTATTAGCTTCTACTGTGATGGTCACTGAGCACTTGAAAGGAGGCCTGGTTGACAGACACATCTTTTTTTAAATTTATTTAAATGTTCTTACATTTAAACAGCCACACGAGACCATCGACTTCTGTGTTGGGCAGCAACACTGTCTCATACAGTGAAAAGATTCTGTGAGAACATAAAAGCACGTGGAAACAGGACTATGGGTATTAGGCTGTTCATGCCTCATGGGCCAAACCAGGCACAGGACACCACTCAGCCAGAAGGCTTTGAGGGTCTGCGGCTGTAATGTGTGGGCATAGACAAGTGAAGGAAACATTCAGTGGGCACAGGCTGGGCCGGACAGAGAAGCTGTGGTAACTAAGTCCTGAAAGCTCTGTTTTCTTAAGTCTGCTTATAGGTGGCATCAAGCATAGCCAGGGGTCATGAAAGCTGGCCTTGACAGGAAACAGTCTTGCAGAAGTGAAACAGAGAAGTACTGAAAAAGAGGGAGAGCAGCTCGCTCATGATTCTCTAGTTCTGGCCTCTAGTAACTGGAAACAGTGAAATATCACTTGAGAAGCTGGCGTGTAATGACTGGGGAATGTAGACTGGCATGCCTTGAAAGGCCCTGGGCTTGATACCAAGTACTAAATGGGGGGAAGTACTTAATACCAAGTACTAAATGGGGAGGGTTACTATCATAAACTTATATTGAGTCCTCTCTCTCCCCTGCCTTCTCTTCATCCTTTCTTCCCTCTCTCTTTTCTTGTAAAAGCACCAGGAGTTAATCATGGGAGTGTCATCCTGATGACCGAGGCTAGCCTATCACTTTCCAAAGTGCCCCCAGCTCCAAGCAGCATAATTGGAATAAGTGTAAGGATAAATGAGGTTTACAACAGGTTTTATAGGAAAGAGGTTTATTAGGTAGATGTGAAGAGAGGGAGAGCAGGGAGAGCAGGACATGACAGGGGAAAGAGAGAGAGAAGAGGGGGGTTGCCCTGATAGAGAGAGAGACAAGGGAGGACAAGAAGGAAGAAGAGAGAGCAAGAGAGAGAGAGAGAGAGACCACTTGTCAGGTTGTCCCTTTAAGAGGTCAGGTAACCACTAACCACGCCTCCCAGGTGTGGCCACCTGGGTGGGCGGACACAAGATGACCTCATAAGTTGCTAGGTAACCCAGAAGCATGCTCTGTTTCAAAATGCTAACAATAAGTGCCAACTACAATAGTTGACAAGAGGATTAAATCTCTGTACAAGAAGCTTTGGGGGACCCTCATCCAAGTCATAGCAGAGTCCAAAGGAAGTAAGTAGACATAAAGATAGATCATAATTATATAATATAGGGAGGAAAGTTAAACAAAGCCCACCAGAAAATGAGGGATCTGTTAGACAATATCAATACATGTCTATACAGGCATGTAACTGTAACATCAAATTACATAATGAGGAATTTGGAACTGAAGTTCCAGAAAAAAGGAAAGAAAGAGAATGGAGTAGAAAGAAAATTAAGAGAATTTCATAAACTTCTAAATTCAGGTTGCTGGATGGACATGGAGCAAGATGAATGTGAGCAGGCCTGTTGCCATATGAGCAAGGCTCGGGGCTTGATGTGGAAGGCGACAAGCAAACCCTGACAAGGTCAACCACAGATTCCAATCTGTCCACAGATTCCATTGCTGTTACTGTTTACTTCATCTAATATTTATACCACTAAAGACATGTGAGACATAGACTGAGGTAGAAAACTGCTAGCTCAGGGAGGTTGACTTTATATTCTGTACTATAGACAAAATTTCTACTTACAAGCCTGATTCTACAGCTAAACTACTAGCTCTTTAGAACTCTGCTTGTATCTGTGTCATTCTACCTAACTAGTCTGCCTTTCTCTTGAACTCCTCCAAACCCAAGAGGGCTCCTTAGCTCTCTCTTCTAGAATTTTGTTTTACCTGGGTTCTGCCAGCTGCTTCTCTGTTGTTCCTGTAAGCCCAAAAAGAGGGTGCCTCTCTATCACTCGGAACTCTTTTAAAAACAAAACAAACAACAACAAAAACGCCCTCCCAAGCTTGAAAGAAGGGAACACTGTCAGAAGTCCAATTGCTTATAAGAAAACTCTAGTTCCTCCCCTACTCTGGCTGAGCCATATCATGGTCATGGTGAGGGTGCAGCCAAGTCACTTTTATGGTGAGGTAGTTTAAGGCCACCCAACTAACTTTGTCTTCGTTCATAGAGCAAAGACCGCAAGATCTCTCCCAAGCAACTGACTTAAAATAGGCAGAAAACTTTCCATTCTTCAGCATCCTTATCTGTGGAGACCCTCCGGAGCAGGCTCAAGCTGCGCCTCTCCAGAACACGCCTAGCTGCATCTGACAAATGCAATGTCTATTTAGGCTCATATGTCTTGCTAACAATTTGGTTTTTATGTACAATAATCAAATATCCTGTAACGCATTATGATTGGAAAAGTGGCAGGCGTCACATGCAGAGTATGCTGGCTATCTCTGCCACCAGTGCCACAGCTGCTGCAAGCGAAACAACTCTGCTGAGGCTGAGGCAGGAGAGTAAAGCCTGGGGTCAGTCTAGGGTAAAGCCTGGAGCCGGCCTAGGGTAAAGCCTGGGGCCGGCCTAGGGTAAAGCCTGGAGCCGGCCTAGGGTAAAGCCTGGGGCCGGCCTAGGATACTTAGACAATCCAGTCCCAAACAAAACTAACAAAAGTCATTTCTTATATATTAAAAGATGACTTCCTTCAGGCAAATTCTACACCACAGGGAGTGCTAAAAGAAACTTAGACCTAAGTGGGGTATGGTGGTGTAGTCTTTAATCCCAGCACTCGGGAGGCAAAGGCAAGAGGAGCTCTGTAAGTTCGAGGCCAGCCTGGTCTACAAAGTGAGTTCCAGGACAGCCAGGGCTGTTACACAGAGAAACCCTGTCTCAAAAAACCAAAAAGAAAAAAAAAAAAAGGGACTGGTGAAGGGGCTGTCGGCGCCATGTCCGGCCGCGAAGGTGGCAAAAAGAAGCCCCTGAAACAGCCCAAGAAGCAGGCCAAGGAGATGGATGAGGAGGATAAGGCCTTCAAGCAGAAACAGAAAGAGGAGCAGAAGAAACTCGAGGAGCTAAAAGCCAAGGCCACGGGAAAGGGACCCCTGGCCACAGGTGGAATTAAGAAATCCGGCAAAAAGTAAGCTGTTCCTCATATCTGAGGTGATGGTGACACTCTTCCATTCCTATTTAAACATCTGGATCCCCTGCCACAGCATCTGTGCCACCTACAGCTAGAATGAAGTGTGATCCTGGAGCCTGTTGAACATCTGTATTCCCTGCCATAGCATCTGTGCCACCTACAGCTAGAATGAAGTGTGATCCTGGAGCCTATTGTACATTGTAATAAACTTTTGTAGTAAAACAAAACAAACAAACAAAAAAGAAACTCAGACCTAAATGAAAGATGAAAACTCAAATCCTAGGAGGAAAAAAAACCTTTCTGGGGTAGGGAAAAGTAGAAGGGGGGCAGAATTACACACTTAAGAGATGAAAACTCTTTCTTCTCTAGTATTGAGGCTCAAACTCAATGCTTGAGAGTCAAACACATTAGGCAAACACACTCATTCTACCGCTGAGCCACATCTCCAGCCACAGAACACCTTTCCATCTGAAATGGCCATAGTGTGTGTGTATGTCATGGCCATGGTGTGTGTGTGTGTGTGTGTGTGTGTGTGTGTGTGTGTGTGTGTGTGTGTACTATTTTAAATGTTTTCCTCAGTATATGTATGTGCACCATGTGTGTACAGGAGCCCATGAAACATCGGGTCTCCTGGAAGGGAGTTACAGACAGTTGTGAGGCATCAGCTGGAAACTGAACTTGGATCCTCTGCAAGAGCAGCAAATGCTGTTAACTGATGAGTCATCTCTCTGGCTCTAGCCTTAGTCTTTTTATTCACTTAACAGACTTCCAACTTCCAACTCAGAGTCACACTGGCTGTTAACAAACGTCTTTAAAGAGATAAATATTTATTTAAAGGAAAAACTTTAAGGTAGGCATTTCCGATGTGTTTCCTTCCTCTTTTAATATAAAGCAAGTCTCCTGCTCAAGGATCCCTCACTCAGTTCCTTTATGGAACTGAATAGCCAGTTACCCTCTTTTATTCTCAGAGTGCTTCAGAGGCCAGAGACAATGCCTTTTGCCTTTCCATTTCCTGACTCTAAGCCCTTCCCTGTATTCAATTGTATTTTTAGGAATTGATTATCAAAGATATGTCCATGGCTCAGAGGTACAGGCACCGGCTATCAAGTCTCATAACCTGAGTTAGTACCCCAAATCCCATTTGGTGGAAGGAGATGGCCAATGTCCTATGATATATACAGTTAGCTAGGCTGTGGTGGCACATGCCTTTAATCCCAGCACTCAGGAGACAGAAGTAGGTGGATCTCTGAGTTTGAGGCCAGCCTGGTTTACAGAATGAGTTCCAGGATAGCTGGAGCTAAAACAGAGAAACCCTCTCTCTAAAATAAATAAATAAGTTAAATTAAATAAAATAAAGACATATACAGTTGCAAGCATTTATTTCCCACACCAATCAAATAAATCCTATAGGACAGCCCCCGAACCCTTGAAATCTCTATAATTTCTTGTTCTATTTACCTTAACACAAACCTGTTGTTCCCATCCAAAGAGTTGTAATGAGCACACGGGCCTTGCTCACCAAGGCCATAGCTTTACCTGCAGGGGAAGAAAGTTCATGATCTCCCATACTGATGAGCTTCCTTCCATCTCTCAGCTTCTATCAAAGTCAATTCAGTGCTGGTGAGTGGATCATGAGTGGAAGTGATATGTGTTACTCATGGACCCAATAAAGAGCCAAAGTGCTTCCCCTACCTCTCTTTACCTATTGCAACCATGATGTGTTCACTCTACATGGTGTGGTTTGGAGAAGGAAAAAGACTTCCTAACCTTGGCACGAACAAAAAATATACAGGTAAGTCCTTTTTGTGTGAGAAGCCATTGAGACTTGGGGGAGGAGCTGCTTGTTGCAGCACCTACCATTAATTACACTAACTGCCACACACATTAAGTTATGGGTAAATTGCTAATCCCTTTCATTAGGATCTGTTTGAGACCAGGAGCAGGTGTGTGCCTCGGAACTCCACCACCCGGCTGCTATGGGGCCTGGAACGTGAAGTAAGCTCATTAAATACATGATGATTGAATTACAAGTCAATGAATCATTCTACTTGGTGTTTCCATACCTCCAGCGAACATACATAAAACCCAAGAAGGAATCTAGAAACTTCTAGAGCTGGCCCTTGAGCCCAGAACCTTTTCATTCCAGCCCAGGGGCAGTGGGGGGGAAATGCATAGCACCATTGTGAACGAATGATGGGAACTGGGAAATAGTCCCAGTGTGTGGCCGTTCAGCAGACAGACGGCCTGTGTGCAGCTTTCTATGACAATTATTCTGGAAAGTCGTTTCTGGGAAACAGCCCAAGAACTTAGATACAGTGGGGAGAAAGACTTATTTAGATTGACTGCCGCCATCGCCCTGACCACGAAATGCTGAAAATAACACAAGTCAGAAGCATCCTTGGAGACAACAGAGCAACTGTCTGTTCACAAATGTCAACGTTCCTACTGAACAATTCCTCACGGATTGGCAAAGGGGACATTGAGTAGAGAAATGCTTAAAATCTTACACCGGGGCTAAAAAGTCAGGGCAAGTTCAGGGTGGGGAAGGCATTTTTGTGACAGTTTGTGTGAATGTCTGAATTAGCCGAGACTGAGAAATAATAAAGATATGTCTGCTTTGTGCTGTTAGCAGGTACAGAACAAAATGTTACAGGCATTATCCTTTCTTAGTCTTGAAAGGTGTATAATGCCACCCACACTTTTCAAGCAGAGAAACTGGGTTCATGGTAATGATACTACCTATACAAGGCCACACAGTTAGGAAACAGTCGGTTCAGAATTCAAACCCCATCTGCTCTCCATTTTCCAACGCAGCCAATGGGATTCTCTTATTTGAGAGTCTCGGAAACCCTTTAGAAACTGGATTAGACAAAGAGCCTTCATTGCCTCCCAGATTCCAGGAAGGATTGAATGACAGTCCCCTGGAAGGGCAGAGATGGCACTGGGCTCTCTGCAGTGGTGACCAGACGCCTGAATTCTGCCCTCAGTCCTCCTCACTCTCCGCTTTTCTGCTCCTCCCATATCACCTTCATTCACCTTCCTGTACAGTGTCTCTCTGCCACCCAGGAGAAAACATGTCTGCTAATGTTTCCCCTTCCTCATAGCACTCAGCGCCTGCCAGGGAGAAAGAGTAGCTCACGTGCTTCGAGGTACCAGGCCAGTGGTCCAGCTTTGGTCAAATATGTTCTCTTCTGATGCTCTGCAGCCATGGAGATAGGTCACCTCAGATCACACAAGACCCTGGTTTAGAGGGGAGTGAAACACCTTAACAAACAGAAATGGTCAAAAAAGTACGTAAGTGCTTAGCTTGAAGCAGAGACTATATGAGGGCAGCATTTGCATTCTCTTCAAAGCACTGCGAGGAGGAGTACCCTGGAAAAGGTGGAGGATGTACTCTGGGTTATCTAGAATCAATACATAAGCTTCTAGAAAGCCAGGCATGGTGGCTTGCACCTAAAATCCCAGTATCCTATAGGCTGAGGCAGGAGGATTGCTAGTTTGAGGCCAATGACAGATGCTAAGTGAAATCTTGTCTAGAAAAAAATCTTGTCTAGACTTTGGGAGGTAGATTTTGGGGTAAGGTTCAGCTGGGCCACCTATAGTACCTCCTGCACCAACTATGTGCCAAGTTTCTTCTGCTGTACCTTGTCTTCTAAATATCAAAACAAATCTGTGAGAAATTTACATGTTAGAAAATGGACCAACAATAGTCTTTTGATAATTATTTTATTGGCTGGATGGTGGTGGTGCACGCCTTTAATCCCAGCATTCCCAAGGCAAAGGCAGGTATATTTCTGTTTGCAAGGCCAGCCTGGTCTACCAAGTGTGTTCCAGGTCAGCCAGAGCTACACAGAGAAACCCTATCTCAAAAAAAAAAAAAAAAGAGAACTATTTTATTTTAGAAGTATAAATGTTTGCTCTCCATGTATGTATATATACCATACGTGTTCCTAGAAGCCTATGGAGACTAGAAGGGGATCGGATCTCCTGAAACTAGAGTTACAGATGACTATGTGTCACCATGTGGGTGCTAAGAACTGAACCCTGGTCCTCTGTAAGAGTAGCAAGTGTTCTTTAACCACTGAGCCATCTTTCTTGCCCCATTAAGAACCATTTTTATGTGAAGAGTTGGGCATTTCCAGGGAGCTGCCCATGAAGTCAAATGGCCATTCTCCCAGGACTTGAAAATGGTATATTCAAACTATTTTTTCTATTTAGCTCTGGCTGTCCTAGAACTCAGTATGTAGACCTAGGAAGAGCAAGAATTATATACATTAGTCACAGTGAGTGACCTTCAGTTGGGGAACCAGCCAGCCACAGGTGACTGCACAGTCACTGGCCTCCCAGCTCTCATCTATCTCCAAGAATGTGTGTGTGTGCCAAGGTGAGCTGGTTTTCTCCTTCTACCTTTATGAGTGTCCTGGAGATTGAACTCAGGTTATCAGCTTGGCACAACGAGAGCCTTTCCACCAAGGTACCTCACCTACCCAGTAATACACTTCAGAACAGGGCATGGGTTAGAATGGCTCCCTCAAGAGCCATTGCAATGTAGACTGAATAACTTCTAGCACTCACAAATTCTTTTCAAAAACCTGCTTGCTGGGCTGGGGCCATGACTCGGTGCACAAGGCACAAGGACCTAAGTTTAGATTCTCAGGGTGCACATGTTAAAAAAACAGACGTGGTGGTGCTGCCGTCACCTATGGACCAGCTGAAGGTCACTCACTGTGACTAATCTAGACAATTGTTGCCCTTCCTAGGTTTAGCTAACCCTTTCCTGGTCTCTTCTCTTCAGTCTTCATTTGGTGCTGGCTCTGATGCCCCTGCAGCAAAGACCACAGTGTCCTTGGGGCTCCACTCCACAGCCATCTTGCTATTTATTCATCTCTTTGTCACAAACCTTCCAAAGACCTTTCTTGTTTGATGGTGCCACCGTTTCCTATTGAGACCCTGAGTGATATGACTTTTTCTTGATTTTAAAGCTGTACCCTAGTTACATTTTTCTATGTTCTATGTTTTTAGTCTTTCAGATATAGACTAAAAATTAAAACCACCTATACCCCATATGTAGAGAGAGCTTACATTTTGGAATATTTTTTTTCAATGTTTCCTCAGCCTCACTATTACATAGATTTTTACTATGTATTACAAGTTCAGCAACATAATTGTATGATGGGCATTCTCTCATGTCACTAAAAAGGCTTGATGATCATTATGCTTCATCCTTGAATATTACAATGCAATGTAATTATTATTTCACACCCATGCTTACATATGTGTTAAATTCCACTGTTATGATGATAACTCCTAAATCTTAATTCAAATCTCAAATTCCCTCCTTTTAGAATGTTGATGCGCAAATGATGCCCAATATATTGCCTACACTAGAGGGCACTGTCGGGTTCTCTTGAAACAATGGTTTTCTGTGGCTTGGTGAAGAATGAAAAGAACCTGACGGGACTGGCAGAAATATTAAAGGCATTTAAGGGTTTCCCTCTGCCACTGGGAAAGCTGCTCTTGATCTCATAATAAAACAATGTGGGCATTCTCTTCCCAGGTCCACATCCATCTTGGGTCAGGAACAGAGTTTGTTATTGTGGCTGACACAAGTGTGGTCAGGAATCTTTAGATCTGCAGATGACCAACGGGGAGGCTGCCAAGGCTGCACTGCCTTGTTGAAGAAAGTCCATGTGAGGAGGCCCTGAAAGGAGCCCCACCCTAGCCCCAGGCAGCCACAGTCCCCAACCCAGAGTGAATTCTGAAAGCTGAAGGCCAGGCCTTGTTGTGGAACTCGCTGTACAAGTTCTTGGCAGCTGCTTGAGGGACTGTAGTGCGTGATTGTCCTTAGCCAAGCCACAGGGTCACCAGCAAACAAGCGGGTGGCAAGCAATGACGGGGGCAGCACTGAGGAAGAGGCAAGGGTGAAAAACTGAGCTCCTGAGGCTGCAGTTCCCCTCCCACTCATTTTGAGATGACTCTTATAGAAGGTTCTGGTAAACAGAGTGTCTGCCACAGCCATGCTCACTTGAAACCACAATGGCTGGGCAAGTGCAGAAAAGGAGTAGGGGGAGAATCCTTCAGCAAGTAACGTAGGAAGTGGGCTACTGGTGTGTCATTATATATCCCCCAAGGATAAAGACGGCATTGTCTGTGACCCTTAGACTACGCATTTTGCCTTTCCCCCTGGCTGCATCTTCTCAGGCAGCACTCTTCCTGGTATCAGCCTATTTCATTGCTTTGTGTGGGAGACACACTAAAAGTGTCTCTTTTAAAACTAGAATCATAGGGAGAGTCTGGGTTGTGTGCCAGATAATTGAGGTGACCAGGAAAAGTAGTGGGGTTTTCATAGTTGGCAAATGGTCAGTAGTTAGTACGGAGACCCACCAAGTATTGAGAATAAGCAATTATTGAATACTCAGTCCTAATGGTGATGTCTGTAACAACCCCAGACCCCAAGGCTCAGGGAACAATGAGGAAGAAAGGTCAAGAAGAATGTAAGAGCCAGAAGATGGCGGCGAGGAGGGCTATGAAATGTTGTCTTCTGGACATGACATGGTCATTATACTCATAAACTCATAGCAATTATGGGATGACCTGCATAAGACCTACACAAAATCAAGCCAAGATCAATCAGTACTCTAACAGGTAGCACTAACTTGACTCAGTGGATTACCACAGATAAAGAGCGAGGCTGTGAAATGGGGGAGGGGATGTGTTGCAGATCTCAGAGGGAGCAGCAGTGGGGTAGGGAGTCGGGAGCCAATATGATCAAGGAACATTTTTTTATATGTATGAAACTCAAAGAATTAACTTTAAACATTCTATTGTTTTAAAAACAATAAGATTTGAAGACAGTGGATGGACAGATATTAAGGACCTGTGCTAGTCAGTTTCCCATCAATATAACAAATACCTGAGGTAAGTTATAAGAAGGTCTGTTTTGACTCACAGTTTTGGGGGCGGTTAACTGGTCTTGTTGCTTTGGGCCTCTGGTGGCCCATTATAGCCAGAACATGCGGTTAAACAAAGCAATTAACCTCTTGAGAGAAGGGACTAGAGTTCTACTATGTCCCTTCACGGTTATGCCCATAATTACTGGCAGACCTCCTGTTGGAGGGTGATCTGATATGTGTTACTGGCCACCAAGATCTGGTTACATCTATCCTTGTTTTGTAAACCTGCCTAAGACAGGTTGATTAAACAGCCTATAGTTGGGCAAGGCAGAATGGGGTAGGTGAAGGTTCCCCGGCTTCGGACAGGAGAATCATGGGAGACAGAGGGGTGGGAAGAAAGAAGGCAGGAGGACAGGAAGATGGGTTAGTGTGGAGAAAAAAAAAACACGTGGGTGAGGAGGAAGGACTCTGAGGACAGTGTGAAGGCAGAAAACACCCAGATGAAGACCACAAGCACATATTGATAAGATTATGGGTAGAAGACAGTTCAGAGGAGGATGACTAAGGTGGATGGCATTGGATGGGGGCTGAGAGGTGAGTGGTGAGGTCGAAATGTCTGCCTGGCCCAAGGTAAAAAAGGCAAATAAAAAATTTTAACAGATTTTATGATTCTGTATCTTATTCTTTGTGTAGCAGGTTACATAATGCCACCGTGATGATCTAAGGGCAAATAATAAATATTATATAGCCCAACACTTTTTTTTTTTAAATTTAGAACACCTTCTACTAAGGTACCTTCTTAAAATTCCCACCACTTCTTGGTAATATCAAACAGGGGTCATAGCATTAATATACAGCCAAAGATGACCTTTAATGCCTAATTGTCCTGCTTTTAACCCCTCTCCATCACTGAGATAACACATGTGGCCCATCACTCAGGTACCTGCAGAGCTGGGGACTGAGCCCAAGACTTTATGTATGCTAAGCAGATATCCTACCAACTGAGCTACCTCTCCTGCTTGGTTCTCAATCTTAATTGTGCATAAAATCACTTTTTTGGGGAAGAGAGGTGTGGTTCAAGACAAGGTTTCTTTGTGCAACAGCTCTGGCTGTCCCGGATTTCACTTTGTTGACCAGGCTAGCCTCAAAGTCACAGAGATCTACTTGCCTCTGATTCCCAAGTGCTGGGATTAGTCACTTGATTAGAAAGCAACCATGTTAAAAATCTCAGGATATAGGCATCAGACTTCAGAGTCTCTTTTAGAGTTCCCAGGTGAGTCCCACATGTAGCCAAGGTGGAGATCCACTGGCATTAAGCTAATCATGAAAGACAATCAAGATTTTAATGCATCAGTAGCCCTATACACTTAATGGCCATATGTTTGGTTTTTTTTCTTTCTGTACTTAGGTGTTTTATTTCTTTAAATCTTACTTTAAAATGCATTCTAACCACCGTTTAGAAAGCCATTTAGAGGTCTATAAATAAGTTATCATTTCAGCACTGAAGTTTAATGAGGGAAAAAAAATCCTCTGTAACTTGTACTCTATGAGTTACACTCGTAGAGGAACATTTCACTGGCTGACATACCCAAGCCTACTTTTTTCCCACTGACCAGACAGATGGACGGCCTGAAAGAATGAGAAGGTCAGAATTCATCAAAACAAAAACTTAAAGACAACATCTGTAAAAGCTGAAGCATGTCCTAGCATGTGGAAGGCAGAGGCAGATGGATCTCTCTGAGTTTGAGGCTAGCCTGGTCTACAAATTGAGTTCCAGGACAGTCAGGGAAACAGAGAGAAACCTTGTCTCAACAAAACTAAACAAAAATAAAAAGGAAGCAAACAAACAAAAAGCCGAAGGATGTTCAGAGAAGCATTAGGCAGCACCACAACCTACAGGAGCTAGGGAGAAGAAAAGGGTTGGAGATCACCCAGATGCCACACTCACGTTGACCAGCTCCATACAGTGGACTTTAGTTTGCATTGTAAGCAGGAAAGTCAAGAGTCATCAAATCCCAGAGCCTCAAATTCAGCCCTCTATTTTCTGTTGTCCACTGCCACAACCCTCTTCTGTGGCTCTTAGAGGGAAGCATGAGATACAGAAAGAGCTTCGAGGTGAATAGTTGCTAATTTACAGCCTAGCTCCATCCCTCACTGGCTGTCTTAAGCGCTTACCCGCTTTTGCACACACGAGCTCATCCAATGCAGTGTTCTGAGAGCGTGTGTTACCTCTGTGTTGATTAAGATGACAACAGCTGCAGGAGGTGGTGGTGCACGCCAACAATCCCAGCAGAAGCAGGTAGATCTTTGCAAGAGTTAGAGGCCAGCCTGATCTACGAAGGGAGTCCAGGACAGCCAAAGCTATACAGAGAAGGCCTGTCTCATAAAAACCAAAATCAAACCAATCAAACAAACAAAAAACCAGACTATTCTCCTCAAACCAAGGACTTTGCCTCTTCTACATGGTTTCATCTTCCCAGGGTTCAACCTCTCCCAGCAACCATATTTGACTAGTTTATTTATACAAGAGACAGAGTCAGATAAACACTTTGCTGAGGAAAGAGTAGCCCGCCACCCCATTTGACTACTGTGCTGCGCAGAGGATCACAGCTGAAGAACCTGCCCCTTGGTACTGCTAGACCATAGTCTGTGAACCAAGATCCTTCACTGCATACCTACCTCAGCTTGAGCCACTGGGATCCATGAGGACTGGTCCCAGACTGGCCCTCTTTTTGTTGTTGTTTTGAGACAGGGTTTTTCTGTGTAGCCCTGACTATCCTGGAACTCGCTCTGTAGACCAGGCTGGCCTCAAACTTAAAGAGATTCAACTGCCTCTGACCCGAGTGCTGGGATTAAAGGTGTACACCACCATCGCCCAGCCCAGACTCATCCTCTTAAAGGTAGACTACATTGCTTGCCCTTGACCTGAAGGTGGGGACCATGACTGGAGCGAGGTCACAGGGTTGGAAGTGGACCGAGCATAAACCCCCTTCATCAGCACACCCGTCCTGGGTTGGTTCAAGATGGACTCAGGATCAAGAGGGAAACAGGCAGCTCTTACTGTCTAGACACAGTCCAGCAGAAGGACACGGATGAAATCAATTGAATTTGGTGGTACACACATGTAGTACCATCACGCAGGAGGCTGAGGCAGGAGAATCGCTGTAAGTTGGAGACCAGCCTGGGCTCCAGAGTAAGACCCTGTCTAACAGAGTGTAAGAATGTGTACTTGCCTCCTGGTAAGCCAGTTTGCCTTCTGGTTCATCAATACCATTTCTTAAAACATGAAGTTATGAAAGAATCTCTCAGCGGGCCCTGTTCCTCTGCTCTGTCCAGAGTAGCTTTCCACTGCATAGGCTCACTGGGCCCAGCTGCTAAGGCTCCAGGCCTTTGCCCTGAGATACTGATTACTCAGTTGACTGTAGCTGAACAAATAGCTCCCATAACAACCAGGAAGGCCAAGGCCCCTTCTGAAGTGCCTTTCAGGGAGGCACCCTTATTGTGAGTGAGGCTTTGTGGCTTTCTAGCAAGACCAGAAGAGAGAAAATGGTGGGTATAGGAGGCTGGGAAGAGTTAACAGCTTCTGATATTTTTGTTTGTTTGTTTTTTTAGTTTTTTTTGACACTGAAACCTGTCTGCTGAAGTACAGTGACCTGAGCTCGAGAATAGTAGGTTGGAGAACAGGCAGTACTACCTCAAAAACTAGGGGAGGAGGCAGAGGGCCCATTTAGCCCAGTGGTCCAGTCCCCAGCGAAACCAGGTTTCCCTGATAAAGTTAGAACCAGCCAAACTGGTTCACTGTGCTGAGCTGTATCTCCTTGTTGCCACTCACAGACCGAGAACTTTGAAAGCACCTATCCAAATTCTGCATTTTAAATAGTAGGATTATGCTAAGTGCTAGAGAATGGAAGGTAGAGGGAACAGAATTTGCGAAGAGCCTCAGGCACAGAAGAGGTCCTGCACGTCAAAAGACAGTGAACGATGAACCTTAAATTGTGCAGAGGGAACCAGAGAGGACAGCCTAGAAGGCAGGTGGTCTGGCAGGCATGACCTTCCACACTAAATGCTCTCTAAATGACTTCCTCATTAGAAAACTTGGGGGATTTCAAAATTGAGGTTTCTGAATGTGAAAGAGTATTTGGTTTGTGTGTGTGTGTAATCTGTTGATTAAAATTTGAGTTTATCTACTATCTATGTTCTTTAAATCACCAGAGAAACCTACTTCAAAATAAAGAAAACATTTAAAAAATACTTTATTACATTTATTTGTTTGTTGTATGTGTTAGACTTCTTATTAAAATTTGAATTTATGTATTATCTATATATTTAAACCACCAAAGATAGGAGTTTATTTCAAAAGAAAGAAAAAAATTTTTAAAAAATCAATTACAGTGAAATTACAGCTATTTATTCTGGTGTGTGTGCATGAGCACACATGCGGTGACAAGCCAGTGTAGGTGGAGGTCTGTCCTTCCACCTTATGTAGCCTGCTGACCAAATTCAGGTTGTCATGCTCCAACGGTAAGAGCCTTTACCTGCTGAACATCTTGCCAGCCCAAGAAGAGATTTTTTTTTTTTTTTGAGACAGGGTTTCTCTGCACAGCTCTGATTGTCTGATTGTTCTGGACTCACTCTGTAGACAAGGCTGGCCTGGAACTCATAGATCCACCTGCCCCTGCCTCCCAAGGTGTGTGCCGCCGCACCGGCAAAAACATCTTTTTTAAAAGTTTATTTTCTTTCTCATTTGGTGTCCGTGTGTGAGGGACTTGCAGAGGCCAGGGGAAGGTGTCAGGTCCTCTGGAACTGGAGCTACAAGTGCTTGTGAGCGGGAGCAAACCTGGGTCCTTGGGAAGAGATGTGAGTGCTCTTAACCACTGAACCATCTCCTCAGCTCCTCTCCCAACCTGGAGAAAATGTTTAAAAGGAGAACTTCATTTGTGAAGTTTGGTAACCCACTTGGTCTTAAGTTGGAGATCATTGAGAAAAGTCACCATTCAGTGAAGTACAGTGGGAACCTCATGGAACTGAATAAATAAATCAATACTATCTCCAACACTTTCACCCCATTGAAATGCTAATGAGATCTGTAATTCTCAGAAAGGTGATACAGGCAGCTCAGAGCCCAGCCCTGTAGGGTGACTTCTTAAAGATTGGGAATCAGTCACACCCACGGTGCAGGAACATGTTTCCATCTGTTCTCTGACAAATGTTATCCAAACGGCGTGAGGATTAGCCATGCAGTGAGTTTACCTTCAAGCCCATCCTGTTCTCTCACTGACACACTTGATTTTGATGCTTGATTTTGACTCTGGCTCCCCCCCCTTGTGAACGCCATGTTGGCTCATTGCAATGAAGAAACACTGGTCCTTTTATACTTTCAGGTCTGTACAAATGCAACATTGTTTATTTGCCAAATCCCTGAGAGACTCTAAGAACTAATTAATCTATTAAAGCTTCTCTTGGAAAAAAATCAAGCCTTTCAGATGGGAAACCTGGGTGGGTATTACAGGATGTTTTGCAATGGGTCCGGCCAGATGGCTTCGAACAGTTCGGACGGCTCTGCTCCGCATGCCTGGAGGTTCATCAAGCTGAGAGAGGCAAGCTCCGAACACAGAAGAGAAAGCAGCTGTTTGGGGGGAGGGGGGTAGCACACAGGACAGGGGCTGGCAGTCTCCGCCCCAGCCAGTGACCATTGTCCTCAGCTGTGGAGCAGTAGGCCAAGGTCTGTAGACCTCTCCTAGAACAGAGGAGGGAAAGCATCAGCAGGCAGGACCTCAGAATCCCTGTGACCTTCTGGAGGCCACTGCTGAAGGAAAGAAGACCCGGGTGATGCTCTACTGCCTGAGACTGACAGTTAGTCTAGTGGGGTAGGCTCGGTTTTGTTTATTTGTTTATTATTTTTTGTTTTCCTTTGAGACAAAGTCTCACTGTGTAGCTCTGGCCTAGAACTTGTTATGTAGACTAGGCTGGCCTGAAATTCACAGAGATCTACCTGCCTCTGTCTCCTAAATTTTGGCATTAAAGGAATGTGTGTCAGACCAGGCTTATTTTTGAGACAAGGTTTTCCAGCCCAGGCTGGCTTGAATTTGCTATCTAGCCAAGAATGAGCATGAACTTCTGGTCCTTCTACCTTTCTCTCCTGAGCCCTGGGTTTACAGGCACTGTATCCGCATGCTAGGGTTAATGCAGTCCTAAGATCAAACCCATGCCCCTACATTCTAGGTAAGCACTCTACCAGTTTATTCTGAACGTGAAGCTCTAGTCTTCCTTGTTTTCCCCAAACCTTAAGGGCACAAGAATCCTGGAAGGTCTCTCCCTTTCAAGCCTCGAGAGGGACAAAGAAATAGCCAGCCAGATCAGCCAGCTCAATCAAAATGATGATGACGGTGATGATGGCCATGATGATGATAATGGTCACGATGCTGGAAAAGACAGAAAGCAGGGAAGCGCCGCACATGCTCGTCTCTGCAGAGTAAGAAAGCTGCCCTGCAGAGAAACTCCCAGTGGCAGCTGCATGGAAAGGTACAAAGCTCTTCCAACGACCTAGATTATATGGTTTGGGTCTCTTTAGGCATCCAAGTGCAAATGCTGAATTACCTAGTAATCTCCTGATTGCTATAAAATGGGCCCAGTGTGTAAGAGATGTCAGGGAGAGCACTGCTCATGAGCTCTGCCCGAGGTTCTTTCTGCAGTGGTGAACTAGCTGCACCCCATCTGCACTGCCTCATACAGCACCCCCAGACACGAGTGGCTGCTGCACACCAGAATTCTGTCTTGGGGAACACTGAATGGAAGTTCATATTTTTGTTTAATTTAAGAGAAAGCAATAAGGCTGGAGAGATGGCTCAGGGGTTAAGAGTACTTCCCGAGGCCGCAGATTTGATTACCAACACCCACACGGTGGCTCACAGCTGTCTATCACTCCACTTCCAAGCAATCTGACACCCTCTCCTGGCTTCTAAGGCTTGCAATTGTTGCACAGACATACATGCAGGCAAAGCATATGATAAAAAAAAAATGTAAATAAAAGAAAAGAATTTTAAAGGGAGAGGATAATGGGTAGGGCGAATATGATCAAAGCACCTTACATGCATGATGGTAATGTGACACAGAAACTCATTACTAATCTATACTACTAATTATAAATTTAAAAAACAGCTTATTTCCATTACATAAATAGCCAGCTGTGGAGGTGGCATGTAACTATAATTCCAGCACCTGGGAGGCAGAGGCAAGAGGGTTGCTGCAAGTTAAGGTTACTTTTGTGAGTTCCGACCTTGTCCCCCAAAGTTGCCCCTCCTCCCAGGTGCCTCCTTAATTAATTGATGGTCATAGGTGGTGAGCGAACGTCACACTCATGCAGCAAGACATCTGCTTGTATTGTGATGCTTCAGAAGAGCCAAACAGCATTTTTATCTCTTCCTAGCTTCTCCTTATTCTTGCATCTTGTCATTCCAGCCTCTTTGCTCCCGGCAGCTCCGTTACTGAGGCCTCTCTTCACTTAACTGGACTGCACAGCCTCTCCTCACTTTACCAGACCACACTGGCCAGGCTTCCGTAGGAAGACACATTGTGCTATCTGCATCCAAAAGACTGCCTCTGAGCAGGATGAGGTTGGCACGCACCGCTGAAGTGAAGTGTGAGATTCCAAACTGCTAATTTGCTAAAATAATTTGGGAAAGTGCTACTTAAAACCCTGACAGGAGAGGAGGCAGCACTTCTGAGATTTGTGGGAGGCCAAAGTCCAGGCCCCTGGAGGTCATGTTTGCTAATCGCCCCAGTGGCTGCTAGCCACAGATCATTTATTTCTCTCTTGGCCCAGGAAGCCAGCCGTATTCGCTGACAGTTTCCTTCCACTACTCAAGCTAAACTTTGATTTTTTTTTTTTTTTGAGACAGGGTTTCTCTGTGTAGCTTTCACTGTCCCAGACTAACTTTGTAGATCAGACTGGCCTCAAACTCACAGTGATCCACCTGTCTCTGCCTCCTGTGTGCTGGGATTAAAGGCATGTGCCACTGTGCCCAGCTAAAATGTGTCTCTCAGGCTGGCCTCGAACTCCAGATCCTCCTGCTTCTGCTTCTTTCAGCAAATCCTACCAGCCTGCACCACCAAAACCTGCGTGTTTGATTTTCTTTATCAACTAGAAATTTGGGGATCATAATCTGCCTCTGCCCTGAGGATTCACAGAAAATTTTCATGATTGTCTTCAAAACCCAGGCTGGCTTTCTCATACATAGGCCCAAAGGAGACGAGAGGCCTAGAAGCAATGGGGACTGTATTCTAGACTACTGCCCAGCCACCTACAGCTGGTCAGATTAGGGCTGAGCAATGCCCCCACAGCAGCCAATTCCATCAGCTGATCGTGACTTGGCACAAAAGAATGTCTCCTTTTTATTTCACAGGCATCCCCTCTAGACCCTAAGCTGGGAGCAGGGACAATTGACATGAAATAATAGTTGGAGATAAGAGGGCGACAGCCAAATATAACAGTTTAGGAGGCTCTGGGCCTGCGCTAGCTGGGTCTTATGTCAACTTAACCCAAGGCTGGGTCATCTGGAAAGAAGGCATCTCAATGGAGAAAAATGCTTCCATAAAACTGGCCTGCAGACAAGTCTGTGAGGGCATTGTCTTGATAGATGTGCCCCCCGCCCCCAGGCAGGTGGTCCTGTAGTGTATAAGAAAGCAAACAGACCAAGCCATAGAAAGCAAGCCAAGAAGTAGCTCTCCTCCAAAGGCCTCAGCTTTAGCCTCCAGGTTCTTGCCTTCAGTCCCTGCCCTGACTTTCCTCAGTGCTGGGTTGTGTCCTCCCCAAGTTGTTCATGGTCATGGTATGTCATTACAGCTACAGAAACCCGAACCAAGATAGGGCCAGAGGCTGATTTTGTATAAATTGGATAGGGCCTGAGACTTTGTACTTTTTAAATCCCTCAGGTAATTGAAGCATCCGACTATCCACCTAATTTAATTTCATATATACTTAATCACTCTGAACAGGACCCTTCTACATTGTCTCGTGTCTCCTACTTGAAGCTTTATCATCTAATTCAGCCTGTGCTGTGCTATTGATGAGTGGTACTTGGTAATTCAGGGTCACCTTCTTGCTATTTAGTAGTTCCTTTGGCAGATTGCTAGCACAGGGGTCACTAAACCATAGAGGTAATTATCTTTCTGTTTACTGCTGCGCGTTGCCATATGTATATGTATATGTATATGTATATGTATATGTATATATAGTGTGATTGATTAACTGGGCATGTCAGTTTCACCCCAGCATCATCAGCACTGGGAATACCGTCTGGTGGTTAAGGAGATGGCTCAATGAGAAAGCATTTGCCTTGAATATGTAAGATCCCCAGTGCTGATGTAAAAAGAAGAAAGAAAAAGGAACCAGGCACATGGCGCCTTATACACATAATACTCGAATTCCAAAGGCCGAGGCTGGATGAATTCAAGGCCAGCCTGGGCTATATAGCAACAGCCTGTCTCAAGAGCAAAATAAAATAAAATAAAAAAGCAAAACAAAACAAAAACAATACAAGCTGGTGCAAACTTGTCATCTCAGCCACTTCAGAAATAGAAATAGTTCAAGGCCAGTCTGGGCAAATTAATGAAACTTTGATTAAAAATAAAAAAAACTAAAAGAGGGCTGGGATATAGTTTAAGTGTGGGCCTTTCCTAGCATGTCTAAGGCCCTGGGTTCAGTCTTTACACTGAAAAACAAAAATAAAAACAAATAAAAAAAAAAGCAACAAGCAAGGCTACCAAACGGCATGTCAGAAACAACCTCATTTGTATTTAGTACTTTTTTTTTCCAAGACAGGGTTTCTCTGTGTAGCCTTGGCTATCCTGGATTCACTTTGTAGACCAGGCTGGCCTCAGACTCACAGAGATCTACCTGTCTCTGTCTCCCAGAGTACTGGGATTAAAACCATGCTTGGCTATTTGTATTTAGTATTTTTTAAAAAAAGGAAAGAAATAATAAACACACACACCTTATTACCATTTATTTGTTTTTCTCAACCCTCACTGCCAACAGAATATGTGTCCAAAGGCAAGATTGTCAATCCACATAGGCCGTTCTTCATTGGTTTAAAGTTACAGAATATGGGCTGGAGAGACCGTTCAGTGATTGAGTAGTGGTTGCTCTTCCAGAGAACCTGGGTTTGATTCCAACACACACATGACAGCTAACAGGGCATCTTATGCCCTCCTCTGTTCCCTGAGGGCACTGTATCACTTTGTGCACAGGCACACATGCAGCCAAAATACCCATATTCATAAAACAGCAAAGCTTTCTACATTTATGTTGTGAGCCTAGACTTTAACGACTGAGCCATCTCTCCAGCCCAGCAAAGCTTTTTAAAAGTTAGAGAATAATATATTAGACTAACACATATAATTAGACTACCCTTTGTCCTATACTGTTGTGTTTTATTATATTTATTTCCAAATGTGTGTTTAATATTTTCACAGCACAGGCGGGTGTAGTGGTTCACGAGCGTAATCTCAGCTCTCAGGAGGCAGAGGCAGGTGGATCTCTGTGAGTTTGTGGACAGCCTGGTCTACAAAGTGAGTCTGGGACAGCCAAGGCTACGCAGAAACCCTGTCTCAAAAAACCAAAACCAAAACAACACCCCACCCCCCAAAAAACCAAAACAAATGTTGACAGTATACTTTTTTTGTTTGACTTAAAGAAGGCTATTTTCATTGTCCTGGCAACAGGCAAAGACACCCCTCGTTTGTGGCATTGTTCTTATATTAGTCAGGGCAGAGCAGATGACAGTCCTTTGTTCATCCTAGCTTAATGCCTGGCTTGATGGCCAAAGCTGTTTTATGTCTAGGACTCATAAAAATCAAACCAAATCAAATCAGATCCAGGCAGCACAGCACAGGAGGAGGAAGATGGAGACCTGCTGACCGCCATGCCACCCACAGACCTGTCCTCTACCTCCAGCACATGGCACAGGCGAGCCATAGATGCCTGCTTTTCACCTCTCCATGCAGAAGAGACTGAGGCTATCAGCCAGGGGCTTGCCAGTCACATGCCCACATGCCCAGCCTGCAGTGGGAGCCACCACGGTGTGCATGTATGTGGTGATCACATGGGGAAGGGAAAAAGAAGTGAAGCAACTTGAGCATTGTGAAGAGAGATGGAACTGGAGACCTGAGGGTGGAGAGAAGTAGCACGTTAGGAGTGCCCAGTGCCACCACCTGGGGCCATGGTGAGGTCCCAGCCTGAGCTGCTGCTGAGTGAGGTCCGTGTCTGGGTCCTTGGCTATGCAGCTGTGGAGGTCGCTTTTGATTTCCATGGCTCATATTACCACTACAGGACACAGGGACTCCCTGGGGCATCCCTGCAGGGGACCATGTGGATGTCCACAGTCTAGCATAATTGACCTCCCTCCTCACTGGCTGTGGCTCTGGAGAGCTGGCCCCATTTCTCACTGCTGGCAGCACTTGGGACAGCCAAGGCCCTGTGCTTCACCTGGGCAGCACAGTAGTAGTCGAGGGGGTTCAGAGGAAGAGGGTGAGCCAGCCCCGAGGACAGAGTGAGGGAGAGCTGGCCCCGTCACTGTGAGTCGAGTCGGTGTGGGTGCAGAAGTAATGCCCTCTCCCCACCTCACCCCTCTCCAGCTTCAGCAGTGTGGAGAACTGGCCCTGAGGTCATGAGAGTGGGTCAGCTGGCCCTGCCCCTCACCACATGAAGCACGCTGGTCTGGCATAAGGTGGCATGGGTGTGGGGTGATGACTTTTCCCTCGCCCCCTCGCCCCCTCACCATCTGTAGTAGTTGAGAGAGCTGGCCCTGGGGTCATGAAAGCAGGAGAGCTAGCCCTGTCCCCTCACTGTAGTATTTGGAAGAGCAGCTCTGCACCTCACCTGGGCAATACAGTGAAGTTGGCCCTGATGACGAAGGCACAGGTGAGCCACCAAGGGAATGAGATTGGGGGAGCTGTCCCAACCCCTCTCAGGCTGCAATGCTTGGGAGAATGGGCCCCAAACGTTGACTGAGCGGCACAGTGGAGCTGGCTCGGGAGGCGTGGGTGCTGGTACGCTGGCTCAGTGGGTGTGTGAGCAAGGGAACTGACCCTGCCTCCTGCAGATGGTGGCATTGGGTGGCCTAGTCAGAGCAGTGTTGGAGAGCTTGCCCAGGTGGTGCAGATAAGGGAGATCTGGCACAGTGAACAGCTCAGCTACCACCCAGGCCCAGATCCAGTCTCTGAGTTGGCCCACCCGAAAATCTATATTATCTATGAAGAGCTGGGACACATAGAGGGGCCAGTCCTGCTGATCCAAAGCTGCAAGGGATCTCCATGACACAGGGAAGCAACGGGATGACCTGGAGGAGTCCTGGAGCATACAATATTGATGGTGTCACAGAGGCCAGATTGATGACTCATTGAAATGAACTTTTGTAAGTGAAGATGGGATATACTGAGACACACTGTGACAGCTTTGTTTTTGTTGTTGCTGTTTGTGTGTTTTATTTGGGGGTGGTTGCAAGGGTGAAGGGTGGATATGAGGAGATAGGGAGATGAGCAGGATTGAGGGACACGATGTGAAACTCACAAGGAATCAATAAAAAATTTTAAAAATATTTTCTTAAAACTATGTATGAATGAAATATTTGAAAAGTGGTACAGTTGGCTCTCATAGACACAGGTTTTGGTTTTTTTTAATCAAAAGATTTAACCAGTTTAGGATAAAATATACTCAGAGAGGGTGCACAGTGCATGCTTAGCACAAATAAGGCCCTGGGTTTTACCTCAGTATCCCAAAAGGTGTTTTTTATTTTCAGGAAAAAGAATGTGTACCTTGCTTAACATGTGTTAAACATTGTTTCTTGTCATTATTCAGTATAATAACTACTCACACGGTACTTACACTTTATTAGGTATTATGGTACCATTTAGGGATGATATTGTAGGGAGGATGTGTGGCTTGGCTGTAGTGTTATAATGTTTTGAATTTTAGGTATTTTTTCCCCGAGTCAGGGTCTCTCTGTGTAGCCTGGACTCGCTTTACAGACCAGGCTTGCCTCAAACTCTCAGAGATTCACCTACTTCTGCCTCCCTGAGTGCTAGGATTACAGGCATGTACCACCACACCCAGCTTATCTTTTTTTTTTTTTTTTAAGGGCATGTGAGTGTTTTGTCTATATGCATCACCTGGATGCCTGACTCTCTTGGAAGCCAGTATTGGGCATCAGTTCCCCTGGTACAGAGTTACAGACAGTTGTGAGCAGCCGTGTGGGTTCTGAGAAGCAAACTCTGGCCCTCTGTAAGCAGTTAAATGTTTCTTGACTGCTGAGCCATTTCTCTCACCCTGATATATATATATATATACATACACACATATGTATTCTTCATATATATGCACACACGCATATATATATTTACACTCTGGGTGTTAATTTCTTAGAAAGCATATATTTGCAAACATCTCTCTTCTTCTCTAGGCTGTCTTTTCAAATCATTTGTTACACAAAAGTTTATCATCTTAATGTGGTCTACTTTCTCGTTCTCTGGTTGCTATTTTTAGCATGTGCTTCTGGTATCATACACAGGAAATCACTGCCAAATCTGGTGTCAAGAACATCTCCTGCTGATGTGTTTTCTCCCAAGGCTTAGTGTTTGCATTTAGACCACTGACTCATTTGAAGTCCGTTTTCGCGTATGGTGTTAGGTACAGATAGAACCATCTTCCCAGCATAGTTTGTTGAGAGTCACACTGTCCCTTTCGCATTGAGTGATCCTGGCACCCTTCTCGGAGAAGGGCTTCAAACATGGCTCTGAGGGACTTGAGGTGAGAAGGAAAGTCTGCAATAGTGCAGGCTGCAGTCCTCTCTAAAGCATGCATTGTCTCCTTCCCAGAGCCAGAAGGGTGGGAAGGGACCCCTGGCAGCACCTCCCAGGTAGTAGAGGCCTCAGGCAGTACCCAAGGGCTGCTGTGCTAGGCTAGGTTGCTCCCTCTGGATGCCAGCCCAGCCTGGCTTGGGACTGCCCAGACCGGTTTGTAGGCTTCTGTTCCTTGGAGCTGGCTCAGTTAGCCACAGCCTACAATGTACACCATCTCCCCCACCCCCCACGTGCATGCTCTTTCTCTTTCTTTGTGCCCCCCCCTTAACTATATATTTCTTCCCTTTCTTAATTCTTTTCACTCAACCCCTGTGTAGCTGGTTCTTACAGAACCAAGGTCCTGAGATGCTGATCTTTGGGCTGGCTTGCCTATGTGTGTGCCCTCTCTCCTCCCCTGGGCCTACTGCCAGGCTAGTCAGGCTCCAACCCAGAAGGCTCCTCTGTTTTTAATGGATATAAAATTATCGATAATAACACAACCAGTAACGCTAACAATAACAATTCCCATTTATTGGGTACTTACCAAACATAGTTTACATGCCTCGCATGGTTAACTACCCACAGCAGACCCGGGCGGTCACTATTATTATCATACTCCTGTAACAGACAAGAAACTGAGTCGAAAGGGTTCACACTCTGTGCTCAAGGTCACACAGCCAGTGAGTGGCAATCAGGATTCATATATTGCCGGCTGCTACTGCTTCTGGCCCAGACTCTGATGCCCACCCTCACTGCCTCACATTGGAAACAGCTCTGTTTGAGAGCCACTGTGTGTGTGTAAATTAGGGGGGGGAAAGCCTTACCAAGGATAAGTGCCTAGACTTTTTAGTCCCCTAGGCATTGATGGTCTCTAGACAGGGGGGGGGGGGGAAGGACGGGGAGGGGGTATGAACAGCTAGGGAACAGACAGAATCGTTAGCCAACAACTGAAATCAACTGAAAATTTTGGAACACAACACCCCACCACTCACAGGCTGGGCTTGATTCCCTCCCCCTCCCCTCCCCGCTGGCTAGGCTCACTGATACTGCCTTTGAGGCAGGTTCAAGCCTGCCCATTCTGAAGGAATTTCCTCCAGAGGCCTGTACCCAGCAGGGAATAAAGACATAAGGAGAGGAGCTTCCCTTGCACAGCCCTGCTTCTGCTTTGATTTCTATTGTGGTGATAAACACCAAGACCAAAAGCTACTTGGAAAAGAAAGGGTTTATTTCCTCTTACATTTTACAATTCATTATGAAAGGAAGTCAGCAGGAACCTAAGGCAGGAATCTGGAGACAGGAACTAAAGCAGATGCCAGGAAGAAATGCTATTTACTGGCTTACTGTCCTTGGCTTTGTTTGCTTCTTTCTTTCTTTTCTTTTCTTTTCTTTCTTTCTTTCTTTCTTTCTTTCTTTCTTTCTTTCTTTCTTTCTTTCTTTCTTTCTTTCTGTTTGTGGGTTTTTGGTTTTTGTTTTGGTTGTTTTTGAGACAGAGTCTCAGAATGTGGTCCTGGCTGTCCTGGAACTCACTCTGTAGGCTAGGCTAGCCTCAAACTCAGAGAGATCCACCTGCTTCTGCCTCCACAGTGCTGGGATTAAAGGTGTGCAGCACTGTAACCCGGCATTGGCTTTCTTATATAGGACTACATACACAGGAGTGACACCACCTGCAATGTTCTGGGCCTTCCCGTATCAATCATTAATCAAGAAAATGTCCTTCAAACTTGCCTACAGGACAATATAAATGGATGTATCTTCTCAGTTGAGGTTCCCTCTTCCCAATGACTCTAGCTTGTGTTGTGTTGACAAAAAACCTAATTACCCAAGTCCTGTTGATCTGGGTAGAAACAGTGTGGCAGCTACCGAGGAGGAGGATACAGAGTCGCCTTATACCTGCCTCCCTTGAAGGATATGCATCACCCTGAGCTGGTAGTGTGGGGGGGCTCCTCCTTCTTTCTCTGCACTAGCTCAAGCCTCACACTCTGTGACTGCTGAACCTGCTCCCTGTTAGCACAGAATGATGGCCTGGGCTAATCTACATGCATAGGGGATGCATATGTACATGGTACTGACAATGAACAGAGTCAGAAAGGACTTGACAGAATAGACTCACCTGGATCCCCAAAGGTAAACTAGAATTTACTGTGGGAAAAAGAGAAACTGTATTTGAGAGGGCCCAGATTCACATATAAGGGTTGGGAAGGAATCTTAGTGTGACTGAAAAGCAATAATTTAGAGTTTAGGATGGGGGTGAATGTGAATGGCAGAGCCACATCCATAGCAGCAGCATCAGACTAAGAAGCCCTTTCCTCATCTAAAGACAGGCCTCCAAAGATGGTGTGAGTCCTGTCTTAAACTGTGTTCAGTCTCCCTGGGAAATCCAGCCCTGTTAAAATTCTCATGTGGCTTTTGTCCAGTAGGCTACATCAGGCCAGGTCCCCCTTCCAGGCTACCACAGCTCTGCCATCTTTACTGGTGTTCCCTGTACTAGCCTTGTTGCATGGTTGTAAGTAGGACACTGGCTCGGTCCATTTCTTTGGGGGATGGACAATGGATAAATTAGAGGGGAGAGAGGGCAGGGAGGAGTCCAGTGGTCCAGGAGATCAAGCAAAGGTGTTGAAAAATGCTGGGGGTTGGGGAGACAGAGATTGGAGAATGAGGGAAGAAGGAGAGATGAATGTTTCTAGCTTACCTTCACTTGTTGACAGAAAGGCTATGCCCAACTCCCCACAGCAGCAAGGACTCCTGCCCACCTCTCAGCTCTTCTTAAGAGGAGAGAGTGTTAATCTGATGGGTTGGATGCCAGCACCAGGGTGAGGCCAAGTTTACCTGTGAGCTGGGTCACTGAGCGTAAAGGAAAAATGGCACTCAAGAATGTGGCTCTCCATTCCTCACACCCACACCTAAATACATTCACCTCTGCTCCTCTAGGAGCCACTGATTTGAGGAAGAAACAGCCCAAAGCTAAGGAAAGGCAGGACACTGGAGAAGGGAACCGGGCAGATGCAGCCAAACAGTACAGTGTATCTGGTTGCTGCAGCCCACAGTTACTTTGTCCCTTGGGAAGCCCAAGGGCAGAGCAGGGAGTGACAGGGCAAGGCTGTCCTGCAGTGGCTCCCACTTAGTCTCAACAGAATGCCGGCTTTTATTTCTAACCACTTAGACAAAAGCGAAAACAAGGCTGGAAAGATGAAGGGCGGGTCTTTTCAGAGCAGGAGCCAAAGAAAGAGTGGTGCCTTCCAGGCCAGAAACTGGCTCTGGGGAGCAAAGAACTGGGCCCCTGTCCCCTCCCTATGAGTCAGTTCAGGAGGAGCTGGGTGTGGCTCCTGGAAGAGGCTGGTTTCTGTAGAGAGAGGCCACTAGGGAGGGAAGGAGGCCCAGACACACAGCTGTGGGACTGACCGGCTCCCAAGCCCCGCCTGCCTGCCTGGGCTTGGTAGTTTGTGTGATCTGGGGCACCGCTCTTGCTCTGAGCCCTAGTTCCCTCAGTAGACAGCTCCCTATTGGGATGGGGGAGGGGTGGGAAGGGTAATTAAGCCTGGCAATAAGTGGCAGCCGTTAATAAGCCGTAAATCCCTTCGGGAATACAGAGGTGTTATCCTTTCTCTTAGTCCCTTGGGAATGAAGAACAGGGAATCTCTGATAAGCATCTGTCAGTATCCAGCCCCATCCACTTGTAGCTTGTCTTCCAGCTTCAACAAACACCATTGCTGGCCCCCAACCCCTCCTTTTTGGAAAACCACCCCTTCCACTTTGTTACTTTTAAAAATGTAAATGTATCAGCCTTGTCGATTTTCTTATGTTTTGTTTTTTTGTAGTCCTGGCTGTCCTGAAACTCACTATGTAGACTAGGTTGGACTTGAACTCACAGAGATTCACCTGCCTGTGCCTCCGAAGTGCTGGGATTAAAGATTCATGCCACTACTGCCACGCTAGCCTTGTAAATATTAAAATCAAAACCATGCCCCAAACCTTTGCCTAATCTCTGAGCCCCATGGAGGTGCTCTCCTAGGCTTACATTTCTAAGCAGCTTTGCAGGTCACAGGGCCTTTGTTATCTGTTCGGCCATACCTCAATGTCATAAAAAAAAACAAAAACATAATACACTTGCTGGATTATTTGCCCATTTTACAAAGGAAAGAAGTGTCTGACCAGAAATATCAGGAAGTTCCTGGTCTGTTTTTAGAGCTTTCCTTGCCCTCCTTTGATGCCAAGATGTTTGAGTGGTCTGGATCTACCATCTGCACTCCCAGTCTCTAGCAATTTCCCAGTGCTCAGTGGTCATGTTAAGATGCCTCACTGAGAAAGTCTGATAACCTAAGTGTAGTCCCTGGAACCTATAAGGTAGCAGGAGAGAATCAACTCCCCCTAAAGTCGTGCTCTGACTTCCACACGAATGTTGTGGCATCTGTACTAGTGCGAGTGTGCATGCTTGCATACACACACGCACACACACTTTTTTTTTTTCAAGACAAGGTTTCTCTGTACAGCCCTGGCTGTCCTGGACTCGGTTTGTAGAGCAGGCTGGTCTTGAGCTCACAGACATCCCCCTGCCTCTGCCTCCGGAGTGCTGGGATTCCAGGTGTGCCCATTGCACCCAGCTCTGCTAGATGGCTTTTAAAGGTGTGTTTTGTTTGCTTTTGCTTGGTTGGGGCTGAGGAAATGACCGTAGGTAGGAGTGACTGCTGCATAGCGTGAAGACCTGAGTTTGGATCTTAAGTCTGGGCTCAGCAGCACACGTCTGTAATGCCACTTTTGGGGCTGGCATGGGGCAGGAGGTAGACAGATCCTGGCGGCTTGCTGCTCAGCCAGCTTAGCTGAAAAACACCAAGCCTCAGGATCAGCAAGAGGCCCTGTCTCAAGGGAAAAAGATGGGGTGAAAAAGCAGGATGCTTGATGTCCCTCTCTGGCTTCTTCTACATGTACGTGCATGGTGTTTGCACAACATGTGCCCCCCCATGCATACACCACACACACACACATGAACACCACACACACCATGTGCACACACTCCCCCCACTACCACACCATGCATGCAAACACACACCATGCACTCCTCCCCCATCTCTACTGCTGCTGAAAGTTCTATTGGACAGAATTGATTTTAGTCTAATAGTTGGAAAAGAAACAAAGGCATAAAGTTTTCTAAGATGGAGTAAATGTTGTGTAGCTATTTTCTGTAGAACTAAAACGCTCCCTCCTGGAGGGAGAAGGGCACCTCCTAAGACTCAGAAAGCTAAGGCAACTTTACAAGGCTTCTGCACTCATATGCAGGAAACAGTTGCTGGAGGCTGGGGCTGGGTGGCATTTCTGAGTTGTTAGCTGTGCTGAGCTGTCTTTCAGTGATGCAGCTGCCTTTGAATCCCCTGTAACGAATCCTAATAAACTCAGTGGTCTACTAAGCTAGCCTTGGGAGGAATCATTTCCTTTAGTCTATCTTCAGTATCTTTTCTAGGATGAAAGATACTCATTTATGTCTTCCCAGCAAGTCACACATCAGCAAGGGACCGGAGAGCTCACCAGAGATGTCTGGTAGGAGTGAGCCTAGTTTGGATGACCCAAAGGCAGGGTGTATTGAAGACGGAGGCAGGGAGGCCCCAGGATGAGCAGGCACTATAATAGATGCCCTCTCTCACTCTCTGTGTTTCTTGGATTTGGCTAGAGGAACCATCCTATCAGAGCCCTGGGTATTTCCCCAATGCAGTATACATAACCTTCAGGGAAGAAACAGCTCCTCTGTTAGGGTATCCACAGTCAGGCTGCCAGCAGGCAAAGATGTGACCTCTTATGTCTAGACCAAGGGCTAGATAGTGGGTGTTTGTAGTGGGGATCCAGGGCTTAGATGTTGAGGCAGAGGTCCCAAAATGATGTGGAGCAAAAGGAAAAGACTGGCTAAGAACAGATTCAGGACTCAGTTGCAGACCTCTGGGTCCTTTTGTCCCTTCTACTTCTGGATTAAGATCTGAAGTTGCTTATAACTGCTCATTCAGTTCTTCACAGTTCAGTGACTGGAGTTGCTAATTATTTGCACGGAGCCAAGTCCTTACAAGAAGCAAGAAACAGAATACATATTGAAAGTAATGTTTATGTCCTATGCTCAAGAAATTCAGAGGAGCAAAAAGAAGACCCAACACTCAGGACACCATCCCAATCATGAGCCCTTAAATTGTGTTATGTGATTTATATACTTGTATATTTATCTCTTATTCTACCACCATCTTCGTTTTCTTCAAACTGTGAATTGCAGGGGGCAGGTCAAGCTGCAGGCCATGGCCAGTTCTAGGTAGTTAGAACGAATTGTCATCAAAAGTCTGTGTTTCCCGTCTCTCTTGACTCTGCCTCCCTGTATGCTGGCACCATCCTCAGGCTTTCTCCACATGATGTCAAAGTGGCCTATAAGAAGCAGTGCAAAGCCAACAGATGCTTCAGCAGTTTCAATGGACAGAGATTGCTGTGCGAGCTCCAGCGCTAACCTCCATTGGCCTGTAGTGGGTCAGTGACAAGGCTCTGGGGAACGGGGACGCATGTAGCCCTGTGGTTAACCAGGCCTGCTCATGTGTCCCATACCTGAGGCAGAAGACGGACTCAGCCTCTTCTAAACCAGTGGTTCTCAGTTTATGGACCATGACCCCCAATAGAGGTCACATATCAGATATTCTGCATATCAGAAATTTACATCACGATTCACAATGATAGCAAAATTATACAGTTATGAAGAGCAACAGAATAATTTTATGCTTGGGGTCACTACAACATAAGGAACTGTATTAAAGAGCAATAGCATTAGGAAGGTTGAGAACCAGTATTCTAGACCTTTATGCCTTGAAAGATTAATCTGACATGTGGGTGCTGGGGAGAGAACTTGGTAAAGTGCTGGCTTGTATTGCAAGCATAGGACCTGAGTTTGATTCCCAGAAGAATTTAAAGAGAGTTAAGAAGCCAGCAGTGGTAGCAAACACTGGTAACTCCAGTCTTGGGGAGGTGGTAAAAGGTGGATTCCTTGGCTTCGCTGGCCTAGCCCAATCAAAAAGTTGCAGGACAATGAGACAGTGTTTCAAGCAGACATTGTCTGAGAAATGACATTCTGAAGTGGATCTCTGACAAGTATTCGAATATGCACAACCCAGGCTCCCATGAAAGATGAAGCTGGTAAGTATGGGACATTTGCAAAAAGATTTTGTATCACATAATAACCTCAAGGAATGTTATATAAAGAACAAAATTACCAAGAAATAAGTAGGAACACACATTAAAGTGTAGTCTTGTTCTTTTGGGGAGGGAAAGAAGCCCAGTGGGATTCAAGCACAATTTTATTGAGCCTCAATCCAGGAAAGAAAGGATTGGGTCAAATGGTACATTTCTATACGTTCTTTAGAAAAAAAAAAGGCTAAAGATTATTTAATTAACGATATGATGACACTGGAGGGGGGATGCAGACAGAAAATGTCAAGGTTTGTTGACAGCACACCGGAAGCGCAGTGGAACGTGTTTGTGAACCGAGGCAATGGACAGAGGGTAACAAATGAGCTGAAAGGTGGAGATGGCAAGGAGGCTGTGGGCCTGAGCCTGTCAGGAGCAGGAGTGGGGTCGAGTTGTGTCCACCCCTGGAAATCTCATCCTGAGAGCGGGAGGAGTGGACCGCTCCAAGCATGGTGGCACAGGCCTGTGATCCAAGCGCTGGGGAGGTTGAGAAGACCTTCAGGTCTTACTTGTCACTCAGGCTATCTAAAGCAGTGAACATCACATTTAGTCAGACAGCCTGTCTCAAAAATTAGGTAGAGAGTGATCCATCACCAACCCCTGGCTTCTGCATGCACACACATGTACACCCACAAACACACACACACACACTCAGGCAGGCAGCTCTGGCTGACTCCTGTTACTCAGAAAGGGGGTCTAAGAAAAGACTTAAAATCTTTGAGGGGCTGATTGTATATTTTAGATGAAATAGTTAGGAACTTTAGGGTCTGAAGACAACAGCTGAGCAAGGGCAGCTTTTGGAACATACAGTCCTGTAAAATCCAAGTTTGCTCATTAAGTGTTGAAATTCTGAGGTTGAACCATTGTTACAGTGATGCCTGGTTTTATCTCTCTTCCATGTAAGGGTTACATGAGATGAGATCTGTTAGGGGTAGGGCCTGACATACTGGAATCCTTATGCAATTCAGAATGACACAGTAGCCATTGGATCTGAATGGAGTCACATATGGGAGTCTAGGCTCTATTCACCTTCATTTTAAGAGGAAATCACAACGTGTACCCTATAGAACCACTAGGAAGAGGAAGTGGGGTCTTGTGGACATTCAGCAAGCATTTGATGGGTGCTTACTACTTACCAGTCCACGGTAGGTGCTAGATGGGGGGAAACGGATGAGTAAAGAAAAGTCTTGGATTAATGGAGCCTGGAGAGAGGCTCTGCATAAACACACACCCAGATGATGCTCACAAGATGGGCGGCTTTGAAAGTTGCAATGTTCTGAAGTGACATAACATAGTGCACCTGCCTTACTTCCTACTTGGCTGACATAAAGAAACACAGATACTTTGGCTTAAAACAACATGAAAGTGTTAATTTTACCATTCTGGAGTCTGAGGTGGATCATACAGGCTGAAGTCAATGTTGCATTTCTTATAGACTTTCTTGCTTCTAGAGCACTGCTTCTAGAGCAGTGCTTCTCAACCTTCCTAACGCAGCGACCCTTTAATACAGTTCCTTATGTTGTAGTGGCCCCCAATCATAAAATTATTTTCATTGTTACTTCATAACAGTAATTTTGCTACCGTTATGAGTTGTAATATAAATGGCTGATATGCAACTCCAAGCCAGGAAGGTGGAGCAACCCACAGGTTGAGAACCATTGTTCTAGCATGTGCCTGCATCCCTTAGCTTCTGGTCCCTTAATTTGACAGCCGTAGTCTTTGTCACAGCCCCTTCTCTCACTCTGACCCTTCTGTCCCCCAGTAACGTCCCCTTTGATTCCACTGGTTATAATAGTGAGTTAATACCTCCAACTCAACCTTTCTAACTCAATCATAGAACAAAGCTCCTTTTGCCACCTATGGTGAAACACAACATTGCAAATGTAAAACACAAAGGTGGGCATCTTTGAGTGGCTATTACTCATTCTACTGCAGCGTTCCTGGGGATGTCTTCAGAAACCAGTCAGCTGGCCTGGGCTACAGCACCCTGTACGGAATATCTGCTGAACCATGTTGTGGATGTGGGAGCAGACTGGGTATCTAATGGCTTATTGTAGATGCCTCTCAGAGTATACTGTCACATGGGCTGTCCCCATAATATCATAGAATGAATGTCAGGCAGCTCTCAGACCTCAGGCAAGCATATTACATACTTTAAGCTCCAAAATCCATCTAGGAGAAAGGAAATGTATTGAACTATCAAGAGAGTGGGAATGAGGATTAATAAAGATGCAAACGATGAACTCTTAAGACAACGCCTGGTTTTCAGCAAATGTCTGTTTAGGAATGGCTCCTACATTCCTCCCTCATCGTCTCTGTTTTGCTGAGGCCACCGCTTCCCCAGCTCTCTCTTAAACTTGCTTGCCAATCATGTTACATGTTTGACCAATAACTCTGGAGCGTAGTCAGACTCTGGAGTCGGTCTGTCAGTCTCTTAAGCTTAGTTTCCTCCTTTGTACAATAGGGATAATAACCTACATGCGAACAGGCTAAATTAAGACACATAGAAAGGGCGCAGTGTAGTTTCTGGCACAAAATTAGGCCCTGATAAGCAGCAGCGTTACTTTCCCCAAAGACCTGGCCTCCTTTCAGCCTCATTTCCCACATTCCTCATTCAGCAGCACGGGACAACCTTCTTGTCTGTGGGCAACCCCTGAACCTGTGGGCATTGCTCGACGTCGGCAAATCGTTGTCTCCAACACCTTCCACGTGCCCTATGCAATTCACTCTCATAGCCCCAGTTCTACTTTGCTTTCCAGAAGTCTGCCCAACCTTCTCAGTAGCAACTGCTTATGCAGGCACTTGCCTTAATGCTGGGTATGAACAAGGTCCTCGAAGCAGGGTGTCTCCTAAGGTGTACAGAAAAGTACTTCCCCTCCTCACAGGCCTCAATTTTCTTATTTGGAACGAGTCCATTGGACTGGAAGGTTAAGGCTGCAGCCAGGAATGAGAGTTTAAACTGATAGAATTTAATTAAGTAGCAGAGGAACTTCTAGGTCGCCTACTCCACCTTTCCTGCAGAAGGGGAAACTGAGTACTGTTGGTGTTTTGGTTTCTCTTTCAGAAAGAGAAGTGTTTTTCTTTGCCCCAGAGGCAAGATTTCCAAGGAAGGAGGCATCCTTGCTTTTTACCTCCGACCGAGGAAGGGTAACTCTCGGGACTTCTCAGGGGTCCCGCGCCCCCGGAAACACGTGTGCGCTCACCTACAGCAGCTCACGTGAGCGCACCTACAGCAGCAGGGGGCGCTCGGGCCGGCAGGGGGCAGCACAGGCCCGGCGCAGCCCCGTGGGAGGAGGGCGTGCTGCAGTGCCGGCGGCAGCGGCGGCGGCGCGGGCTGGAGGTGCAGCCCTCCCAGGTGGGAGGCGGGGGCTGCGGGCGCAGGAAAAGGCGCCCCGGGAGCGGCGCTAGGCAGGGGCCTCCTCCGGCCAGGCGCGGCACGAGTGGGAGCGAGCGCGCCCGGAGCACGCAGGCGCTCTGCTCCGGCTGGCCCTTGGCCGGCGCGCGGCGCGGGAGCAGCCTGCAGCTGGTTCCCCCCGCGGCGCTCTTCGGGGGTGTGCGGCGGTCACGCAGCAGCCGGCACCGACCGGCCGTCCCTGCCGCGGCGGCGGCGACAGCAACGGGACAGTCCCCTGGGCCGCCCGTGCGCGCTCTCTCCCGCGCGGCCACTCGCGGCGGGCGCTGGCCCGGCCGGCGCGCCCCGCGGGCGGCCGGAGCGCGGCCTTGGCTTCGGCTGGGCGGGAGCGAGCCCGGGGCCGCAGCCCGCGGGAGGCGGCGCGGCGCGGCGGGCACTGACGGCGGCGCCGGGCGCTCCCGGGCGGCGGCGCGGCGGCAGCGCAGGGGGCGGAGGCAGGGGGCGCCCCCGGCCAGGATGCTGCGGTTCCTGCGCCGGACCTTTGGCCGCCGCTCCATGCAGCGCTACGCGCGGGGCGCCGCGGGGCGCGGGGCCGCCGGGCTGGGGGACGAGCGGGACGGGGGTCCGCGAGGGGGCCCGGCCGCCGCCGCCAGCTCCTCGGTACTGCCCGCTGCGCCCGGGGGCAGCGTGTTCCCGGCCGGCGGCGGGCCCCTGCTCACGGGCGGCGCGGCTGTGCACATCTCCGCCTCTGGAGCTGCCAAGGCTACCCTCTACTGCCGAGTCTTCCTACTCGACGGAACCGAAGTGAGCGTGGACCTGCCGGTGAGTGACGCGGCGCGTGCGGGGCACTGGCAGCCTGCAACCCTTGAGGCAGAGCCCCCTGCCCCAGTGTTTCCCTCTGGGAACCTTGCCCGGCCGCCCTTTGGGGACCCCTCCCCCATCTTCCAGTTTTCCCTAGCCCTGAACCCTCCCGGACCACCAGCCCGCCTATGCTCCGGGCTTTGGCACTCTGCACCGCAGGGTTGGGGCTTCTTTGGCGTCCACCTAGGTTTTGGGGCCTCAAGCTACCCCGTGGCACACTGTCTCCATGTCCCCATGTCCCCTCCCCTTGGCGCAGGTGGCCTGCGTTCCCTGCCAATGTTGGCCTTCCGATACTGGGTCGAGTAGAATGTTTTTGGTGTCAGGCCCTGAAGCACTGGAGAGGAAACTCTTGCCTGCTGCTCAGCAGGTGCCCCAAGTTTGGGAAGAGGGTTAGGGAACAGTTTTTGCCTCTGCCCTGCCGATTCTCCTATGGATAGCCCCTATTCCTATTCCAAAGTACCCCATCGCTCACAAACCCCCCTGGGGGTGGAGCGACTTTGAAGCCAACTCTCCGGCCAGGTCAACTTTGAACGGACAGAGGTCTTGGGGTGTTGGGAATTGGTCCCAGCCCCTTCTGAACTGGCTTACCGACTCTCTCCGGGCGGTGTGCATGGGACGTGCAGGGCATCCCGGGGTGGCAGCGCCAAGGCCTGTGTCCCGGCCACACACCCACAGGTGGTTGCACCCGGGCCCAGTTCCAGTGGCAAGCTAGGCCAGCGCCAGTATCTCCGGCAGCGAGTCCAGCTGCCCAAAGAGCCTTTCTACCCGAAGGGGCCAGTCAGATCTGATCAGACCCGCGCTCTAACGGGCGCCTGCTGTGCACCCTACGCTGCGGGAATCCTTGGGCACGACTGGAGACACCGCAGTAATGGAGCTTTAGATGAGGTCCGACTGTCTGGAGCGTTTAGGCCTCCTGACAGTCACTAACTGGGTAGCAGGAATTCTTTGGACTTAAGGATAGAACTCAGCCTCTAAGGGTCTCAGATGGGAGAAATCAGCCTTCCTTTCCTGGGCTCTAATGCTTCTTCGTGTGGGTTTAATTTGGAGACAGTTTCAATTTATGATAGTTTCATTTTTGTGGTTCCTGTGCTCCATAGGAGAGCATTTTGTTATGAAAATATCCTTGCGGGGCCTTTTCATAGAAAAGGTGCCAACATTTCCCAGCCCAGAGCTGTTGTTTTTAAAAAAGCATTCATGTCACTGTTCCCCAAGAATGAGGCTCTCCGCCTCCGATGCAGCCGGGAGAGGCAGCCTGAGAGCGGGCAGCAGAGACTAGGTGAGTGGGCAGCTTGGGCTAGGAGAGGATGTGGCGCAGTTTGCATCTGGCAAAGGAATGCTCTCCTTGGGAACTTTGTCCAGGCTCCTTGCCGGGTGGTTTTCTTGTCTGTTCCCCAGGGATAATTGGCTTATAAAATGTATTGCTACTGTCAGGTTTGTGTGACAGGCTTAAGCGGTGTTTCTGAGATGAAAAATTGCAAACGGAGTGAAGCGCCTGTGTGCTAAAGAGATCAAAACAGGTACACAGATGAACAGGTTGGGACTCTGACTAACCACAGCTGTTAGGGCCACAAGGGGGAGGGGAAGACTGGCTTCTTAAAAGGTTTTTCTCTTTTTATAAAAGGGCACAGAAGAATTCCTCTATCTCAGGTTTCCTTCTGATGGCAGAACCTTTTGATGCTTTTTTTTTTTTTAGATATGTGATTGAATGAACCTCCAGTTTTATGTATACATACAGACATATGACCGTGTACCATGTCTGTAGACAAATAACAAGCAAACGCTGGCTTTGTCGTGTGAGCTCTCAAGATGAAGAAAGATTACCAGTGAACATGGCTCATTGATTTAAAGATTTATTAGATATTAGAATTGCATCACTCAGTCTCCTCCATTAACCTTCCCAGATCTGAGTGTTAGTTCCTGTCATTAATTCTCCCAGTTCTGAGGTGTGTCGCCAGGCAGCTGGCTCCCCTGTGAATTTGTAGTGTTTGTGCTGTTCCTTAGACCCACTCTCCTGAGTCCCTTGTCTGTGCCTCCTTCTAGGCATTTGACCCCGTTGTGCTTTTTCTGCTCTCTCTGGATGTTTACTGCTTCCTGGGTTCTGGCCTTGTCTGGCTGCTCGTCACACAAGGATTTACCTTTGACCTGATAGCCCTAAGCTTCCTTCTGTATAGGATCACTTCCACAGAGACCTAGCGACTTGGCCAGACTATGACTCCTTTGTAATTAAAACCCTCTGGTGGCCTTGGCTTTAAGAATTCCTTTGCTCAGCACACAAAAGTGGTAATATGTTGTCGTAAACCTTTTTATTAGCCCCTCTCAGGACAGACACTTGTGTTCTGAAATGGCCTCAAACACAGAAATGACCAGGCTGAGGCACCTCCGTGCAGTTACTCATCATTTATGGGGTGTCTCCAATGTGCTAAGCTACTTGCTGTAAACACAAAGGTCAGTGAGATATGGCTGGTGGCTCTTGGAAGACACATTGGAAAGATGACTTTGTATTCTAAGTGAGGCTAATAGGAGAAACACTCCTTAGTGGGATGCCCCAGAAGGTTGAGGTAGGGCACATTGGGGTGTGGGGTAGGAAGGACTTCCTGAAGTTTTTGATGCTTGAAATGATAGCATCTTAAATCCACTGTCACTTGGCAAAGCCATGGTCCGGTTGTCATAATCAAAGGAAGATGCCACTGTCTTTCTCCGCTGAGTCCCTCCCCAACGGGCTTGGAGGTGGGTGGACTGATTAGTTAAATCTGCTAGCATGCATGTCCCGAGTCCTTCATGTAGGCAGAGCTTTCTCAGTACAAGCCCAGCCTCCAGGTGCCACCCACAGTGCCACCCGTGGCCATGTCTCTTCAGAAACCGGCCCTCCTGCGGAGGCACCTCCCTCCTGTTGGTCCAGCCGTGCACAGCCTTCAGGTGTGGTCTGAGGGAGCCAGGCGCCTGCCTTCTCTGAACGCGGCTGCAGCTCCCGCTGGATGGTGTGCTTGGCAGCGGCACCCACTGTTGACTATTAGCTCTCTGTTGACTAAATCCCTGGCATCGCTTGTGCTGGGCGGCCTCTGCTCAGCCCCGCCTCTGTTGCCTGCGTGAGTGCGTGCGAAGCTGTTGGGACTAGTGGCTTGCCTGTTAGCACTCCCGCCATGCCTTGCTGGTTGGCCAGTGTAACATTTGGCACAGTTGCTCTCACTGTATCTAGAACTTGGCATTGACTCATTAGGGTACGGTACAAACGTGGAGAATTTCAGTGTTATCTTAGCACCCGACTGTGCCACCTTGGGCAATGTAAGCTCTGAGCGTTGGTTTCTCCGTTCTTAAAATGGGGAGATGAAATGCTTAAAAAACAAATTGGAATACCTCACTAAACTGCAAGATGTTGGAGGATTGCTAGAAGTTATAATTTCTTAAACCTCTCATTCTTTTCTTTGGAATGTGGAGAAATTTTTGAAAAAAAATTGTAATATGGACTTTAGAAAAGCAAAAGTGAGCTGTAGCAGGCAGGCTTCCCATCGATTGGCTCTTGGAGTGGAATTGGAAGCAGGATGCTATATGAGGGATGCTTTTCTAAAAAGCTTCACTTTGGAAGAGGAAAGGAGCCTCCCCACAGGCTTAGAAGGACTGGTAGAACAAACATGGCACAGCATAAAGATCATATGCCTTATTTAGGAACTGAAAGAATGCATCCTATCCAGTGTGTGTGTAGGTGACCAAGGCCAGAGCCCATGAAGTAGCTTTCCTGAGTCACTCCCTGGAAAGCTGGAACGGGCTGCTCTAGGAAGGCATAGAGCGAGCCAGGTTGTAGGATTAGATTGTAACATTAGCACCACTATTCTTACCTATGCAGAAGCAGGTGAGATTTGTTTCTGACAGTAAGAAGTGAGACAGGCTTTCTCAGACATTATATTTCTTTCTTTCTTTTTTTCTTTCTTTTTTTCTTTCTTTCTTTCTTTCTTTCTTTCTTTCTTTCTTTCTTTCTTTCTTTCTTTCTTTCTTTCTCTCTCTCTCTCTTTCTTTCTTTCTTTCTCTCTCTCTCTCTCTCTCTCTGTCTCTCTTTCTTTCTTTCTTTCTCTCTCTCTCTCTCTCTCTTTCTTTCTTTCTTTCTGTGAAGATGTTTCAGTGTGTTGCCCAGTTGGCAACTTCCAGCAATCCTCCTGCCTCAGCTTTCTCCAGTGCTGAGACTGCAGGCATGTGTTAAACATTTTCAGTTCATCTGAAGAAAGTGCCGTGTGTGTTTGTATGAGTGTTATTTTCTTCCCCAAATAAATATTTGCAGAGCCCTTGATGCTGAAGAGGCTTCAGCAGTTAAGAACACTGGCTGTTCTTCCAGAGGACCCAGGTTTAATTACCTGACAGCTCACAACTGTGTGGTAGCTGTGGTTCTGGAGTACCCACAGCACTCACCTGGAACACAGGTGGTGCACAGACATACCTGCAGGCAAAACACAATATACGTAAAATAAGAAAAAATTTAAAAGTCCACAGAGTTTATCCCTAGGATCCTGGGTTCGGTATTTCAGGGAACTGCGCTCCTGGCTGCTCACAACCCTCCGCTGCGGAGGATGCTGATAGCTGCTACCCCGCTCACACTCTCCAAAGCACTTTGTCTCTGCTAAACCCACTATGGGTGTGTGTGGCCTGCGTGTGTGTGTGTGTGCATGCCTGCTTGCTCACAAGTGTGTGTATATGGTGGAGGCGGGGCAGTCTTTGGCCTGAGTATTGGCCTGGGCTTCATAGAGCCTGCTTTTGCTGCAGTGGAGTGGAGGCCGGGCCGCAGGAGGAACGTGATGCCAGCTAGGCGGTGGCAGTACTCCAGGTGAAGGGTAATGAGGGCATCTCTGGGAGAGGGGCAGAGGGCCTCAGGGCAGTTCATAGGTGGAATCAGGTGAGTATGTGGGGGAAGGGCACGGTGCCAGTGTGGAGCGTGTGCGGATGATAGGCCTCCCTTCACCCACTATTGTGGGAAGTATGAAAAAGCACAAAGGAAACCCCCAAGGCCTCAGCTGCCTTGCCTGCTCCAGGTCTTTTCCTGGAAATAGATCTTGGCGAATGGTGGCCCTGAGTGCGGCACGTGCCCCACCCTTTGCCAGACTTTCAGTGGGACTCTAGGGAGCCTTGGGTATCCGTCCCCATGGGTCATGAGATTGTGTTGTTTCAGTAAAAGGTGAGCCGCGCTGGGAGTGAGAGAGGTGAGTGGTAGGCACACTTCCCTGGTAGGCTGTGATAGAGAATAGGTCCCTGAAGCTGGTACTCAACTGTTCAACCTCAGGAACGGGGGTGTGGTTGGTGAGTTAGGGCTTCCCTAGTCTCTTCCAGGAAACTAAAATGACCCTCCAGAGGTACAGGGCTCTGAACAAACATTAACTTGCTAAGTATTTCCATGTGCATAATCTCATTGACTTCTGTCTCTGGTTTTGAAAAAGCAGAAGGCTGTGGGGGTCAGCTTTTTCTTTACCTTCTTGTGTGGAAATATAGCAAACTTCTACCCTGGTACCCAGAGATCCTCCTCCTTGTTCTCCTCCAATACATGCTCTTCTTGCTGCTAGACATCTTTGGCTGGCTGACTGGAGATGTCCCCTTCTGCTACCTGCTCTACTGAGAGAAAAAGCCCTCTTCAAAAGGGGCCTGCACGCTGTCCATGCCCTGGCCAGCTTTTTACTGCCAGGGTCACCTACTGATTTATCAGTGCATTTTCTCCTTCATCTCCCCAGTTAGAACCAGGTTGCCAGCAGAAGGATTAGAAAAATATAGGGAGACCAGAGATAATAAAACAGCTTCTCAGATTTCATGAGGGGTTGGAACCACTAGTGACATTGTGCTCTGTCTTCATCTGTACTTTTAATCTTTGCATTGATATGGAAATATGTATTTTGGATGATGAACTTACGCAGGCCAATTGGAGAGGGTCTTAGAGTGAGGCTGAGGAGTGTACATTCCAGGAACATTCTGCCATGTGGTTGTCTGAGCTCAGTACCTGTGTAAGAAGCACTTCCCTTTCCCCCATTCTTCCTCCTGCTGACAGTTCCCCGAGTTCCTTGCATCAGGGACCGTCAGCTGGAAGAGTCTTAATTGTCAACTTGATACAGTGAGGGATTGTCTGGATCAGGTTGACCTATGGGCCTGACTCCGGGGGTCTTGGTTATGTTAACTGATACGGGAAGAGCAGCCTCAACGTGGACAGCACCATTGCCTGGGGTTGGGTTCTGAGTCATTTAAGAGTAGAGAAAGCAGCTTGAGCAATAAGTGTGCATGGATTCATTCTCTCTCTGCGCTAGATTGTGGATAGGACTAGTTGCTTCAAGGTCCTATAACTTGGAACCGTGAATTAAAACAAGTCGTTTCTTTGCTAAGCTGTTTTTTGCTTCTTAATTGTGGGCTAAGACCCCAGTTCTCTCCTGTAAAACTCAAGGATGACAACAGTAAGCCTTTCTGGGCATTCTGGAAGATCCCAGGACCCCTGAGCAGAGATCAAGGCAACTAGATAGGGAGGTTGCAGCTGGAGTCTGTCCAGGAATGCCTGTGAAAGCTCCCAGCGAGAGCTGGTCTGCTGGGTGTGGCCCAGAGCCTGGCCTGTGCCCCCTTGACCCTAGTGTCTCTAGTCTTGTGTCTTCAGCCTCTGTGGTCCCTCTCCAGCTGACTGCATCATCTTACCTGGTCATTTGATTTCAATGTCCGTTTACAAAAGACATTTTCCAACATGTGTTTGCTTGTGATTTTTTCTATAGTTAATAGAGGCCTATGGAGGTCTTCCAGTGTGTTGGGGGTGGGTAGGTGGGTGTTTCTTGAGTTCATAGTCAATGGCAGACATGTAATCCTATGGGGAGCGGTACAAGGAGGAGCCACTGAACTGTGTGGAACAGTAGGAAAGGCTTGATGCCCACAGTGGCTGGGACTGTCCCAAAGGATGCACAGGAGCACAGCTGTTGTATTTTTTGCGGAAGGTATCTGGGCAGCAGGTGCAAAGGCATGGAGGGTGGGAAGGGGGAAACTCACTGTCTGGGCTCCTTGGTGGGGGCGGGGTGTGGAGGACTGTAAACTCTTGACTGTGTCCTTTGTGAGGGACCTTTGAAATGTGTGCGTGCCTGGCTCTGTGCTCAGGGCTTCTGGGATTATTCTCCTGGAAGTTCACAAAGATTGTTTTTCCCAGAGTTCTACAGGAGAGTTAGGCTTAGCTGGGAAGTTAGGAAACTTGCCTGAAGCCACTCAGCTAGCAAGGTCCAGCTTCAGGCATAGAGTGTGGAGAAAATGGTCTGAGAACTCTCTGGAAGCTCAGCTGGACATGGCATGGGTAAGTGGCTCTGAGCCTGTCCCAGGGGTTCACAGGCCCACAGGTGCATAGGTATCCCAGAGTTCCATGAAGATTTCTGCCTTTGAAGGTCACTTAGGACTTCCAGAACCTGAGTTCACATCACTGGTTGAGCGCAGTTAGTTATTTGGTTTTCAAGACTGGGTTTCTCTGTGTAGCCTTGGCTGTCCTGGACCTCACTCTGTAGACTAGGTTGGCCTCTAACTCAGAGATCCATCCGCCTGCCACTACCTCCTGAAGCGAATGACTCCACTGGAGGCATATGGCACCGCCACCCAGCTCTTTTGACTTGAATGCCATTCTTAAGAAGTGCCTAGTAGAACAACATTAAAACTATCATCAGGAAAACCACTTTTCATCTCCCCTTTCTGCTGTGGAGCAACTGCTGCCCTGCCCTTTATTCCTTGTCGGCGGTGTGCTTTTGTGTGCAGGCTGACAAACAGGGAAGGTTTTGTTTGATTTGTTTTGTAGCCTGGGAATTGAACCCACGGCCCTGACGTGGCTAGGCAAGTATTCTCCATTGCCAGGCCTGTCCTTTTCTTGGCAAATCATTTTCCAAGTGTGCGGGCTTCCTGAGCGTCTCACCCTCTGCTTCTGGCTGGCTTGTCTGCCCTGTCTCTCTGTGTGTGGTGAGTGAGTAATACCTGCCTCTGCCTTGTCTGTCTCTGGGGGTTGGAGGTTGATATGCAGAGCATCTGCTATCCTGCCTGTTAAGCACCCTGCCTCCCAGGCTCACAGAACTTGTGTCATTTCTTTAATGGCCTTGCCTGGCGAGGTATTACCTTTTCCTTCTAGGGGGTTTCTAGAGAGCAGATGGCCACAGGCCACAGGCCTGGTAAATGTGGTCCATCCAGATCCAGTCTGGGTTCCCGGACTCCTTTTCCATTGCTTCCTCCAGCTCAGGTGCACAAGCAGCCCTCCTGTTTCACCATGTGTTCCTGGCATCTCTCAGGGAGGACAGGAAGCTTCCTTGGCTGTGCTTCACGGCCCTGTCTCTCATGTCTGGAGTTTGGGTTCTGTGTGCTTCCCCATTCCCTCCCCCGTTCCCCCTCCTCCTGTCCTAGCTGGCAGTGTGTACAGCCTTTCCTTCTTATAGCTAAGAACTGAAGCTGGTCAGGCATGGTGCACACCTTTAATCCCAGCGCTCACGAGTCACAGGCGGGGCTAATCTCTGTTCATTTGAGGCCAGCCTGATCTACAGAGTGAGTTCCAGGACAGCCAGGGCTGTTAAAAGCAACAAAACCTTGCTTCTTTGTTTTTCTGTTTGTTTTGGTTTATTTATTTATTATGTATACAATGTTCTGCCTGCATGTACGCCTGTAGATCAGGAGGGGACACCAGATCTCATTATACATGGTTATGAGCCACCATGTGGTTGCTAGGAATTGAATTCAGGACCTCTGGAAGAGCAGCCAGTGCTCTTAATCTCTGAGCATTCTCTCCATCCCTGGAAATCTTGTCTTGAAAAACCAAAACCCAAAACTAAACCAAACCACATCAAACCGAAAAACCTGGAAGATTCCTTAGGGTTTTGTCCTACCATGCGCCTACCAGGTGATTCCTTGGTACCCAAAGCTAAGTTTGGTTCTAGGAATGAGGTCATCCACCTTGCTGGCCTCTCTGGGCATATATCCACAGGTGCCTGCAGAGGAGGCATCCCTTGGCTCTGTGATGCTCTTCCATGGCCAGATCCTCATCCGACTATTGTCATCATTGTCATGACCTTAGCTTTTGAGTGGCCTGATAGTGTCAATTCAGTGCCTGCTGCCTTGTTCAGCTGCACCTACTCTGAAGAACTTTTTCAAAACTCACAAGGTAACACAGAGCTTACCTTTAAACAGTCTTTAAAGCCATTATACCATCCATCTCTCCTGAAGCCCCATTTGAACACCAACTCTGTATCTCCCCCACCACACACTGTCCCCCAACCCCATTTTTAGATGTTGTTGGGATCCTCAAAAACAACTTTGCATAGTATTAAAAGGCCAAGCTTACCCTTCTTCGATTCCAGGCATATATTCCAGCTCCTGGCACCCGCCATTTTATTTTTCTGTTCCTTTGAGGTTGACTGCTCTCAAATTGGTAAAGTAGAATCCTGTAGCATTTGTCCATTTGGCTTGTATCACTTGGCAGTGACCCTCTCTGTTGTAGCCTGTACAGGACACTGTATATTGTTTATCCACTTATCCTAGTCAGAGAATTGTATGAGTTTTAGACTTCATTACCTCAGTCCTCCCCATTCAAAAGGGCTGTTGTTGTAGGGGCTGTGGATGCCCTCAGCGCTTCTGTCTTTTTAATTTTAATTAATTAGGGTATGTTTGGGGATGAGAGGGTGCGCACATGCCATGGTGCATATCTGCCAGACAGAAGACAAGCTTGCAGGAGTTGGTGCTCTCCTTCTACCCTGTGGGCCCTGGGGATCGAACTGGGGTCCTCAGGCTTGGTGGCAGACCCCCCTACCTGCTGTGCCCTCACTTCCTGGTTGTTGGAATTCTGGCCTCTCCGCTGGGACTTCTGTGCACTCAGTATCTTCTAACACTGCCTGGTGGTGGTGGGAGGTGATGGCCAGTTAAACTTTTGCTGGAGTTGCCCAGAATTGGCAAGTGTTCTTTCTGTTCAGCATATTAAAAAGGGAAATAAAATCACAAAATAGTATGTGGTTTGTTTGTTTGTTTTTGACCTGGAGCTCACTCTGTGGCCCATGCTGGTCTCAAACTCATGTGGAACCTCCTAACCTCAGCCTCCCCAGTGCTAGGCGTGAGCCACCATATGTGGTCAGATGTTCTAGAACAGGAAGAGTTTGAACGAAAACAATACAGGGAAGATCCTTGCACTTCCACCACCCAGCCTAAGCGGACACCGATCCCCAGTGCAGACATGGCTCTGAAAGGCTTTGCTGGGCGGATTCCTGCTCTCCCTCCGGAAGCTTGCCTTTCATGCCAATCTTTTTGTTTAAGGACTTCTCTAAGCAGCACATTGTTAGTTTCCTGACCTGTGAGCTGAGGTGGTTTTTCCTTTTGCTTTGTGCATGTGAGACCCATCCATGATGATGAGGTGCCTGGGGTGCTAACCGCTCTTCTGTTACTCTGTTGCATAACTGTAATGGATCCGTTTATCCTTTGGAGACATTTGGATGTTTTTCAGTTTATAGCTGTTTGGGGGAAAAAAAACCCACTTTGTCAAACCTCCTTGACTTGGTCCCAGGTGCACACTGTGTCAGTGTCTTTTCCAGGCTGTCTGCCTAGCATGGGGCTGGGCTGGGCTGGGCTGGGCTGGGCTGGGCTCTTAAAGTTATACCAAGTTGTTTCCCAGCATCCTCACAACACATGAAGGCATTTTCTCTAGTGTCAGCATTCTGCAGCATTTTTGCTTTATGTCTGTAGTCCAGTGGGATTGAACCAGATCCTCATGAATGCTGGATAGGTGTCCTTATGCTGAGCCAGCGCCCTCGTCCCTCCCCTCCCCCAACTTCTCTTCCCCCAGTTAGTGGTGGGATCAAGTGTACCTTAGTCACCCGTGTAGCCTTTTGGGCCCTGCATTGTGATTTCTACCTGCTCTCACTGTGCTTTGCCATTGTGTTATGCTCTTTGGCCTTCACACCTACTCCTTCCGAGGCCATCCTATCCCCTTCCTCAGAGTACACACAGTCTGCAGGCTTTCTTGGCAGCCTCACCCAATGAGGAGGAGCTGTTAGTGTCTGACTCCACTGCCACTCAGCCTGAGCTGCATTAGCAGCTGTGGGGGCTTTGGGTGAGCAGGGGTGAGACATAGAATCTTGGCTCTATTCTTCCCACCGTGCACGTGTGTGTGTGCGTGTGTGTGTATTCCAGCGTGCGTGTACAGGTATAGATGTATATGCGTGGGTGTGTACTTCAGTGCATGTGTTTGGGGAGGCCAGAGGATAATTTAGGGTTCTAATCCTCAAGTATCATCCACTTTTTAAAAAAAATATTATTCTGTGCGTGTATGATATGTGTGAATGCGTGTGACAGCGAGTGTGTGGAGATCAGAGGACAACTCTGTGGAATCAGTTTGACCTTTATGTGGAGTCTGGGTCCCCACCTCTCGGGCCATACTTTTTTTTATTTTATTTTATTTTTCATTTTTAGAGTCTCTTATTGGCCTGGATTCTGTTAATCTGGCTGGCCAGGGAGCTCCAAGAATCTATCTGTTTTCTTTCCCAGCACCAGGGTATTAAAAGTGTGCACCACCATACTTGGCTTTTCTAATAGGTGGGTTTTAGAGATTGAGTTTAGGTCCTCATGCATGCCTGGGCTGCCCCCCCCAACCCCGGAACTGTATAATAGACCCTAAGTTATATAGACATGAGGGTTCGGTATTTACCCAGGCATACTGTTACTCATTTATACCTGCAGCCCTGGCCCTCCCTAACCTTCTCCCATTGATCTTTCCTCCTGGAAGGGGTCCATATTCCTCTCAGGAGATGTGAGGAAGGAATGTTTTCTTTTTCCTTCTGTCTGCTCTCAGTTTCAGCACCAGCTCCTAGACAGACACTTCTTCATCCCATTCCCTCCTGTCAAAGCCCTTTCTGTCTCTCCCAACTGGATATGCCAGTGTGTTTCAGGGAACACAGAGCCAGAGGCCACTCCAGAGAGCACGAAGCCAGCTGACTATAGGACAGTTGGAATGAGGAGTGGTAGGCTTCATGGGGCCAGTGGACACCACCTGGTCCAAAGCCTGGTTCAGAGTGGATTTGCTTTCCCAGCTGCTTGGGAATGCTCACTGCTCTCTCCAGCCCATGATGAGAGTATCAACAAGGCAGCTCCCTCCTATTTTCTTGGTGATACCCACTCGCTTAGCCTGCCACACTCTCCTGGAGGCCCCACTCTCTGCCTCTTCTAAAGCAGCCACAGCCGGGTTCTCTGGCCCGTGATATTCTTCCAGGCACCCGATATCTGGTAAAGGCCCAGGAGGGTTAGTTATTAACCTGCCATGTGCTCTCAGCTGCCCATCCCTGGCTTTCATCAGCCACAAGCCTTTTATTGCCCTGTGGGCTTGAGAACAAGGCCTGAGCAACCTGCTCTGTATCTGTTAGTCAGCATCAGTAGCTCTTTGATGACAGTGAGGGTGGCTGGTCAGGGTTCAGGGAGGGGCCCAGTCTGGCTTGAAACTGGGGTCCAGGTCAGTCTTCTGAGCCACCAGAGGCAGATCCAGTGTGATGTGGAGACTTTATGGGATCAGGACTGTCTTAATGGGAGCTTGGGGAAGCTCAGGTTGGGAATGCTTTCCCAGGCTATGCTACTATTCTAGATCCGGGGTTTGTTTGGGTTTGAATCCTCAGCATTGTGGGGAGGGCTTAGACCCGCTGCCCCTTCCCCCATTTTTTCTGCAGAGCAAGAAGTCTGTAGTTTCAGCCAAGTGTGGAAGTGCATGCTTGTAATCTCAGTCCTGAGGAAGCTGAGGCACACATCCTAGGGTAGCCTAGGCTACATCATGAAACCCTGTCTTTTATAAGCAGTGACATTTGAAGTAAAATTTATAGTCTCTTCTTCAAAGAGACTGCTAAAGAAAAATGGAAAGCTTGTGTTTGTTGTCTTTGTGTGTGAGACAGGTGCCCATGGAGATCAGAGGCCAACCTTGGGTGTCGGTCCTGCTCCTCACCTTGTTTGTGGCAGGACTTCTTTGCTGTTTGTTGGCTGTGTGTCCGTCAGGCTAGCTGGCCTGTGAGCTTCCAGGGATGTGTCTGTCTCCCATTAGGAGTGTTAAGATTGGAGACGTGTGCTCTTCTGTGTCTGGCTTCTTAACATGGGTTCTGAACGTTTGAACTCAGGTTCTTATACTTGCATAGCAAGAACGTTACCTCCTGCACCCTCTCCCTGCCTTGTGTTCTCTTTTAGAAGAGATGGGGTTGCTCTGGGATTACTGCAATGTGCCATTTAGTTTATTCACTCACAGAGAGATGAGCCTTCCCCATGCAGGAGTCGCCCAGATGGCTAGTGTATGCCATTTACCAAAGAGACCTGCTCTATTTTAGTTATTTCATTTATCAAAAGAAACAAACCACAGAACTTCCTCGCTTATGTAAGACCCTCTGTGGGGATGGCAGATGTTCAGAGACAGGGCCCCACTCGCCAGGATCTCATGTAGGACAGGGTACAGGATTGTCCTTGACATTCTCTGAACATTCCCCGCTCCTCCTAAAAAGGAGACAGAGTAACTTGTCGATGTCCGAGGTGAACCTGCTACAGGCTGTTCCTCCCTCAGACTGTAGGTCTCTAGGACCTCACTGAAAGGACAAAAGTCAGTGGGGTGGAAGGCTCCTCTCCCTAGCTGTCCCAGAGTTCAAATGGGTTGGGCTCTTGGATTATCTCTGTACAGTGTGCCAGCCTTCAGAGCACTATGGCCTGAGTTCTTGCTTTTTCTGGAGCTAATGGGTTAACTTGATGTTTTTAATTTTTTTTATTTATTTTATGTGTATGTGTATTTTTGCTTACATGTATGTCTGTGCATCATGGGCATGCCTGGTGCCTGTGGAGGGCAGAAGGTGTGGGATCCCCTGGGACTGGAGTTATAAACAGTTGTGAACTGCTGTGTGGATGCTGTGAATTGAACCTGGGTCCTCCAGAAGATTAGTCAATAGCCTTAACTACTGAGCCATCGCTAAAGCCCCTTTAACAGAGCTTTTTTTAAAAAAGGTTTCTAAAGTCCGCTTTCTAAGGCACACCCCAGGTTCTTGGTAACCCCCAGGGTTACTGGGTATAGGTGGGGCAGGCTGGTGTTCTCATAATGTTTCAAGGCTATTAGGTGATTTCTTGGGCATCATTAAAATGAAGAACTGGTGTTTGAAAGGTCCACATCTTACATGCACATTTGAGAGAGCGAGAGAGAGCGAGAGAGAGAGAGAGAGCGAGAGAGAGAGAGAGAGAGAGAGAGAGAGAGAGAGAACCAGGCTCTTACTCATAGTACCTGTTGTCTGGCAGATTGTAGATATTCTAATTTTAGGAAGTACTCCACAGTAAGGATTTGGCCTCATATCCCATAGCTAGAACCGGCAGAACAAGACTTGAGCCATTTTCAGGTATAAAATTAACAGTCCCACACTCTTTGTGACTGCTACCCTCCAGCCCCTGAGCAAGCCCCCACTTCACCAGACTTGCTGTTCGTCTTCCTTTTGTTAGCTGCTTTTCTTTTTATCTTTTTTTTTTTTTTTTTTTTTTTGAGACAAGGTTTTGGTATGTAGCTTAAAGCTGGCCTGGAATTCACTGTGTGTCTCAGACTGGCCCTAAACTCATGGTACTCCTCCTAGGTGTGTTATCACTACACCTGGTACTGATTCCTTTTTAGTTGTCGTCTAACCTCTTGAGGGCATGGTCATCTCTCCAGCTACCAAGTTGACGGAGCTTGTCACCTGGTTCCCTCACCCTGTTTCCCCTTCCTGCATTGGACCTTGCAGGACACTTTTGTCACAGGCAGACCTAATGGGTTTCATATAATAGTTGTTCTTTATATAGTAATTAGAATAATACATAACTCTACTGGCCTTTTATTTTTGCAAATGATTTCTTACTGTGTTAAAACTGGTATGGCATAAAGTTTACCATGGGTGATATCTATTGTGTTCAGTGTTGTGCACCTTGTACCCATTAAGCAGGCACTCCCCAGTGCTCCTTTGCTCTAGGCAACTTTATCTTTTGTCTTCTGTGGGTTTACTGAGGCTGGGCTTTTAAGTAGAATCCTACAATGGGTAGTGGTTACTGTCTGCCTGGTTTGACTTAGCATAATGCCTTTAGGGTGCACTGGCCATTTTCCTTGTTCAACACCCTGGTTTTATGGCTTAGCGTAGACCTGTGTCACAGATAGTTCTATTGACACCCCCCTTACTACACAGATGAGGAGATGGAAGCACAGAGCAGTTAAGTAGCTCCTGGAGTGCAGATAGTGAGCATGCAAAGTACATAAGGGTCCCTGGCTCCTGCAGAGTCCGCTCTGGAATGTTGGTGCCTCCTCCTAACCATGGCCCTTTGAGCCTGTGCTAGCTTTGGTGCTGTAAGCTCAGCCTTTGAAGTTGAAGGGTAAGAATGAAATTAACCCTGTAGCGTATGCATAGCATATGATACGGCTTTGGGAGCAGAAATCATCTGCAAGGCCTTTCAAGGCCTTGCCGAGCAGAACTGTTGGTTCAAGTTCTTGGCTTAATTGGACTGGGTCATGTGTCCCCCAAATGTTAAATGTTGAATGCTGCGTGCATAGTGGGGTAAGTCGACTGGTTTCAGAAGAGTACTGTGTGTTGAAAATGAGTGATGAGGGCTGCTGAAAAGTAGAGGTTACCCCAAGTAAAGGCTGTCCCCTGAAGCTGTGTTTGCTCTGTACCAGCAGAGCTCCAGTCTGTGTGCAAAGCCCCTCAGGCATCACTCCATAGCCTTCCAGTGCTTTATAAGGTAGTGCTTCCTTTTTTTTTTTTTTTTAATGAAATGAGGCAACAGGCCTCAAATAGTGAAGTCTCATCTGGGATCTTGTCTCTAGAATGGGTATTGGTCCATTAAGCCTGCCTGGCTCCAGCTTTCTGTGCTCCATCTTCCCCTAATGTCTTTAAAATTCTGGGGTGGGGGCTGTTTGGTGAGGTGGTTCAGTCCGTAAAGTGTTTGCCAAGCATGAGAACCTGAGTTTGAGTCTACAGTGCTGTGTGAAAGCTCAGTGGCATGTGCAGTGTCTTTGCTGGGAAGCCAGAGAGATAGGCAGGTCCTGGAACTCCCTCTGGTCACCAGGCAACACAACTTGGTGAGCTGTAGGTTTAGTGGGAGAGAGTGTCTCAAAAACAAACAAACAAACAAACAAACAAACAAAAAACAGCAGTGAAGAAGGATGGGGTCGAGGGTGGGTGTGGGTATAGGATAGGCAAGAGAATCTATGGGCGATGAAAGAGAAAAGAGCCTAGGGGCCATACAGGGAGATTAGCAGTATAACGGTATGACCGGAGAGATGGGAAAACATGATCTACTAAAAACACATTTTTTTTTTAAAATGCTACAGGGCTGGAGAGGTGGCTAAGCAAGTCGTTTCTCCAGAGGACCCAGGTTCTGTTTCCAGCACCCATGTGGTGGCTCACAACCATCTGTAACTCTAGTTTTAGGGGACCTGATATCCTCTTCTGACCTCAGCTGGTGCCAGGCATGCACATGGTACACATACATACATGCAGGCAGAATGATTATATGATAAAATAAGTAATTCGGAAATATTAAAAAAAAGAAAATGCCATGGTATCTAATACTTTGTTTGCTAACTTTAGAAATGAAAACAAAATTGACAGTGATTGAGGAAGACACCTGATGTCATGCCCTGGCCTCCACAGTCACTTGCACCCCTTCCCCCCATTTCCCATTTACCTACACATACATTTCCCACCCCCACCCCCACTTTGGCCAATGACATACTTAGACCATGGGAACAGAGCAGTTTCTTGAATAGAAAAAGGAGGAAAATACTGTTTCCTACTAAAAGAGATGTTTATCTCATCATGACAGTTCTGTGCTTTCAAGTCGAGAGAGAGAACATTTTTTCCCAAGATCCCAAAAAATGCAACCGGTCACCCTGTTCATACCTTTAAGAAGTAAACTCATGGCAGCACATGCTGTCAGTCTTCACATGCACTGGCCCTTGTATTTTTGGAAAGGTTGAGGGAGTCTGGTCCTTGTCATGGGGAAGGGGACCCTTAACTTGTCTGTAGTGATACAGGAATCCAAAGTGGCCCTCATGGAAAAGACACTTACTGGGTGCATATGACACAGAGTAGGACAGAGGGTTGGCCCGAAGGCTGTAAGACTATGGATCTTCCTGAGTGCTTATAGCCCTCCTCAGGAAGAGAACAGTTACTGTTCTTCCCATTTGGCTGAAGAGGTCACTGTCATGAGCTGAGTCAAGCCCCCTCCTTGTCTCTCACATTCATACATTGACATCCTAGTCCCTAATACGGGATAAGGTCTTTCCTGAGGCCAGTCAGGTAGAACGAGGGCATGGAGACAGTCCTTAGTCCAACGTGACTGTTCTCTTCATGTGGAGAGGGGATCAGGACACAGACACATAGGAGCCACTGTATGAACAACAGGAAGAGGGTGGATGGCTTCTATAAGCCAGTAGAAAAGGCCTCTAGACAAATTAGCCACCCCTCCACCTTGAATATGCACCTCTGTTGTTAACTATGAGTCCATGGTATTTTGTTCTGACAGCTTGAGCAAGTTATACAGCGGCTGAGACCTAGAGAGAATTCTGCATGTTCTTTTGACTTTTGAGCTAGCTCTTTGCCACGATGCCATGCTTTACTATGACCGCAGTATGAAGCAGAATGACAAGCACTGTCCCAGCTGGACAAGTGAGGTTCTGTGGAATTCACTGGGAAGAGAAGTGGCTTTGGTTGGGGATGGTTGTGAGGGGGAAGAGAGAGAGCTGATGTAGATGTTCCAGGCAGGAGCAGCCTCCCTGAGGAGGGCACGCTGCTAGCTCCTGACTGTTGATGCTGGGAGGCGGGGAGGAAAGCCATGGCCACTAGGTGTTCTGGAACAGGGGTGTTAGGAGTCAAAGGCTGCTGGATGAGTTGAACTGCAGCTGTCAGTTACTCTGCCTGGCCTGGGCAGGAAGAGTGGGTACTGGGGGTTATGGACTTGGAATCCAGTGACTTTGGTGGCTGGATTTAATGATGTGACTTACGGCAAAGGGCAGAAGTCCCCCTATGTTTTGTGCATGGCAAGTTGCTGAAACTGAGAGCCTACAGAGGGGAACACCTTCAAGAAGGGGTCACTGGATCTTTGTTTTCATAAAGTTTGATTTTTTTTTTCTTTTTGAGGCGCCACAAACCCTGCCTCCTTTATTCCATGTTGGTTTACATGAGGCCAGCACAAGTGACCTAGGGAGAGATCTGGGGAGGTTTGAATGGAACCTATGGCCAGGGCAACCAGGAAACTGCACAGCCATAGGTGATGTAGTGAGACGCTTGCTCCCTGCCAGGCACTGGCTAGCTGCCTCCTGTGAACTCTGAGCCCAGAGCACCTGAGCATGGGTGTAGTCTGACTGTCACCAGCCGGTACCGGTGATGAAAGAGAGGCAGCTTCTGCTTCTGCTCTGTTGCCTTAAGCATGGAGGGTGTCGACACTTTCCAAGGAGAGAGAAAACATAGGCAGGCATTTGCAGAGTGGTGCTGTGTACACAGAATCAAGCCAGGCACCAGACAGAGTCAAGACTGACTAATAGGTGTAGCTTTCCCCGAGCTACTGGCAATTTAGTGAGATACGGTGGCTTTTGCACTTGCAGAGAATAGTGTGGGTTTTATATGGTTTTACTGTGAATTGCTGAGAAAGAACACTAGAGGGGGGGGGGGGAAGACCAGAGCAGTCCAGCTTGCTTCCTGAGGATGGCAGAAGTCAGCCCTGGTTAGAACACTGGGGCCGACCCTTATGGACACTGCAAGTACAGAAATGGCGCCTGTGACATAGACACAGGGCTGGCAGCCTCGCTCTAGCAGTTCATTAAAAACCATGCCACCGAGTCCCCGTGGAGATTATTCCTATCCGAAATGTGGATTTCAAGGCTTTCTAGATATTTATAGAGGTAAGCACAGGAAAGGTGATAGAGGCGTGCTGATGCCAGCTTGGCTTGAATGCAATCTTGACTTCTTTTCTTTTTAAAAAATAGGACATGAGGTTGTGTTACCTATGCTGGCCTGGGCCCAAGTGGTCATCCTGCCTCAGCCTCCGTGCCTGGTTACACCACTGTGCCTAGCTCAAATTGGATTGTGAAGATTCATTTTGGCATTCACGCCCATTATCCCGAGTGAAGTTAACCTTACCGGAAAGGGTAGCCTGTGATTCCATTTATAGGCAGATCTGACGGGCAGAACCCATCTGTGGAGGAAGCAAATCAGAAAAGCGGTTGCCTTTGGGTGGATCGAGGAGTGGGGGTCACACAGATGTTTCCATTTGTCACACAGCTCAGATGTGTGCATTTCTATAGAAACACTGCTTAGCGCCTGTCCCCAAAAAAGATTTTTTTTTTAAGGGAAAAGAAAAATCAGTGGAGGCCCAGGGGAGGAAAAGACAGAATGGAATGGTGAGCATGGCTAGAGCCAAGGGACAGGTGTTTACTAGTCCATTGACCTTTTGTCTGAAATTGTCCACAGTGTGAAATTTTCTCCTGGCGTAAACAGGCAGTTGATTAAGGAGGGGGAAATGCAGCATCCCTAAGGCTGGCTGTGGACTAGTGAACAGGGAAGACAAACACAGACAAGCCAGGGGGCAGCTGCAAAATAAGCAGCATATATATCTAGCCGTTGTTGATCCCTCCTTTCTGGAAATCTACCTGCTGTCCCTAGGGGCAACACGGGGCGCCTCCCTAGTCTCCTGGATTATCTTCTGCGTTTGCTTGCTTCCTGCTTTCTTGGGCACCATGAAACTCTGGCTTCTCTCTGATGTCAGCTGTCACTTGCCCAGTCCTTTTCCTGTCCTTTTGATCAGGACACAGACCCTCCCCTTCCGCTGACTTTGACCTCTGCACCGCCCATCATCTGGTCTAATCTCCTCCCTGCAATCTGGTTCCAGGTCCTTTCTCTTGTATGGGTGAGCACATAAAAGGTGAATTCACTGGCTCTCCTTTCTCTTCCTCTAGAACTGTAAAGTGCCACCTGCGCCTTTGTTGATGGATGCAGGCCTACCTGGGAATCCTAGGGTGCTCTCCCTGCACTCCCGTGAAACCATAGATGTGGACTTCAAAACAGAAGCGATAAATCTGTGGTGCTGAGGGAAGGAAGGAAGGGAGAAACCGTAGATGAGGCATATGGAATCCCCCAGCAGGTTGAAGTTAAACTGGGAAAGGTTTGGATTCCTATCCTAGAGAGTGGCTACCCAGGGTTTCCCCTTCCCAGGGCTTCCACATTGGGGAACGCCTTAACAGTACCTGTGCATTTTCTATGTATGTCACATTTCAGTGTTTTAGAAAAGTCAACTAGAGGTCTAAACAAAGTTAAAAAAAACTACCCATTTTATATAAAAATTCCTATTCCTAGATTTCTTCAAACACCAGAAAAATGTGCTGTGTACTCTGCATTGCCTGCATGACAGTTGATTAGGTCTTTGTGGTGACCCCTTCCTATCCCTTGTGTCCAGTTTTCTGTGTGTGGCATCCACTAGAAGTTGCTTAGAATGTGTGGCAACCCTGTTATCGATGCTCTTCCTCCGTTGCATTGTCTGGGTTTCTTAGAAGGCATGGGATTGGGGTGGTTCAAGTCTGGTTTGGTGCCAGGGCCTTGGGGCCCTGTGCCATTCCAGGTGTGTTCTGCCCGAGCTGGTGGAAGTTGAGGTGAGTTTATGACCGACCTGGGCAGTTACTATATTTGTTCTTAGGTGTTTCATTCTGTAAATAATTTCCTACATGTGCATTCTATTTTAAAGTAACATTTCACAATAGTCCTGGCTTGTGCCCTGCTTGGCATTCCATTGTCCCTTGCAAAAATGCATATATAATTGGGATGTATTTTTTTCCCACTTAATGGCTGGGCAAGATTGACTTTGTGTGCTGAACGTACAGCCGTGATTCTTATCACAGCAGCTCATGTTAGTTGCAAACCATGTGCCTCAGGGAGACATTTTGATGCCCTCCTTACAGACCCTAACCTGCGGGGAGACTGAGTCTCACCCATTCCTTTTCTCCATGTGAATGTGTGCTTCCCTCTTCTCTGTGCGCTACCACTAAGCTACACTCTTAGCTCTTCTCTGCCTTCCCACAGTCAGACAGCGGCCTTTTTTTACTCTTTTCGGGGGTTTCTTTTTTTTGCTTTTGTTTTTTGTTTTGATATTTTTGTGTGTCTGTTTTGGTTTGGTTTTTGAAACAAGCTGTCCCAGTGTAGCTCTGGCTGGCCTGGGACTTGCTAGATAGACCAGACAGGCCTTGAACTAACAAGAGATCCGCCTTCCTCTGCCTTCTGAGTGCTGGACTTAAAGGCTTATATCACCACACCTGGCTACATTTTTAAAAAGATCTATTTAGTCTTATTTTTATGTGTCTGCATGTTTGGCTGTTTGTATGCAAGTGCAGCACATGTGTGGTTCCTGACTTTGGAGGCCAGAAGAGGGTGTAAGGTGCTCTGGAGCTGGAGCTGGAGCTGCCGGTAGTTCTCGGCTGCCGTGTGGGTGCTGGGAATTGAATCTGGGTCCTCTGCAAGAGCAACAAGCACTCTTTACAGCTGAGCCACCTCTCCAGCCCCTGCATTAAAAAAACCAAAAAACAAACAAACAATCCCCCCCCCCCACTGAACTACAGATTCACCACAACCCACCCAAGGGGAACAGAAAAGAAAGATCAAAGGTTTAAACCCATCCATAAAAACAGCCCTGTTTGAATGTGTCTGCACCAGATGGATGGATGAAGATGCCTCAGTTACAGTTTTAGGACTGTTCTAACAGCCTAACTCATCACAGACGGTGCTAAAGGAATACCTCATTGGCTTTTCTACTCACTAACCGCTGTTTGTTACCCTCTCTTATAGAATGTCTGAGACCCAAAAGCATCCTGGGCATTATTGTGTGTGGCCCAGGAGGCCACGAGGCTTTCTCCTCAGTGTGAGCGCCAAAGACCATGCAAAGAACCTGAGGGCTGCCACCCAGCAAAGGCCCTGGCTTATGGTGGGATGGGTAGAGTTCAGGTCCTGGACACTTGTTCTCCTTCCCCCGTGGCAGCAGGGCTTCCTCATTTTGCCCTCACACCCTTGGCAGCGTGGGCTTTCATCTTCACCTTACAGAAGAAACAGTCTTACAAGGTGAAGGGGCGGAGTCAGACCATGCTGGCTGTCGGGCCTTAGGACCAAGAGTCCAACCTGGCCCTTAACCCCCCCACCCCACCCCTCCTCTCCTTCCCTCTGTTAGCTGATAGGGAACCTGAAACCATGGAAACCAACTGGAGTTGAGAGCCCAGTGCTGGTAGCAGTGGTTTCCTTTGGATTTCTCCTTGGATGGGAGTGGCTACCCTGTTGCCCTTGTCCTGTCTTCTGGTGGGCTTTCCTCAGGCCATGTGCGTCCCTCATGTCTCTCTGTCTGTCCTGTCTTGTCCTCCCTTCTCTTCTCTCCTCTGTCTTCCTTTTTTTTCTTTCACATGTATTTGTCTTGATTTCATTTACGTGTTGTGTGTGTGCACAGGGGCACCACGGCATACCTGGGGAGGTCAGAGGACAACGGTGGGAATCGGCTCTCTCCCTCCAGCATGTGGGTTCGGGGATTGAACCCAGGCTTGGCAGCAGGCACCTTTATTTGTTGAGCCATCTTACCAACCCCTGTCTGCTCCTTCTGTATACACATCGGTCAGGTGGGTTAGGGCTCATCACGGTAGCCTTGTTCTAACCTAACTGCTTCTTGAAACGCTCTGTGTCCAAATACAATGGCCTTCCATGTAAGAGTTTGAAGGGGTCAGCATGCAACGTGCACTTTGGCCTCATCACTGCTCAGCCACATAACATCAAGAAGCGGATCTCCACCCTCTGCTGATAGGCATGCTGCCTGGAATGAGGCCAGTGCCACCACTGGGTGTGTCCTATAGGCAAACCCCGGGGCAAGGCCCTGAACAAGAGTCAGGACTCACAACCCAAGCCCGTGTCCCCATTGCCAGTGTTTGTAGGTGTGTGTGCAGTCAGATCTGGAGATCATCCTGAGGAGAGTGACCTGTGGCGTTGAAAAGCAAGATCAGATTCAAGGATGGGTTCCTCTGGGACTGGGTTTATGGAGTGCCGGGTATGAGGTGGCACCTTGGGGTTGTGGGTATGGGTGTGTGCAGGTGTGTGTGGAACCAGCAGTTGGTGTCTGGTGCCTGTCATTGAACCCTAAACTCAACAATTTCCTTGGCTTCCATTGCGCTTCCAGGACCCACCTGTGTCTGTGATCCCCCCCCCCCCCCCAGCCCAGTGCTAAAGTGGTATGCATGTCCTATACTGGCTTCTTTTT
>CM053763.1:80299532-80326758 GCA_028658305.1 Pachyuromys duprasi
TGTGCGCAGGGCTCTCTAGCTCCAACTCTGACACGGAGGACAGTCTTTGTTTTAATTGCAAGCAGCTGCACCTATTTATTTCACTTTATTTGTGCTTTATTTTGTGTGGTGGTAGGTTGGCTGCCTCCCCTTGGCTGGCCCCCTACTCGGCGGAGGGTGGAGTGATGGGGCGGTGGTGGGGAGGCAAAGGCAGACAGAGAGTGACGGTTCTTGGACGCAGGCTCAGTTTCTGTGGCCCTCCAAGGCTGTCCTGTGAGAGCTTGTCCTGTTATCACACATCAGGAAGTCTCACTCTGCTGGATGAGGGATGATCGTACTTGAGTTCAAGGTCAGAAGTCAGTCTTGTATTTTTCAGAACTGTTCTGAGGGAGAAAGACATTGTTTCTGTGATAGAAGATGACAATGAAAAGGAGCTATGTTGTGTCCAAAGCTGACACTCTAGCTTCCATTGCTTTGGGTGCTTTCTTTCTGTAAAAGTACCTAATATTGTGTCTGTGAAATTAAGCAGGAAGTGTACAGTGGATCACTTGTGTGCACTGCACAGGTGGCCAGGCAGGGGATGGAATATGACTTGAGGTGCATTCTTGGGTGCTCATTTGGGTCTAATAGAAGTCTTTATCCTGTATTTTGTTATAATGGTATGGAGTAAATTGTTAATGGCTTGGAGTAATTTTTCCTGGCTGCATACCACAAACCGTTTGTCTTCACTGTGGAAATGGGAATTGCTTTTCCCAAGCAGCGGCCCTGATGATCCGAGGCAGGGCTCAGCCTCACGTTGCTGCTGTTCAATCCCCAGCTCACCTGCACCTGGTGAGATTTTGTTTAAATTCTTGCTCTGGGAAAATTTGAATATAAATAAAGACTACAGGGAAGCAACTATAATACACAGAATACTTGTTTCTTATTTCCTGAACCGACTGAGTAATTGATTTTGCCGTACTAGGAATCAAAACCAGAGCCTCACACATTCTAGGCAAGACCCTCTACCTCTAATCCACATCCTGTGGCCCAGTTTCTGGGATCTTCTAAAGCAAATATTGTAATTTGTTTAGGCTCTTAGTTCTTAATTGGTCACCTCTAACAAATATATATACAGTAGATTTTTCCATATGTTATTATCATGTTCAATACAAAATAGTGATTTCTTTTTCTTTCTTTTTTTTCAAAGGCAAGACAAGTTTTACTTTTAAATGATTTCAAGCACACCAAATTACATGTAGCAAGTAGAGTCCTAGTGACTTGGGTTAGGATACACTAACAGCAGCCTGAACAAGCATATTCACTGTCCTAAACTAGCCAGGTTGGACTGTACGGCTGGCTGCTGCCTCATGGGAGTTACAATTAGCTATTTACTACTTTTTCATAGATATTGCCCCTGACCTTTAGGAAGGGGAAGGGAGCATTTCCCCCCTTTCTTTCTTCAAGGAATTGTTGTTTTTCTACTAGACTAATCACAGAAAAGTCAACATTGATACCTGTTACTTGCAGGAACACATCGGAAAACAGGTGACTTATACTCCTTTAAGACGCACAAGGTAAGAAGATGAAACTCCAGGTGCATACTAAATCTGTACAGAGAGCTAGATTTGACACTCTCCACAAGTGAAGGGACCTACAACAGCATAGAGAAATAATTTAATGCCCTCAGAGCAGAACTCAAGCTCTGTGAGGGTTCCCTGTTCTATGAGGGCATCTCCCATGCCAACCAGAGAGCAGCTGCTTCCACCGCCATCCATTTATGCAGGAGTTCTCATGGGTTTCTGGCCAGATGTCACCCACAAAGGCCAAGAGGTTTTCCAGGATGTCATCCCTGTTCTGCTGGAGGATGGTCATCTTCTCCTGGGTCTCCTTTTCCACCTCACTGCTACAACTGCCATGGGACCCCAGCGCCACAGTTTCCTTGGCTTTCACCTCTTTCTCCCCCTACAGGCGGTACTGTTCAGTAAGCCTGGGCTGCTTTGGCCTGCTCCAGCCTCCCGTTCTTTCTTTCACTTGCAGGCCTCGGACACCTTCTCTGCAGCCTGGCTTCTCAGCCCGCAGCAGCTGCTGGATGTCCTGCGACTGACTGGCCATCGCTGTGGGGACTCTCAGCCCAGAGAATGGCCTAAGCCAATGGCTCAAACACTTGCGGAGGCCCCTCGGGCAACCTGACCCTAAACAGTGATTTCTTAAGGTCACACACCTAATACTTAAGCAGTCCTCTACACTTGTCTATAAAAACCGTGGCACTCTTGTTTTCACTTGACTCCTGAGCTTCTGTGGGTCACACACTGGATTCGGGAGATCTCTCTGGGTCAGTTGTTGCAGTTCCCTTCCCGATTCCATTTCAGCTCTTTTCCTGGCACTGGCTAATGTTATAGCTAAGGCAGCCTCAGATAGATAGTTAAGCATTTTTCTCCTGAACAGAGTTAGTGGCTTTCAAAAAAGAAAAAAAGCGTTCTAGTTTTGTTTCTATTCTTCTGTTCTGTTCTGTTCTCTCCTCCCCTCCCCTCTCCTCTTCTCTTCCTTTCCTTTCCTTTTCAAGAATAAGTTTGTTTATCCTACTTGCCTTTGTTTCCAAGCAGGTAATACTCATGTTAGCATCACCTTCTGGTATTTTGTGGAAAACTTGGCTTTAAATTTGAAAAAACTTGATATGTATGAAATCTTCTGTACACACATATGCCACACACACATGCTGTGTCTGGTTTTTATTCCACTTATCTGTTGTTAACATAATAAACTTCTCAGAATGCTTTAGACCTTAAATAGCCATTTCTTATGGCTTGTGGATTCTATTGCTCTATAATTGAAGCATCGTTCAGCTGGTACCATTGAGTGCTCTTTGGTACATCTGCTAAGGCTCCACAGAGATGTCCGGTTGAAGGATAGAGTAGGATGGGGTGGCACCCTCGTGAGCTTGGATGGCTGGAGGGCCGGCCCAGCTTACATAGTTGACAGGAACATCTGGACATGGACTGGTGAGCATGGCAACCTCAAAAGTAGGTAGAGTTACATGCTGGGTGGATCTTCTTCTGGAGTGAGCGTCTGGGTGGTGGAGGTGGCGTGGTGGGGTGGTGGTGGTTGTTACATCACTTTGGAAGACATAAAACATCTATAATACCGTATTCATTTTGTTTGAAGCCATGCCAGGTTCTTCCGAATTCAAGGAAAGGGTACAAAGGCCCTTTCTTGGTAGGAGTGGTGTCAGAATTTGCAGCCAGGTTGTAAGTGCTCCCATTTGGAAGGAGAACATAAAAACTGGTATCTCCTTGCCATTTAGGACTTTTCAAGTCCCTATGTACTTTGCTCGTCTTATTTTAGCTGTTGTGGATGTTTTGAGACGGGATCTAGCTGTGTAGCCCAGATTGGCTTCAAACTCTTGTGAGCACTGGGTCTGTGGGTATGTACCATCGTACCTGCTCCTTGCTTGTGTTTTTGTTTTTGTATAGAGCATCTTGGCAGCAAACTAGGGACAGTCTTCCTGTCCCAGCCTTTTGTAAGCTGGAATTATAGGTGTTAGCTACCAAACCCTAGCTTTTACCCATCATTTGATGGAAGGGTGTCCATTTTCCATGGAAACCCCTTGTATGGGAGGCAGCTGCCTTAAAGGTTATTCAAAGTATCTCTTGTCCCTGTTTCCACTTGCTGGGGGACTGAGAAAACTTTGTGAGAAAGAAATACTGTCACAGGTGACATGCTAGCAGACAAAAGGAATGGCTCCATGCCACCATGCTAGGGAGGTCTCTGTCAGTGGGGTAGTATAGTAGGCAGTGAGGAGCCCACCAGCAGTGTGAAGATCCTTCTGGAGAGTAGAAAGCATATTTGAATTGTTTCAGGGCATTCCAAAAAATGAGCTTTGGGAATCCTTTACCTTTCTGAGCATTTTGAGGAGTAAATCGGAGGCCCATCCCTCAGACTAACTCAGGAGTTGTGCTCAGCATTGCTGGATGGCAGTATGGGCAGACAGGCACAGAGCTCGCCAGCAGACATTATATATCCTCATGGACTGAAAGAAGGCTCAAGGGGTTGAAGGTGCCGCTCAATGGAGAACATTTGTTTTGAATCTGAGACCCCCAGTCTCGTCCCTGACCTACTTCCACCCCTCACCCCCACTCCCACCCCACCCCGGCCAAGAAAATATTCATAGGACCCAGGCCAGTAGAATACTGTGGTCCTGGCTGCATCCTGTGAGGGAGGTGAAAAGGGAAGAGCCTGGAGCTTTGAGTCTCTGCCCAGATCTAAAGACAGCTTGGCCCAAAGACAGCTTATCAGCTGGGAACAGGCTGGTCAGTAGTTGATCGATAATACAACACAAAGCCTCAGTGTTCTCTATTGATCTCTCCATTAGTTGATGCTAGCATGGAAGAGGCCCTGTGGTGGCAACCCTCAGTCCCTGTCCAGACTCTCTGGCACATCGACGGCCCTCACAGTGGTCCAAGAGGGTCCTGTAGACCTGGGAGCAATACCCCGTCCACTGATTGACCAGGCGAGACGAAAGCTCTCTTAAAAGGATTTTTACTTCCTTGTTGTTCAAAGTTAAGAGCACTTGGTAATGTTGTTTCCTCCAATTTCTAAGAGGCTGGTAGCCAGGCAAATCAGGAAATTAATAACATGTGCTCTGCTTTACCAGAATTCAATTTCTAGGAGCCACCCAGACTGTTGATGTTCAGTTTCCCACAGTGTCTCGGTTTCTGTGTCAGTGTGTGAGCAGATAATCTACTTTCCATGCTGCTGTAACTTTCCAGATGTCCAGAGAGGAGTTTCCCCTACCCTGAGATCTGTCTGTGTCCCAATTACAGCCAGACCCTTGTTTGCAGGTAACATCTGGTATTCATGTATTGAATTGGTCTCAAGAAGAAAAAAAAAGTTTTTCTTCTTTTTCCCTACTTAAAAAAAAAAAATCCTTCCTTCCCTTCCTCTCTTTTTCCTGTTCCTCCTTCCTTTACCTCCCTTTTCTTTTTTACCCCTCCCCCTCCCCTCTGACACAGGGTCTGTCTACATAGCGCTGGCTGGCCTGCAACTGTGTAGATAGATCAGGCTGGTCTCAAACTCACAGAGCTTCGTCTGCCCCTGCCTCTCAAGTGCTGGGATTAAAGGTGCACACTACCATGCCCAGCAAGAAATATTTCTCGATTAAAAGACACTTAGTGTACGTTCGGAGCCAAGGAGAGATGGCCAGGGAAGCTGTGGGTAAGATAAAAAGAGTCTGCTGTTAAAGCCAGGAAACCTTGGTGTTCCAGGGCTGGTCCTGCCAGTTGGTAGCTGTGTAAGGCAGTCACGTGACTTCTGTGAGCCCCAGCCTTCTTTTGGGGGGCAGGCATTGTTTTGAGACTGGGTGGCCCTGAACTTGGGCCTCTTTGTGCCTCAGCCTTGTAAACGCAGTGATTTGAGGTGCACACCCCTCCGTGGCTTACAGTCAGTTTTGAGTCACCGGATCTTGCTAATGCCCGAAATAGTATTTTTCTTTTTCTTCCCTCTCCTTCACTTCCTGCCTTCCTTTCCTGTTTCCTTCCTTCCTCCCTCCCTCCGTCCCTTCCTTCCTTCTTTTTTCTTGAGACAGGGCTTCTCTGTGTAGCCTTGTCTGTCCTGGACTCACTTTGTAGACCAGGCTGGCCTTGAACTCAGAGATCCACCTGCCTCTGCCTCCCAGAGTGCTGGGATTATAGATATGTGCCACTTTGCCCAAACTGTATTTTCTGAAACTAGAGTTACAAACAGCTGTGAGCTACCATGTAAGCGCTGGGAACCGAACCTGGCTCCTCTCTGCAAGAGCAACCAGTGCTCTTAATCTCTGCACCATCTCTCTACTTACAGAAATAGTGTTTTTCCAGCCAAGACCTCATTGGCAATTTGATTTGTTTACATTTATGGCATTTTTATCTTCTTTGTTTATGATGACAGCTATGTTGGTAACAGCTTGTTTTTGTTTAGTGGGGACTTTTCTAGTTATTACTTGTTACTATCACAAAATAATCAAAGTAAGTACTTGGAAAAGGAAAAGCTTTGTTTGGGGCTGTGTTCATGCATGTGATGGTCTAAGAGCAGCTGGCCCCATTGCTTCGGTGTGTATCATGGTAGGATCAGGTGGCAAAGGAAAACCCATTTACATCATAAGCCAGAAAACAAAACCAGATGGAAGTGCGGTTGGGTTCCCATAAACTCTTTCAAGAGCATGTCCCCAATGACCTGAGGCCTCCCCACTAGATATCACCCCCCCCCAAGATAGCTTAAAAGGTAAGCTTCTTCCAACACAAGTGGGGGAACATGTGTTTAGGGGAGGAGCCTAGGCTACTTGGGATCTATATGTCTTTAGGAGGGAGCAAGTTTCCTACAAAGGCGCATAGAAAACTGGCATTTTGGGACCCAATCGTGATAGAACATCTGCCCGGCAGGTACAAGACCCTGGGTCAGAGCCCCAACTGAAAAAGAAAGTGTAACTTTCCTGGAAGGAGTGGAGATATCCTGAAGAGACATTCTGGTCTCTCTTTATGGCTATCAGAGTATTAAAACAGTGGTCCCAAGGAGTTAGAATTTCCCCAGGTACCTTAATGCTGGAAGAAGGCAAATGTTGAAGCCTGGTGCCAGACAGACGAGCTCGTACCTACTCAGAAGACATTTCGTACCTTTCTGACAACTACCTTGCAAGAGAGACGAGCACCCAGGTGTGGAAGGGTCGATGACGGGTGGTCACACTTGACCAGGACGGCTTGGCTGTGTAGGATTCTTGTGCCCTACCTTATTTAAGCCTAAACCTCATGTCAACACTCTGAAGACTGACTTGGGGTGGATGTGGGCAGTGTCCCTGGTGCATCCTGTTCCTATTAGCAATGTGGTCTCAGTGAAGAAATCTGCTTTCTGAGCTGAGCTTGTTAGAGCACCAGGGCTCAGGCTCGAACTCTAACAGCTGTTAGCAGAAGGAAGAAAGGAAAGGAGACAAGCAAAGAGAGAAAGAAAACTGACAACCATGGCAGAGGTTGGGAGTGGAAGGGCCAGAGAGTAGCCACGAAAGTAGCACTTCCCAGAAACTGTGGGCTCTGGCCTCGAGGCAGGGGCCTTCTGAGAACTACCAGCTGCAAAGCCAGCTGTGATCCCAGGTAGGACTCTGAGACAGGTTCAGACTCGGGGAATTAACACATTAGAAAAGGAAACTGGTTGTTAGGGAGCAAGGTAGGTTTACAAAAATCCCCAAACCAGAATGACTTCAGTCTTTCTTTTAAGGGGCTTTTTAGACCTCAGATACCCTGAGTTGTGATAAGCATTTGACTGACAGCCCATGGCATTGGGCCTGTGTCCTGGCAGGACACAGAAGGACTCCTGAAGGGCAGAAGTGCTCCTGCTCTGTTGGGGGACAGTTGACATGTGTGCCTATTTGCTTTCCTGTTTGTACAGCCGTTGAGCAAGGTTGATGAGATCATTGCCATCTTCTCAAGGGTGGCAAAGGTCATGTTTGGTTTGTTGGAGGCATCGTAGAAGTGGGTTTCTAACCTAGCATGTGTCCCCACAGGGCACAGGTGCCCTTCATGAGGCACTGTGGTAGACGTCTAGTACTCCAGCACTGGCACCCCCTTCCTGGGCCTGCCTGTGGAGCTTCCGCGTTATAAAAGTGAGATGGAATAACAGACTAGAGAGCTTAATGTACTTAACATATAATAGACCTCAGGCCAATAGAAGGATGGCGAAACTTAATGGGAGCAAATATGAGAACAGAAAACCAGCTGTTCTTGGGTTCAGAAATTATGAGCATGGGGCTGGGGTGCAGCTCAGTAGAATACTTGCCTATTTTGCTCACGGGGTCTGGGTTTGCACCCAAGCCCTGCAAAAAGTATTTAAAATTTTGTTTTATTTTGTGTTTAACCCTTGCATGGGAATCCAAAATTTATTTAAAAAGAACAAGGTGGCACATGCCTGTAAGCTTAGCACTCAGTCAGTGAGTGGAGCCAGGAGCTTCATAGGTCCAGCCTGGACTACATAGTGACATCCTTTGTGATGGTTTGAATAAAAATGGCCCCCAGAAGTCCGTAGGGAGTGGCACTATTAGGAGGTGTGGCCTTGTTGGAGTAGGTGTGGCTTTGTTGGAGGAAGTCTGTCCTTAGTGGGGTAGCTTTTGAGATCTTGGAAGCTCAAACCCCAGGCTCAGTGGCTCCCTGTCACTTACTGCTGCCTACAGATCCAGATGTAGAACTCTCAGCTACCTCTCCAGCACCGTGTCTGCCTGTGTGCCACCATCTTTCCCTCCATGACCGTAATGGACTGAAGTAAACCTCTCAACTGGAAACCAGACCTAGTTAAATGTTTTCCTTTATAAGATTTGCCTTGGTTACGGTGTCTCTCCTCGGCAATAGAAATCTTAACTAAGACAACCTGTTTAAATGAAATAAAAGAAAGCATTTTCTAGTGTGTATAAGGCCCTGGATTTGATCCCCAGTTCAATACCAAAAAAAAAAAAAAAAACAAAAAAACAAAAAGCACACACAAAAAAACAAAACAAACCAGAGAAGTAAACAGGAACTATGTAAATAAACATAGTTTCATTAGCCTTTTTAAAAATATTTTTTTAAATTTAATGTACATTGGTGTTTTAATTGCATATGTTTGTGTGAGAGTGTTGGATCCCCTGGAACAGAGGTTACAGACAGTTGTGAGCTGCAGTGTGGGTGCTGGGGATTGAACCAGGGTCCTCTGGAAGAAAAGCCAGTGCTCTTAACCGCTAAGCCATCTCTCCAGCACCCAGTTTCATTAGTCTTAAGGAGACTGGTGTCCATCTCCTTAATTATATCCCTACCTTGGGATATAATCTTATATCCCTACTGTGGGATATAATTTTTGTTTGTTGGTTTGAGACAGGGTTTCTCTGTGTAACATTCCTGGCTGTCCTGGAACTCACCTTGTAGACCAGGTTAGCCTCATTTTATAGAGATCCACCTGCCTCTGTCTCCCCAAGTGCTGGGATTACAGGTGTGCGCACCATCACTACCCAGCATGGTATATAGTCTCTAAAGCAGCAACGTCATCACATGCATTACAGCTGACAAGGGGTCTGTAGGTGGTGATGGTTGTACTAGAGTTTTGTTTTCAGGCCACAGAGAATTCCTGACAGAACTGGAACAGGGGAGATGAGATTTCTGAAACAGTTTCTGAAACAGTCATTTAAAGAATGTTTGTGGGAGACTGAGGGTTCCCCTTAATCTACATCAGCACTAATGCTTACGTCAGCCTCCAAAAGAAAGATGGCAGTGGAACAAAAGATAAATGGGGAAGGATGCTGGCCCCGGGGTTCAGCTTGCTGCCAATGAGGATAGGAATGGGGTAGGAAAAGAGCATCTTAGGTAAAGGAAAGGACAGAGTCAAGCTGAAGAGGTCGGGGCTACTAGGAAAGGTGTCAAGGATATTGTATTTGGAGGGCACCAGGCTTCAGAGCTTGACTGGAATTCAGGGAACTTGTAGGGCTCTAGAGAGAGGCAGACTTTGGGTAAGGATGTTATTACAAAGTCCCTGATCAGGCTGCAGGGCACCCACAAAAGACCTGCTTCCCTGGTGGGTGCTTTGGAGCAGAGAAAGATGTCTTGAATGACAGCTTCTCTCAGAGACACAGAGTAGGGTATTAGTGGAGATGGAAGGCAAGATGTTCACACAGGGCAGCCATGTGATGGATATGGTAGTTTGAATAGGAAAGGCCCTCATAAACTCATGTGTTTGAATGCTTGGTCCTTAGGGAGTGGCACCATTAGGAAGTATGTATGGTCTTGTTAGAGTAGGTGTGGCCCTGTTGAAGGAAATGTGTTGCTGTGAGGATGGGTTTTGAGGTCTCCTTTGCTCAAACTATGCCCAGTGTGGCACACAGTCTCTTCCTGCTGCCTGCAGATCAAGATGCAGAACTCATAGCTCCTTTTCCAGCACCATGACTGCCTGCATGCCACCATGTTTCCCTGCCATGATGATAACAGACTAAACCTGAAACTAAGATGTCCCAATTAAAATCTTTTACTTTCTATAAACCTCTGAAGCTGTAAGACAGCCCCAACTAAATATATTTTTCTTGATAAGAGTTGCTATGGCCATGGTGTCTCTTCATAGCAATAAAATTCAAACTACAACAGATAGGAAGCAGGTGCACGGAAAGGGTTCCTGCAGTCCTTGCATTGTTTTGACACTGTACTTTTCCAGATCAGCTCATGATTGGAACGTACACACTTATTCATTGAGCATGCATAGCTCAGCTTATCTCTTCCTTTGATGTCTACCTGGGATGTCTGCCATTTTCTACTTTGGAGACAAAATGAGATTTGGGGCTCCTGTCATCTTTGTTGTACAACTAGATTTGACCTGTTTGTGTTGTAGCTGTGGCAGGTTGCACTAAGACATTGCCAATAGTATCTAATCTAAGGTCATGCAGTTCCATAGTTCCTTTATTTAGGGCATGCAATTGAAGACATCAGCTGTCCAGCGTTTCTGTCCCTTATCAGAAACGTGGCTGGAAACCAGTGAGTCAGCACACTAGCCTCTTGGCTGGCCAGCGGAGACAGCACCGAGGCTCTGCTTTTTCCTGCGTTTCCCTAGTTGCTGCCTGCCTGCCCGCCCCTGCTTTGGTTGGCAACTGTGGACTCTTGTGCAGATTTTAATGAGCTTGTTATTTCCAGCTCTTGTCAGATCAGAAGGAGCTGCTACAGGGAGGCATACTGATCAAAGCTGCTGGTCCTTGGGAAAAATGATATGTTGAGATGGGAGGCATAAGAATTAGGGTTGCAGGAACTCAAGGTAGAGCTTGCTAGAGCCTACTGTATTGAGGGACAGCTTGGCATATAAATCTGGTCATAGGTGCAGCACCGCTGGGTTCATTCTAGAGCTGCAGGCCTGACTGCGGCCTCCCTCGCGGTCCATGTGGTGTCAGAGGGCAGGGGGTACATGCTGTGTGTATCCCAACCTGCTTTGTACAGCTTAGTTTCTCATTTACCAAGGACTTCCTGCAGCAAGCAGGCAATGACTGTCCCTGCTTCAGACGATTTAGGCTTTAAAATAAAGGTCCATTTTAATTTCTTATTATTTGTATATATGTGTGTCTGCATGTCAGTTTGTGGGTGTGAGTGCATTGCCCGTTGGATCCCCAGCAGCTGATGTTACAGGCACTTGTGAGTCCCCAGCATAGGTGCTGGGAACAAGCTCCTGTTCTCTGGAAGAGCAGGAAATACTCTTACATTAGCTGAACCATGTCTCCAGCCCAGGCTTTTAATTTTCTTAAAAAAATTATTTTCTGACAGGGTTTTACTATAGAGCCCTGGCTGGTGTGGAATTTGCACTGTAGTAGAGACCAGACTGTCTCTAGCTCAGAGAGTCATCAGCCTCTGCCACCAAGATCTTGTGATTAAAGGCATCTGACACTATGCCAGGGGTATGTATTTGTTTGCTTTTTCAAAAACAAAACAACACCCTGTAACTGTGTTTTAGGCATGAACTTATGTAGCCCTGTCTGGCCTAGAACTCATAGCATGTCCCTGCACTCATATCCACCTGCTTACACCACCCAAGGTTGGGATACAGATGTGTTCCACCACGCTCTCCAACTTCCTAACCTGCCCTACATGTGCAGGACCTGGAATGGTGGCCGGAGGCTGATGAACAACCAACAAATGCTTGCTAAATGAGTGAATGACTAAATCTGGCACAGATGGAGAGACTTGGTTTATTTTAAAGCATCAAGGATGGCTTTCACAGTAACTTATCTCCTATGGTAACCATTAGACAGCACTTCACATAATAGCAACAAAATTATGTTTGGGTAAATGGCCTTGGAAGTGCAGTTGGTTCCCTAGGTGCTGGTTCGTTGAATACATAATTTGAAAGGATTACACTGAGCATATTTCTGTGTTTAGATTGGCTACTGTGATGCACCCTTAGTCTGCAGTTGGCGCCGCAGAATGGTGCATCCAATATATCTCCTTCTTGACCCCAGATGCCACCATACATCTCCCTAATTATCCACCTGGGCATCACATGTAGGTCCTGATAATGTGGCAGTTAGGCTCTGTCCTTTGGAGATGGAGGGAAAGAGATGTGGTTATTCAGGTGAGCTTGGCTGGACCCTGCCCTAAGGGAGTATACTCTCTTGGAAGGTGGGGTGAGGCAGGGGATCACAGGTGGCTGTACCCCAGGGTGATCCTGTGCGAAGTTACAGGCATGTACATCCTGTGGGATTGAGAGGAAGGAGTGTAAGCCCTGCTCCATGCGATGAGACTTCTGACAGTTCAGGTAAACTGAGCTACCTGGAGCCTCTCCAAGTTTGTGTGCTGGCTTTGTGGGGTAGGGGGCCTGAGAGGCTTTGCGGGGTAGGAGGGCTGAGAGCTGGTGGCTTCTACTACATTGGCCTCCATCCTCATCTTTGTCCTCTAGTATCCCTCTGGAGCATCTCCCTTGAGGACCCTCTCCCCCACCTAGCCCTTATTTTTCCTCAGTCTCAGAAGCTGGCAGAAGGCACAGTTGAGGACATGTTTGCTGGTGCACAGGAGGCAGCCATGGGTCCACCAAGGTTGGCTCTGGCATGGCAGAAGGACCCCTTCCCAGGGGAAAGGCAGGTCCTTCCCCTGCCTCTACCTAAACCGACAGAGGAGGAATAGTGTTTCGGATGACTAGAGCGCAGTGTGCCCTGACCCTTTTCACTGTGCATCATCAGCTAATAGTCTGTGACTGATGAAACCATATATTCGAGGGTAAGTCTTGGATCCAGAGAGAGAGGCACATGCGGGTGCAGACCGGACGTGGGGCTGGGTGGGCTCTGTGGCCCGGCGCATTCAGGACACCAAGGTTTACAGGACAAGTTTGGGTTGGGGAGACGGGCTTGGGGGAATTATGAACTGCTTAAGGTCACAGTGGGTAGTCCATCTGGTCCGGGAGCACAGACTCTTGTTTCCTCCCAGCCTGTCTTCTGCCATGTCCTGCTGCTAAAGCCTTTCTTAACTAGTTCTGTCCCACTAGGAAACTCTTTAATGAAGCATTGGCAGCACAATAGCAGGTTTTGCTTGGGGTTGGCTGCACTGGAGAGCAACAGGGAACATATCCTGTGGATTGGTTGTCATGGGCAAGAAGGCAGAGTGCCAGAGTTGGGACTTTCCCCTGCTTTCCCGGATTGTATTTGTTGTCTGACAACTGTCCAAAGGTCAGTTTTAAAGAGAAGTTCGAAGGAAAGCATCCACAGTTTTCCATTTGAATATGTCTATTTTTCTTTCAGCAAATAGCCTGCTTTTAAAAAGCAGCCCATATATGCAGCGCATATGTTATAACATTTTGTTATTGTATGCTCCTGGTGCACGTGGCAGGGCATGTATGTACCATGGTGCGTGTGTGGAAGCCAGAGGCCAGAGGGCAGTTCTATGGAGACGATGCTCTCCTCCCACCTTTATTTATGTGGGTTCCAGAGCTCTAACTCAGATGGTTGGGTTTGTGTGGCAAGTGCCTCGACCACTCAGCCATCTTTGCCAGTCCTACAGTGCATACGCTTTAGTGTAGTTGGAAACAAAGCTCGTTTACTGCTTTCCATGTATTCCCCCTCTTTGTAATTATCCTCTCTACTGGTAGGGCAATATCTGGAGCGTTGGCATGCCACTGTTCTTCGTCCTGTGCTTGGGACCTTAGTTGGGTTGTTTCCCACCTCCGTCTTTGTCTGGTGAGATATGCTGTAGTGACCTTCGTTGCACATTTTGCCTTCAGAGGACCTGGTCCAGGGGGAATCTGTAGTCTGTAGTCTAGTGGTAGATGCTGAGGCAAGTCTTCATCCCCACCCCTGTGTTTTCACTTTGTGTATTCCCTGTAGATGTGCAGATAAAACTGTGGTGTAGTTTGATGAGTTATTAGGATGCAAACACCCTGTCTTCTGGGGTAAATCCTGTATGCTGAGCAGGCATGTCCTCCATCCTGCCTCCTTCTGTGTTCTTCCCTCAGAAGCAGCAGCTACCCTGACTTTTTTGAGGTTCCTTCCTTCTTCATTTCAAGTTTCCTCACCGAAGTGTGTTTCTTAGACAGTGTGTCAATGTGTGTGTCACTGTGGGTGCCTGTGTGTGTATATACATGCATGTCATTGTGTGCTCATGTGGTGCGAGTGTGTGTTTGTGTGCGTTTATGTGTGTGAGTACATGTGCATATGTGTGTCTGTGTGTGTCTGTCTGTCCATCCATCCTAGGCATTGTGGTTTGACCTTGTCTTTTGAAGACAGTCTTGTAGATCTTTGAACCTCTCTGCACCTCATCTCTTCCACCTTCCTTTACTAGAAACTGGACAGTTTGCATTATGGGGTTTCTAGAGTTTTTCCTAGCCTGGATCTTTTGGAGACACACGGCAATTTGTGACTCAGGAGGTGGGACTCTCTGTAAGGGGTACACTGGCTGGTTACTTCATGGAATAGGAGTTGCCATTATGTTGCAGTTGAGGCCGTGAGATGTTGATGTTGCAACTTAACTAATTAATTAATTTACATGTTGGGATTCTTTAGTAAAGAAAACAGGAGTCTAGAGTGTGTAGTAGTGTCAGTGGGATTCACATGTCAGCTTCTAAGGTGTCCAGTCCAGAGACTAATGCCTAATTCTCTGTCAACATAGTCAGTTTCAGGACATTTCACTGGTAAAACACCAGCCTGGTTATTATCTTCCTGCTCCCCGAGTCCTTAGCAACCGCTAACCTAATTTCTGATTCTAGGGTTTGCCCGCACTTATGACAGGGGTGGACAAGGGTGGCATTTTGTGTCTAGGTTCTTTGGCTGAAGCAGAGGGTTTTCTAAGTCCAGCCCTGTGGTAGCATACATCAGTACTCCAGTGCTTTTCATAGTGCAATAATAGTCCACCAAGTGAGTGTTCTGTATTTTGATCGTCAGTTGATGGCCATTTCGGTGTTTCTGCCTCTTGAGTATAGTGCATAGAGCTACTGCCAACATCCATGTACAACATTGGCATGTGTGTGTGTGTGTCTGTGTATATTTACTTAATTATTCATATATACCTCTAGATAGGCTTCTAGGCCTTGTGCTAATGTGCACTTAACCACACAGGAACTGATAGAGGGTTTTCCAGTGTGGCTGCAGTGTGTGAGGAGTCTAGTGTCTCCAGCGCTTTCTGTTAGGTTTTCTATCCCAGCCGTCCGAGTGGGCATGCAGTGGCTGTGGTTGTCATGGTTTGCATGTCTCTGTGGCTGCAGATGCTGGTCACCTTTCCAGGTGCTTATGGAACCCTTGCGTAGCTTCAGAGCACTTTGAAGAGCACATCCTTTGGCTGCATAATTGGATGCTTGCCTTTTTATTATTGAATTGTAATTGTTCTTTTATTTATTTTGGGCAAAGTCGCTATCAGTTGGACCCTTGATATCAACTGACTGGATCAAAACTACTGGAAAAAAAAAGTTGGGTCAATGCTGAACATGTGTAGACTCTTCTTTGGTCATTCCCTAAACAGCACAGTGAAGCAAGCAGAACTCTTCATGTAACATCTGCTGTCTTAGGAGTTATGAGTCCTCTGGAGGATTTAAGTCATATGCGAGGAAGTGCATACCTTATTTGCCATGGGGATGAGGGATTTGAGCATCTGTGTGTTTGGGTCTTCTTGAGTGGCACTGGAACATTTCCCCACAGGCTGGAGTGACGACTATATATGATTTGCAAACTTCCCCCACATTATGGATTGCCTTTGCACATTTTTGACATCTCAGAACTTTAGAAGCACAGAAGTTTCATTCTTAGATATACAGTTCATCGTTCCTCTTGTTACTTAGTTTATACTGTTGCGGCCGTCTCTCTCCAACCACCCCCTAACCCAAGCTCACGAAGCACCGTGTCTGTGTATTGGGAGTTTCATAGTTCTCTCTCTTCCACTGAGGCCTGGTCCATCTTGAGTTACTTTGCGTGTTCAGTATTACCTACTCTTCAGGACAAGGAAAGGTCAGCCGCTTTCCTGTGCATTGCCAGTGTTTGTAATAAGGAGTGTGTTCTTCAGTCATCACTATTTGTTTGTTTGCTTTTTCAGTGTTTTCTTTAACACCTGGTTTAAATGTATTTGCTATGGTATAGATTTTATCAGAGTCACCTGCCTGCATTCTGCTTCAGTGAGTACTAATAAGCCTCCTCGTTAGTCAAAGGTCTGAGTCTTCTTGCAGTAGCTTTCTGTTTGAGACCTCCTCTGTCTCCCAAAACAGAGGTGGGGAAAGCCCCTGTCACCAGCCATTTTTGCAGGACAGAAGCAAGAGACGTTTGCTTGTCTGAGGTTCTACCTTTCTAAGCGGCAGGTGGGGCTGCTACGTCTGACCATTTTCTTGTGTTCCTGCTCCGTCCGTGCACCACACAAAACTTGGAGTGGACCTGGGATTTGGGTTTCTGTCCTAGCGAGATGGCTGTGCTCTGTAGCAGATCTTTTGTTTTTCCTGGGCTTTGGTTAATTGCCCTGTGAAATCAAAAGGCTGGACAAGCCATTTCACAAAAATGAGTAGATTTGCTCAGGTGGGCTGCCTTGACAGCCAGCCCAGGAGTGGCTGTGTTGGAGCAGATCCCCGTCACCCCTCTTTACTGAGTGCCTGGTCTGGGCAAAACTTACCATCACATAAAGTCACTCATCCAGAAAGGAAGACAGTGTTCAGCTGGACTGTAGGATTGCATGGTATTTGAATATCTTTAGTTACAGATTCTTATTTCACTAAAATAAGACTAATTAAAATTTTACTAATCTGTATACACATGTGCAATTTATGAAGAGAAATGGATTTTTTAAAATATTTTAATTTTTTATCTGTCTATCATATCCTTAATAATATTCATGTCCCTGTTTGTCTTTCAGAAACATGCCAAAGGCCAGGATTTGTTCGATCAGATCGTGTACCACCTGGACCTGGTGGAAACAGATTATTTTGGTCTGCAGTTCCTTGACTCCGCCCAGGTCACGGTATGTCTTGTTGTGATTCTTTTTAAGAACGACTGGCTCTTCATGCTAATTGCAAAAGCTATAGACACTACGCACTGATACAGAAAAGAGGAAAATTGAGATATTGTCCCAGTAATGAGCTTGGCAGGTGGTACCGGTGCCTGAATAAAATGGCATGCAGGATGCCTATCAGACCCTTCCACCCTTGAGGTGGCTGCTAACCAGGAAGCTGTGTGCACAGAATGCCCTCTGGAAACATTGCTGAACACAGGGTTACATGATGGGCACATTGCTAATATAGGGAGAGGAAGAAGAACCCACTTTATAGATATCTTCTCGGCGGTAGGTCTAGGGGATCCGTTACTTTCTTGCAGAACCAGGATGGGAGCTGGGGTGGGGAGGGAGCAGGCGCTGTACAGGAGGGAGCCTGCAGGAGACAGGCAGAGCAGACCTTAGCTCTGGGAGGTGACAGAGCAGACTCACCTCACCTTTCTGGAGACAGAAGCTAGAATGGATGACCTCCACAAATCTCAGTGCATTTCTTTCCTTCTAAATTAAGTTATCTATTATAAAAACTATTTTATGTTGTATGGGTGTTTTGCCTATGTGTATGTCTTTGTACCCTGTGCAGTGCCCAAGGCCAGAGAGGGCTTTGGATGCCTTGGGACTGGAGTTCTATCCATTTGTGTCAACCAGTGGGTGCTGGGAACCCAGGTCCTCTGAAAGAGTTGCCAGTGTTCCTAACCACTGGACCATCTGCCCATCCCTAGCACTTCTCTTTCTAAGGGCAGGAATGACTTCCTACTCCTTCTTCTAGGCAAGATATACCTTTGGGTATCAAAGATAATGTATTCAGCACTCTAAAAGTGTTTGCTAAGTGACTGTTGTACACTGGGCTCTACTGTAAGCACTGCGGAGAAGGTGGTGAACACAGTTGATGTAACTAGCATGGTGGGTGGTGGAGAGTAAAGAAGAGTGAAGGATGCAGGGAGATCCCTCAGCAGTGCAAATATGAGGACCCGAGTTCTTGAGTTCCCTGTGAGAGTGCACTGTGTGTTACATCCCTCAAGGAAGTGGGGACGCCCTAGGTGGGTGACTAAGCTAGTCACATAACGTTGTTAATCTGTGAGCTCCAGGCCCAGGGATAAAAACCTCAGAAGATAAGGTAAATGATTAAGGTTAAAAGATAAGATGATGATGGAAGGATAAATCCTCCAGTCTCCATCCACCCCCATGGACCCCTGCATGCCCATGAGTGCATGTGCACGACACACACCTGCCACACGCAGACTAATTAGAAGGAGTATGGGACAGGAGGAATAGAGTGCCAGGTGAGACCATGTCTTAGAAGCTGGGTATTCTGCAGACATGTTTGAGCCGGACATCTGAAGCTCTTCCAACCTGGAAGACACTTAGCAGACATTCCCTGAGGTGCCATAAGATATAGCTGCTCAAATGGGTGCCTGGTAATTGGGCTTGCTCTCGGGGGAACGCTGAGCCCTGGGGTGATAGGCTCTTGGTGCTCCTGGCTGCAATCCTCCCGAGGGGGTTATCCCCACGGTGACGCCACCACTTCCCTCTGGACCTTAGGACTTCTGTCTGCTCTAGATCTCCTACCTTGCAACAGCTCTTGCCTCTTTGCCTGTCTGATCCCAACTCCATCGTTGTTTCTCAGCTGGAGATTCCCTTTACCCCAAGCTCCAGGGAGATGTCCCACCTTCTCCCTTTCTGCCTCTAGCCCAGTCTGCTTCCATAAAGTTGAGGTCTGCCTTCATGGCTGACCTTCACGTCCATCCTCTGTGTCTTTTGTTTTGTTTTGTTTTTCTTCCTCTCTTCACCTGGGTGAACTCGGGACTCAGTTGCCACCTCTAACCATATTCCAGGCACTGTTTCTTCTTATTTAAGCTTCATTTCAGCAAACCTCACAGATTCCCTTACTCCCACCCTTCTGACCCATCTCACATCCCCAAGACTCCTCTTTTTCTTGCCTTCTTCCCTGACGTAAAGGAACCAGGCTTTGTTTCTCATTCAGCTTTTGGTTCTTCTGCCCCCACAACTGTTCTCTGGCCTCCCGTTGGGACCCAGGGTCTTCTGTCTTCTCTGTGGTTTTTCCCAGGCTGCCAAATGATGCTGGAGACGAGTGCTTGTATCATTTGTCTGCAGCAGAGATCACAGTCCAGCCAAGTCCAAGCCTCAAAGCTGTGCCTCAAAAGTGGGAACTTTTCACTGATGCCTGGGTACCCCGTGGTTCATTTTCTGGTTCCTACCACAGACCTCTAGTCAAATCGTCACAAATCTGGTCTCGCAGCTGTCTACCTGCAGAGAAGTGTGAGGCCGTCTGCCCCACAAACTCCTGCGCTTCTTGCCCTGTACTTCCTAGCTTCGCTTTCTGTTTGTTCTTACTCCATTCTTGGGTAAAGGAGTCAGCCTGCCTCTGCATCTTCCTCCTGCAGCCCCACTCACAGTTCCTTTCCAGTTGCTTCCTGAGGACCGTTGTCTTAGTTAGGACTCCTAGTGCTGTGATTAAGCACCGGACCAAAAGCAACCTGGGAGGCAAGGGTTTATTTCGTTTATACTTCCATCTGACAGTTCATTATCAGAAGCAGCGAGGGCAGGAACTGCACACAGGCAGGAACCTGGAGGTGAGAACTGATGCAGAGACCGTGGAGAAACCCTGCTTACTGGGCTGCTCTCATGGCTTGCTCAGCCTGCTTTCTTACAGAACCCAGGACCACCTGCCCAGGGATGGCACCACCCACAATGTGCTGGCCCTCCCACATTGATGATCACTAACTGAGAAAGTACCTTACAGCTGGATCTTATGGAGAAATTTCCTCGATTGAGGCTCTCGACTCTCTGATGGTTCTTGCTTGTGTCAAGCTGACATAAAACTAGCCAGTACAGCCATGTTCAGAGTTGTCTGTGTTCAGCATCTCTGACCACCCCAGCCTCTGGCACTCCTGAGACTTTCACTTCTTCCAAAGTGGATGGTGATGGTGCTTTTTGTTAGAATATGTACAGCCCTGGGGCTGGAAGCAGTTTTCCATCCTCTTTCTGGTTCTGACCCATCTGGTGGCCTTCCAGATTGGCTGTCTTTTCTCTCTTGGCCTCATTTTCCTCCCCTGTAAGGTAAAGTTTGGGTTCCCAAACCTAAGAACTCTCAGGCTTCATGTCGGTGACTAGTCTGCAGGTGCATCTGCCCCAGCATATCCTTCAGCTAGAAAGCCATCATTTCTGTCTTTAGCACCAAGGGCCTGTTGGCTTGCTTTCATGTCCTAATCCTCAGGGGAGCCCTCTACAGCCATTTAGCTTCCTGGAAAGCTTTGGATATGTGGCTGTGTTACGAAAGACTTTGCCACGAAGCCCTGCTGACTTGGCTGGCAGGCATTCCCATCACCATGCCCTGTTGCCACGTAGTAGGAGGGATGTTCACAGCAGGACCCAGGTATCCTGCCCAGACTAGACATCTCCAGATGTCTTGGCTCTGCAGGTCCTGACAATGCTTCAGCATCCTGCTCTGTAGACATGAGAGAGTTCAAGCCCAAGAATGGGGGAGATGTGCTGCTGTCTCCAGGGTCCTTCCTTTTACCCCTGTCTTTGCTTTCTCAGCTGATTCTATCACAAACTGATCCCGGTGGTGCCAATCTGCATCTACGTCGTTCTTTTGGGCCCTCCCCTGACCCTGACATATCTCACTCTACCTAAACGTCTGAATGTTCCTCTAGATCATCTCCACAGACCCATTCATGGTTCATGAAATATGTCCTGAGCTCCTTGAACATCTTTCCTTTATGTAAACCTTGGAGCTTATTTGCCTTGGGTTTTGTATTTGTAGATATAAGCAAATGTGGCTGGGGACATGGCTGAGCGGTAGAATACTTCCTGCTCTTTCAGAGGTCCAGGGTTTGGGTCCAGCATCCACATGGTGATATGGCTCACAACCACCTATAACTTCAGTTCTAGAAGATTCAGTGTCACCCTCTGGTCTGTGGACATCTCATGTGGTACACATGATACATGCAGGCACTCGCCACCTATATGAGAGAAATGCATCTTTAAAAATTAAAGTTCAATAGCTATTTCTGACTGCATCCTAGGACTTATGGCTTCTTTTGGTTTACTTGGAAGCAAGCCACATATCATCGTAGGAGAGGCACTTGTATTTCTTTTTGTGTGATGGAAAGCCTTTAGACTCTGGTGAATCACTGAGTGGCACAACTTAGGCTCCAACTGAAGTTTTCAGTTTCATATATACGTTCCTGTCCTGGTACACTGTGCTCTTGAGTTTTGTATATTCCTGTCTGTAAAGTGTGTGTGTGTGTGTGTGTGTGTGTGGGTGGGTGGGTGGGTGGGTGGGTGGGTGGAATAATAATATATACAGGGCAGAACTCAGGAGTCATGGAGGAGAAAAGGTTTAGTCTTCTGGAACATGCTTGTGGGTCCCTGGCTTAGCCTGTTTCAAATTACAGTAACAAAATGCCAGATGCGGGTTACTTTATAAAGGAAGCGGGTTTATATCTCACTACCTTAGATGCTGAGAGTCCAGTGTGGGGTGGCTATATCTGGAAGGCTTTTGAGAAGGGTCATAACACATTGGAAAAACAGAAACAGAAGTGGTTCTCTGCAGAAAAGCCTATGTGTATGGGGTGTCTTGCTTTATTTATAAGGTCATAGCATTGATTCAGTCCCCAGGAAGGAATTGATCCAGTCCCTGGTAAAGGTGGGACTTGGGAAGCTAGTTTCTTCCTTCCAGGCTCCACCCTTTAAGAGTTCCAGTATCTCAGTCACTACACCAGGAAACGAGCTCCCAGCACATGGGCCCTGTGAGCAAACCTTCTCCCAGCTGGGTGTGGTGGGGTTGGGACACACAGTCATCAAGGTGAGCGCACTGAAAAGATGCAGCTCGTTGGAAGCCATGAACCTGTGATGCCTGTGGGAGAACTCTCAGCAGATTTAGGCAGCCCTTTAGAGAATGCTGAAATGACTGTTGGGTAGTATTGATTTTCACGGGGTCTGGAGGTATTCAGATGCCATGGGAGGTGTTTCTGGGAAGGAAGGAGCTTCAGGTGGGACACTGGGAAGGAATGAGCCACTGGGGAGGCCTTTTTGCCCCACAGACACTCACATCGCCACGCAGCCACTGACTTGAGCATTCAAGGATTGTGGTGGCTTTTGCCACAGTTCTGCATACACTAAGCTTGTATCTCTGACTCCTTGAAAAGAGCCTAGCCTGGTTTCCATGGTACCCTGCCCAGCCCTGAAGCAACTGTCAAATCCTGTTGGCATCACCTATTTTTAGCAGTAGGAGCTGGGATCTCCTGTTTCCCTTTTCTGTGTTAGAGGAAGGCCATCCAGGGACCCACTCTGCAGATCCATCCACACTCAGCTCAGAGTAGAGCTTGGGACACAGTTTACCTAACAAAAGTTTTCTGTGGAGAGCCAGGACCTCTTTCCTAAGTCTCCGGGCCTTTGTGATACTGGGTCATGGTAGCTGCTATTGACAGTTCACACTTCGAGCTAGCATTAATCTAAAGGCTTGCATGACTTCTGCTCAGCATTTATCATCCATCCTTGAAACTGGCCACAAAGTAGATCCATTTTATAGGAGGATGTAGCCAAGGCTCAGAGAAATTGGAAACTTTGTAAACAGTAAAGAAAGGACAGTCAGGATCCAAACTTTGATCTTACTCCAAAGTCCAGTACTTTCCACTGAACAGGTATTTGTTTAATACACTGTAAATATGCAAATATGTATAAACACCCCCTATTCCTCACCCCCAACACCACAAACACACTACATACATACTACACCACACATGCTACCCACACATTACATACATACTAGACACCACACATACATACATACATACATACATACACACACACACACACACACACACAGGAAAAGAGAACTTCTGACAAACTTGAGTCCGGGCATAGCAGGGTCAAGCTTTTTGGTTGCAGACATAAACTAGACATTGTCCCTGCCTGGTCCATTCTGGTCAGGGAGACAGGCATTTCTCATGGAGTATAGTGTGGTCAGTCTTCCAACAGAGGGTGGTCAGGTACACACAGGAAAGGGTACCTGAGTGTCACAAAGAAAAAAAAGGGCAAGTATGAATGGATAGACATTGGTGTGTCAACAGAGTAGGAGAGGCATTTCTAGGCAGAGGGAGAGAAAGGATTTAGGACAAGACTCTTAACAGCCATCACAGGAGGAGCTTCCTTTCCAAGGGACAGATGTTGTATAGGACATGTGTGGCCCTGGAGTCCCCTTCACTGGCCCCTTCACAACAAGAATAGGGGCTTTTAAATGGCATTATATTTTGCAGCATGAGATTTAGGCAAGACAGTTTTGGCCTTTCCTTCAAGTCAGGCCATGTGCTGTTTTTCCTGTTCTTTATGGCTTTGAATCTGGCAGGTGAGTCAGGTCTATGCAGTTGTGCTGGTTGCTGGAGATACTGCGGTGCCCCTGGCTTCCTGCTGTCCATGTCTCAGAAGGTCATTATCTGCATCTGTGTCAACGCTACTGTGCCTCATGCCACTTCAGGTGTGATTGTAAGAAAAAGGAGCAGGGCTGGCCTCAGCCCAGGGGTAACAAACTTGCCCAGCATGTACAAGGCCCTGGGTTTGAGCCTTAACAGTCAGACAGAAGAAGGAAGAAGAAACAGTCATCTTTAAATGTGATCTGTGGGTATCTGGGTAACTATTGCAGAAAATCAGATAGAGTCTCTTCCTTCTTGCTGTTGAAATGGGTTGATCCCACAGACATGTTAGGGGCCAGCACAAGGTGAGAAAGATGAAGAAGGAGCAAGAAAGACTTACTCATGGCCACATTCGAGAAGGTTGCAAAGCAGGAAAGGAGCACTGTTTTCTGTCTTCACTGATGACAGAACAGAAAAGTGTCATATGAATTGAGGAAGTACAGCAGGCTCCCAGTAGCCTATCCCTGAATATCAGCAGTGAGGAGCCAGTACACATGTGGCCAGTGCTCAATGCAGAGCTGTTGTGGCAAGACTTAGATTAATCCCCAAGGAAACCTGAAATCATTGCTGTGAGTTTGATGGGCTCCATTCTTGATGAAGAGTAAGGCTGACCCCCTCCTACCTGTAGGTAGAGATGGTGCTTGGCACCAGTTTGGGTTGTGATGGGCATTGAGTTGGGGACACTGACACTAACAACAGTAAGTCTGAACCCCATCACAGCCTTTCAATTCCTCTATCCCCAGTCCTGAATCAGACAATGGGTAGGGCAGTGAATCCCAAGTGTCCTTTCCTTCCTTCATCCTGTGGATATAACTGCCTCTTCAGATCCCTCCCTGCTCTAATATCAGGGAAAATTAAATATTTCATATAAGCCAAAGAAATCTCTAGGTACTAGAACATGAGCCCTATTGCTTAGCCTTCACGGCAAAGGCTTCATGAACAGAAATTTTAGACCAGTCTTTAACCTCTGAGCTTCAGTGCCTCCCACAAGGACTCAGATCATTAAATTCTATAGCCACCCTATGCCGGTCATATTTCCAGAACTAATGCTCCAGTAGAGCAGATGGGCTCTGCCAGGATCACATCCCACATCTTGATTTATGGAAAGGGCTTTGCCACATGGACTAGGATGACAGATTCAGACAAGAAATCACCTTGCTAACACCCCCTGGAGAGTTGAGTTCAATGTCTTGCCATTCGAACTAAAAAATGCATCAGTGTGCCTGCGGTGACTGGTTTAATGGTCAGTGGAGGACCTTAGAGGCTGTCTGCCTAGGCCTTCATTGGTGTGTGGTCTGCTTTATAGCTAAGATACCAGTGACTGTGCCAGGCAGGTCTTGCTGCCGCTGGATACAGCTCTCAAAGCTGCACACAGCATAGGGTTTTCTAAATGCCAGGTCTTTTGTTGTGGTGCTATTCAAGTCCCAGGGAGGGGGCTTCTTGTGGGATGCAGTACCAGTGATCAGCACGTGCCAGGCCTTTGCAGCTGTGAGGAAAGCCAGGTCATCTTGAGCTGGTTGGACACAAGGTAAGCTTTACCATCTCTGTCTCATGATCATAAATAGGTTTCATGTTGTCTCTGATGGAGCCCCCGACCCTTGTTCTGAAAACCCCCATGGGTCAAGGAACTTCACAATACTCATGTCACTTTTGACTCCTTTCTCAGCTCCGGATATCCATGGCCTCTGTCTTGGTAAGCCCTGCTTTAAATGCAAATGATAAAGCTCCCATGAAGATAGATAAAGGGAGCACTATTAGCAATGTGGCCCCAGGGTGGAGCTGGCTGCTGCCCAGAACATCTGGCAACCATCTGCCCTTATGTTAGCCCCAGCTGTGGCCATCTGGCCATCTTACCTCTTGGACTGGCCCATAAACCCTGGAATTGCTTGAGATTTTATAGAACTCAACATAGAGCTGTGGACATTTTAAGACACACAGGGCATCTTCCTGTAGATGAGGATATGAAGTAGTAAATACTGAACGGCATCCTAGGCGCATCTGTGAAACTGATGCTTTCAGAAGTTGCTGATGGGTCTTGTGTGACCCCTGGGTATCAGCTTCTCTCATTTAGTTCTTCTAGCATTGTAACGTACAGTCAGAGTTGAAGCTCAGGCCAGGGAAACCATACAAGTTAGACTTGGATGGAGATAAGAGTTTAACAGTAGAGGGAGAAGGATGGTGGGTTTGAACTTGATTTACTCAGAATAATGGTAAAGGGACCTGAGAGGGGAAAGAAATGGATGGGTTCCTTTAAGCTGCAGGAGAACTTTCTGTGCCTAGGAATCGTGGGTTCATTTAAATATTGGTTTGGTCGTAGACGATAGTATGGCACTTGGCAGAAGCATAAGTATGCTCCCGTCCTCTCTGTGTTTGTCCTTCCCAGAGTGATACTGGGAGCTGTCAGCATGGCTGAGGGCAGTGGTGAAGTCTAGTTCCTGTTCCGCAAATTCCTAACCCAAATTCCCTAGCTCGGAGCTGAGGATGTAGCATGAGTGTTAGCATGCTTACCTGGCATGCAGGAAGCTCTGGTTCAGGTATGGTAGTACATATATGTATTCCCAGCACTCAGAAGATGCAAGTAAGAGGATCAGAAGTTCATGGTCATCCTAAGCTACATAGAGAGTTTGAGGCTAGCCTGGGGTACATGAAATCCTGTCTCAGAAAGCAAAACAAACATGTCTAGTAAGCAAACAGTGAATAAATCTAAAAGGGACAGCCCTTCCACACTAAATAATAATCACATTAAAATAAAAGGCTGTTCAGAAAAGTAAAAGAAAATGGCATTCACACCATTCCTGACCACCGCATCATCAAAAAAAAAAAATCCCTACAAATCTTTCTGGACATATCTTGATAGAAAACAATAATTTTCTATAAACAGAATCCTACCTGTTTCTTTTTCCATCTCAACATTGTGCTGTGCACCTCTTGGCACATCAGTAAATATCAGCCTACATCCTTTTACAATAGTGTTGCATTATAACAGATGAGCCACTTTTGAATCCGTCTTTGTTGATGGACATTTAGGTCATTGCTAATTCAAAGCTATCAACAATGAGATGTAGCATCCCAGCCATGTGCCTTTGAGATAGGTCCCCTGCTGCGGTGATCTGCTTTTGTTCTACACCCTAGGCAGTGTGGAGATAACAGAGAGAGACCCACATCCTCCTCTCCTTAGCACTGCATGCACACTTATTGTATTCTAATTCATCTGTTATGTGCTTTTTTTGTGTTTCCACATCCCCCTGCCTCCCACACAGTCCTCCCAGGCTTTGTGGAGTACACTGTGCTCATTCAGCCCCGCCCTCTCTCATTAGTAACATGTGCACAGTGTAGATTGCTTCTGCAAATCCCCAGTAGTCAGCAGAATTAGCCTCTGGTTCAGAATAGCGGGAGAGAAGCCTACTTTCACCTGTTTCATTCCGGTTCCTTTTATAACAAGTTCCAGTGTGCACTGAGTTCATTACAGAGATGGCGAACATGTCTAACTACCCTCTTTAAAAAAAACTGTTTACATGGTATATACTCACTTATATAGACCTATAGGATAGGAAGGTCATGCTGAAATCTACACACCTAGAGAAGATGTACAAGAAGGAGGACCCAGGTTGGTATGATCAATGCTCATTTGGATGGACTAATGGGATGGACATTGAATGGGGGAGAAAACAAGCAACAAGACAGGAGCATACCAAAGAGGACCTATGAAAGAATCAGTATAGCAATGTATCAAAACAGATATTAAGACTCACGGTTAAGCCCTTGGCAGAGGGTGGGAAGTAATAATAAATATAGGGGAAGTTAGTAAGACTTGGGGAGAACAAGAGCTCCACAAAGATCAAACTGAGCAGGGCACAGGGGTCTTATATGGGACAG
>CM053763.1:80326858-80368126 GCA_028658305.1 Pachyuromys duprasi
TCCTAGGCATCCAAAGGCCTCTCCTTACCTCCTTGGGCACCTAGCACACACATGGTGCACAGACATACATGCAAGCAGAACACCCATACAAATAAAACAAAAGTTTCTGGAAGTCAGACTTACTATTTTTCAATCCAGTAAGAACAGGCTGGGTACCACACCTGAGACTTCTCATAGAAAACACAGAAGCCATCAGCCAGATGGTCCCTGGCTATCAGGGTTTGATCTAAGAGATTCGGAATGCAGACAGCCCCTGACTCATGATAGCCCAACTCTGGTGACACAAAAGTGATAAGCATTCAATAGAGACCATACTTCAGATTATGATTTTTGACCTCTCCTTGGTTGTTGATTCTTCTGTCTTGAGATCGAAGACAAAACCATACAATCACAGGCATAAATAAATAACACTCTGTGTTTTCTTATGTAGCCAAGGAAGGCACATAGGCCAGAGGGATTAAATGCATCTTTAATTCACAATGTTTTCTGTTTAGGATAGATCTATCTGGATATTATATATCTCTGTGGCCTTCTTTAGGAGTTAGGCTACTGAGCATATGTCAACAATTCTGAATTAAATGTTTATATGGGGAATGGCTTTGTAACCTCCTTAGACAGATAAAACTAAAGTAGGGTAAATATGAGGAACAGTTGAAATGCCCTCACTGGCCACAGCTGAACCATCTTTCTATTGGTGGGGGGCCAGGAATATAGAAGAGTAAAGTGGGCCAGGTTTTGATTTCCTGATTTTAGAGTTGAAGGTGTCAGGACCACAGGCTGGTGTGTAATCAGAGTTTAGCATGGGAGTTTGTACTTTTGCTAGATTAGTCAAGACCTGGAATTACTGGAGAAGATCGACTGTAACATCAGGAACTCAGAATTTTTAGAAGGGACTTCACAGATCAATTTTTTAGGGGTTTTAAAGGCTTTCTGACTGCTTAAAAAAATCTTAAGAGAAACTTCAGCTGTAAGAAAACATACTTACATGTACAGGCAAATTATTTGTTCATTTTTCTTTTTCTGTTTACATGTATGGTATGTGTGTGTGTGTGTGTTTGTATGCCTGCATGTATGTAGGCATACATATGGAGGGTTGATAGTACTTTGGCACTTCATTCATTAAGTCAGGGTCTCTCAGTCAGACCTAGAGCTCACTGATACTGCTAATCTCATCAGCCAGCTCATCCTGGGACGCCTCTCTGCCTTCCTAAACTTGAAATACAGGTAGCCACTATACTTACCTAGATTTTATATAGGTTGTAGGGATCCAAACTCCAATCCCTAGAGCATGTGCTTTAAAATGTCTTATTTATTTATATTTTACGTGTATGGGTGTTTACTCATACACCATGTGAGTACAGGGCCCACAGAGGTCAGAAGAGAGTGTTGGACTCCCTGGAATTGGAGTTACAGGTGGTTGTGAGCCACCATAAGGGTGCTGGGAACCAAACCTGGGCTCTCAGGAAGAACAGCCAGTGCTCTTACCTGCTGAGCCATCTCTCCAGCCCCAATGCAGCAAACACTGACTTACGGGAGTATAGACTTAAAAGAGAGAGAAATGTAGTTATTTTAGTTGTCTATGTATAAACGTTTGCCTGCATGTATGTATGTGCACCACATGCAGTATGTGCCTGGTGCCATAAGAGGCCAGAAGAGGGAATCCGATCACCCCTAGAAGCAGGTGCTGTAGAACCTCCATGTTGGTACTGAGAACTGAGAACGGTTTGAGCTCCTGCGCAGACTGAGGAAAGAATTTTCAATACCATACCTAGCATATTTGCAGATCTCACTGAGGAGTTCAAGATCTGATTCAGACTCAGGTCTTTGTGAATGGAGTCCTCTGGATTTGTAGGGGAGGAGCCCTCTAGGGGCACATATTTGGTTCCTAATTAAACATTTTCTTTCTTTCAGCACTGGCTGGATCATTCAAAACCCATAAAGAAACAGATGAAAGGTAAGATGTAGACTGCAGTCTACTCATGTCTTCTTTTCTTTCTTTCTTTTTAAAAATCCTGTCAGTAAACTCCTCTGTCAAGATTTTTGAGATTTTTTTTTTTTTTTGTAAATAGACCCAATGTTAAGTGGGTGATTTTTACTTCCTTTAAACTGGCCAAAGAGTTGAGCTTTAAAATTGAATGAGCAGATATTAAAACCCACCTGTGCTCTCATTCCAAATCAGGCAGCCCTGCCAATGAGAACTGACTAATATATACTATTCAGAAGCTTGTCGCCTCCTTTACTCACTGCCAAGTAAGTTTCAAAGCAGATTCAGAATGGAGAGTAGGAGGCAGGAAGGGCCCAGCTCACTCCTACAGGTGTGGCAACCATATTTCTCTAATGCTGTTTACACTTAGATCATTTGAAAATTATATCCTCTTAAAAATACCTTAAGGTATTTTTACCGTGTTTTTACGTGGCAGAACACTTTGCTGCTTGTGCGTCACTTGCCTCCAGCCCACTTTGTACTTTGTAAAACATGGGTGCCGGTTTGGAGTAATGCCAGCTCTTTGTAACTCACCCAGTCAAGGGTTTCTGACACAATGAAGTTCCTAGCTAAACCCATCTCCATCAACCTAAAAGTTTGGTTCCATTTTTTTGAACTCCAGATGGAGCAGTAAGCTTGCTGTCATTGTGATATGTTTCCTTTTGTCTGACGGGGGGACAAACATCTTTACCTTTCTGTCTCCAAATGTTTAGTTGGACCTGCCTATGCTTTGCACTTTCGAGTCAAATATTATTCTTCAGAACCAAACAACCTTCGAGAGGAATTTACAAGGTAGGACACAGCAGGGGGATTCTGTCCAGTAGGCCCCACCTTGGCCAGTGGGGAGGGAAGGAGCATCTCAGTCAGGGTCTCCGTTCCATTTTAGTCCTCTGCATTTCCAAGCAAGTTACTAGCACTTTTCCCAGGCTTCTGTACCCTGTTGAAAACCTATCAGTATGCTTAATTTGGTATTTCTCATATCAGTCAAATTAGATGGGTTCTCTTGGACTTTGGGGAAGTGGTGGGCTCATCTATGGCATTTTGTCTCTGTTTCCATTGCAAAAACTGAAACCAGATATTAGGCGAAGGTTTCTTAGTCAGGAATTGCCTCCTCCCCTTCCTCCTTCTTTTTTGAGGGTATTGCAAAACATTGTGATTTTTTTCAATTGAGGTAACCCCTCACTTCACTTAAGCAGGTCTGTTACCAAAGATTTCGTTAGCACCCTCTTATAGCTCTTAGTCCCACTGGATATTTTTAAGTTGTGAGTGCCTGTGCTTATCTCCTGAATCTCAGAATCAATATAGAAGAAAGGAAGATTGTAAACAGCGGTTGGAGCATCCCTTCCATCCGTGAAATACTTTATCTAATTCTAAATATCCCAAGAGTGTCCTTGTCCCTGTGTTTGTGTATGATCCTGTAGTAGTGACTTGTCCATTGATGGATGGTCTACATTGGTGGTCAGCAACTTGGAGAGGAACATCTAAGTGACATTTGAAAGTTAGTGCCCATGACAAGGGCCTTCAGGGCTTCTTCTGTTGGGTTTTACTCCGTGAGTCAGGACTTTGGGCCACATGGACACCGTGCTCTAGTTGGTGCGAATATACACATCAATGTCCTAAATTTCAAAAGTGTAAATTTAGTCATAGTTAAGGACCTGCTGGGAAGCAGAACCTTCTGGAATGAGGTAGACCCTTACCCTCCCTGCCCACTTTGATCTCGGGGTCATCCGGAGTCTCCTATTGCCATTCTACAGGAAAGGAGTGCCCATTCTGGCTTCCAGGGTTCAACTCGGTATTTTTCTTTGGAGGTCGTTATGAGACATGTTGTTCCTAGCTGTCACTAGAGCTGGTCATTTTTTAAAATTAATTAATTTTATTTATTGACTTTATATCTCAATCGAAGCCCTTCTCTCCTCTCCCCCCAGTTGCCCCCCTTCTCCTTCTTTCCCAACCCCCCTCCAATTCCTAAGAAAAGGGGAGCCCCTCACCACCAAGCCACTCAAGCACATCAAGTCACATCAGGACTGAGCACATCCGCTTTTCCTGTGGCCTAACGAGGCAGCCCCACTAGGGGGAAGTGATCAAATACCAGGCAACAGAGTCCATGTGGGAGACAGCACCTGCTCTTCTTACGAGGGGACCCACATGAAGCCTGAGTTGCCCTTGGGTTACCTCTGTGTAGAGAGCTAGGTCCAGTCCATTCATGGTCCTTGGTTGGTGCTTCAGTCTCTGCAAGCCCCTCTGGGTCCTGGTTAGTTGGGAGCTGGTCATTTTTAAGGCAGAAGTGTGACTCAGAAACAAACAGGATTCCTGGAGACCACTCTTGAGTGTAGGAGTGAGCCTAGAGTAGAGTGTGGGAGGCTGTGGTTGGTACAAAGTGGTTCCGGGACCCACATCTGCCTGGAAATAAAAGATTTTTACTTAAGACCCAGACATTTATTTTTTTTCACTTGGTAAACCTCACTTATGTTTTTTGCTACTTTTCTCCTTGTTTCTTATTATCTCTGTAATTTGGGGTAATTTTAGGACTTTTCCTCTGTGTGAGTATGTGTGTCACATAGTGTGCATGTGTGTTTGTTTTAAAGACAAATGGCAGTTAAACTGCACCAGGAAGAAAAGCCTCAAGTGGTTTCTGGTAGATGCTAGTCAGTTGCAGACTTTTTGAGAGAGGTCTGGAAACTTCTAGTTGTAGCTGGTCAGGTGTCAGCTCGGTGGTCCCGCCCAGCCCATTTTCTTGGATGCATCACATGCCTGTGCAGAGTTCCGTGTGCCTGTTGGGCTAGTCTCTCCTGCACCAACGCCATCCTGCAAGTCACATCAGACGGCTTGGTGTTCCATCCCTGCTCCATCCACAAGGATCTTGCAACTCCCCACGTGCATTTCCCCACCCACTGAGACCTGGGATGCCTTTCCACAGGCCACACAGAGGCCCCCTCCTCCTCATTTGAGTTGGACTCCCTTTTGACAGAGCAGAATGCCAGGGTGTGTGCAGGGGGATTTGATTTGTGGTGGGAGGCTGGGGGTTGGAGGCGGCTGGGAAAGGAAAGGTTCCCCTCTGTTGACTTTTGTATGTGTTTGTCAGGTACCTGTTTGTTTTACAACTCAGGCATGACATTCTTTCTGGAAAGTAAGTATGCTTTTGTTCTAACTCTTAACCCAGCGTAGAGCATAGTATACCTGAGCAATTCGCTGTTTTAATTCTTTTACCCTTGCCCCCTTTACCAAGTTCAAAATAGTGCACTAGGTCTTCTTAAGTGAGTCAGATACTTGTACCACTGTCATTTTGTCCTGTTTTAAAATGATTTTTATATGGCTTGGAACATTTGTTTGGGAACTGCTTTCTCTCTGTCACATCACTGCCCCATTCATACCAGCTTCTGTTGTATTTGCGAGCAACATCCATTGTTAGTATGTATACATGTACAAGTATTTGTGCAATTTAAGAAGTCTCACACATTACCATCACACTATAGTGATATAAAGAGGTCCTTATCTGATCCCTTGAGAAAGAGCTGTAGAAGTCTCATCTCTTTTCCTTTCTCATCTTAAAAATGTTCTCTAAAGGCATTAGGCATATAGTGACTATTAAGCACAAAATGCATTACCACTGAAGTGGTTGATTTTGAGGGAGGATTAATACAGAAAGAAGGCTGACAAAATGGCGTAGCAGGTAAAGGCTCTCACAGCCGAGCCTGACAACATGAGTTCGAGCCCCAGGACCTGAAAGTTGCCCTCTGACTTCTGTACATGTGCTGTGGCATGTGCACACCCCACCCCCATCCAGCACACGTATACACATAGTCTATATGAAGAAATAAATGTAAAGAAGGTTTTAAAAACTTAGCTTGTGATTTTCCAGTAAGAGTTATTGAATATTTTCTGTTACATTAAAAAGAAACAAAAACCAAGATTACATTAAGACTAAGAAGCAGTACCTGATGCTACCAACAGGAATATCATCTCGTTTTGAATGTAACCTAAAAGAAGTTTAATGGGTAATTTCTGCTACTTGTGATGGCCCACATTTCTAATTCCAGAACTGGGGAAGCAGAGGCAGGTGTATCTCAGTGAGTTGGAGGCCAGTTTGGTCTACCTCGTGAGTTCCAGGCCAGCCAAAGTTACATAGTAAAACCCTGTCTCAAACAACAAAACCAAATATGAGTCAATTATATAAATAAATAAAATTTTGAATTAAAATACAATTTCTGCGTTTGTAAATTCTTAATAGAAAATGCACTCTAAATTTTCAGTGGCGGATCGGCAGTGGAATGAGTAGACTGTACAGTGTATACATTGGCCTTACTCAGCTGTGCGATACAGCTCTTGGTTAGTGTGTGTGCTTAGTATGTGTGTATTTCTTTCTCTGTGTGTGTTCATCACACTAACGGCCTCAGAACTCTGGAACTTGTCTTCAGTATATAAAACCACTGATGGCAGAACTTCGTATGTTCCTGGTGCTTTGCAGTTTCCAGTCCCACCCAACTTGATAATCGTCTAAGCAAAGCAGTGTTCGGAGCCCAGCACTGCCTCCTTTCAGCCAGAAGACCTCGGGTGGGATGCTGAAGGCTCACTTTCTCATCTGGAAAAAGAGAAGTGGGCGGAGGCACTGGCTTCACCCATCCCGGGAGTTTGCAGACTACGCATTGACCCAGCTGTAGGATGCATCGATGAGAAGCTGTTGAGAACTAGGAAGTGCTGTGCCAATGCCTCCTCACTGCTTCCCTCACTAACTCTGGAATTTGAAGAATGAGCGAAACCACTGTGTTTGCAGTAACACTCTTCTGCCTCAGTTGGACCTGTTAGAATAGTGAGCACATCTAGCAGTCCTGGAAGCTGTCCAGACAGTGTTGGCGTGTTTGTTTTTACCACCATGATTTTGTTTGAAAGAAGATTGAAGGCAGCTTGAAGAGACAAATGGACTGTATCAAGAAAAAATAAATTTAAGATAACAAGGCACAGGATTTCATTCTGTTTTCTAAACATTTCAGGTTTTTCCAAATTCAGTGGAAGTGTCTGCATGGTTGATAGGACGTGTGCTTGGGTAGATGTATTGAGAACTGTAGTGTATGTTAGTTTGTCTTCAACATAGACCAAGAATATAAACTGCTAGCATCAGAAGCCTTATGTAGGTACTGCTGCATTTTAAATGGTGCTTTTACTGACATTTGCTAGGTGGTTCCAGGTTTAGAACTTTGTATTTAGTGTTAACGTCTTTTCTTTTCTTTTCCTCCCCAAGACTGAAGTGCCCCTATGAAACGGCTGTGGAACTAGCTGCTCTCTGTCTACAAGGTACATTCATCCTTAGTGACAATTAGCATCTTAAAGTTACTGCTTTCATTTCAGTAAGTGAGAATCTCCTGTATATGCCAGGCCTGGTACCCTGCTTTCTCCCAGGATATAAAAGAATATGGTGTGATCTCAGTCCCTAGGAGCTTGTAGTCTGTTGAGGAAAGCACACAGTATATATCAAGTTTTCTAGCAGCAGAGATAGGGAGAGGACCATGGCGGGATGTGGAAAGGAAGGTGTCTCATGGACAAAGAAGTGGAGATGCAGCCCCTGCTAGTATGCCCAAGGCCCTATGGTTCCATCACTAGTATTTCAAGTGTGGGGTGCAGGCTGTATAATAAGGGGCTGATAGAGACATTACTTGGTTCACTTTACTCCCCGACATCACATAAAACCAAACTATAGTACCAGGCAATGGTGATGCACGCCTTTAATCCCAGCACTTGGGAGGCAGAGGTAGGTCTATCTCTATAAGTTTAAGGCCAGCCTGGTCTACAGAGCAGGGAGTTCCAGGACATCTGAGAACTACACAGAAGAAACCCTGTCTCAGAAAACCAAAAACCAAACCAAACAAACAAAAAAACAAAAACAGAAAACCCAACCAGACCGGTAATCTTAGCACTCAAGAGAAGGTGGTAGGAAAATCAGAAATTCAAGGTCATCCTTAAATAGATACAAGTTTGAAGGCAACCTGGGCTACATGAGACCCTATCTCAGAAAAAAAAGCAAGGAAACATACAATAATAATTAAAGTCATAGGGACAGGAATCATAGTGTCATATTCAAGAAACTGGATTAGTGAACAGTTGCTATTCCTACTTATAGAATATGAGCTTTGTGGTGTCAGTAGCGATTCTTAACCTGTTCTTAAGCAGGCAGGCCTGGGGGTGTGTATTTCAGAAAGGCCACTCTGGCTGTATGGAAGGAAAGAGTTGGAATGGGGCTGGTACTGGGGCTGGGACAGGGTGAGGACTGTTCCTGTAACAGAGATCGTAACAGAGCTCGGAAGAAACTGAGCGGGGTAGGTGGGTGTGCGCTCACTGAGTGCAGCCATGGCAGTGCCAGGAGCTGGGTTCCTTGCTGAGCCTTCATGTGAGGAAGGAGTTGGGGATGACTCAGGCTGCTGCCGAGAGGACGTGGCTGCATTGGTGAGTGAGTAAAGAGAAAGGAGGTTCCGGTGGAGTGCGTGGCCTGTGAGGGCCTCTGCCAAGAGTGCTGACATCACCAGCTTGCAGGTGGGAACTGGATGGTAGGAGGTCTGCCTGCAGGACCGTCCACACTGACTGTTTATCTCTGGGAGGGGGCTGGCGGATTTTCATTTAAAATGCTTAAGTCTCCAGAACTAAGAGATGAGGATTTCATGAATATGTGCTTATCAGCGCTTCATTGGATTATGGATATATCACACACTCACGCATAGTATTTGTGAACACCAGAAAAGATACGACTTTTACTTTTGTATTTTTCTAACTACATTTTAAAAAGCATTTATAAGTGTGTGTGTGTGTCTGTGTGTGTGTGTCTGTGTGACTATGTATGTGTGGAGGTTGGAGGACAGCTTTGGAAAGTGGATTCTCTGCTTTCACATGTGGGGTCTGGACATCCTGCCACTTGCCAGGCTTATTGGCAGGTGTCTCGGCCTGCTGGGTCATCTCACCAGGTCCTATTTTACTAGTTTAAGAGAAGAGTAAGATCTGAGACGTATCACAGGGTCAGATTGCACTGGTTACAGATTCAGGGTGGGGCAGCACAGAAGTCAGGCAGGTCAAAGAAAGGACGTGACCATGCCAGCCTGCCAGCCATCGGCACCTACAGCTTCTGTTAATGAGTTTAGGTTTTTTAAAGGAAATGTACATGAGATTAGAATAATACAGAAATTTTTGCATATTTGTCGTTTATTACATTTTAATTTAGTGTGTTTGTGTGTGCAGAGATCAGAGGACAATTTACAAGACTCAGTTTCTCTTCTACCATGTGGGTCATGGGGCTCGAACTTAAACTTCAGGCTTGGTGACAAGTGCCTTTACCTGCTGAGGCATCTCACCCTCACCAGCCCTACTTATTATTTTTAGTAACTGGATATTGTCATGTTTATACAAGTAAAGATGCTTTTTTTCATTCCTGAATACTTCTAGTCCTTAGCCAGCTGTTAACAGATGCTCAGTAAGTGCCGAATGAACAGAAGAATGAGCTTGGAGAGACCCTCAGGGTAGCTCAAAAGCACTTGGTGGTGATGGTAACAGCAATGCTTTCTAAAGCCAACCGTGTCACATGCAGAGCTGCATGCTTCCTATCCCTGTGTGTAGTCTCATGCAGCAGGCCTCTTGGTGAGTGCCATGGCGGAGATGGAGTTGGGGACAACGTAGCAGCCCTTTCTGGCTTCTTGTGTTGTGCAGATGCAAATTTTACCAGCATAGACAGTAGCCTTCATCTGCACTGGTTCCTGAGCTGCTAGAGGCCTAGTCAGATTTGGCAGCCCCAAAAGATCTGTCAGGGTGGTGTTAATGAAAGGAAAGCACCCAAGCATGATGTCAGGCCTGGGGCCATTAATCACTGCAGTAGTTTCCTCCTGAGGCTATTGGCACCGTGCTTCAAGCTTGTCCTGTTGTCCTGAGTGATTTGAGGAGGAGGCAAATCTCTGCCCTCACTGATCCATGTGTAGCGAGGCTGTCAAAGCAGCATAGATAAAAGCGAAATCAGCTACCTGTGAGCCCTTTTTGGAGAAGCAAGCCACATCTGTAGTATAATTTAAGGTACAGTCATTATGCCAGGTGTAAAGAATACTCGGAAGACTGAGGGGCACACATGGGGAAAGCCGTTATCATAGTGTCTTTCCACCTTACTCTCACCTGCTTTGCTCTGTAGCCCAGCCAGGAGCCCCTCTCTGTCGGTGTGAATAAAATGATGGGCTGAGTTTCCTCTGGTGGTTGAGCCTTTAAGGCATTTCTTAGTGCTGTTCTTGAATTAATGAGTTGAGGAGATACTGGGTTGCAATATAGATACAGGGGCCCCAGAGTTGAGATACTGTAGCCTTCCATGGATAATGTGCTCTTTGGGGAATACATTTGTGGTAGATTTGAAAATTAATCCAAGTGAAAGGGTAAAAGAAAAAGGGAAAGAGCAGTGTGAGATGTCTGTTACATGGCAGTGTTCTGGTTTTGCTCATGTAACAACTCCCATGTCTCCATAGAGATCACAGACCTGGAAGAGCTCAGTGGTTTGCCCAGGGATACATGGATAGCTATGGTAGAGCTGGGTTTCAGTCTCACCTACATCCATTTCCTTTGCCTTCCATGGCCTCTATGAAACCAGAGCCTGGCTGCAGGATTGGGAGATTCTTGGAGTGGCAAGTTCTTTCAGCACATTCTTGGAAGGCAGAGTGGTAACCAAGGAGCTACTCAGGCCTGCTTTTAATACAGCAAAGGCTGGAAGGGATATTGCCCTCTTTCTCACTGGTGTCTTTGGCATGCTTAGTTCAATTTAGGACACCACTAAACACAGGGTCTCATTGCATCATGTTTGTCTATGGGTACATGGGATACCACAGGAATCTGTTTCCAGACTGTATAAGGCTCATGGCTTGGCAGGACCTCACTCCACAGTGACCTCTTGGACTGAGGTCATTGGTGGTCTCCAGTTTTGGGGCCCCCAGTCCCATTCCCTTTCTAGCTATACATTGTTTCTAGAACAGAATTTCATGTGTGTCCCCTTGCCCAGGGTAAAGGGCTGCTATAGGCCCTGACCCAGACTCCTCTACATCTTGGCCTGGGAGATGTAAAGGGTGGCATTCAAGTGGGGAGGTATTTACCAGGTCGCCTCTCTCTGCCAGACATTACCTTGTGAAGGCATAGTCTCCTTGAATTTGGTTTTATTGCTTCCTGTGCATGAATAAGAACTGCTTTGTTTAGTGTTTTGAGACTGGGTCTCATTTTGTCTTGACCAGATCTCAACCATGAGAGCCTATTTCATTGCTGGGATTTCAGCACGTGACACACCGCATTTGGTCACACAGACATTTTATCCATTCTTCAAGTGGGACGGAGTCCTTCTCCCAAAAGTTAGGCTGAGAGACTTAGTTCCTCAGAAGCCACATGCTGGCTATTCATGGCCCAGTGGAGTGGGTCATGGCCCACTACCATGGGCCGTTCATGGCCCAGGTAGTGGATAGGTAGTTAGCTTCTACTGTCCCTTCAGGTTCCTGGGCATGTGTGGCTTCGTCCACTGGCAAATGTAGTGTCTGTAAGATATCAGGTTCCAGGTTTTCTCCTATTCCCAGGCTAGCTGTGTCAGCATCACATGGGGATTTGTTAGAGGTACATAACCAATGGTCTGGGGATGCGGCCCTGGCCGGGAGAGTGCTTGCCTAGTATGTATGAAGGCCCGAGTTTCATCCTCAGCATCACATAGAATCAGACATGGTGGTGCACTCAGGAGGTGAAGGTCATTCACAGTTACATTCAGTTCTGGCGCTGGGCCCATATCAAGATCAAGAACTCAGTATAGAGCTCAGTGACGTTACGTTTTAGTGAGCCTACCAAATGATTCTTTTGCATTCCAAGTTCAAAAACAAATGTTGTGGATCAGTACCTTTCCGAGAAAGATGTACCAGTCCTTGGGTCTTGAGAAATGGCAGGCAGTGACTGGGCTGTTCCTGGGTGGGTATGCAAGTCAGCATGGTGATCAAGCTCCTACGTGGCACCTTCACTTGCTAGCCTGATGCCCACACTTACTGTAATCAGGTTATAGAGGAAACTGGGGGATTCCCCTTCATTCTCAGGTTTGAAAAGGTGGGGTGATTCTCATTCACGCTCCAGAGGGAGAGGGCCACTGTGTCCTTGGGCCCGCTGTTTTGCAGCTTGGCAAGAACAAGGACCGTGCAGTGCACACTGGGCATTTTGCCGGGCAGATTCCTGTTGCTCTCCCTCTTTCGTGCAGCCCTCTCCCTTCTCCCGTCTCCGTTCCGCCTGACTTGCCGCAGTTGCTCCTGCAGCCTGCTCACCCTCCCTCACTGCTTATTCCTCACTCAGATTCTGCATGCACCAAATTCTTGATCCACCCTTCCCAGCCCTGCAAACACTAAAGTGTTGCTCTGACCTATGCTTAACGAGAGCCCCGTGCAAAAGATGCTCCCGGGAAGATCCTCAGTGCCCGAAATTGGCTTTTATTGCAAATTTCCACTTCTTGAGGAAATGTGAGCCAGGCCTCCCTAGGTGGGAGAAGCAGTAAGTAGAAAGACAGAAGTGACTGAGATGACGGTTGTACTTCTCTGTCGGGAGGGTGTTATAATGACTGCCAGGGTGTCTGAGGGAACCTCATAATGAGAGGGCTCTACATCATGGGCCTCTGTGCTTTCTGACCTGTCTTTGGACTCGTTGCAGCAATAACCCAAAGTGTTCATTGTCTCCTGTTTTCCTCCCTTTCATGAACTGCACAGCGGAGCTGGGGGAGTGTGAGCTCCCGGAACACACGCCAGAGCTTGTGTCTGAGTTTCGGTTCATCCCAAATCAGACAGAAGCCATGGAATTCGATATCTTCCAGAGATGGAAGGAGTACAGGTACCTCAGTGCACCCCTCTCGTGGTCTGCACTGCTCATTTATTTTGTGCTATGTGTTCGTCAGAGCCTTCTGACAAACTATTGCATGACCTTCCGCCGTGCGGTGTGCCCCTTTCATGACCAGAAAGCCACAACTCCAGACCTGCGTGTCACCACTCTTCTGAGAAATGTGCAAAGGTCAAGCCAGGCTGTTTTTTGTCGATGAAACACACAGCTGCCATCTGATTGGATTGTTCCTTGCTAGTGACACCCCAGGTGTGGATAATGAGGAGACGACGTCCTAAGAAGGTCCTGTCCTTCCTGAGCAGAACCTCCTAGCGCACTGCTTCTCAGCCTTCCTAACTCTGGGACCTTTAACACAGTTCCTCATGTTGTGGCGACCCTAAACCATAAAGTTATTTTTGTTGCTACTTTATAACTCTAATTTTTGCCACTTTTATGAATCATAATGTAAACGTCTGTGTTTTCTGTTGGTGTTAGGTGACCCCTGTGAATGGGTTGTTCAACCCTCAGAGGGGTCACAAGCCAGAGGTTGAGAACCCTGTTCTAGAGCAAACTTTTTAGAAACTCAGGTGAAGTACCCTAAGTCCCAGATCCTGAATCCAAAATGTGAAACTTTTGAACACGGACCTGGTGATACATTTGAAAAGCCCACACCTTTGCTTTATGGGGCAGGCATGAAATCTAACGATAGGATCAGTTTTTAAACATGTGTGAAATCACCTCCAGGACCTCCCAGTTTTAGGTATCAGGTAAATGTAACAAAAATGACTTTCATGTTTAGAGTTGGTCTTCATGCTAGCACCCTATGGTGGAAGGACATTCACCACTGAGACAATGTGACATACAGTGTGGTATGTCCGGAAGTGTTCTCATTGTACAGAGAGCCAGGGAGCCATAGGTGTCATCCACGGCTCCCTGCCGCCACCGCCCTAATGTAATGTATTTGTTTTTGTTTTGCCTGGACACTTTCCCAGGGATATTTTCTCTCTCTCTCTTTCACACACACACACACACACACATTCCTAGTTACTCTCTGACCTGGAACTTAGTGTGACCTTTTCTTGTCCCCCAGTCCTGTGATGACATGAATGTGTTTTCATCAAAACACAGGGAAGTGTGCTGGCGTACGTTCAGGGCATCCTACCCACTCCCTCACATGAGGCCTCCTTTCTCCCAGAGGAGGCCAGGAGGAACAGTCTTGTGCTTTGCCTTAGGCCATGCTCTTGCTTTCTTAGGTTACCCTTACTATCACCAGCCTGTGGTCTTCTTATTCAGTTAACTGAGGGTTCTTGGCGATTGTTTTCCATCCTTACAATTTACAAACGTGCACCGTCCATCGCTGTAACTGTTGCGTGAGCCTGTGCAGCACAGTGGGCCCTTCACACCTGCGGGTGTGTGAGTCCCAGTTTACATGTGTCTCCGTTGGTTTTTCTAAGGGGAAAGAGCCCTGCCCAGGCGGAACTCTCCTATCTGAACAAAGCGAAGTGGCTGGAAATGTATGGGGTGGACATGCACGTTGTCAGGGTAAGAACTCCCCTGCGTGTCTGTGTCATTTTACTTTGCTGTTTCTGAAAGATGCATAGCGTGCCAACAAAGTAAAATTTGGTGAGGAAATTGTTTTTACATTCTTCTCTGTGACGACCTGTTAGAACCCTCTACCGACTGTCACTTCGTTTGTTTGTAGGGAAGAGATGGCTGTGAATATTCTCTTGGACTGACCCCGACAGGCATATTAATCTTTGAAGGAGCTAACAAAATAGGCTTATTCTTTTGGTAATTTAGTTTTGTCTAATATTAAAAATGTCTTTTCCTTTTTTGTGTTGGAAAGTCTATGTGATGGATGATTTTTGAGGGGTTTTTGCAATACCCAGATTTGTTTTAAAAAAAAAAAACCAATCACACCATCCTGTTGTCATTGTGGGGGTGTGGCCAATGCACTGCGCTTCTGGATAATCATATTTAAATGTATGGATGATTTTCTTTTCTTAGCCAATCTAAGCTTTTATAAGTAGAGAGGAAACTGTGTGATGTGTAGACAGTCTGGCCATAGACTGCCCTTTTTAAAATGCCTTCTCTCTGACCAGGCCGAAGATCACTAAAATGGACTTCAAGAAGAGCAAGCTGACCCTGGTCGTGGTGGAGGACGATGACCAGGTAGGCCTCGCTCCCCAGTGCCCTCCTTGTAGCCGTAACCTGCATCCCTGTGATACGCGCCCCCACGAGACCTTTGCTTCCTCCCTCAGGGGCGCGAGCAGGAGCACACCTTCGTGTTCAGGCTGGACAGTGCACGCACCTGCAAGCACCTGTGGAAGTGCGCCGTGGAGCATCACGCCTTCTTCCGCCTGCGCACACCCAGCAACAACAGATCCACCAGATCCGACTTCATCCGGCTGGGTTCCCGCTTCCGGTTCAGGTTGGCAGTTGTTTTATGACAGCTCCTTTTTCTGTGCATGAGTGTAGTATCATATTTGCCTCCATCCATTTGGGTTGTTTGCCCCACCCCAAATTTTCTGGTTACGGTCTGCCCTCTAGTCCCCTCACAGCCTCTTTGGGTTTTCATCACTCTGCTGATACAATGGAACTGACTTGGGTCCTGAATGAACTGAATGAAGGTCCTGTGCTGAAGTGCTTGGTGCTAGGAATGTTTGAGATGCTGACAGTTTTCTCACTTTGGAACAATGTCATCAGTGACATAAATGGCACTGTTTGTGTATTTGATACTGGATATTGCAAATATTTGAGTCCAGGACCCTTAATGTTTTAGATTTATGCGTAAAGTGTGTTCAACATGTAATAACAAAGTTGTCAGGACCTGACCGATAGCTGCAGCTGTGCTGTCCGGTGCAGTGGCCACTAGTTACATGAAGCTACTGAAAAGAGTGACTGTTCAATACATTGAAAAGTCCTCAGCCTCAAAAGCCACATTTCTAGTGTTCAGTGGCCGCCTGAGGTAGTGACTGCCTATGGTTAGGGCAGACACAGTACAGAGTGTCACTGTGGGAGGTTCTGTTGGACTGTGCTCACTAGAACACTCTTAATCCTAGAGGCAGCCATACTAAGGTATCCCCATTTTACAAACCACACTAGACTCAAACTCTCACCAGCCAGTAAGTGGTAGAGCAGAGGGTAGCACCAGCCAGCCTGCTTTTTCTTTGGTGATTTCCCCGCCTCCCCACTCTTCTATACTTCTTCTCCTAGGCTGGTCTAGAACTTGTGATCCTCCTGTCTCTGCCTTCCAAATGGATAATAAGTGTGTCCCACATACCTGGCCTTGGTGGTGCTATTTCTTTGTATACATATGTATGTGTGGTTCCATTTGCATATCTTCCAGTGGGTATATACAGATGTGCATGCCCCATGTGCATGTTCTCGTAGAGGCCTGGGAACTGCATAAGTGTCTTCCTCGGTTGCTCTCCATCTTAGTTTTTGAGCCAGGGTCTCTTACTGATTCTGGAGCTCCCCAACTGAGCTGGGCTGGTAACCTTTAAAGATCTACTTATCTCCACCTCCCCAGTGCTAAGATTACAGATTGCAAAACCACACCTTGCTGTTGACACGGGGGCTGGAGGTCCGAACTCACACCTTCAGTACTTTACTAGATGAACCATCTCCCCAGCCCTGGCTCTTAATGTTCTCACCATTCCTGTTTGCCTGTACATGCCAGAGTCAAGAAATTTGGTAATAATTAAGGATGAGAGCTGTGAGTGAGTGTGTATGTGTGTTTGTCTTGTCTGTCTGCCTGTCTGTCTGTGTATCTGTATTTGAATCTGAATACAGCCTGAAGCATATTCTCACACATTTTTGCCTTCAGGGGCATCTGTAAAAATTGAAAATATTCAGCCTCTATAATCAGAGTCTGTGAATATGCACATGTGTGTGCCAGCCCTTAAAATGTGCATTTTCATTTTAAAAAATTTTGTTTATTTCTGTGTATGGGTATTTTGTCTACATGTATGTTTGTGCACCATATGTGTGCCTGGTGTCTGAAGAGGCCAGAGAACACTTGTCAGATTTCCTAAAATTAGACTTAGATGATTGTAAGCTGCTATGTGGTTGCTGGGAATGGATCCGGGGCCTTCTGGAAGCGCAGCCAGTGTTCTGACCGCTGAGCCACCTCACCAGCCTAGAATGTACATTTTAAATATACTCCTGAGTCTGTGAATCTCAGTTACATGACAGAAAACTTCACTTGGTTTCGTAACCTCAGCCCACACATGGCACGTCCCTGAACTCTGTTTAAAATGCCAGAAGTGTTGCTCGCTTCAGATTTTCCCACTGTGCAAGGAAATGGCTGTGCGTTTCTGTTTAAAGAATGGTTTTTGTTTGAATATATTTTTTAAATGCTCCAAGGAAGGGGAAAAGAAGACCAAGTCCTTGAGGGAAAAGAATCGAGTCACAAGGCCCCTGGAGGATGGAAATGTCAGCCTGGCAGAGGTTGGAAGAGCCGCTGCAGTCTGCCCATGTCCATGTGGATTTGGAGTTGGGTGGGGAGGGCAGTGGAGGAGATTGCCAAAGTAAGCAGGCCTTTCCCTACTGGGGAGAAATGTTCCAGTTGGTTCCAGTCTAGTGACCTTTGTTTCTCAAGGAGACAGGAAAGGAAGGGAAGCTTGGAGGTGAGGTTGCCGCTTGGAGGCATCTGGAGCAGGTAACATTTGGCTCCTTCTGTCTGAGAAACCACAGCCAAAAGCAACTGGACTGGAGCAGTGATAGGTGGCTCAGCAAAACACAGCTCCCCTCTCAGAAGCTGCAGCTGCCTTCACAGTGGTCGAATCTGGAAAGCCTTTACGAAGTTAGAAACATTTCCTCTTGCACATAGCAAGAGAAGCCAAGGTTTAGTTTAGGGACTTTGCTACAACAGCTTAGGAGAAGGTGTTAAATGCTAAATGTCTCTGTGGTGTTCTTTGAAAGGTTATTCTGTATCTAATCAATGTTTCCTTCATCAAATGATCCAAGTACTCAGACCTACTTGGTTTGAGCAACTAAGTGGCTGCAACTTAAATTACAGGTTTTACCTTTTTTGTAGAAAGAGATTCTTGCCCTTGTGCCTCCCTTGGCAAAGGAGACTGTATTTCCAAATAGAAGTTTTAATCTTAGCATGTCTTTACCAGGGGAGTTCATGCTAAGTTGAAATGCATGCTGGAGCTCTTGAGGAAAAAAAAAAAAAGTCATTTGCAATAGCTGTGGTATGCTGAGAGCCGTTATTGGCGTTAATGTGCAATCAAATATTTCCTTCCCAGCGGGAGGACAGAATATCAAGCTACACACAGCTCCAGACTGCGCAGAACCAGCACCTTTGAGAGGAAGCCTAGCAAACGTTACCCATCCCGGAGGCATTCCACGTTCAAAGGTTGTACGGTGTTCCTTTCTTGCTGACATTTTGCGGTAGGGTTTGGTGGGTCGGTTAGCTCAGGGAAGAACTTACTCCCCTTACCCTCTGGTGTTCAAAGCCATTGGAAAAGAATGTCATCAGTCCTGGTGGAACATGGGCCTCCCAGCCTTTCAGTGTGTTCCCTTGCCTTCTATTGTCTGTCTCCCTTCCAATGTGCCTCTCTACTTATTTTACACTGGATTGTCAACAGTATCGCCTTTCCTCATAGAAGGTACTGTGTCCATTGTCTCCACTGCCTTGCTAGTCCTGGTGGGGACACTGGGCACATGCTAACCAGAATTGTAACCACAGAAGAATGGATGCAGAACCTGGAGGGACACAGTTCATACTCATCCTGCACATAGCTGTCCCTTGGGCTGCCCTGATCAGAATTCCCTGGCCCTTATGTCCCTTACTGAGGTGGCTCCCACCCATGTGGGGCCCGCTACCAGGCTGCAGCAGGCAGCAGGTGAGCACTCCTGACCCAGTTCTATTTAAACTGGGTTTCATGGTCGTAGCTTGCAGCTCTGCATAGCTCATTTCTCTACGCGGATTGCTTCTCCATCCGGCACACTCCAATTATCACTAAATCGTTTGTCCTTTTTTACAGCACGGTCATCACAGACAGCCTCTGCCACCCTTCTATACTCGGCAGGGCTGTTCTGTACATTTTTCTTGCATAGCATGGAATGTAATAATAGGCCTCTGTGGAACACTGCTTATATACCTGTGCCTCCTAGAATCATCAACCTTTGTCTTCTTCTAGCCTGTTCCCTTTTGTTGTGAGCTTAGTAGCATGGCAGGCAGCAGGTCTTAAGTCATTCTCAGCTGCTTCAGTGTAGCCCAGAAAATGTGGTCCTAACTTTAAGAAAGGCCAGGGAATGGGAATGAGTTCACAGAAAGGGTGATGAAGGCTGACTCCAGGCAGCATCCGGGCAGTGTCTAAGGGGACAGCAGGGGCTGAGGACTTCTGCAGGGCCATGGCCTGTCTATCAAGTCACAGGTGCCCAGAAACAGACCACTCCTGGAGCAACTTTCTAGAGAAAACGCACTGTTTTGATATAGTTGAAAGCACCCAGCACTCACAAGTGTGTGCTAGCACCTGGGCATGAGGTGTCCAGTGTAGCTGACCTAGAAGTGGAGCATATGGCAGGACCCCACTGGATAGCTTGGGGCTGTTTTAGACCTATGGCTCCGAGACTCCTTCTCACCCTCCTTGCTGACCTCTAGAGCTCTTTCCTCCATTTAGTTGTTGGACAAAGTTTCTAGGTAGAGACCTAGCATCTTTTGGTGAAACTTTGAATGATCTGCCCTGGCACACATGCTTCTTGAAAGGAAATGAGGCGAGCTTTTGTATAGCTTGGTTGCTAGCAAGCTTACCTAGCTCTAATGAAACCCTGGATTCCATCTGCCAGTTTTGAATAAACCTACAGTTTCAACACTGGGGAAGTAGAGGCAGATGAATCAGAAGTTCAAGGTCAGCCTCAACTACAGAGTATATGAGGCCAGCCTGGGTAACATAAAACTCTGCTCCCATCAAAAGAGCAGTTTGTATTGGGTGGGGTAGGGAGGAGTTGGAGATACAGCTCAGTGGTAGCAAGGCTGTGGGTTCAATTCCCAGGAACACACAAAGAGAAAAAAATGTAAATTGAAGTATAGGGAGCCCCTTTCATGCAAGCACTGTCTCTGACCCATCAAAAATGCCAGCTGTAAGTTCTTTCACAGATGCCTGCTGGTATTTCATCCTTCATCATGTTATACTGCTTTCCCGTCTCCATTCAGGACAGCGGCCTCCTCGGTGCAAGGACTGTCCTATGTTTGCCTCCCGGTGTATCTGCATAGCAGTGCATCCAGCCCTCAGAGCCTGCTCTGAAAGTTGCCTAGAGTTGTCTAGCACTGCTGTGTGCCTGCCAAATCAGAAGGAGGGCTGTCCAGTACCCAGGGAAGAAGCTGCCGGAGGTCAGGGCTGCCTGGCTTGAGATGAGGGCTGTGCTTTGACAGAGGGGGGCTCTGTCCCTTGCTCTGTGCGTTGTTTGCATGGCGAATGTTTCAAGTTGTGCATAACTTTTCATCCTTCCTTTACAGCAAGCAACCCAGTGATTGCTGCTCAGCTCTGGTAAGTAACCCCAGACTCCCCAGCACAGCTCTCCCCTCTAATTTCATGTTTGTTTGCAATGCTGACTTCTTCCTTAATACAATTAAATCCAAGTGACTCACCTGATAACTTTTTTTTTCCTTTTTCTGCTGCCTGGCTATACCATCCTCCCAGCTTTCAATAAGCAAACAACAGAATGTTCCAAGACTTTCTTGTTGCAAAACAGCTGCTTTGTTTGAATAGCATAGCGCTTTATTTGTTGTCACTGTGGCAAGGCGGCAGGCACGCACACAGCACGTGCAGGAGCCATGTGGCAGGCCAGGGTGGAGTCTGAAGGCCATGATCCTGAGCAAAGGTTCCATGGGAACACGTGCCCCTTTGTCCAGTGACATGCAGGTGTTAGGAGACATTAAACCCCGCCGGTGAGATGGCTCAGTGGGTAAAGCCACTCACTGCATTGGCCTTGAGACTTACGGTAAATCTCGGAGAGGTGGAAATCCATGGAAAGGTGGAAAGAGAGAAATGGACTCCAGAGGGCTATCCTCTGACCTAACCCTCCTCATGAGCACCATGGCACACACACACATCATGCACACAGACATAAAACCGTAATAAAAGTAATAAATAAGCCACCTCCAGAGTTTCTGAAGGAAAATAATGTGTCATAAGACGGAAAATCTCCAGTGTAGGACTTTGCAAGCTTCTCTTCAGGGGGCAGACAGGAAATATTTTAAGTTCTAGGCTGTGACATCTCTTTCTGAACTATTAAGTTCTGCTGCAGCACTGAGTAGCACTGAAGCAGCTGTCGGCAATATGCAAACAAATGAGCATGGCCGTGATTTAATAAAACTTTAGTCATAAGTACCAGTCAGCCATATATGACCCATGGGTGGAATTAGCTGCCTCATCCCTAGAAAGTGTTCCCAAGATCACTGATCCCAAGATCAGTGTTCCTGATCTTGCCTGTGTCTGGAATTACCTGATGATGTCCCCTTGGGCCGGACAACCCTGGGCCATATGAGAACATATGTCCCCGTGGGGACTTGGGCTTTTGTTCTTTGAAGCTTCCCTGGGAAGGCTAGTGTGCCTCCAGGTGAAAGCTGCTGCTCTCCCCTATCTGAAACCACCGTTCCTCCTTTGGAAGCTTGACCTGCTGGAGACAGCTGTCATGTGAGGGGATAGCTGGGAGACTCTTGGTTCTGAGTTGCAGGCCGATGGGCCAAAGGTGGTGGTGGCCTTTGCTGAGATGGCCTGGGCTATGTACCCTCATTGTGGCAGACAGGGCATGAGATTAGGGGCTGCCGCTGCCCCTAATCTGCATCTGCAGCCCCAGCTGAGGCCCTAGGAGCTCTCTCCATAACAGCTTTTTCAAATGCATCCCGGGGGCCTTTGGCCTTCTGATTGCTGTGCTTCCTTTTTTCACTTGCAGGCAAAGACCTTGGACTAGGTCAGTGTTCTCATCTTTTTTAGCTTGTGATTTTTACATCCCACTACCATCCCCAAGAAGCCTGACGCAAAAGTGAACAGAACAGACAGAATCAGAGATCTGCCTGTGGAGAGGGAAGGACTCTGCCTGTTCATTAGCTTCCTCCCCACTTCAGGAAGCCCTGAGATCTCAGGTTCTGGAGAACAAGGCAGTGTAGCCTCAGGTTCCAGGGCGTGTTTGCAGGGACGTGCTATCCTGGTCATGCTATCTGTCTGCCTTCTGCATCTAATGAAGGGGTGCGGGAGTCCTCTAGAAATGCTGCCTGTTGCCCCCTGTGGTGGGGGGATTGGGGTGCAGTATTCTCAGGATGAGCAATTGTAGTTCTGCAGGTGTGCACTATGTCTCAGGAGTCTCTGGCAGTTAGGGTCTCTGCAGGTAGTATGTTGAGAACTACTGACCTTTTTTAGCCTGTCAGATTCTGTTTTTAATTCTCAGGGGATTGTAAGCTACAGTTTTTCTTGCTTTCTTAGGAGATGATTGTTTGTTTGTTTGTATTTCCCTGATAAAGTGACATTTCCCTCTTAGACTCTAGGGGAGATTATATATTGGGGAATGAAAACAAACATTTAAAAAAATCGCCACACACACAAAAGTGTCAGTAAATATACCCTTTAGAAACAAATGAGCTAATAACTGCTGTTCGCAGCTGCTCGACTGCTCTTTCCAGCCTGTGGGATCCCGGTGAGTAGAATTGCTGTGGAACCATGGATGAAGTTGTGCTGGGAACCGCAGAGGTACTGCTGGGAAAACAGCGCCTTGTAGAACACTTTACCCACCTGCTGAGTTCCAGTCTAGGCAGTCTGGGTCAGAGCCTGGCTTCACTACCAGGCCTCTCTGAAAGCTAAATGCAGACCTGGCATAAGACTCAGAACAAAGATGCCTCCCTCCCATTGTTCAACAGGCGATAAACCTTGATTCCAGGCACACCACCCTAGCAACCGTGACTGCGGTGATTGTTCTGGGTTGTAAGGTTTCTCATAGGTACTGAGTTCGCATCTTATGCAACACATTTTTCTCTCTATTTTTCTTTGTGTTTCTGTCTGTCTCCCTGTTTATGTATACATACATAACATATATCACATGCATATATTCCACATATATATTGTATATGCATCTGTGTTTATATATTTGCCAAGCTAGTTCTAATTAAGATTCTCATCAGATTAGATCACACTTGACCTCTGAACTTTTCCACAGACCCTCAGACTGCTTTTTATCCTCTGGGGATTTTAAGCCACACTGTTTCTTGCTTACGGATTTATTGCGAAATAAAAACGAGGCTTTGGGTCTGAGTGTATGTTGAACCAACCCTGGCTTATCCAGTGATACTTAGTAAGTTTCCTAGTTCTCTCTGAGGCAAGTGTTCCTTTGTCTGTGAATTGAGGTGGTAGGAAACACCGTGGACGTCATCACATGTAGACGAAATAATAACAGGGCAGAGGCTTGACTTGAATAGCAAACATTCAACGCCACGCCCAGAGCAGCAGCAGGGCTGTGTTATATGTGAGGGACACATGTGTGATTCTGACCACCACCGTGTCAGGCTCGAAGAAGCTGGGACCTCTCCCTCCAGCTGGAAGAAGCGCTTTGCCACTTTGCCGGTGCTAGAGCTGTCGCATGTGGGGGAGGGGGCCTACAATGGGAGCTGAAGCTCCTTGGTTTGCACTGCTGAAAAGAAACCTGCGCTTCTGCAGGTTACTGAGGTGCTCACATTGGTGAGTGAAAGCTGGTGTTTGTGGTTTCCTTGATTGTACACTTGTATGTTCGTGTAGGCTGTAGTAACCAAAAAAAAAAAAAAGGCACATAGACATCCCTAATGGAATAGGGAGTCCGTAGATTAGTTACAGCTGTTAAATCAGGCCATCATAATGCTTCCTTACAACTTTTAAAATGATGTTTTTCTTTTTTCTTTTTAGCTCTAAAGCAAATCCTGAGGTCCATAATTACCAGGTGAGATGCTGTGTTTGAGATGTTTCTCAAATTTTCTGAATTTTGTGCGATGAGCGATATGTGGGAACAATATGTGCTTGTTAGGTTTCGGTTCATTCTTCTTGTTGTTTTCCAGAAAACTCTAAAAGACAGGTCCTTCCCTCCTGACCCCTGCTCCCTCTTGGTTTTCTGAAGTGCCTGTTTTTTTACCTTGTTAGCCTGCGAGCGCCAGGGGCAGGTAGTTATGTTTCTGGTTGGTCAAGCACAGCCTCTTAGCAACATTCAAGTGCATGCTTTTGTGAAAGTATGCTGTGGGCCTGCCCAGCACAGGCCCTTGAGACAGGCGTCCAGGAGGGGAGGTTCTGGTCAAGTATTTGGGAGATTCTGCATCTTCCTCCATTTGCCTTCTTGGCTCGACTGTGTCTGCTGGGGTGCAGATGTACTGAGGAAACTTACAGGAAAGACTGTTTTTGCCTGTCTGTTTGTTTGTTTTAGACAGGGTCTGCCTCTGACCATCCTAGAACTTGCTAGCTAGACTAATGAGTTCTAGTCTTTAACTCATGGAGATCTACCTGCCTCTGCCTCTCAAGTGCTGAGATTAAAGACGTGAACACCATGGCAAGAAGGTGTTTTTTTTTTTTTTATTGTTTGTTTTGTTTTTGTTGGTCCTGTTTCCCTGCCTCTTTGCATGGTAAATCCACTCACCAATGGAGGCATTAACATTTCCAAAGGGCCCATTAGTTTCCATACCCACTGTTGTATTCTTATACAGTAACACAATCCAGGGCCTATGCGTCCTACCTGCCTACCCATCACTGCCAAAGCCCTTGGTAGCCCAGCCTGGAGCAAGCCAGCCCCTCCACACACTGTGGGTCGACTCTTTGGGCTTCCGTAGCCTGCCCTGATTCCTTTCACCACTGTTCCTGTCACAAGCCTGGTTCAGCTCCCCACCAGCTGCAGAGTAGTTACATTGAGGCTCTTGCTTGTGCTGCCTTGCCCATGCTCACCCACCTGGAGTTCTTTGCCTCTTATCTGCTTGCTACAGTATCTTTCACATTTCCACCCCTTCTTCCTTTTCTTTTATGTTGGAAGCTCCCAGCTCCAATAGGATTTAGCCCTTAAAACCATGTGGCCAGCATTAAAAGAATAACCAGCACTTCAGCCCCATGGCTTAAAGGCCGAACAGAAACTAAGAAGTAGAAGCTTGGCATCAATAGACTTCAGAGATCCTGAGGTGGCTCTGGTCGATGGTATGTGCCTTCGCTTCCCAGGTGGTCATTTGTTTTTGCATAAAAGGCAGAGGATCATGTCTGATGACTCCAAACTTACTAGTCTTTTTTTTTCCTGTTGCTATGACAAAAAATGCCATGTTGTGTACTTTATAAAGTAAAAGAAGTTCACCTAATTCATGGCCCTGGAGATTCAAAAGTAGTTCTGGCCTCCACTCAGCTGTTGAGGGGTTTGTGAAGAAAGAGCAGGAGGGTGTGTGGAGAAGAGATTACATGCTATGTGGAGAGGGGACCTGTACTGCTCTTTTCAAAAGAGCAAAACTGGGGTCCCTCCAAAGACCCCACAAAGCCTAGTCACCTCCCTTGGCATCACATTGTTGACCAACCTGTAATGTGAAACCTTGTCCTGGGCAAGTGTCTGCAGCAAGCTCTCCTCCCAGGTGTCGGTGCTATTGTATTTGGCTGTGAATGTAACAATGTAACAAGTAAGAATGCTGTTCCATAAATGATTTCAGCTTGAAACTTTACTCTAATTGTCCTCTTCCCTGGTCTTTCCTTGCTGTAGGCATCGTTTCTGTAGATGACCAAGATGCCCATTGTTATCCTTAGGAGGTTCACAGATTGTTTCTAAAGAACTGCGTATGAATTCACACTCCTAGCATTGAGCCTGGTGGAAGGAATATTAATTTCCCCCCTCTCCTCTTCCTTAGAGTCTTGGGCTTCTTATTCACGGACTGTTTTTTTGTTCAGGGATGTCTGGTGCTACTAGATTGTTGTAGAGGAAAAGAACAGCTGTCGATGGGCCCTGCTATTGGGCGATCAGCACTCGGAGGAGAGGGAATGAAAATAAACAAAGCAGAGCAGTGCCCCTGGCCATGTCCCCTGCCCTCTCCAGCCTCCCCTTGTATTGTGCTTACCGCAGATCTGCCAGCACCCTCGGCATGGATCTCTCCACATTGCTGCTAGGAGCCCGGTACTCAGCCAGTCAGAGTGCCCCTGTGTTGCCCATCAGAGTCTGGATATACGTGGACTGGAAGAGGATGTCCTGATAGGTGTCCTGATCACATCACGATGCTGCAGAGGGTTGCTGGGAGCTGGGTGACATGGCAGGATTAGCTCATTCTTAGTGCTGCAGAGGATAGATGGCCGTGGTCTCAGTGAGGGCACTTGTCACTTGTTCTTCATTTTCCGTGGAAGTCCTGTAAATTTGGCTCCTCCTTTCACTGTTACTGTGACAAGCAAAGAAATACACATATATTCCTCATTGTTGATGGAGCACCCGAGTTAACATTAAAGTAGGAGATATGCACAAGGAAGGTTCTGGAATCTCCTTTTTTTTCAAGTCTGTGGAGGAGAAATTTGTACCTCTCTGGTGAATTCGGGTTTAAAAGCAGAAAGACTAGAGGGTCCAGTTGTAGGTTCATCATTTCTGAAAGTTGGAGACTCAGTGCATGGAGCCTGGGAGTGACTGGTTTTGGCTAATCCCAAACCCCGTGGGTTTCAATGTTCCCCTAAAGGAGACAAAGACAGGGAGCTTGCACCAGATGAGTGCGGAGGTCCTCCTGCAGACGTACCCCCACAGATCCCACTCCCCACACCATGTCCTCTGGGGGTGCAGCCTCGGCTTGCTGACAGATGCTTTGAAGGAGAAGAGAAAGGCTACTAGAATACAGAATAGGCAGCGTGAGGGCATCTCGGGGCCATGAAAATTGGATGAACAGAATTGCCGAGAATTTCTGTAATAGAAAGCAGGTCACTGCTTATTAACCACAGCAACAGGGGTAAGGAGGAGGAAGGGAAGAAATAATTAAAAGATTAATGGTAGTGCAATTGCACTGACTTTCATGACAGTGGGTCCAATTTTACCCCATAGTTTAGCCTTGAGAAGCCCTATGACTGCTGGCAATGTCCAGGGCTGCTGCCCTCTGCAGGTTAGAAATGGAACGACAGCCGGCTACCCTTCCAACCCATCCAAGCTTCACAGTGGTCTGCTTTCTTATCTTCTAGTGAATGGCTCCCCACCCTCCTTCCTTCAGTCAGTGCATCTCCCCAGTCTCATCAGAATAATAGGTTCTCCTGATGATGTCATGCACCACTGTTCATACACTACAACACTGTTGCTTTCATTACCCTGTCCTAACAGCCCTGGTCTGTGTGCCAATAAAACACTGCTATTATACATGCCTGTCATCGTCTACAGAACAACAAAAGTGGCTCCTAAAGAGAGGAGCCACTCACCCCGTCTTCCTGGCACTCGCTTCCTTGAGAGAGAAGTGCTGTCTGACTAGGGCATGCTGGGTAGCCTGAGTCAGATGTGGTGAGCCGAACACTAGGCTCCAGGCCCCCACCCCCAGCCTTTGTTAGTGGGAGAAACAAGATGATCCTGGGAAAAGTCCAGCACCCCCTCCCCCTAGGGCTTGACTACAGCTTTCCTATTCACAGCCCCTCACCTTCTGAGGTGGGTGCCATTGCAAGAGAAAGCAAAGGGCATGGCGACCATTGAAATCCAAAGGTCACTGAATAATCAAGTTTGGTGTTTCCTTTCCAGCCTCAGTACCATCCTAACGTCCACCCCAGCCAGCCCCGGTGGCGCCCTCACTCTCCAAATGTCAGGTGAGTTGGTGAGCTTACAGAGCCCTGCTTTGGAAAGTTTTCCTGTCTCCTCGAAGGCCCCATGCTCGGCCTCAGGAATGGCCCCTCAGGTGGCATGACCAGGGCAGAAACAGATTTTTATTTTTCAGAGCAAAGGAAGTGACCAGTCTTTGTAAAATAACAGGTTTTTTTTTAATTCTAGCCTGCAAATATTTTGGTTTGGTTTTATATCAGGGATGTTGCTTAAGAACTCCAAGTAACATTTTCTTATTCTGAGAATTTATTTTCTTGGAATGTGAATAAAGCTTGAAGATTATGGTTCTTCCCCCCCCCCCTTCAAGGATTTTTACCCCTTAAGAATGAGGGCAGTGTTTTCTTTGGTGGCAGTGGGCATTTTTTTTTCCTCCTACTTAGGGGTTATTAAACTGTTTTAGCAAAGGAGAGACTGTCAGCTTTGTGGTTGCTGTCTGAAGACAGCAACGAGGACTTGCATGAAAGCACATGACCACATTCCAGTGAAACTCAGTTTACAAAAAAAAAAAAAAAAGTCAGTGTCCTGGTACCTGCCATGCTATTGGGAGTCAGGGTCACCCTGGGAAGAGGACTGGCCTTAGGATTTGCATTTTTGATGAGTCTTGTTGGCACATGCATGTGTCCAGTTACTGCAGAAGCGGAGCTGGTGAATTCAGGTTGGGGCAGGGCGGAGCTGCGAGCCTTCCTCCTCAAGGGAGCGTGGAGAATGGGGTGGCAGAAGCAAGCTAAGTGGACGTTTGCCAGGGGATCCTGTAACACAGCACCACAGCCTTACGTTAGTAACGCTCTGATCTTCATGTAGCACTTGAGGACCAATTAGTTAGTGGGGTGATAGTTCTAAATCTTTGTATGGTTCAAAGGTAGTTTAATTTTGAGACATGACAAGTAGGTGAGGCTTAGAAGGGGCATCGTCTTGTTAACATTGGTTATACAATTTCATCCCTAGTATCGCCTGTTTTGTCAGTGTGTTTTCCATTTGTAGCATGCCGTAGCCTGCTCTTCACCCAGAGGCAGCAGTTTCCCTCTGAGGTGGCCATGCTGATGCCAGGATTTAGGGTCTCCTGAGAACCACAACTCAGCCCCATGCCAGACCTTCTGTAACTGAACCCCAGGCGGCACCCAGCGCTCTGTGTTACAGAGCTCTCTGGAGTTGCATCCTGAGGAGAATTGATTGGTGCACGCTTGTGGCAGGTGCCATCTAAAACTGTCACCATGCCCATGAGGTTTAAGGAGGCTTCCCTCACCTAGCTTTCCCTGGACTGACTAAACCGCCAGACCCCTTGCAAAACCATGACTTGGCCAGAAACAGCTTTTTACCAGCTTCAAAGTTGGTAAGGAACCTTTTGGTCTCCAGGCTACTCGTCTGTCAGGCTCACCCTATCATCACCCCCATCCCCTGCCATTTCCTCTGTGCATGTGTGTGCTTGACCTCGCTCATTTCTGAATTGTCTTCCATTCTCCCAGTAACCATTCCATCTGCAAACAAAACAAGCCATCTTTTCAGGATGACAGGCCACACTGGAAAGCCTCAGCCAGTGGAGATGACGGCCACTTTGACTATGTCCACGACCAGAACCAGAGGAACTTAGGAGGGACGTACAGTATCACGTACCGGGACAAACTCATGACCGCACTTTGAGAGACTGAAGCCTCTTACTTCCAGTCCCCACCATGGTGCCATTGCGTTCCATGAGAAGCATCCTGGCATCACATGGACGTGCTTGTACAAGTGTCTCTAAATAGTGTTTTTAGTGTCCGTGTAAGCATTTGAAGACAGCTGCTGTAGATAGCCATGATTTACTGTGGACTGCATTCTCAATAATGAAGGTAGCTAAAGGCTCAGGAATCATTTGGATGTTCTGATTTCAAAACTGAAGTAAAAGTCTCTATCATCATGCTATGTACCAGGTAGTCTGGTTATTTAACCAGTGGGACCACATAAAGCCAACCAGCAAACCAAAAGCTTGGGGAAATAACCTGGCACAGGGTACTGCTTGAGGGATGGAGATGGCCAGGGGTCCAGCCTCCATTGCTGTGTAACCTTGGCGAAATCATTTTCCTTTCCTTGGTTTCATTTCCTCCCTGAAAATAATAGGCTGGGCTAAGTGATCACCAAGGTTCTTTCTATTCTGTAATTTATTAAAATTTCCTATCTTACTTGGGCTGAGAACATGCATCCAGACTATCTCCCCATAGGAACAACTGTAATACCCCGTTTGGAACAAAAGCTCAATAAAGATTATAAAACTCATTAGACATCGCATCAGTGTAGGGAGGCTTGGAATTCTGCATCTTTAAGTGGGTTAGCCAGTGTGGAGTTGAGCCTCTGTGCTGATTGCCAGTTGCATAGCATGTTCCACTAGAATTTACTTCTCAAATATAAGGATGGTTTGCAATGCCTCAGTGATTGCTGGTGCTAAGTTGAGTGATTTAGAAGACATCATTGTAACTGTTGTCAGAGTAGAGGCTGGACCCCACCCTACACTTCACTCCCTTGAACAGCAGCACACAGTCAAGATGAAGGGAGGGTGCAGAGGAGAGCCTGGCAGGTTTCTGGAGTCGCACCAAAGCTTGTGCTGCAGAGAGAGATACACGTGGCGCCCTTCCTTCTGTAGACCCTCAAAGCAATATGTTGTCTTTTACGGTGAAGCTTGTACCAAAGTATTTATTTACCCCATTTCAAGTAGTGCATCAAACCTCCTTTCCTCTTAATAGGTAGTCCCAGGATGCTCTTCCATCTGTGTTTTTGTGCAATCAGTTAATTTTGTGTCACTTTGATATATGTGATTATAATTTGGTTCCTTTTAGGCCCTTGGGCATGTGCTAATATCTTTCCTTGGTAAGAGCTGGCCTTTTGGGTTCTATGAAAGCCTTTTCAGAGGGAGGGAATCCTTTGCACACTTGGACAGGGGAGTAGACCATCTGCCTATAAACTCTGCCCAGGATGCATGTTTATGGGTGTGTTCCATTTCGGCAGGTGTTCTTCTGATCCCCAGCGTATGTACTTCATCTGAATAAATGTGTTCTGGGTCTCTTCATCTTACTGCTGACATTTTTTTACAATGTGTTTCCAAGTAATAAAGATTATTCCTACTTTTGGGGGGGGGGGAGGAGGGCTACACACAGAGGTCTCCCTTTGATCTCACTCATGGTGCAGTTGACTCCCGGAGGGCCGAAGGTGAACCTACAGTTATGTGGTGTGGAACAGGCCCATCCTACACTGAGGCTCCTATTAGCAGAGTAGCTGAGGTGCTTCTTCTGGAGGCCCCTCTGGAAGAGGTGGTCATACCTGTGCCCAGGCACGAAGCAGGCAGGATGGCAGCAGGCTGTTCTCTGGCGACAGTGAAGCACGTGTTCTCGTGGTCACTTACCTCTTCCTGGCTGTGTCTGTGGCTTCTCAGTGATCCAGCACCCTCAATAAAAGCCTTTCTGCTTAAGCTGGTGAGTGGATTTAGTTAGCTGCTTATATAGGGCGTCTGACTGAGGTGGACATCCCACTCTTCATCACGTGGTAGTGACTGTTCTTGCAGCCTCGTCTTGCTATTCCTGTGGGGTGTTGGTATGTCTCAGGGGCCTCATCTCTGCTTGCTGCTCTTCTCACCTAGCCAGTCTCCTAGAATCACCTCACGTGGCCACACTTTATAATGCTGAAAAACCAGTGTCTTCAACTCAGATGATTTGTGTGAGTTTCTGCACCGACACACTCAATGCGGATGTCCCCCGTCCAGATCAAACTCCACATGACAAAAAAGATTTCTTTTTGGCCACCACTGGTAGAATGCACAACTTTCCTTCTTCCTCGGATTCTCTTCTGCTGAGGGTGAGAATGCACACGTCAGCCACAACTCTTCTTTCTCTTACCACCCATGTCCGGGCAGTCAGCAGTTCTGCTCAACTGTTTTTCCTTCGTGATTCTTCCCAACACTGTCTTGTAGGAATGTCTTTCCTCTTGCACACAGGTATCCTCCCTGATCTTCGCACACCTTGCCAAGCTCCCTTTTGCCTTTCTGCAGCCCTAGCTGATGCGGCATTCCAGTGTTGGGTTCTCTGCCTCTTTTTGCTCTGGCGTATTCCGTCCCCACCCCCCACCTTTCCCATGAAACAGTAATACCCAAAATGCACGTGCCATGCCTCGTGACTGTACCTTTGCAAACGCTGTTCCTTCCACCTAGAATTCTGTCACTCCCAGCTCCTGCTTAGCCTTTAAGCCTCCACCCAGACGTCATCTTCTCCGGGGACTCTCTTGACAGCCCCCCGCCTCTGCAAATTGGGTTAATTTCTGTGTTCTCTGTTCTACTACTACCTACCCTCCCACCCCACCCCCAGACACAGGAACATTGTACTCACAGCTTTGTATTGAAACAGCCTCTTTTGTTCATCTCAGAGCCTTAGGCTCCTCAATCCGAGCTTTGTTTCTGGCGCCTGACAATTAGCAGGTGTTCGTTCAATGGATATCTGCTCAGAGAACAGATGCATTCCAAAGGGGAATTTCCAACCAGGTTACTGGCAAGGATACGTCATCTCCGGTCTATTGGTGTCATGGAGAGAAGGGCCATGGACCGAGAAGCCACCTGACATTGGAAACCTCATTAGGCAGATGGTGATCTACAACTATACAGAGGGGTTAATGGCCAATTTCACACTCCTTGTGTGTCGTTTTATCCTCCTGGCCACTCTGCAAAGTGGGTAGTATCATGTTGTTGCTGACAGGGAGACTCAGGACCTACATGTCACACATCTGGTAAGTACCAGCCTCTGGGCTCTCACGAGTGTCATCCCATTGTCATCACCCTGTTGATCCACGTCGCAAGAGACTCTTAGGCTACAGCGCAGTTCACTGCATTGAGATCTAGCTGCTGACTAGAGATCTGTCCTTCTCCCAACGGCCTAGCAACACTGTCCGCCTCCACCACTGTCTCTACCACAAGTGGGCGAGGAACCGCATCCATCACCAGAACCATTATAGCCTCCATCGTGTCGTCTAGTAAGCGTCTCCACGCCTCATCACACTCTGGTCCAGAAGCCCATCCACAACTACTTCTCTCAATTCACTCTCCGTTTTCAAAGGAGCAGAAATGGAGTGTTACTTTTAGTGAAGCCTCCTTGTGGGAAGTGTTCCACATCTCCCCAATAGTTCAAAAGATGTTTTTGAACCATCACCTGCCAGCAACAGCAAATTCACTTTTCCACAACTAATTAACGAACTCTGACCTTGGAATCTACAAGCTTCTCTAGGCTTCTGTCACCTTTTTGTGGTTCTGTGCATGCTCAGAACATCCATCAGTGAACTGTTGGGTGTCTGAATTGATGCAGCTCATGCTTGTTACACATCGTGAAAGTCTGTCGGGTGTTCCATCCTGCCTTCAGAATGAACTTGCATGTGCTTCATTCCACCATTCCCACAGGAGATGACTTTCTTTAGCAGCAAAGGTGGCGTGAGGACAGTGTGGGGATCCCTTCTGACTCTCTTGCCTGTTAAAACCATCTACCATCTTTCTAGGTCAGTGGCTTCAGCCTCCTGAGTCCAGCTTGGGACACAACAAATGACAGTCATTTTGGTGCCCTTGACTTTGCAGCTTTTACCTAGTCCTTTAAAATGTGAGTTCATCAAAGAGCTCTCTGGGTAGCCATATTGATCTCTTTAGATCAATAGTTCTCAAACCAAGCTCCAAGGCAATTCCCTGACTGGCTGAATTTCCCAAATGCTCCAGGTAAATACCACAAATTGGCCGGGGATGACTGGCTTCTGTGTCTCCCAGCAGGAGGCAGGGGGCAAATACAGGCCGGGGGATCTGTAGGTGTGGGGTCAGACAGAGAAAAGCCAGCTGCTGTTAAGGAAAACTGGCACATTTTAAGGCAAACAAGGCAAACAAACCCCAAAGTGGCACTCAGCTGAGCCTACGCAAAAAGAAATCAATAATTCTGCAAATAGGCCCACATCTCTCCAAATTAAGAACCAAGTGATAGCTCAGACAATTTATTTAGAAATGTTAAGCTTTAGTCCTGGAGAGATGGCTCAGCAGTTGAGAGTTCTTGCTTCTTTTTCAGAGGACCCAAATTTGGTCCCCAGCGCCCATGTTGAGCAGTCCACAACCACCTCTAACAAAGTCCAAAGGACCCAGTGCCCTGTTACGGTTTCCACAGTACACACAAGACAGAAAACAAAACAAAAGGGAAACAAAAAGGAAACAACAAACTTCTTTTGAAATATTGCAGTCTATTGAAATGGCTTAAGATAGAGTTTCTTTACATAGCCTGCCTGTCCTGGAATTCTGTAGACCAGGCTGGCCTCAGACTAGCAGAGCTCCACCTGCCTCTGCCTCCTGTGTGCTGGGATTGAAGGCGTGCGCCACCACACCGGGTTTAGGACTTAGATTTTAAACATCACCACAGAGGAGTTGGTGTGAGCATGGGTGGAAGCTTCTCTCGGTTAAGCCATTTCTTGGCTTGATGCTTTGATTTCTACTTACATTGGTGGCAAGGGGAAAAATATACAATTTAATTAGACATAATGCTAAATGAGTGGATCCCTGGGATGTGTACCAGTAGTAGAGCACTTGTCTAATGTGCTCAAGGCTCTGGGTTGAATCCTTAGCACTGCAAAAAGTAGCTGAACCTGCCTAGTTAATGTGCCTTCCCACGTCCTAAGCAGGAGGATTTGGATGTTAATTGTGTCCTGTGAGGCTTTAATTTCACCATCACCTTTTTCAGTCTGCCAGAGCATTTCCTGCTCATTGATCTGCCCTCCTCCAGAGACAGGGTGCTGGTGGAGTCCACCAGGAGACAAGGGTGAGCCATGTGACCACACCTACCTAAGAACCTGCCTCAGTTAAAGCCCATTCCGGGAAACAGGTGCAAGATTACAAAGGCCAGGTGACAGGACACTTCAAGCCAGATGAGCGGCAGACTAGATGCCGCAGTATGAGACTCTGGTTGTTCTGGGGAATGGGCTCACAGGTCTATAAAATGGTGAGATGTGGGGACTTGGGACTCTCATGCTTTGACTTTCCATTTGGCCAGTAGCCAGGTGACCCTTGCTGGTTTTTCCAATTTGTCTCATTTTTCTCATTCCAAAAACAAATATAACAATACCTTGTTGTTAAGGGACTCAGATCAGGTCTGGGGAGATGGCTCAGTCAGTGACTTTTGTGTAAAGACCTGAGTTTGGGATCCTGGCATACTCAAATGTTCATGGCCTGGAGAATGAGCTATGATCGCCCTATTTTCCATTTCAAATGAGTGAATTTAGTAAGCATGTAGCAAACAAAAGTAAGAGAATCGCTGGCAAGTGATAGATAGAAAAAGCAGACAGAGGGCAAAATATGAACTCTAAAAGTGTCCAGCAGAAACTGAAAGCTTCATTGAGGCAACCAGCTGGAGCTCCCAATAGAGAGTCTCTGCCAGTCCAGGGAAGAGAACAAATAACCGCAGAAAATTAACATCACATCAAGGGCTTACAGACATCTAGTACATTCCAGCTGGGGAAGCCCCTCGGGCAGCCAGCTGGAGGCCCCTGTAAAGACAAGTCCCTGGTGAGGTGTCATCTCCAGATCCAAGTAGCAGCACATGGATGAGAGAGCAGGAGGTGCCGGCGGAGCTTCCCCTAGGTGAGCTCCTTGCTGCAGAGCTCCTCCCTTCTCTTTTCCCAATGTTGGCATCTTTTAGCTCATGGGACCAAGAATAGTAACATCTTTTGGAAGTGATTTGCCTTCCAGCTCTCCTCAAGGACACTGTGTTTTTACTCTTGGGATGTTCCGCTGTTCTCCTTCCTCCCTGTTACAGAGGTGAGGGAGATGTAGCCTATTCCTGGGCAAGGTGTCTGACAGGATGCCTGGGATGGGAGGGGCCAACCCTGTTTCCAGAGCCAGCTTGTTATCAGCTCAAACGACACATGACAGTTTACCACTATGAAGAAGCTGGACGTAGTGGTGGGTGTAACCCCAGTGCGGGGTTGGGGCCAGGCAGAGACAGACAGATCTCTGGGGCTTGTTGGCCAGTCAGCCAGTTAAGCAGATGAGCTCAACCTCAGTGAGAGACCCTATCTCCAAAGTAAGATAAAAAATGGTAGAAGACTTTTGTCCTTGACCTCTGGCCTCAACACACACTTACAAGCATACATGTGTAATACATATGCTATCTATGCCCTCACACACACACACACACACCAAAAGAAAAAACAAACCCTAAATATTGTGTCATTATGTTGTGCCCAGTGTTTAAGGCTATCTGCTAGCAATTTTCATTGTGTTCTAAACAATAACACCTTGGTAGTCCCTGTGGACAGAAAAAGAACAAAGGTAGTGTGTCTTCTGGGCCAGTGGGGGAGCTGTGTGTTCTAAGTTTAGCAACAGAGAGGAGAGGAATGCCTGGTTCCTGAGGAAGGATGAAATGAAAGAGGGTTCACTGTGCAGAAAGACACCTCTCTTTGAAACAGACAGGCTAAGAGCAGAAATGCCATGGGAATCTTTTGAGAAGGGATAGAGGGAGAAATAGAAATGATATTTCTGTCAAAAAGTCCTAGGAGATAACTTCCCAGGCACAGTGTATGTCAACAATACTGTCCTCTTGTGAATGGCAAAGCCGATACAGGGTGAAGGGTAGATGAGAACTGAAAATGCATCCTGCTGGTCCAGGGTCTTCAAAGTTTGTAGAATTGGAAGTGTCTGTCTAGTTCCCAAGTTTGGGGTTTCATCTCAGACAAAGCAGAGAAAGTTTTGCCCTGTTAGTATACTGAACAGAGAGTAATAAGGGAGCTGAGGAGACAGCTCAGTTGGGAAAATGCTTGCCATGCTAATGTAACAAGCTGTGTTAAGATCTCAAGTACCCATGTAAAAGCACACACACACTCACACACACACAAAAATTTAAAAATAAAGGGACCATTGTGCTGTTCCTCTTTTTTTTTTTTTTTAATAGTCAGTGCACACCATGGTAAAAACTCAAACTGTTGGGATGATGGTTCGTTGGGTAAAGTGCTTGCCATGTAATTATAAGGACTTCAGGTTTTATCCTCAGAACCATGCAGAGCCAAATATGGCCACACACAGATATAATCCCTGGACCATGACAAGACGGGAGGCAGGGACCGGAGAATCCCAGACGCTTGCAGGCCAAGCAACCCGTCACATGCCGCAGAAGCAAACGAGCCCCAAAGTGGAAGGGGTAGACTGACACCTGAGGTGGTCCTCTACCCTCCACACATATGCTGTGCCTCGGTCATGCCTGCATTCACACACACAAAGAACATTTTTAGAGATTTGTCTGTCGATGAGTACTCTATCTGCATACACACCTGCATGCCAGAAGAGGGCATCAGATCCCAGCGTAAATGGTTGGGAACCACCGTGTAGTTGCTGGGAATTGAACTCAGGACCTCTGGAGGAGCAGACAGTGCTCTTAACTGCCAAGCCATCTCCCCAGCCCACAAAGAACATTTTTTTAAGCCTTGCAAATATCCAAGTGACTTTTTTGTATTCCCCAGTTTTCTGGTTCTGAGCTGCAAGTAAATCTAACATTTCCTGTCAATCTCAAGCCAGCCTACATACAAAGAAGCGCATGTGTTTGCTTAACCAGCCAGTACTGATAGACATACAAGCTGCTTCAACAGTCTACCCTAACTGAACGTTACACTTGTACATTCCTCTTGTGCACTGGAACAAATGGGTCCTATAGACTAAATCCCCAGGGAGTAGACTTGCTGAGCCAAAAGGTGTGCGCATTATCACTTGAGCATTTTTATGTTGCCATTTCCCCTAGGGCACATGTGTTTGTACCTATCACATCATATAGCTGTGATGATGGAGGGCAGCAAGCACACAAAAGTCTGCACCCGTACACAAGCTCACAGTGCTGAAGGGACATTAAGTGTGCCTTCTTAGCATTTATGATGATGCGAAAGAAAGCTGTCGGTTGTTGATCACTAGACCTTTCTTGAAGTTGATTTCCAGACCCTCAGATGACCATCAGCATGCTGCCACCCTGGAGAGCTGGACGGGGAGCACAGACAGCATGAGAATAGTTGAGCGAGGGGATTGATGTCTGACATCTGTGCTGCTTTCCTGCCGGGGTTCCGTTGAGAGCTTTCTGCTCCGGCTCCCTACTCAGATGTGGTGACCTACCTGTGCATTTGACCTGCTTACAGTTGTGATTACATGGCTGATACACCTGACCCAAGATTGCAGGTGCATCCCAAGACCGTTTTAACGGAGAGAAGACTGCAGCTCTTTAAAATACCACAATTGTTGTCTAGGCAACCTACTAAAAGGGGTTTAGAATAATTAGAGGCACACCCTACAGAAACCCACCTAATCATTTCCTGCCTGAAGGGATGGCTCCACCATCCCTTTGGTGACTAAGAGCTCATCAGCAAGAGTTGCTGTGCTAATGACCCAGCCAGCCTCCTTCCCTGGCTGAGTGATGAACATTGTGCCTGTAATAAAAGCAATTAAGCCCAAAGCCCTGAAACCCAGCCAGTGTCTGGCCTCCGAGGCTAAGGATGCTTCAGATAGACACTTCTAAAGAGCCTATGAGAACTGGGGAAGGGACAGAGGCTCATTTGAGATTCTTGTGCACTAATGAATACCAAAACAGATCCCGTCTGATAATTACAGTGTCGAAAGCCTGCCCTCCACCCATTAGATATTTTATTCATCTAGCCTGAACTTTATTCAGAATGAATCATGTTTTAATTTCATTCATTTGGTGAACTCAGATGAAGCCTGAGGACTGGAAAAATGGCCCTCTCAGCTCATGGCCCAGTCTCCTATGGCTCAGGGTAGCCATGATGGTGAAGCATGTACAGTTTAGAGGCTTTTTTTTTTCACACTCTAGTGGCCCAGACAAGGATGAATTGTGTTAGGGACCCTTGAAGGCTGCTATGTATTGGGGCCTCTTGTAGCAGCTTTGGGGCAAGTGTGCATGCTTCAGCCCTCCTGAAGAAAGATTTCACTTAAAGCAAAGAACAGAGGCAGTGGGATACAGAAAGAGGAGAAAAGACTGAAGAAACCAAGAAGGGAAAGCACTGTTAGATGCTGTCTTAGGGTTTTATTGCTGTCAAGACACCATGACCGTGGCAACTCTTAAAAAGGAAAACATTTAATTGGAGTTGGCTTCCAGTTTCAGGGGGTTAGCCCATTATTGTGGTGGAAGTGTGTGGGTAGACATGGTGCTGGAGAAGGAGCAGAGTTCTACATCTGGATGGGCAGGCAGCAGGAGATGAAAGCGACACAGTGGCCGGGCTTGAGCTTCTGAGGCCCTAAAGCTTACCTCCTAGTGACACATCTACTCTAACAAAGCCATACCTCCTAGGAGTGTCATCCCTCTCTGGCCAATGAGGGCCATTTTCTTTCAGACCACTACATTGGAAGTGATGCAGTATACAGAACAGCTCCAATGTAGCCTTTGCTTTAAGGACAAAAATGACTGAATCAACTCTCACCCATGGGCCGCCAAGCAAAAGAAAATTCATGAAATGGCTATTCTCTGAACTAGACCCTGGAATAGATTTGAACTTAGTAACACCTCGAGATAACACCACAAATTATTTGCAGCCTTTCTTCACAGCTTTGTACCACCTTAGTGGCTCATGTGTACTTACAGGAGTATACACGCACATGCAAACACACACATAGACATATGTGTACCCATGAGGACACAGAGACAATAAGAAAGACATTAGAAAGAATAAAGTCAGGACAAAATGCATTTCCTGAGAGAAAAATGTCAAGAACCAAGAGATCAAGCCGGTCATTGAAATCAGTTGTAATAACTGGCTTGATCAATTGAAAGGTAAATGTTCCTATCCTGTTCTGGATTATATAGGACCATGGAATCTTCTAGGCTTTTTTCACGATAAGCAGGATTTTACTCTACAATTTGCAGAAGTAAATTAATGTTGTTATAAGCAAGTAGGGAACCCATAACCAACGTGAGACCTTTACAAGTAAATAATTGAAAATTAGCTAAAGAAAATTAAAATCTAATGCATTGGAACAAATTCATTGAGCAAGCATTTCCTAGACATCTACACTCTCCCATGTACTGCTGTGTTGAAAAAGGCATTGACTCCAGGCTGCTAAGACACTAATTGAGTCTAGAGTCTCCTATCCAATATGGGGTCACACATCACTAATAGAATTAATTTGGAAAGTTGGTTATTTGGAAATTTTCTTGAAAGAATTACAATTTGGGAAAATTCCCCTGTATCAGTGAGAGGTCTATATAAACAAATCTAAACCATATTTTAAAATGTAACAGGGAGTGCGGTGTGATGGCTCATCCCTTTAATCCCAGAAATTGGAAGGCAGAGGCAGGTGAGTTTAAGGCCAGCCTGGTCTACATAGTGAGACTCTGTCTCAAATAAATAAAGTCACAATGATGACGAGAACGGAGAGATGGCTGGCTCAGTTGTTAAGGGCGCTGGGCACTGGCTGCTCTTGCAGAAGTCTTAAGTTCAACCCATATGGTGGCTCAAAAACATCTGTAACTCCTGTCACAAGGGGATCCAGCCCTCTTCTAGACACCTGTTTGTGCGCCTGCACAAACACACACACGCGCGCATGCAGTACATATAGACAGGCAGGCACACAATACACACAAATACAAAAATTAACAGGTGGAAGAGAGGTGCCAGAAACCCAGGGGTTTGTATACAACAAGTACACACAAAAACCGAATGAATAGTTCTCTCTCCACTGTAACCTCTCTAGTCTTCTTTTTCTTTAACAGATGAAACTAAGGTGATTTCCTACGGAACACTCCTAACATTTGTAATATGTCCGTCTCTAAGACTTTGATACCGTTTTCTCTTCAAACCCATTAAGCAAAGAGTACAATGTTGCAATAGTATTTCTACCACAGACAGAGAAAATGCTTTCTCAGATTTCAGATTTCCCCACTTTTTCTTCTAACATATTTAGTGTGTCACTTTTTATATAGAGGTCTTTGATCCACTTGGATTTTAGTTTTGTGCAGGGTGATAAGTATGGGTCTATTTGCATTTTTCTACATGTAGACATCCAGTTAGACCAGCACCATTTGTTGAAGATGCTATCTTTTTTCCATTGTATGGTTTTGGCATCTTTGTCAAAAATCAGGTGTCCATAAGTGTGTGGGTTTATTTCTGGGTCTTCTATTTGATTCCATTGATCCACCATTCTGTTTCTATGCCAGTACCATGCAGTTTTTATTACTGTTGCTCTATAGTACAGCTTGAGATCAGGAATGGAGATACCTCTAGATCTTTTATTGTAGAGGATTGTTTTAGCGATTCTGGGTTTCTTGTTATTCCATATGAAGTGGATATTAGATATATAATATAGGATAATCAAACTAAAATCTGTACACCTAAGGAAGCTAATCAAGAAGGAGGACCCTGGTAAGATGCTCAATCTTCATTCAGAAAGGCAAACAAGATGGCCATCAGAAAAGGGAACAGGGCAGGAGCCTATCACAGAGGACCTCTGAAAGACTCCACCCAGCAGGGTATCAAAACATATGCTGAGACTCATAACCAAACTTTTTGCAGAGTGCAGGGAATCTTATGAAAGAAATAGAAGATTAAAAGACCTGGAGGGGACAAGAGCTCCACAAGGAGAGCAACAGAACCAAAAAAAAAAAAAATCTGGGCGCAGAGGTCTTTTCTGAGACTGATACTCCAAACAAGGACCATGCATGGAGATAACCTAGAACCCCTGCACAGAAGTAGTC
>CM053763.1:80368226-80438484 GCA_028658305.1 Pachyuromys duprasi
GTACCATCTCTGACATAAACTCAGGGGCTGGCTCTTTGATCACCTCCACCTGAGTGGGGAGCAGCCTTGCCAATCCACAGAGGAAGACAAAGAAGCCAGTCCTGATGAGACCTGATAGACTAGGGTCAGATGGAAGGGGAGGAGGATCTTCCCTACCATTGGATTGGGGAGGGGCAAAGGAGAAGAGGGAGGGTAGGTGGGATTGGGGGAGGATGGAGAGGGAGCTACAGCTGGGACAGAAAGATAATAAACTGTAATTAATTAAAAAAAAGAATTCAGTAAGAACTTGTAACCCTGTGTTGGTCAGCTAGTCTCTGCTAAATTAAAACTGAAACAAGTGACAGGTATCTTGGAACCAAGGTGGTCATGTGTCCCTTCTGTTATCTCAGGTGGACACAGCAGTGAGCACATGGGTTCAGATTTTCTGCTATAGTCACTGGTTTGGAAATACTTAATGGATGCCCAGAAAGGGAAGTGTCTGAACCCCTGATGAATGATGTAAGTTCTCACAGAACACAGCAAGCTCACAGTGAGGTGTTAGCCCACTTTCTTATGCTACCCTTAAGCCTCTTCTGTCATCTGGGAAGTACATGGCTCAAGAGTCATGTTTCCTCTGTTCAAACCCCAGCTCTGACAACTCTGTAGCTTCAATATCCAGAAAAAAAGGATTAGTGGTCTTTAAGTGATTTTTGGAGAGTAAATAAGGTGACAGGGGATACAGTGTTGGCATTCAAAACTATCAATTGGAGGGATCCCTTCATATTTAAAGAGCATGATCAACGCTTTGGTTTTTTTAAGGAGATGTACCTCTGGCTGACCTCTGACCCATTCCACAGCTTTCTTGGGTGAGGCACAGTTCTAGGTGAGTAAACTGAACACGGGATAGGAATGGCACTTCCAGCTTCTGTTCCATGACACGTGTAGAAAATGGCATGGTACTCACGGGGGCTGGTAGATAAGGCTTCTGGAGACCTGACCCCCCTGGGGTCCTATCCCCTTAGCACAGGGATTAGGAGGAGAAGCGGTTCCACTCACTTGCAGTCTTTCTGAAACCCATCCATTGGCAGCTGCTGGGTTAGTGCTGATGTGGCGTTTGCATCTGTGCTCACACCGGCTCAGAACTAAAACAGGAACCAGTTTGTCCCAGCAGGCTTCTCCAGAAAGAATGTAGAGATTTTTTTTTAAGATGGGAAGAGAAAGAGCGCTGGAACAAATCAGCATGGCACAACTAATTAAAGCAAGCTTTAAAAAAAAAAAAAGATTTATTTATGGGCTGGCTGGAGAGATGGCTCAGAGGTTAAGAGCACCAGCTGCTCCTCCAGAGGTCCTGAGTTCAATTCCCAGCAACCACATAGTGGCTCACAACCATCTATAATAAGATCTGGTGCCCTCTTCTTGTGTGCAGGCACACAGGCAGAATGCTGTATAAATAATAAATAAATCTTTAAAAAAGAAGATTTATTTATTATTTATACAGTATTCTGTCTGCATGTACACCTACACACCAGAAGAGGGCACCAGATTTCATTACAGATGGTTGTGAGCCACCAAATGGTTGCTGGGAATTGAACTCAGGACCTCTGGAGGAGCAGCTGGTGCTCTTAACCTCTGAACCATCTCTCCAGAGGGTTTCTTGCTGCATGGGTGTTGTCATGAGTGCTGTGTAGGCCAATGGTTCTCACCATCCTTACGTTGCCACCCTTTAATACTGTTCCCCCAACCGTAAAATTATTTCTGTTGCTACTTCACAACTGCAAATTTGCTACTGTTATGAACAGTAACTATCTGTTATCTGATACTCGATCCCTGTGAAAGGGGTGTTTGACACCTAAAGGGGTCATGCCCCATGCTTTGAGAACCACTCACATAGATGCTGTATGTGCAGCCTCCTTGCCAGTGAAGGTGTGGCTGTGAATATAGGGTGACTTGTGGTACATGAACAATGCAATCCAGATCAGAAGCACTGGGGGTGGGGGATGGGACATGAATGGAGCATGCTCTGTTTGTCTGAGAGAGATTTCAGGCTGGCAGATGACTGTGGGATGACTTCTTAGCCACGCAGACACTTATCTATTAAAGGCTGAGCATTGTTGATTTCCTGGCCTGCCTGCTTGATGGTAGGGTGTTTGGAAGGTGGAAGAAATGCCACAGGGTTAGAATGTGGGACAAGGTCTTGGAATGATTAGCATAGGAGAAAGAGAATAGAATGGGGGGGGCATGTTGGTCGCCTGTGTTTTCTGTGCTTTCACAAAGAAACGTCAAAGGAAAGAGTGGCCTAAGAAGAAATACTGTTCACACAGGCTGTGAATGTAGCACAGAGAACCTGAAAAGGGAGAATGTCAGTGGCCTGTCAGACAAACTCACAATTAAGACAGGATTTGAAAGAGGAAGAAAATAGGACATGACCTCAAACAAAAGAGCACTTTATCTACTTTATCTATCTATCTATCTATCTATCTATCTATCTATCTATCTATCTATCTATCTATCTACCTACCTACCTACCTACCTACCTACCTGGCAGTGGTTGTTTTTATAAACTGGATCTCAATAAAACAAACAGACAAACAAACAGAACCACACCTCCATCTCACTGCATACCTCTGACCAGCCTGGAGCTTGCCGTACAGACCAGGCTAGTCTTGGATTTATGATGATCCTCCTGCCCCAGTCTCTCTAGAGACTACCCATCATCAGACTGTTAAGAAACTTTATAGGGGCCTGGAGGGATGGCTCAGAGGTTAAGAGCAGTGGTTGCACTTCCAGAGGTCTTGAGTTCAATTCCTGGCAATCGCATGGTGGCTCACAACCATCTATAATGAGATTTGGTACCCTCTTCTGGCCTGCAGGCAGAACAGTGTATACATAATAAATAAATTAAAATGTAAAAAAGAAAAAAAAGGAACTATGGTATTATAGTTTATGGTATTATTACTTTGGAGCAAAGAGATGAAGGTTTTCACAGTTGTTCTTGAGGGCGGCCTGCAGGATGAAGAGGAAAGGGTCACCCACTCTGTTTTTTAATTTTTCAGTCAGAATGTACCAAGTGCAGAAGGTGGGAGAACAAAGAGAAGGAAATGGAAATGCAAGCTAGAGAAAGAGAACGGTCAGGAAACAGTTGGCTGCGTCGTGATTAGTTTGAATCTTGAAGCTAAAAATAAAAATGCCCCCAGAACACCGGGAAAATCAGCCTTTGTCACTGCTAAGTCAGCATCCAGCACCCTCTAAGAAGCCATGGAGCCGTGGAGAGATGCCAGAAGAGGAAAAGGGCATGGTAGGCCAGCTTCTGGGAAATCAGTTCCCAGAAGCCAGTGATAAGCTGGATGGTGATGCAGCGGAGTCTGAGTGCCATGTTTTTAGAGCACGTAGTGGAGGGAACAGAGCAGATCTCCCCAGCAGGCCGCAGCCACTGCTCAAAGGTTTTAGTAATGAAGTGGAAGGGTATCCGAGTCTAACCTGATGTGTGAGGTTTGGCCAGGACAGCACTTACTGTTGAAGCATCAGTCAACCTGTAAGCTCCAGAATCATCGAGACAGAGGTGACAGAGGCCTTCAGTATCCTGCTGTATGCTACTGACCAATGCAGTAAGCTACGAAAACAAAATATGGAATACTAGAAAGGATGAACACAGTTCATCTGACTACCTTAAAATCTAAGTGAATCTCAGCTAAGAAGAGGCCAGAAGCAGAAATATTCTGAATTCAGTAACAGAGTAACTGTAGGGGGGCTGGGAAGATGACTCAGTGGATTAGGACACTCACTCTGCAAAATGAGAACTTGAGTTCAAATCCCCTGAACCAATGTGAAAAAAAGCATGGCGGCATGTGCCTGTAGCCCCAGCATTGGAAATAGCAGAGACTGGCCAGCCAGGCTAGCTGAAACAGCAAGCAGAATTCCAGTTCAGTGAGAGACCCTACTCAAGGAAGTACGGTGGAGAGTGATGGAGAAGGGCACTCAGTGTCCAGGTCTGAGCTCCACATGTGTGTGCACGCATGCGTGTACCTGCATTCTCATGTGCATGTATAATACATATAGCACTCACATGCACATACACACACACACACGCAGAGGCAAGAGGGGGAAGGGGAGGGAAAGGTAGTATATTAGGAGATGTAATAAGCTAATGTTACTTTTAATTAATTAATTAATTCTCTTTACATCTCAGTCATAGCCCTCTCCCTCCTCTCCTCCCAGTTCTACCCTCCTTCCCTCCTCCTCCCCTATTTCTCACCCACCCCAGCTCATCTATTCACGTGAGGACTGAGTTCATCCTCTTTCCCTGTGGCCCCGGCAGGCAGTCTGGTCAGGAGGAAGTGATCAAATAGCAGGCAACAGTGTCCGTGTCACAGACAGTCCCACTCCTCTTCCTAGTGGACCCGCATGAAGCCTGAGCTGCCCATTGGCTACATATGTGTAACGGACCTAGGTCCAGTCCATGCATGGTCCTTGGTTGGTGCTTCAGACTCCACAGGCCTCTTTGGGCCCTGGTTAGTTGGCTTTGTTGGTCTTCTTGTGGAGCTCTTGTCACCTCTAAATCCTTCTATCCACTAGACTCCCTACACTTCACCCAGTGCTTGGCTGATTTTTATTATCTGTTTCGAACCATTGCTGGGTGGAGCTTTTCAGAGGACAACTCTGGTAGGTGCTATCTACAAGCATAGTAGAATATCATTAATAGTGTCTGGAGTTGACTTTCTTCCATGGGGTGGGTCTTGTGTTGGGCCAGGCATTGTTTGGACATTCCCTCCATCTCTTCTCTATCTGTTCTATCTTTGTCCCTGGATATCTTGTAGGCAGATTAAGTTTAAGATCAAAGTTTTTGTGGGTGGCTCCTTCCTCTTCCAGGAGTCTTGTCTAGTTAGAGGGTGTCCTCTTCAGTCTCCATGGACTGAGACTCCTAGTAGAGGAGAGGAGTCTCAGATAGAGCCCCCCTCATATCCTCCCAGAAGCCTACCCTGACTTAGGTCTCTAGCTTGTCACAGAGATGTCCCTACCCACAGTTTCTCGGGACCAATGTTATTTTAAGTTGTGGTGAAACTGAAAAATACCCAGGACTGTGGTAAATAAGATTTGTTCTATACTGTAATGAAAAGAAACAAAACGAAGAATAATTTGAACCATTTTAATAAGTGGAGAGAAGTATGTGCCTTATGTATATGCTCCTCCAAGCCACAGTATTTAATGCTCCGAATTGGAATGCACTGGTAGTGAGCTTGAACTCTAAGGTAATGCATGCATGCAAAGCACAGAAGCTACCCAACTTCTGGTTTGGTTTGGTTTGGTTTGGTTTGGTTTGGTTTGGTTTGGTTTTCTTTCCTTTTCAACCAGAATAGAATAACTGCTTACAGAACAAGGAGAAAGAAATTGAAATCCAAGCTAAAGAAAGGGAGCAGTCAGGACATATTTGGTGACAGTATACAAAAGGAAATCAGATTTGGGCTAGGATGTGTAATGACATTGAAATAAAAGTAACAGTCCAACTCAGTGCTGTTCAGGGGAAAACCTTGAGCTATGTGGATAAGGCAGGCTAATGTCCTGTATCTGGCTGGCATCAGCAATCAAGAAAACAGAAACTAATCTAGGTGTTTCCTACAGAGGGAATTTAATAGAGGGGCTTGACTATACAAAGGATGAAAGCACCTGAATTCGCACTGAAACAACCAAAATGAAAACAACTGGAAACTGCTTACCACCCCAGAACAAAGAGATAAAGGACAAAGGGAGGTGGAATCTAGTGTAGGGGACCTGGGCCTGCAGCGCACTCCTGGCCAGTGCTGAGAGCATCAGGGGGGCACAAGGAGGCAAGCGCGAGCCCAGCGGGGTCCAGCAGGGCACTGAGCTCCTTGGAGTATGAGAGAGGAGGCAGTGAGCTCGCGGTCATTCAGCACAGTGGCCAGTGGAGCAAAGAGGGCCCTCACGTTCCTGAATGGAGAGTGGATCGCTCCTCTCAGGAGGTTGAAGCAGGTCTTCATTTCAGAAAAATATGTTCATTTCCCATTAATCCCCATGCATCTGGAACTTAAGTGGGAGACATGAGGAGAAACGGCAAGACAGTCGCTCTTAAGCACACATGAAAGCTAGTCATGACCCCTGGCTCCCAAAACCTAATATGCCTGTCAGCTCCAGGCCTTGGCATTTGGAGAACCCTTCACGTGGAATGTACAGTGTCTCCTTTCCCCTCCCCCCCAAAACCTGCTGTCCTCTCTTCCATAACCTTCAGGACTTTCTTGCTTCAAGCATCTCTACCCCAGGGCTCCCCTAATGATGTCCGAGGCTGGACGAAGGTCCCTTCGCTGCTGACTGTCACGCCTGGCACAGTGCCAGACACCAGAGCTGGCCATGGACTGGTTATTGATTACACCAAAGCTACTTCTGGCCTCCCGTGCATCAGCCCTTCTTCCAGCACAGCGGGGATACAAATACATATGGCCGTTTCTGTTCCTGCAGAGCTTACAGGATGATAGAGGACATGAGGGTGTCTCAGCCAGTAACTGCTGAGAAGGACTTGGGTTTTCCTGATGAGTACTCATACTGCCTTAAATAGAAGTGGAGCAGATGGTAAGACACAGCAGATGGGCAGCCCTTTGGGCACTGAGTGGAAAGGTGGGAGACCTGGACAGTGTCCCGGACTCAGCTGCTGGTCCCCCGGCTGTGTAACCTGCTCACCTCCCTTCCCATGGTGAGCCATACGCAGAATGAGCTGGCTGCAGGTTGGAGGAAGGTGGTAGTTCCCAGGCCAGCTGCAGGATTTAGAGATAGATAACCATATCTAGAGGAGGGCTAACATCCATGTTCCTCAAGATCTCCAGCTTTCCTGGGATCTGTCTCACATAGTGTTTTTCATGAAGTTCGGTGGCCATGGATTTTACTGTTTCAGCAACATTTCTTTCCTCCCACAGAAACTCAGTAGCAATAGTCTTCCACTCCTGATTCTCCCCACCCTTCCTACTCCTAAATAACCTTTAACCTCCTCCCGTTTGTCTGTGCTAAGCATGTCTTATAAGAGGAATCACATATGTGACCTTTGGTGTCTGTCTTCTTTCAGATTGCATGATGTTTTCAAGGTTCATTTACATTGTAACATGAGTTTATAGTTCACTTCTTTTGTGGCTTAGTAACTTTCCATTGTGTTGATATACCACATTTTGATTGTCTGTTAAACAATCGATGAACGTGGTTTGTTTCTACCTTTAGATGATTATGAATAATTCTGTTAATGAGCATTCAGGAACAAGTTTTTCATGGATCTTTCCTTTCTCTTGGGTACTTATCTTAGTGTAAATTGCTGGACCATGAAACTCTCTGAGGATCCACCAGGCGATTTCTTTCTGAGATGAATGAACCATCTTACATTCCCTCCAGTTGAATGTAAGAGCTTTTCTAGAGACCTTAACATTCAACCTGAGTCTAAATCCATAGAACCAGAGGCTATCTGAGGGCTCCATTATAAGATTCTGTGATTTCTTATCCCAGCTTAGATTACCCAGAACTTGCCTACACTGCAAAGATTATGAATAGCTTCTCAAGAGCACATTCACCTGAGAGGAAGCCCTAGTTCAGCTTCTCTCTTCTCTTGCCCTGCCCTGGTAGCAGTTCTGGTGGGGGATTCTGGAAGTACTTGTGCCCCTCCTTGTTATAATCCCAAATACCTCGTGAGCCTCAGTCTCTCGTGGCAGTGAGCATGGAACTAGCCTAGTATCCTGAACCTTGGCCAGTGTTCCTAAGGCTGGTGTGTTGCCACATGTTCTTTGTACTTATACTATGAGTCTGACTGTGCTGAGATCAGCAGGGCAGATGCATAACCTTTTGAATATCATTTACCTCAAAGTCTGTGTTAATGTTGCTCCCAGAAACCCTTCAGGGATGATCTATGAACATGAGGCCTTGGGAAATCTTCTTAAGAGATCCATAACCCAAGAAAACTCCATGTTTCCATCTTCAGGATGATTCTTGTATGTGAGCTGAGAGTGCTTCCAACTCATTCCACTGTGACACTATTCCTGGAAAAATGTGAACAAATGTATACTCACCCAGACAGACACCTAACAACACACCAAAGTGTAAATATCACCAAATTCCAACTTGGTGAACAAATGAATTCATTGGAGTTACTTACAGGCACTTGGATGACTCAAAGGGCTGAAAACTCACAAAAGATGGAACCCTAGGACTCTCTTCCAGGAAACTCAGCAGGTGGGAGCACTTCCTCTCTTCAGCAGCCCTTGCTGCTTATATACCTTGTGAAGGGAGGAACCTTTTGAATCTGTTAGGTTTTAGGAACTTCCTGAGACTTGTGAGTTGTTTTCTTCCAAAGTCTTAATTTCAGAGGGAATTGCTCTACAATAGGAACAGTTGTTCTTCCTGGGATCCTCAACTGTACCAGATTCCTTGCTCTAGCCCAGGTAGTTTTTCCCACCCTTGTCCACAATCTTCCCACGTGTCTTCTTCTCATCCCACTCCCACCCCTTAGGTAGCTGTAAGAGAAAATCATGGATGCATATTTTTTAAAACATGTTATTATGTGATTTCTTATTCCTGGCATATAGATGGGGTATTTTGGTTTGTTCCTTTGTTTGTTTTTACTGTTTTACTCTTCATACTGAGTTTCCTTGCAATAAAAAAATGTACCCTTTCCATATGTAGAGACAAGTTCATGATACTCCTGTGTCCTTTCAAGCCTCTGACAGGCATCACTGACCAATCACAGCACTTTTCCCCTGAGCTGGGCCCAACCTCAGAATCCTTCTCACTCTCTGGGCAGAGAGTGAAGTTGGGTCTGGCATGGGAAGTGGTGTCTATTTGCCATCTTTCAGGAACTCTTCCTCAAAGCTATCCAACTCCTCTTCCAGGCCTGATGACATGCCAGCTCTCTGCTCTTGGCCATGTTTCCCTGTGGGTGCACATTCCCACACTCACTGTGAATATTTGAAGCACATCAGAGTCTCCCTCACTTCCCACCTCCCCTCTTTCAGTGGTAATGTGCCATTTGCCTATCATTTCCTCACCCCTCCATGTCTCTGTGATCTCTTGTTACATCCAGCCAATGGTTCACTCCTGTCTCTCTGTCTCTCCTACCTCCTGACTGACCTGTCCCTCATGACTGGCCAGTCCTAATGCCACTCAGACTTTGAGAAGGCCAAAAGTGGTGAGGATCAGGGCAAAGGAAGGCCAGTCGTAGACTGGGAAGTCATCTCCAGCCCCACCCACCCACCCAAGGACATCCAGGTTCTCTGGAACTGGAGTTATAGATGCTTGTGAGGGGCCACATGGGTGCTAGGAACTGAACCCAGGTCTTCTGGGAGAATAGCCAGTGTTCTTCACTACCAAGCCACCTCTCTAGCCCTGAAAATGAGTTTTTGAAATGCAAGCTATTTTGTTCCATCTCAAAATGAAGACATTTTAAAGGTTCAAGATGTCAGATTGCTAACATATACAGATTCCCACTTTGTTCATTTTCTTTGCACAAGGTTTGTTGAGCCTCGGGGTCTTGGACTTAGAGATGTTAACAAAACACTGTGTTGTTCTAAATCCTGACATTGTCTCCTGCTTCAGCTACCCGCTCCCTTCCCCAGCGCTCAGCCCCACAGAACGACTGCCTTTTGGCCTTGAGGAAAATGGGGGCACACCCTTTGCCTCCAAAACTTCAGGAAGGCGCCACGCGCACCAGCACCACTCCAACTATGGCCTTTCTCTGACTCTGGAAAATAAGGAGGGGCCGCTGAGGTCCCCAAACTCCAGCAAAGCCCTTACCAGTGAGTGCATGGAGGGAGCAGGGTGGGGTAGGGAGGGCCAGTGGGGACCGAAGGGGGGGTTGCATGGCTAACGAGTTGGGGCAGCTTGGACTATAGAGCCTGATGCCTGGAGGCAGGCCGATGTAGACTTGGGGGTTTCCTGCTTCCATCTTGTTACAGGTGGCCATTTCTTCCTGCCTCCAAGCTTAGACTTCTGCCCATGCGCAGCGCGGGCTCCTGGGCTCCAGCAGTGGAAAAGAGGGGGGTCAGACAGTGACTGGGATTCCTACTGCCCTGATGATAGTAAAATCTCCTCTGCCCTTTTGTGGCACCTGCTTCCAACAGCAAAGGGTTGTCAGGCATCCAGTAGGCCTATGGTGCAGCCCATCCTATAGACGTTAATACTAAAGTAAGCAGTTATGCATGTGCTTGGCAGAATGACTCATTTGGCCCCTGCTGACTGAAACAAGAATGGGCTTGCATCTTGTATATTACGTTATTTTCTAGAAACTCACTTTTGCTCTCCTTTATCTAGGAGTTTGTCTGTGATGGATGAAAGCAAAGTATTAGTTCTTTTCATTTTTCCTTCTTTCTTTTTCTTTTTCTCACTACATAGACCGGGCTGACCTCTGCCCTCTGCCTCCCCAAGTGATAGGATTGAAGGCTTGTGCCGCCACCATACAAGGCCCTTATTTTTTCATTTTCATCATTATTTTACTGCTTATTTTAAACTAGAACTTCAGCGTTAGCTTTCATTATGACATTTTTTTCTAATATAATTTCTATGTTTTTATCTTCTCCCTGCCCCTGCCCCCAGGAGCCCTTTTTCCACTTTCACACAACACAGTCTTCTCTCCTGTTCCTTTCAAGAGCACTGAGCCAGGGCCGCTTAGGGGCTGGGACTCTGGTTCACACTGGGCAGCCCAGGACACTCTGGGTTTTGGTCTCTCTGTGACCAGGAGAGAGGGTGTGCAATGACTGTCAAGGAGCTTTCTAGTTCGGACACCACCTGCTGTTGAGATAGGCTGAGCTCTTCAGACTACACGAGCCGTTTGAGGTTACCTGAATGGAAGATGGGAAATCCTAGCCCACTTGGGGACAAGAACCCAAACACTGCCCAGGCCACCCTTGCCTGTGTTCACCTCATCTTTTTGCATGGAGGCGACGGTTGGTCATAGCTTCCCTCCTCCAGTATAGTCTCCGTTTACCAATGTCAGAGTTAAGGCCGTCTGTTCCTCCCTGCCCCAGGATGAGTACACACTCTGAGCATGGCCACATGACAGACCTCCAAAGCAGTTTCAGCCTCCCCCATCCTCCCACACTCCAGCTGCACAGAATCTCTGGCCTCTCACCAAGCCCTGTGCTTTGTGCTGGTTGCCTCCTCTACCTGCAATACTCTCTTCCCACGCCTCCGGGGCCAGCTCACACATTATCTGTGCAGCGCTTCCTGTACGCTTCCGCCATCTCCAGCTCAGGAACGGGGATGTCTTCTCTTCTGTGCCTATAGCAATGATGGGAAATAAAAGCTCTTAGGGCTTTTATGTGGACTATCTCCCCTCCCCCAACTTACACTAGCAGCATGCCTTATTTGTTTATTTCAACTCCCCAGATGCCAATTGTTAACAGGCAATAAAGCACAGGCTTTATTGTATAATGAATATTTAATATTTAGTGAATGTTTCATGTGTTAATGAATAAATCCAAGCTAGAGTGGTGTGTGGTGGCAAACAAATGCAACACAATACAAAATGCCAATGGCTTTGATTGTGGAAACATAGCATGACTCTTCGAGGCACCTTGCTATGCCTATCAGCCTGGACACACAGCTTTTCAGCATGTAAAGGATATTTCCACATTGAAGGCTTCTTATGAGAATAATCTCAGTACTACAGCAACCCTGCAAGAGAGGTGGTTTCTATTTTCATTTCTAAACGGTCCAGAGGCTCAGAACAATACTCCCAGGGCCACCCCACTCGTATCCAAGGGAGTATGCAACCTTGATGTCGGATGTTCCTGTCCTTCATGAAGCATGAGGGGCAGAAGAGGGTCTGGGAGTCAGGCTCCTGCAGGGTCCTCTGGCCACTGTATCCAGCTTTGCCATCTGAACCTCCACTTTTTCTTTTCCCCTGGCCACGTCGTAGAGCTGAGCCCAGGAGCACCGGCCCTGTACAGCGAAGCAGCTGCCCACCTGAAGAAGCTGGAGCTGGACACTGTGAAGGCCGCGGGACCCTGGCCTGCCCTGCACATCAACATAAACAAGGTGCCAGCCCAGCTCTGTGCAGAGTGCGCTCACTGCCCCACAGCAGGGCCTGAACGACAGGGTTTCCACTCTAGTTCCTTGTATGTGTGTGCTTGTGTGCATGCTCCTGTGTGTGCATGTATGTGTGTGTGCTCCTCTGCGTGCAGGTGCATGTGTGTGTGTGTGTGAACATTCATGTGTGGAGGAAACTCTCAGGTTTTGTTCGTCAGGTGTTATTCTCTTTATTTTGCAGGCAAGATCTCTTACTGGCCTCCAACTTACCAAGAAGGCTAATCTGCAGGAACAAACCCCCACCCCCAGGGCACCCCCCTGTCTCTGCTGCCGTCAGGCACCACCACATCCAGCTTTTTTATCTTTCAAGATTTTAAAAATTTATGTGCATGTTTGTGCGCCTCTGTTGATACACACACATGTAGTAAGAACGTGTTGGGTTCTGGACCTGATGTGGGAACCAAACTTTGGTTCTTGGCAAGAACAGCTGCTGTCTTAGCCTCCGAGCCACCTCTCCAGCTCTATGCCTTTGTACATGGGTTCTGGGGTGAACTGGGGGCCTCATGCTTGCACAAGTGCTTTACTGACCGGGCCAGCCCCGAGTGTCTCCCTTGCAGCTCTTTGCCCTCCTGCCTGGGCTGTTTCAGGAACAGAGCCTTACCTGCCTTCTGGATGAGGGCGCTGCTTGCAGCACCGTCCTGGCACACCGCCTGCCCCTTGTGTGTCTGCTTTTCCTTGCGCTTTAACTCTTCTTCCGCAGTTCACATGGTTACTGGTTTTAGGACGGGCTTACCCTGAATTTCGAAGCATGCAAGCTCTTTCACAGAAGACATGCTACCTAGCAGAGGACTCACAAATGCTCAGTCGCCATGACTGTGGTAGGACACTGAGCAGAGTGCCATGTGCCTAGCAGGTACCAAGGGCATGTACCTAGCTTTTCCCTGGAGTTCACAAGCTCAAGCCATCACTGCCTACCTCTCTGTGGGCAAATGCATTGGGGGTGGGGTAGGATGGCTCAGTGGGAGAGCATGGCTTTGTGTGCGCATGGCCCTGGCTTCAATCCTCAGAACAAGTAAAAATTTGAAAAAACACACTGAATCCCTGTAGCTGCGATCTTAGTTACACGGGCGGCTCTTGAAACAACAGCATGTTACCCCAGATGATTCTTTTTTTTTTTTTTTTTAAACATCTGAATGTTTTAATCCTTCTTTACAGGTTACCTAGACCACGTTTGATTAAGAAAACTGTAGAAAGTTAGTAACTGCCACCAGATGGTGGCATGTGTCAATTTTCCACAGAGTCCTGCTTCTCGGGGTGTCTGAATGCACTGCCCAGGTGTCTGCTCAAACTTGCTGGACTCACTCACGGAATATTTTAGTCTACAGGTTGCTTGTCCCCATATTTCTTTGTGAACTCTTCAGCATTCTTACAGAATTTTTTCACGGTCCTTAGAGTACTCTTCAGCTAGGTCGGCCCAGAGTAGGTACTTAGGCTGGGGGCCATTCACCAATGCTGTGAGGGACTGATGGGTCAGTCTTGGTGGCCAGCTTCCAGTTTTCAGCACTTATTACTGGCAGACAGACCTGCCCCTTCTCATCGATGTTGTTTCAAATGTGATCTTGGGTGGTTTGAATGGATGCTCTGCTGGAAATATTTAATTCTGAAGCCCCCCTTATCATATGGAGGGTTGTCAGGAACAATAAGCCTTTGCCAAGTCAATAAGTTAGCCTGGATCTTAGGGAAGTTTTTCATTCCACATTTGCACATCTCTTCAAGTTCCTTCATCAGCTTCCTGCTGGCCGCCATCTTGGGTCTCCAGATGACTCTTTTATTTTTATTTTTTGTGTATATCCATGTGTTTAGGTGTGTGTGTGTGTGTGTGCATGTGTGTTTAGGTCAAAGGACAACCTTGGGTGGTGGTAGTCAGGGGCCATCACCTTATTTTGAGATAGGGTGTCTCACTGGCCAGAAGCTTGCCTCTGATGTTAGGCTGGCTGGCAAGCCAAGTCCAGGGATCCCCTTGTGTCCACCTTTCAGGTACTGGGGTCACAAGCATGACCCACCACAACTGGTGTGTGGAGAAAATTTCTTGAGACACTCTATCATGTTACCAAGGCGTTGGCCTTGAACTTGCTATGTACTCCAGCGTGGCCTTGAACTCTGATCCTCCTGCCTCTATCTCCTTATTGGCTGAGTTGCAGGCATGCATCATCACGCCCAATTTATGTGGTGTTGGGAATAAAACCCAAAGCTTTGTGCACACTAGGCAAGCATCCTATCAAGTGAGCCCCAGCTTCAGGACCCTGCGTGTTTTGTTTTTGTTTTTGTTTTTTTGTCATTAAGAGAGCATTTCTTGGGCCATTGTGCTGACTTAGTGGGTAAAGAAGACACTTGCACCCAAGCTTAGCAACTTAAGTTCAATCCATGGATTTCTCATGATGAAAGGAGAGGACTCACTCTCACAAGCTATCCTGTGACCTCTACACACACAACTATACACAAACACACCTATAAGTAAATAAATAAATTTAATAAAATATTTTATTTTAAAAGGAAACTATTTCTTGCAATAGATCTCCCTGGTAAGCATGGCACTTCAAATGGGAACCACTGGCTTGAATAATTTTTTTTCCCCACCTCAAGGATAAAACTGTCTCTGTTTCCATTCTTCCATGGTTTTTGTAATCTTCTGTTCTTAATTTAATGATTTTCCCTATCTGTTCCCAATGACAACAGGAATTTCAGTCTCAACAGATTTGCACGTGTTAATTATCTGTATCAACAGCTTAAATATACATCTGATTGTTTCCTTATCCCCAGATGGCATTGTCAAACAGATGGCCTATTCCCGGTTATGACACCAGGACCCCATCACCATTCATTTATATGTTTTGACTATTTAATGCCATATTGGAGAATATAGTCTCTTTCCACAGTTCAAACTGAACATAAAATGTGGTGGTTCAAAAAACAGACAGCACCACAGTGCTGGAGTCACGCTCTGAGCTGGAACTGTGGTCTTGCAATCTCTTGTTAAAACACCTTTGTGTGTGTGTGCATGCACGTGCATGTGTTCATGAGGGTATGGGGTACATGTGTGGGTGTAGATGTGTGAGTGTGTGGAAGACAGTTGGCAACCTTGTGTGTTAGTCTTCAGGCACCTCCCCTTTTATGGGTAACTGATCTCTCATTGGCCTGGAATTGCACTGCACAGGCGAGGTTAGCAGGTCCGGTGGGCTTCCAGGAATCTACAGGTCTCAAGCTCCTGGCTTGTCATTGATGACATAGCAGATATGCCCTGCCCTGCCCAGCTTTTTATGTGGCTTCTGGGGATCCAAAGTCAGGTCCTCATACTTGTGAGGCAAGTACTTTACAGATGCCTTTTAAGCAAAAGGTACACAAAGATGCACACATTTTGCAGTTTTCATTTCGGTCTTCAACAGAGGTGATTCGTGTAGCTAAGCAGTACTGCTTTGGCTTTGTCTAGCTGGGACAGGAGTGAGCCACCTTGCATTGTATGTTCCAAAAAGCAGGTTAGGTTGGCTAAACTTAGGGAGGGAAAAAATCCGTGCTGAATTCTTTTCTTATTCTGGCAGCATTCCATTAGTTTAAGTAGGCTGACTTTACTGTCAGATAACCATTTCCCCACAAGCCATTGTCAAAACCCTCTAATGGGGTCCTAACTAATTAAGTTCTGGTTTGCTGACGTGCTGCTCCCCAAACTAAAACCAACTACAAATGAGCTCTTAATATATTTATAAAAACAGTCCATTCAAGTATGAAATAGATAACGTACTGATTTACAACACAAAATAAATAACCCCAAACCCACGCTGTAAACCTTATCTTTCAAGATAATAAATTAGATGTAAATTACTTATTAAAGGAAGAAGCTGCATCCCTTGGGATAATGAATCTAGTCAGATGTGCCATTTTCCCAAGGCCGGCATAGTCAGTGTTTTACTGTCATTTTTCTTACATCCCAGGCATACCTTGCTGGATTTTCTTTTTAAACTATAGAACTTAGCATGAGAAAGCCATTCATACTTTTTTCTTTTGTCATTGAGCATCTTAAAGTTCTTATGAAGCTGGCATCAGAGAGGTTAGGGAGATAGTGTGGTTGAATGATTGGAATTTCTGAGCTTTGGACTTCATCAGAATCTGTTCCTAGACCTTAACCCTTATGTTTCTCTCTATGGCTTCCCACAGCCCTGCTTTTTTGTTGTTGTTGTTGTTGTTGTTTGTTTGTTTGTTTTGTTTTTCATCTACAAATTGGGGTAAATGACATTTTGCTTTCTCTTCTGATCATGTAAATCTTTCCCTAAATCTTGTTCTTTTGATGGAGAAGAGCTTAGAATTGACCCTTGTGCTCTACCAAACTGTATCACCAGCCCACAGCTGTCTGCCTTCTGCTAAAGATGAAGGTACCAGCAAGAGAAGCCAGCAAAATTGGCTTATCAGGATGGCTGAGTGGGTGAGCTGCTGCTGCTGCCAAGCCTGCTCACACACAGGTCCACATGGTAAAGGGAGAGAACTGACTCTCCAAAGTTGTCTTCTGATTCGCCCCCCCCCCACCCATACCCTAAATGAATAAATAAAAACTTTAAGAAAAACAATTTAAGATCCCTGCCTCAAGGTCGGGTGGACAAATGAGACTCCAGCAAGCCATGCACATGAACTATGTGGCCAATGACTGGCTCATGATAAGCTCTTAGTGCATGTCAGCTACTGGCATTTTTCTTTATCATAACCATTATTACTATCATCACCATCATCATCGCCGCCACCACCATCACCACCATTGTCATCATTATTGTTATGGTTATCACCATCGTTATCATGGTCACTACCATGATCATTGTCATCTATTTTAATGGTTCCTTACAGAGAAAAGACTGAAATTTTACTTCAGAACTCTTACCTTTGTATGTTTGGTACTACATGGCATCTGTTGACGTCTGCTTCTCTCGCAAGTGTTCTTGTTTACTGGGAGATCTTCGAGGAAACTGGATTCTATGTCCTATTTTTTAAATTACATTTATTAGCTAGCCATTTGCCCCGTACTTCCTCTGAGGCTTTCATGATATTCCTACAGTGGATACCAAGATGATCAGTAGGACTTCTGGCTTTCTGAAACAGCACCTCAGCACATGGACCAGAATCATCTTGAATTCATCATCTTTCTGTGTCCCCCTCCTGAGTGCAGGGGGAGTAGACAGGCCTAACTTCAGTGGGGCTTTTGGCCTAGTGAATAACAATTTCAGAACTCAAGGAAGTTGAGGATTTGGGGGGGGCATGGTGGATGACTGCAGCCTGCCTCCTGAGACCACTGAGCGAGCATTAGCAATCATGAGGTCATGTGCATTTCTTATTAAGCACATATCTCTTCTGCTAATAAGTGTCACCATAATTGTCTATTTGAAGTATTTATTAGACACCAAGTCTAGGTCAAGCACCATATTGTGCCGGGACATGCAATGGCCATGGCCTACAATATGGTGAACAATTAGACATTATTTCTGCAAAGCGACACATATACCATCTAGGATCATTTCAGGGCGACATGTGAAGATGAATGACATTTATTGTCATCACTGTATAAATATCATGTCTACTCCAACAATAGTTACAAAGCTTTTGATTTCAAAGATGTTTTTCTTTGAATGTGATTCAAGTAAAAATCCGTAGTGTTAGGGTGATCCATCTTAACTGAGTCACATGAACTTTAGGGTTATATTTACTTAATGTTTCTTGCATTTCTTTCTGTTTTATTTGGGTTTCTTTATCACCCATCTCCACCCCAGTTCCTTCCAACACCCCAACGCCAAGTAGGAGAGAAAGAAGGGGGAGGGGTATCATTTTCTTTAACTACTTCCTGCTGGTCTAGGGTCATCGGGTTCCTTGGTGGCAAGTTCAGTCTACGGTCAGGATATCTTCAACTCCTTTTCATCAAACTGCATGAAGAACAGCCAGGAGCAGCGGGGAGAAGCAGCAGCTCTGGCGTTTATTTCCCCTCAGAGCCCCCAGAATTAAACTATGTGCAGCCGGCAAATAGTCTGCTGCTGCGGACAAGCCAAAGCAGCCCTACATCCCACACCTGGGATTCAAACAAAAACACCTTTGAAAACATAACTGAGTGTTTAAAGACACCAAAACTCCCACTACAACTTAACACTTAGGAGATGGCTGAAATCGGTACCAAATTCCTCAAGTCCGAGAATGTGATACAGGGCCTGTGGTTGCGGCTGAATGATAGAGCGTGAGGCCCTGCGCCCCGTCTGCTGCATATAAATTAAATTAATAAAGCAAAAGAGATGCAAATTCCTTATTGAGAGCCATAGTCCAGCAAGATTTACTGAACAAATATCAGCAAGTGTTTTGTGCTTTTTCTTGATTCTCCAACTCACTGGCATATCTTGCTCTCTCTGAGGGAGCAGCGAGGGGAAGCTCTCGGCTGGACTTGGGGAGGAGAAGCTGTAGCTTGACCGGTCTCTGGCTTTTGCCGCCTGACTCTGAAGGGCCCCTTCCTGTCTTAGACAGGATTCACCTGACACCTGGTGTGTCCAGTCCCTCCCTCACTAGAGAGTGGGGAAGGGACTGGATATGTGGGAAGCCTCTTCATTGGAAAGCAACAGCACAAATGGAAGTGTATCAGGACGCACACACGCAGACACTGAGATGCCATTGTGGTTGTTGGGGAATTGTGTTTTCTTTTTTCTTTGCTCACGATGTGTCACCTGCAACTTGCTTTATCTCAGGCTGAGGAAAAGAAAGTTTCGGAGAAGACCCTTCAGACCCCACTGCTGCCTTCGCCGGTGGCAGATCACGTGAAGTGTAACATTTTGAAAGCACAGCTGGAAAACGCCTCTCGGGTGAATGCCCAGGTATGTGGGGTGAATGCTCCTTCAATTTCATGTTACAGGATTTCCTCGGTACCACACAGGAGGACAACAATGCAGCACGAGCCAAGGTCCAGTATGGAGATAGGAGCCACTTCTTCATATGGGAGTCTGCGTTTTATTATTATTTTAATTAGGTTTTATTTCTTGGTTAGGAGGGGTGCCAGGGCCCATGCCATGGAAAGCTTGTAGAGGTCAAGGGGTCACTTGCAGGAGTCAGTTTTCTCTTTCCACCATGTGGGGCCCCGAGGATCAAACTTTGGTTCTCAGCCTTGTCAGCAGGCACTTATACATGCTGAGCTGTCTCACTGGCTCAAGGAAACCTGCAAAGAATTACTAACCGATGTGGTTATTATTTATGCAAATGAATGGAAGATAGAGGAATGGGAGACAGTGATTTATTGTTGTTGTTGTTAATGATTTATTTACTTTACATCTGGATCAGAGCTTCCCTTCCCTCTTCTCCTCCCAACACCTTCCTCTGCCTTCCCCTCCCCCATCCCTCTCTCCTTCCTTTCTCTTCAGAAAAGGGGGGACACCCATAGATATCATATCAAGTTGCAGCAAGACTATACCATCTTCTATTGGGGCTATACAAGGCAGCCCAGTTAGGGCTAAAGGGATCCAAAGGCAGGCAACAGAGTCAGAGACTGCCCCTGCACCCGAAGACAGTGGTTCTTACATGCTAGTACCATAAGGGCCCTCTGCAGAGCTGCATCTCATCCCCAAGGGTTCAGGAAGTCAGTGTGGGGGCTGGCGATCTGCAAGTCTAACCAGATCCCTGAACTGCGCTTTGAGTCACACCCTGGAGGTGGCGACTCCAGGAAGCGCTTTCCATTCCAAGAGCGTGGGAACAAAGATTCTGCAAATATGGACATCTGAATGCCACACAGATGAAACCTAGACTCCTGAGATCGGGTCCCCTGTGGTAGTTTCACGAGCTGCACGTGACTGTCCCACACTGTGGGGCAGGAGCGGGGTGTCATTCTGCCCACGCTGTGTCTGTGATGAGCAGGTTGATCCCGGATCTCCCAGTACTGTAGTACTGTAACCTGACTTAGATGCTCCTGTGGAGGAGCCGGCCACCAGAGTTGAAGAAGCCAGGCTGGAGTGAACCCGAAGAATAGGAAGCCGAGAGGTACTCCTCTCTAGCGCCCCCTGTTGGCAATGTTAGATTTATTTGCGGCTCCTCAGCCCAGGTCCAAGGAGGAAGGGTATTTGAATTTGGAGATGAGAGAGAACAGGGTAATAGCTGCCATAAACCCTCTGTCTGGCACCATAGCACGTATCACTGGCTCCACACTGACCATTAATTACAGTTTTCTGCCACCTTAAATGAGGGTTCTAAGGTGGCAACACCAGTCACAGCTGCTATTCAAGGAGAAACCCATTGTCTATCCTTGCCCTGAAAACAGCCTATGAAAAGCTATGGCTGGGCTGGCAGGGTGACTCAGTGGCTACAGTTGGTTGCCATCACCCTCGGAGTTCAATCTCCGGGACCCACGTGGTTGAAAGAGAGAGCCAGCTCCTTAAAGTTGTCCTCTGATGTCCACATGCGCACACATACTCACATACGCACAAACTCAAATGCAAGATAGAATATTTTTAAAAAGCTGCAGTTGTCCAAGAGCTCATTGGAACAATATGTCCTAAGAATCAACAATCCTTAGGAAACTACTCTGTATACTTACATTGCCAAGAGTTCATAGTCAGTAACATCTTCATTCTCTCTTTGCATACATAATGATCTGTGTGATTTAAGTCCTCCGAGAAGATGCCATGAGAAACCAGAGCAAGCTGCTAAGGTTTCTTCCACTGGGAGGCTGTGATGTAAACGGAAGCAGAGACTACAGGTTGGAAAGCCAGAGACTCTGCAGCAGTGGCTCTCAGCCCTGCTGATGCTGCCACGATTTAATACAGCCCCTCGCATCCTGGTGGCCCCCAATGATAAAATCATCCAGTTGCTGCTTCGTAACTGCAAGTGTGCTATGTTTATGAACTGTAATGTAAATATCTGATATATGACCCCGCTGTGAAAGGGTTGTTTGACCACGCATTGGGTCGTGACTCACAGGTTGAGAACTCACAGCTTTTGGCGATCTGCTTCTTAGTAATGTCACCTTAACCCATCCATTAACTTCTCTGAACCTCACTTGTTTTGTTCGAAAACTGGGGGCCAGTGCAGACGTTAAAAGCATTTTCTTTGCAAGCTTGAGGGGTTGGAATTCAGATGCCAGCATGCATCCCATACAAGCCAGATGCGATCCTGTCCATACCTGTCACCCCAACACTCACTAGGACGGAGACAGAAGGATTGCTGGGGCTGGCTAGGTGCCAGCCTGATTGAAAAGCCACTAGCTCCAGGCTCTGCAAGAGACCCTCAACAGTGGACAGTAACTAAGGAGAACACTTGACTCCTTTCTCTAGCCTCTGCATACTTGAACACACCCATGCACACACACCACACACATGTACCCTTCACACATTCACAAAGTAAAAGAACCCAACACAGCAAATTAAAGCCACCGCCCTAGATAACTATGAAGATTAAAGGCTACACGGAGCACCTGGCCAGTGCCTTACATTGTCTCAGGGCTGTACAGATAGAAACAATCACAGGCTGTGGTTAGGGAATTACCAAGGACACTGACTGCTGCAGGTGATGGTGGTGACACTTTTTACAGGACCCTCAAACTGAGTTATTTCAGGGCAGGCAGGGTGGCTCAATGATGAAGGCACTTGGTGCCAGCCCTAATGACATGAGTTTCATCCCTACTGTCTACATGGTGGGAGGAGAGGACCAGCTCCCCCAAGTTGTCCTTTGGCATGCTGGGTAATTGTACACATAAGTGTAACACACACACACACACACACCCCACACACCTTAGCTGTTTCAAATTCCAGTCACATCGGATTGTCTTAAGTGTACTTCCACTATCATTTTCATGTATGCTATTTTGTACTATCACCAACCAAATAAAACCGGTGCATGTTTCATAGCTTGGAAAGTTAATGTTATATATATTAGGATGCTATGCTATGTTCCCAGGGGTCTTGTGCTGCATGAGTCCTCTGTGAAGGATCCAGGTTTCTGCTATAGAGAAGATGTACTATGTGTCGAAAGTAATTCATTTTGGAAAGTGTGAAAAAGGAGGGGAAATAGAGCCCCCAAAAGAAAAATACACTGGCTAGACAGAGAGGTAGGGCCTGGAAGCAATGGAAGAGAAGAGAGGCAGGCATGAGATCAATAATCCCAGGAATGCTGGTCCTGCAAGATGCTCACTGATCACTCTAGAAATGATGTGACCATATAGCCTCAGCCTTCAGAGCAGCATATTAGCATCATAGATTATGAGAAGACCTGTGGGAAAGGAACCTGCTTTACTTTTTCTTCCCTCTAATGGCATGGACCACTTTGTAAATGGCTCCCACTGTCCTCCACAGAACTAGTGTTCTCAGGAATGCTGCAGGCTCACATAACATTGGACTCTACCATAGGAATCCCTGGGTTAATGTGGCTTGAAGGTGTGTGGTAGAGAGGTGCTCAATGCAGCCCAGCATCCTGCCTGGGCTAAACACCAGTTCCCTATGGGATCAGTGCAGAATATCAGTTCCCTGTGGGATCATTGCAGAGCACACGTGCATGGAAAGGAAGTCAGTGGTCCTAACTTGTTGCTGCCTGTAGAAAAGACTCTGGCAGGAGATGGAGCTGGATCCATGTATGGACTACTGTGTCCTCCATGCCACTTTCCAGGATATTACTGAACATCTAGTCAGAGCCGAGGTAGAAAATGAGGGTTAAGGCCTGACCATCTCCCACACTGACTGGCTATGTACATGCTATTTGACTGGCTGTGTAGGTGTCTCATCCTCCCTTGTCATTCTCAGGGACTCACCAGGGGGAGGAAGATAAGACTTGTATCAAAATCAAATGACATCATTCCTTCCGGGTTCGTTCCTTAGATGCACGGAGGAATTTCAAGTTCCTCTTAAAGTTCTAAATGTCAGTGCTACGTGAGCCTGCAGCCATCCTTGTTCTTGATACATAGAGTGACATACGGGATTAAACTGCTGGGTTGCTTTTCCCACACCATCCCTTTCTCATTAAGGCAGGAACTGACACATAGCAAGTGCTCAACAAAAGTATGAATGCAGGGACTGATTGCGTTTGAATGACCACATCTTAATCCTCAGTAGTAGGAATGACTCAAGAAAACTGTTTTTTGTTTGTTTGGGTTTTTTTTTGGTTTTTTTTGTCATAGTTTACTGTGAAAACAGAACAAGTTTGTGATTGACTAAACACTTGATGGACCTCTGTGGTCCTTCCCATCTCTACAATCCTTTGAATGCCGAAGACCCGAAAGCATTTTTACCTGCCAAGCTACTAACATTTGACTAATCTGTCTTCCTTTAACAGATTGGAAAAGAGGAGCCCTCGCTTGTAAATATCAATAAGAAATCGAGTCTTCAGGACACTAATGTCAGGTCTGATGCTTCTTTGAATGGGGAAATGACACTGTGGCCTCTGCATTGTACCAGAAGCATTGCTCTTGGGGGACAAAAGCAGAGAGGGAAAGCAAAGCTGAGAGAATATGGACCAGGGGAAACCAGTGTAAAGACTTCCTTTAAGCCTGGAGAAGGTTGCTGTTGCCAGGTTGACCTTGCTGACTGCTGTGCTGGTTAGGAACTCAGCCTCCTTGAGTGGGCTCTGAAGATGCAGAGCTGACCTTGGCATCCCCAGTAAAGATGCTCCAAGCTCTGCTTTCAGTGTGGAGTCATCCTTGATAACACAGGAAAGACAACCTTTCCCCGCCTGGCTTCTGCTCATTGCTCTACCTTGGGTCCTTATTTCTGAGCTTTGCCAGAATTGGAACCAGATGGATTCATTGGCAATCTCAGCCACTATCTCCTCTTCCCCGTGCCCCAGGGGTATCCCCCCTCAGCCGAGTGACTGACAGCCTATTATCACGGCAGTCTTGTTGCCATATTGGTGGTCTACCATCACTTGCTCTTCAGTGGGCTCTCTTAGGTGCTCCCCTCAAATGTGCAACAGGGTCTCATTGAAAATCCCAGGTCCTTGTTGGGGAGGTTAACTCAGTAGTAGAGAGAGCCTGCCTAGCATGCTCCAGGCCCTGGGTTAGATTCTCAACTATGCAAAACCGACGAATAAAACAAACACTGGTCTCCTGAGTCCCACCCCAGTCCTTGAGATCCTGTGGATGGGTGGATCTTGGGAATGGGCGTGGTGAGGGGACAGGAAAAAGCACTGTAGTGAATGCCTGGGTGTCATAGGGAATTGTTACAGTTGATGCTCAAAGCAAGTGCTAGCTTTTCTCATGTCCTTGGTCCATGTCAAGGATACACTTTGCAGGGACTTAGTTCAGGTTGGAGTCCAGTTCAGTTGGAGGATCCTTTTTTAACTTGTGCATGGGCCCGAGTTCCATTCCCAGCACTGTAGAAGGAAAGCAGACACAGAAAAGCCCTTTCCACCCTGCCCATCATTCTTCTTTCATCTGTCTCCAGTCTTGGAGAACAACAGTATCCAGTTCCTTCCCAAGCTTGAAACTCAGGAGTCCTTGTTCCCCACCTCCCCATCTCATCCCCTAGCCTAATTGGTGATCACAATTAGGTGTTCAGGACTATAGTCCCTGCCCTTCCCCACCCTTCATTGTCTCTTATTTGGATCATCAATACCCTGGCTCTTACACCAATATACCCTTTCTGGCTCTGAGGACCTTTCTGCAATGCAAACCTGGTAATGCCACTCCCCACACTAAATCCTGTAGTTACTGTCATAGCCTTCAAAGTAGACTCGGCCTGAGTTCCCTCCTGACAGCTTGCTCCCTGCTTCCCTTCTGGTCCTTACCCCTTGCCCTTCTGATAGGACCCCTTCTATGTGGGGGTGGTGAGGTATCCTGGCAGACCTCCACTTTTGTCTCTCACTTTGGTGGTCTTCTCTGCATCAGGCTGAGAACACTAGGAGATGGGGTTATTTCAGGGACCATGAGCAGCTAGCTACTCTGGGGCTCTGGCCTGAGGGAACCATGAATTCAGCACATTGATTCAAATTCCTTATTCATTCTTTCCTGTGTTTATTCAACAAGCATTAATTAGGCAGTAGCTGCATAGTCACACACAATCAGGCATTGAACAGAAGAAAAATTGGAACTGCAGCAGTGTTCATTGATTTGTTAGGGGTCCCTTGCTCAGGGCTTCAACTTGTTTCTATGCCTCTTTGGTGTTAGGTGATAATTACTGATTTTTAAAAATATGAAATTAGTCATGACCATAAAAATATATTAAAGCCTCTTCCTGAAATCACTGTTTGGGGTCTTAAATGAGTAAAAAGGCCTGCTCTCAAGCCTGCCAACCTCAATTTAATCCTCAGACCCACAAGACAGAAGAAACAATCCGTTCCTACCATCTCTTCTCCAACCTCTGTACATATGCTTACACATACTCAGAGAATAAATAAATGAAAAGATAATGATTTTTTTTAAAAATCAGTTTTAAATAAAGCTATTGGGTTGTCAGAAATGATTGAGGAAAAATAAAAAGAAAATTTGATATATTTTTAATGAAGAAAATACAAAGAAAGGACAGGACATGACTGCTCCTAGGTATGAGAGAGGAGAAGGTTTAACATAGATCTGTGGAAGAGCGTAGCCAGAGACAGGGACATCTGGGAGAGTCCAGAGTGGACGTGACCAGACTCAGCTGGGTCATATGAGTAGAGCAGAAGGGGAGAGACAGAAGAGAGGGAAACTAGGTACAACAGCAAGGAGGCCAAAGGCACAAAGAGATCGGTAACTAAAATGGCTGGGCTATACAGGGGAGGGTAGCTGGGGGAAGGGCATCCCAGCTCTCTGGGCTGGAGAGGTCTGGGTAGGGGGCAGGGTATGCAGGGAGAACCTGGTGGCCAGGTCCACTTTGATATGTTAAATAGGCACCTCAGCTACTTGTACCAGGTGTGAAACTTAACACTTTTACTTTTATTTATGTTGTATGTGTGTGAACACCTGTGAATTGGTGCCCTGAGAGGACACCAGATCCCCTGGAGGCATTATGGGTAGTCATGAAATATCCAGCATAGGTGCTGGGAATCAAACTTGGGCTTTTTGGAAGAGTAACAAGCAGTCTTAACCACTGAGCCATGTTTCTATTTATAAACATCTTCTCATATATAAAGTATTAAAATATCTTAGAAACAGTCCTACTACTTAAAATGTACTGTGGATATATTTACTGTTCTCTGTAGCTTCATTATATATTATAGTTACAGTCCTTGTGGGCTTTTGTACTAAGTATCATGGCTACCAAGTTATTGGGAACTACATCTGGGTTAGACATGGGTTTTGCTTCATTCATTTCACAGCAAGACCTGGCTTTGAGCCAAATCTTCATTTTGAGGTAGGGAGCCTTTGAAGCAAGGCAGTTTTATTTGGTACCTTACCCAATTATATTTAGTTCCCCACTCGCTATATTCTCGTCTCTATAATATCTGCTTGTTTATTTGATTTTGGACATTTCTGCATTTGTAATATAATTTCAGTTATTAAGTAAAATACTAAACCAAGAGCAGTTGGATTTCTTGACCATCAGACACAGTAAAGTAGACTTTATATTAACTGGGAAGCAGTCCAGAAGGTGAATACAGGAAATCAACCTTGTTTTTAATTTTTTTTTTCTATGCCTCTAGAAGCCCCATTCCTATACGTGTGGAAACCGCCCAGCCAGCTGTGGAGAAACCAGAAATCAAGCCTCCCCGAGTGAGGAAGTTAACGAGACAATACAGCTTGTGAGTCATGCACTTACCTACCCCTGTTACACATGAACGTGCAGTTATAAACACCTTTGCCCTATTTCAGGCACCTTCTCAGATGGCCATCCCCCAAACTCGGCTCAATTCCCATCTGAATGGTTGAAATGAGACCAGAGATTTCTCCATGAGAATACCACAAGCGGGTACATTTGTCCCCATTGTCTGTGGCATGGTAAACTGTGCCCAGCGGTCCATGCTTACCACCCCACAGTCACCGAAGCTTGGGAGTCTGGTGCAGCCTCTCTGGCCTTTTCTGTTGGGTCCCAAAGGGCTGCAAATTGTACTGTTAGGGCCTTCACCTCTGAAGGCTCATTTGCTATCAGAATGGTTATGATTGGTATCAGAATCTATGGCCAAAGGAGGTTGTTGGGCCCAGGTTACCCTAAGTTACACTCTTGTGAGCTTTGCCTGTCAGAGAGCATGTAGGAGGCAGAGAGAATGCCAGCAAGGTGAAAGTTGGTCTTTTATAGCTTCGCCACAGAAAAGACAGCTCGTGTTTTTGCCATATTCTGTTTATTGGAAGCATATTGCTAGGCCCAGTTTACACTCTAGAGGAGGATGCCATGGGTGGATGATTACCAAGCCAGGAACCAGCAGAGGCTACAGGAGAAGCAGCCTCCTTACTCCATGGCATGATAGCAAAGTGCTTCACACAAACAGACAGCAGAGCCAGAGGGAAGCATGGAGCTACATATAATATCAGGACCCACCCAGTTTGCTTCCATTTAGTTCAACAAAAAAATCTCTTGGCTACTGTTTCAGGCATTGTCAGGTACTAGCAAAATGGCTTTACCAATTCCCATCTACCATCTCAACTTGTAGTCTCGTGATGTGCTGGATGCAAAGACAGAGTTGTAAATAGTTGCCCAAACAAGACAAGTGAGGCCTGTAGGAAGGACAGATGGGCTCAGCCATGGGGTTAGAGTACTGACTACAATTGAATTCCCATTTTTGGCCCCAGTTGTGGCTCATACACTATGACACTATGATTGGGTGTGAAGTTTGTCAGAGAACTGCGAAGGGATCTCTGGGCCTAATGGAAACTGTGGGAAGTCTAGGATTCAGGCCTATTTGTAGCTCTGATATCCTGGGACATGAATACTTTGAACCAGCCTTTACTTCTTTTCCTTTTTCTCTCTGAGTGGTGTGTGTGTGTGTGTGCGCGCGTGCACACGAGCATGCATTTAGATGATGGGGGCGGGGGGTTGATATCAGGAATCTACCTTATTCATTGAGGCAGCCCCTCAACTAAACCCAAGGGTCACTGACCCAAAGGTAAACCACACTAGTCACTAACCAGCATGCTCTGGGGTCCCCGGGTATGCTTTCAGAGGTAGGAATTACAGGCAGGCCACCAGCCCACCAAGCATTTCTGTGGGTTTCTGGGGTCCAAACTCTGGTCCTCAGGCTTGTAGTGCAAATGCTTTAACCACTGAGCCATCTCCTCTGTCCCTTTTTCTAATCTTTTCTGTTCTTTCATTCCTTTTGTTCAAGGTATCAGAGACCTCACCAATGCAAAGCCAAGTGCTCTACCACTGGGCTACATCTCTAGACCATTCTTCTTGTCTCCCTGTGTTGTCCAGGCAGACTTTGAACTTCTGATTTTCTTGCCTCAGCAGCCCCCCCGCCACGCCTCCTTGCCACTAGTAATTGCAGTTTCAGGTCTGTGACAGTAGACCTGGCATCAAGTGCTTTTCCTTCACCTGTGAAGTGAGATAACACCCACCTCTAAAGGATTTGTTTGTTTAAGACAGGGTCTCTCTGTGTAGCCCTGGCTGTCCTGGAACTCACTCTGTAGACCAGGCTGTTGTCAAACTCATAGACATCCACCTGCCTCTGCCTCCTAAGTACTGGGATTAATGGTATGAGCTGTCACCACCCGGCTCTAAAGGAGTTTGTGAGGGTCTGGCCAAAGGCTGTGCTTCTGAGAAAAAGTGTAGGGATCCAGAATGCAAAGTGAAGGTTGGGGTGCAGTGCCAGAGGCAACCCCCAAACAGCCAGCCCAGATGTGCCATTAGCTCCTCACCGGAAGGTGAAGACACATGCTCAAGGGTCTTAAGGGCAGACACCTCACTAGCCCAGATAGGGACTTTGGGCATAGAGCAGCAGTGTTTCCAGGAAAGCCGGAGGGGCTAGAACTCAGATAATTAACAGCTCTAATGCCCTCTGGGGAACAAATTAAACCATGAAAATCTTCCCCCAGGACAAGGGTGGCAGGGTTTGTATTTTCTTTTATTTCAAAATTCAAAATGTTATTATCACCCATTTGGGATATATTAAATAACGATTAACTGTAGGTGAACCAGAAGGAAAAAATTCATATAATCACCAAATTGGCTCTTGTTTAAAATATATATATATATATATCCTTTTACCTTTGCACTACTGCACTCAGCAAAAGAGTTTGAAGGGAAAGTTCTCAAAAACTTGTTAAAATGTCTTGTAAGCCAGATGTGGTAGCACAGGCTGTAATCTCAGTGCTTGGCAGGCAGCAGTGGGAGGATCAGCAGATTGAAGCCAGCTTGGGTTACATTCATAAAACAACAACAATGCTTTATAAATTTATCATGAATTACCTCAGAACCTGGAGTAAAGCTGGAGACTTACTGGATTTTAAATATGTTTCCTTGCTCTAAGTTCTAAGTTAAGACAAAAGACTTTTTTTTTTAGTATGGGATGTGTGTGTGCTGGAGAGATGGCTCAGTGGTTAGAAAGCGCCTGCTCCTTTTGCAGAGAACTCCCCCCACCCCTACTGTTCAGGTGGATCACAGGTGTCTGTAATTCCAGATCCAGGAGTTCTGATGCCCTCTTCTGGCCTCTGAGGGTACCTGCACACACATGGCACACACACACACACACACACTCACATAGCCATCACTCAGAGAGAAATAAGAAATAAAAACATATCTTCTAGAGAAAAGAATTTGGAGCTTTTCCTATTTTAAACACTCTGGGTTGACTTCCTACTGTAAGAAAGGAGCTATGTTTCTTTTTTTAAATGGCTTTTTATGTTAAAAGAAATAGTGGCTGCTTTTAGGGTTAAAGTGCTTTTCCATGAGGCAGCACTCACTGTGCCACTAAAATAAGGTAAAAACCAGGCTAGGCACATAGCTCCGTGGCTCAGAGTACATGCTATTCTTACAGAGGACCAGAGCTTGAGTCCCAGCATGAATAGCATGTAGCTCACAGCTGCCTGTGGCCTCAGCTGTGGGGACCTGGTGCCTCTGGCCTTCATGGGCACATGCACATATCCACATGGATCAAAATAAATAAGCATTAATCTTTCAAATCTTAAAAAGTAAAATAAATGGTTAGAGAGTTGGTTCATCATGATTCCTGCTGCATCACAGAAGAGGATCTACACACATCCCTCTGTGTCTGCTTTGACTGCTGTGATGAGAGTGTCCAGCCAAGTGTCTGCTAGCAGATACACAACTAAGAAAATATAGTAAGGTGGTGCACGGCTTTAATCCCGGCACTCAGGAGGCAGAGGCAGAGGCAGGTCTCTGCATTCAAGGCCAGCCTGTTTTACAGAGCGAGTTCCAGGATAGCCAGGGCCACACAGAGAAACCTGTCTCAAAAAAAAAAAAAAAAAAAAAAAAAGAAAGAAAAAGAAAAGAAAGAAAGAAAGAAGAAAGAGAAAGAGACAGAGAGAGACAGAGGGAAAGAGGGAAAGGAAAGGAAAATATGTATAGCAATGGAGCATTTGGTGTAAACCTCAGCACTGTTGGACTCTGAAAGCATCCTGTGAGGCTTCAGGGATAGGCAAGATCATAGAGATGGGGACAAGATTAGACTCAGGGCTACCAGGGAGAGGCCCGTGGGGCCACTGCTCAGTAACCAAGCAGTTTTTGTTGTAACTGATGCTAAGCTGGGAGATATGAAGTGGGGTGGCTAAAAACGCTGAAGGTATGACATGCCATGGAAGTGTTTGGTCACTCGGTCATTCCCTTATGTACTTAGTTAGTTTAGTTTTGGTTTGGTTTGGTTTTCCAAGACAGGGTTTCTTTGTGTAGCTCTGGCTGTCCTGAAACTTACTCTGCAGACCAGGCTGGCCTTGAACTCACAGAGATCCACCTGCCTCTGCCTCTCAAGTGCTTGGATTAAAGGCGTACACCACCATGTCCTGCTTGGAATTATTCATTTAAAAATGGCTGAAATGATAAATATCATGTTATGTATTTTACCACACACACACACACACACACACACACACACACACACAGGCATGTGGCAGAAAATCTAGCCCGGGTTCTGGTCTTGGATCCTGTAGGCTGGACCCTGAGTGGTTTGGAGAGCGCTGTCCTCCTGCTTTGGCCCTCCCACCCCTTCCTGACCCCCTCACACCCTGTGTATTATTGTAATGAGCAGAGCTTCATGTGCTTTTAGTAACCGCAGTGATGAAGATGACCTCCCTCCAGACCTGGCTGAGGCAGTAGGAGCCACCACAGCCACACCCACCAGCACCACGATGTCTGCCACTCAAGTCTCGGTGCCACTGGCGTCCCCCAAAATCCAGAAAGTCAGCTCACCTCAGAAGTCAGAAGTCAAGAGCCCTCTGTCCCCAGGGACGAAGGTATGGGAAAGAGCCTAAGGCATAACATACACTTAGTGAATGGCCTTCAACTTGAATGTTTAAATTTTGCACGATCAGTCACAAGCATGCATTTAAAAGCAGCAAACCCAGACTGATGATTTAATTCAGTTGTTGGAGTTAAAGCCATGTACTTGATTCCCAGCACACATAGACTAGGCATGATGGCACGTACCCATAGTCCCAACTTAGGGGGTGGAGGCAGGGTCAGAAGGTCAAGGTCACACTCCACTATGTAGTGAGTTCAAGGCTAGTGAGAAATGTCTCTAAAAAAGCAAAGCCAGTTTAAACTGATGAAATTAAGGTTGGTTCCAAGGAAAAAGAGTTGATAAATAAAAAAGTAGCAAAATATATTTTCATGCACCCTGATCCCAAGATATATGACAACCATTTATGAGAAATGTTTTATGATATAAAACAAAATAATATGCACTGTGCTTCAGGTATGTGTAAGGGATTCTTGCGGGGGGGGACTATTGCTTTATATCACTCTGTAGCCGTGGATGGCTTTAAAGAGGAGTATGGGGGTATGTATCTTTAGTCTCAGCAGTCGGGCAGGCAAAGGCAGGTGGGTCTCTGCGTTCAAGGACAGCCAACCACAGCTATACAGTGAGACCTTGTCTTGAAAACAAACAACAAGGGCTGGTAAAATAGCTCAGTAACTAAAGATGTTCAACACTAAGTCTAATGACCTGAACATGGCAGAAGGAGAGAACTGACTCCCAAAAGTTGTCCTCTGACCTCTACACTTGCACTGTGGCATATATGTACATGTGTGTGCATACACACCCAAGAAATAAATGTAGTTTTGAAAGATAAAAAACATTTTAAACCGTCTTAAAATATCACAAAAATAAAGAAAAGAGCAGTAGCCCCCAGCCCCATTCTATACTGGACAATTTGGAGAAATAAAAACAGAGACATGTTGTAGTCTTAGATTTTTCACCAAACCTTCTTTATTTAGGGTTCTTATGCACCCTTACCTCCCTTCCAATCCCTGCCCCCTGCAACCTTAGCTAGGAGATTAATGGGGAACAGGGTTGTAGTCCTCTTTTATCAGCTTCCTACTGATCAGGGTCGATGGGTCATTAGGGGATTAGCAGATTCAGCTGTCAGGATACCAGCAGACCAGTCCAAAGGCCAACATAGAGCAGCAACACAAAGTCAGCAAAAGCTGCAAGACCAAGTTGGATTGTCCGGAGAAGCTCTCTGAAGCGTTTCTCTCTGCAAAATCAAGTGTCAAAGCACGAAGATTAGCACAGCGATGTCAATCCAAACAGTGGTGTCTCACTCTGCCTTGGCCTCTATATATGTGCTCTCCTCAAAGTCCACCCATGGATGTCTTCAGCTGGCCAAAGTCATGCCCCTCACATGTGAGGGGTCACAGCAAAACATCATGTGCCCTCTCACAAGCCAACTGGGCAAAACATCACATGACAAAATTCAATCTTCAAAGAAACAAGAAATTTCCACTTCAACATGTTCCTATCCCAGATCTTATAATGGATAATATGTGTTAATAGTTTAATAATGGGAAATATCACTCTGTCAGCCTGAAATTTCAGGAAATTGCAAATGTAAATGGTGGTGACAGGGGCCTTACATGAAACATTCTTGCTTTTCATGTGTGTGACTCTGTCAATGGCCACTCTTTGAAAGTTGGTTCAAATACAGTTGAACCTGTTCCTGTCTAAGCAATTCTGAGCCAAAGATGGCTGTAGTCCATACAACTTCCCGAGGAAAGGTGTGTACATGGAACAGGTGCCCTGACAGCAAGACAGGTGTCCAGCGGGTTCCAGCGCCTCTGTTCACATGCCAGTAACAGCACTTCCAAGGCCCATATTCCCCCAAGCCTTAGCTACCCATCCTCATGAAGATGAGAAGATTACCAGTGATGCTCCGCTCTGCACAGGAAACCTCCCTCATGATCTCACTGGATCCCTGAGGCTTGAGCAATTTTCAGGGTCATGATTCTTGGAAGCATCTAAAAAGCAATGTCCCAGGTCCACATCCTTTGTGAATGGGGTCCATATTTCCCAAGGTCCTTTCCTCATATGTCTAATATAGACACAGAATATGAGTGGACCCCTCAGCATTGAATAGTACAGATGAAGGCTCTCTGGCATTCTATAAATTGAATCATGGCATCTTTTTTGACATTTTGTTTTGGGTCTGCTGGTCTGCTACTTAGTATGTAGCTCAGGATGACCTTGAACTCAAGGGAAGTTGTCTCCCTTAGCCTCCCAAGTGCTAGGGAGCTGTCATACCAGTCTTCACTGGCTAGGGTCTGGACTCCCCTTACAGTTTTCCAAGTGGAAGACACGTTCCTTTCTGGTATCCCACAGATGGTTAAAACCGAAGCTGTGTTAGAGAAGTGTTGCACCCGCTCAGAAGCTCCAGGGCTCCCTCTTCTGGTCGTCTCTCCATGTTAGGGCTCAGATTATGTCAAATTGACATAATCAGTTGTGTTTCACACTCCCTCAAGGGGCCTGGAATCCATCAGTGCAGCCAAGACTTCAAAGCAAGACAAAACATTGTCTTGAACAGTCTTCAGATGATCCAGCAACCCTCCCAAGGCATCCTGACTATCACTATGCTGCTGGTCAATTTAGCTTCTTTGTGACTCCTGACTCCCATGACGGATGGCTTCTTTGTTCTATTTATGTATTCTACAGATGCTTTAAAGCATTTCTCCCAAAACTAGCTAAAAAAATACTCAACACTTAAGGAAAGTGGTTTGTAGCTATAGAAGGCCAGATCCCCCACCTTACCCTACTTCTATCATAAAGATTTCAGGGGAAATTTGGGGTTCAGCCTGCCTATTTTATGCACTGTTAAGGGAAAGGGATGTGGTGGGGGTTGCACACTGAGCAGGTCAGTGCTAGAGAAACGTAGGCTCTTCCTTTCTTGTGAGCCCTGTCATCTGCTGTGGGTATCACTAACCAGGGACATTTTCTTCCTGCCTTCACAGAGCCCCTCTGACCATGGAGGCACATTTACCTTGGGGCCAGGTGACCTGCTGATGGACTTCACAGAGGCCACTCCTCTGGTAAACTTCTTATTTTGTTAAGAGCAGAAAAGCCAGACCCTAGCCGTGCCTGGCAGTGGGAGGGCAGAGAGGTGGGCACTGCTGCTGGAGGTCTTCCGCTTGTCCTGGAAGCTCTCAAGGAGGGATAGACACCAGGGCCTCGCCACCTTTTGGGGCCCTTGATGGAGGGGTGCTCCTTCTCCTCAGCAGGTGGCTGCAAGGGTTCCACCTGTGCCTGTCCACTGCTCCTCAAATATAGAGGGTTCCTCCATGCTTGGGTCTTAGCTTCCTGGCTTCCTGGTCTGTGCCCTGCATGTCATCCACCTCTTGCTGCTGCTTCTGGCAATCCATCTGGTCTGAAATGCTCAAGGCTCTTCTGTGGCTTTCCAGACCCCTTATGCCTCCTCCCATCATCTTTCCTCTGCATACAGGTCTTCCCTTAGAGATAGTGGCTCTCATGGGATTTCTGCAGGTGAGATGCCCCTTTTACAGGAAAGAGCACCAAAGGAGCCAGGTGGACAGTTCTGACTGTGGTCCCTGGCTACTCTTGTTTTCTGAGACAGGTCTCAGGTAGCCCAGGCTGAGTTTGAACTTGCTATATAGCCAGGGAAGCCCTTGACCTTCCAATCTTCCTACCTTTAACTCCTGAGGGCTGGGATACCAGGTGTGAATCACCATGACTGGTTTGTGCAGTGCTTAGAATTGAACCCAGACTCCCTGAATGCTGTGCAAACATCTGCCAACTAAGCTGCATCCTTGGCTTTCTGTTTCCCTATTAAGAATCTTGCCATTCCTGAAGCAGGGATGTCACAAGTGCTATCAGGAGAGGAAGAGAAGAAGAGAAGGAGGGAGGGAAACGCCCACCTACCCATCCCATCCCCCATACATGGGGATACATTGAGACTAGAAGTCAACAGGAATATATGTTAAGTATTATTAGTTGATACAGGCAAACCTGGAAATAACTTCTGTCTGGGCTCAGTCTGATGTCTCAGTAGAGTTGAACATAAATCATGGTCCACTTTAAGCTGGATATAAATCACCATTTGGGCTATGAGGTAAAACATGAATCAAGTAGGAATCTAACTACTGAAAGCTTTGAACTTAGTTGTGGGCTAGCTCCCATTACTCAAGGGCAGCTCAAGGGTGGCCAGAACATCCGCTTGATAAATGGCTAAGCACCATGCAAAAGCTGCATAGGAGATGCCCAGAGAAAGGCCAGAAGGAAGAGTCATTGGGCATCAGCTTTCATAGGAGGAACTCTTCAGAAGACTTTCAAAAGAGTCTGGGCAGACATGGTGCATGCTGTGTCATCTTTTTTGCCTTGCAAGTTGAACCACTCCAAGAGAAGCTGAGAGCTGCCAGGGAAGATCCTGCTCTGGGTGCCATCACAATTGAGCAAATGCCATGGTAACTCACAGTCTTCTTGTTAGATGGATTGCAGTGACCAAAGTGCCCCTCTCCCCTGCCTTTCTGGCAGAGTTACCACAACTGGTGGCCTTTCAGCATGGCCTCATCATGTCTTTGCACAGATGCAGAAACTGATCGCTGGAATGGGATCTGGAACCCTGGTGTCTGACTCCTCCCCCTGGGCTCTATGTGTTGGCTTGGAGCGGTCTGTTCTTTAGAGGAACTTGCCACTTTGAAAAGAAGTGATTTCCAGGTTGGGGAAGAGAACAGGGGTTGTGGAGGAAAGTCAGAAAGTAACATGAGGGTCAAGAGCTACCAAATAAATGCCAGTTGAAGCCTCTTGTCCTAGAGAGCCCTATGGGAATGGAATCTCCAGCAGCCATCTGAGAACATCCAGGTTAGCAGGAGGGCAGCTAAACAAAGAGATCTGGGGACTCTTAGGGAGCAACCTGAGAACCTATGGAGGAGAGTGGAGGAGACAGCTAAGTTCTGAGGACCATGTGAAGGGAAATAGTCTTAGCAGGAATCAGAAGCCAGGGAAAGCTATCCCTCTAAGTTAGACTGATGGGCAACTTCCCAGCTGTCTAGCTATGTAGCGGTGGACAGCATATGCATTGATGTGAGCTGCTATCTCCTGTCTAGGCCCCCTGGGTTTTACAGTATGAAGGGTATTTTGATAACTAAAACAGTCTCACACAAGCATGGTAGTACACACTCTCAGCACTTGGGAGGCTGAGGAAGAAAGATTGCCTTGAGTATCTAGCTGGCCTGGTGTGAGAGTCTGACTTAAGAAGAAGAAGGGGAAGAAGAAGAAGAAGAAGAAGAAGAAGAAGAAGAAGAAGAAGAAGAAGAAGAAGAAGAAGAAGAAGAAGAAGAAGCTTGCACTATTCCATATCAAAGCCAGCATGAACAAAGTATTACTATACTAAAGGGCCTGGTGGATCTAAGAACTATGATCCATTTATTTTAAAAACTACATCATGAGTTCTTACAAGTGTAATGGGATGCCTCTACTCTATATGTGTTCAGTCACATAGATTTAATTACTTGTAGAATCACATCTTGGCTTGGATATGGCAGACTGGGATTTAAAGGAAACAGCGTGTGGTAGGGAGTCCTAGAGGTGTGCCAAGTGACTGTCCCCCCTCAGGGACTGTTACCCTCCCCTCTTGGGATGCCTCTCTATATCTCTGGACAACTCTGACTTAAGCTGTGAAATGGGTTTCCAGAGATGGTACTATATATGCAGCTGAGGTCCTTGGACTGCAATGAAACAGCCACCCAGTGAGGTGACTTGTGTCCTTAGGATGTCTTGAGGGCCAAGTATGCACACATAGGCTCTGCAAAGGACACATCTTGGAGTGTTCCTGGCACCGTAGGCCCTGACCTTTACTTGTTCCAAGTGAATCCTCTTTCCATGAATGCCAAAAAGTTCAAGGGAAGGAAGGGCAACTTGACAGTCTACTTTTCCCATTGTCTGGTCCCCTTTCATTTCTGCTCCTATAAAGCAGCTGCTGTCTCACTTTGCCATTGGAAAGCTTAGGAAAGTAGACTCAGCTCTCAGGTTCTGCTGTTTCAGTAATTGTGTCCACTTCAGTGTCCTGGGCTTGAGGTTGGGTGCTACTACATAAGCACAGCTCCATGCCTGGCTTGTATCTAGCCTGTCAGTGGGAGTAGAGCCTTGGGACCATGATATCCTGTTTCACCCCTACACACTTAGAAAGCGAGGCTTAGATAGGGGTATGTGCTTGCTCCAGCTCACACAGCAGCTTGGCATCAGGCATAAGACTAGAACCCAAGCCTTATGGCAGGTGATTTAGCCAGGGTGTGTCTCTCCCCCATGTTCCCTCCACCCTGCCAAGCGGTTCCTCTTCCTTGAAACTTGCCACATCCCCTGGCCTCAGCCTTACCTCCAGAGCCTAGGCTTGGAGGAAGCTCTGGGATGTTCTCCTGCAGGTACTTTATGAGACATGAGAATGGAGGAGCTTGTGTCTGCAGTTTGAGAGTCAGCCAGGATGAGGCATGGTTTCTCAGCTGCCACATCTATACTCGTGGCTCCTGTCCACTCTTTCTGCATCTTTCTTTAAAAGAGGAAGTTGTAATTTACCAGACAAGAATGTTAAAATTCTCTGCTGACATTCATCATAAACAAGTGACCTACCTCCTGTAGTCATCCTCCAAGCTCACAGCCTCTGTCTAGTCCACAGTTTTCTCCTGGTTGAGACTTCCACAGTACCCCATAATCCCCAGGACAGCACTAGAAGGAACTAGAGAGAGAAGAAGAGGACCAGATGCCGCATCATTCACTCAGGAACGTTCTATCAAGATTCCATGAGAACTAATATGACATTATGAGTCTCCATACTGGCTCAGTCTCTGTAAAGTGGACTTCAAAGTCTTCAGGGAAAAATAAGAGTCAAAGGGGGATTCTAGACACACAGAGCCCCCTTTGGAAGCATCATATTGGCTCAGCCAGCCAGCCTACCTCCTGCTGGTAATAGACCACAAACACTTATGCCCTCCGTGTTCTTTACTCTTTCTCTGTGGGGCTTGTCCCTCCCTGAGCTCTGTGTCTTATAAGCTACTCATCTACAAGGCTACAAGGCAGAGCCAGTGTGTCCTGGCACATGGCATGTTAGTGAAGTGTGTACGTACATGACTGGGCGACACTACTCTGCTCTGAGGAAGGCCAAGAAGGGACATGGTATTAGGCCCTAGTTAGGTGTCAGGTTACGGTTTCCAGTTGCTCAACAGCTTAGCATTCATTTGGAACTCCATTCTTCCAGGTGGGCTAAAACTCCATATCAAGTCCAGGCATCCATCTATCTCTCCATGGCTTCTTCTTTGCTCCCTAGGGTTCAGGAGGGGTTAGGGAGGTCTGATCCGCTCACTGTGTTATCATTCACAGATACATCTAAGATACTCTCTGCAGTTTTCATGGGGCCTCTAGGTGGGTGGAAATCATTGTTTTCACTTACTAGTCATCATTCTGTCCTGAAGTCATTCTGTCCTGTGACCTTTTTAGTTCCTTTTCCCAGCCTTGGCCTGCATGGAGAAAAAGCTAGCTCACTCTCACCCTCTTACTGTATTCCCTTCTCTATCTGCCTGACCTTTTCCTTCCCTCCTCAAACTAGCAATGTCCTTTTCAGAGCCTATGAAAAAGAACCCCATCTCCACTATTATTTATCAATGCCAAAAATCTTTCTGTTGCCCCAAAGAGTCACATTTTTAAACTCAAAAAACCAACCGTCTCTATATTTAAAAAAAATGTAACAGTGTAACAAATGCAGAAAAATCCCCAGGCAAGAAGGGAAGAACCAGGAGAAAAAAGAAATTAATATATCCAAAGTCTCCTGTTCGACATGTTATTAACACCTTGTTCCCTGCATCAAGGCTGTGGGTTTGCTAGGAGTCCAGGAACATTCATTTGCTTACATCTATTCAGGTGACTAGGAATGTCAGAAGTGTTACCATAAAAGTCCAATGCTGGACAAAGCCTTAAGTCATTCCTAATCACCATCAGTCCAAATTCTGGCCATTAGGTGATACCATGTTTCTTGGTTATTTGGGACAGATTTTATTTCCTTCACTAAACATATATTGAGTTTCCATTGCTATCAGCAGTGTGAAGGTATGTAAGGAGTGTCCCTGGAGTGGCTGGTTCTAACTGGAGCATGGAAACCCTGGGGTCATGATGCCAGGCAGCCTCAGACAGGCATCATCTTGTAACTTCTTAAGCATGTAGGATTTCTCCTGAGGACCAAAGAGAACATGTAGAGGATTTTAAGCAGGCTGGTAAACCTTAACTGCAGGTGACTAATATGGACTCACTTGGCTCCAAAGAGGGGACTTAGAAACAATCAACAAAGAGGGGGTGGAACCTGGGATTCCAACTTTGCAGGAACAATTTCTGCATCTCTCAAATGTGAGTGTGAAGCAGGGCGGATGGGGAGGGTATGGCTGTGAAAGCCCCCTGGCGGCTTCTCAGCCCTGCAGTTGTTAGGAGGACAGAATCAGATAGATTTGGAGAAGGAAGGGGGCCTGTAGTTTCCTTGATCATTCTTTTTAGTGAAAGCCACCCAGAGGCTGTATTTTAATTCTCACTGTGGGATGCTGCCAAGTTTCCTGAGCTAAAAGATGCATGTATTTGTTCTCTGGAGTGAGTGCTCCCTCCCTGAAGCCCACGCTAGCCCTTCAGCAGTCCTCTCTCCCTAACGTCTTCTGTCGCCATCCTTATCCTCACTCAAACAAGCTTTTGTACCTTTGCTGGGCATATGGCACTCCTCAGAGCTGGAGTGTGTGTGTGGGGGGAAGCTGGCACCCCCAAAGTGTGGCATATTCTCCACAAGGCCTGGCGTGTCTTCCAGCTACACTGCAGAGAGCCCCCACTTCCACCTGGGCTCAAGGGTGAGCAACGTGGGACGGGCTCTGAACCCAGATGGCAGAGCCAGAAGGGGGAAGTCCTGACCCCCATGCTTCTTTCTCGGCCTGCACTGCTGAATACTCACTCATCTGCAACCCTAGGCAGCACCCTTCTTTGGCTGAGGGTGGGAAGGCACTGGGTATAGAAGGCAAGTGCTCTCAAGTGTGGGGTCAGCCCTTATATTGCTCCTGTGCCTGACATTGCTAACTCATGGTGCTGTTTGTGACTTGGCCTGGGCAATGCTTCAAACCCTGGTGGTGCTGGGGGTGGGGGGCTGCTCCTAGTCCTATGCTCCTCATACAAACAGATTGTTCGGCTCTGCCATCCTGAGAAGGTGTTTTGGTTTGTCCTTCTGCTTGTGGGTGGGAGAAGAGAGGTGAAGACCAGAAAGGAGAGAGTCGGAGAGAAGGGCAATGAATGGGTGGCATGGGCAGTCCAGAGGCTAACAGCACTTAGAAGGCAGCCACCGTGCTGCTGGCTGGAGGGTAGCCTGGGTTGCCGCATCTGTCTTGCACTGTGCTGTCTCTCTCTCCTTTCCCTCCCTTATCTCCTCTCTCTCCTCCTGCCTTACCACCTCTTCCTCCCTGTCTCTCCTCCTCTCCTCGTGAGCAGGCAGAGCCAGCCAGCAGCCCCCACTGTGCCCACTCTCGCTGCTCTCCTCCACTCTCTCTCCCCATGAAGGAAGAGACCACTGGAGTTTGCATGTACCCTCCAATCAAAACGAGGCTGGTAGGTACCCTGGCAGGGTGGGGGCCTGCTGGGACAGGTGAGGCAGCAGGAGCCCCAGGTGAGGCAGCAGCTGGACGGGCATGCAGAGGTGCCAGATGCTCAAAGAGCCCTGTTCTCACCCCTGGATGATTGGGGGAATATGGGCTCCAGCTAGGGCCGGCCAAAAGCAAGACACAGTCTGATCCCACCCTTCCCTCCATAACTCTCAAGAACCAAGGGCCATTTGCTTTCTGAAAACTTTGATGAGAAAAGATACTTTCCCAGAGAGGAGCGTATACTCTGGTAGTCACCAGCTATGGTCTTAAATGTCTTTTTTTACAGCAAGTAAAGTTTTCAACTAGTCTCCCCATTCTAACTGGCATCATGACACACTAGGAGTGTCATGATAATTACTTGGTGACTTAAAAGGAAACATCTTAATTGTAGCCAAGCATATTTTTCATCATCATATTTTTTTATGTTTTCATGTTAATTCATAGCTTCACCTGTTAAATGGTAGTTGCCATGTTGTCTCTGTTTGCCTCCTTCCATGTAGCACTGTGATGTCCCTGTCATGTTCTCATCACCACATCCTACGTGGTCATTTGTACTCCATCAAGATGTAGCATGGGCCTCAGCCCCTTCTGCTAGGAGGCAAGCTGTTTATAACTTGTCATTGTTTCTGGAAACATGGAGCATTTTTGTGTCTGAGCTTTTATTTACTTAGGCTAGACCCTGTTGAGTGATGCAGGATGCTTTTGGGTTTTGCCTCCCTCCACAATGGCTCTAGAATTGAAATGTGCCACTAGAATGCAGTGTGTTCTGCTGTACCAGCAAGCGTTAGGGTATCATGGGACTGTAGCTTGCTTACACACAGCAGCAAAAGGCCATTCTTTGAGGCTGCTAACTTTCACATTCCATCAATAACCATAAGGAAGCACTTTCCCATCTATTCCATTTGGCCTGAGAACTGATCTGCAGATTTCTTCTCACTGTGACATTTGTCTCAGAGTGCCATGTTAACCTGCTAGACTGGACAAAGAGAAAGGGAGAATATACTTGGATGCTTTGGCCCCAAAGCCTTTGGGAGCTTAGGCCCATTCTGGTACTTTTGGAATATTTATTTGAACAGATTTGGCTGAAAGGAAATCCAGAGTGGGCTGAACATCATAGCATACATATTGCAAGGATATTTTTGTCCCAAATACACCTATTCTGCCTATTCAGAAAACTGTTCCTGATTTGGGATGGGGTGGTCTGCTTTGTCTCTGTTCCTCTCTCCCCATCAGAACACTGTGAAAATGCCAAGGAAGTATCCTGGAGTCCACAGGCAAGATCCTATAGGACACAAACAGCTGTCCCTGAGTAGGGATGGCCACTGGGCCTTGCAACGACCCTTGCTTGCACAGGTGTTCAGGCAGTTTCTGGGCCTGAGGACTACAGACAAAGCAAGTGTCACAGTCACCAGGCCTCTCACCCTCTTGGTATATACTGGATCGAAAAAAAAAAAAAAAAAGCCCTTTCATTTCCCAAGACCTCCAAGAAGCCAGAGAGAAAATGAGGAAAGAGAAAGAAAGAGAAGCCGTGACTGAGTGCCTGCTGACTGGGGCATCGTCCTTATTGAAAATGAGTCACATTTCTGTGTTGCCACATTGGGTACCTCCAAGTACCTTATCTTCTAATCCCAAAGACCACAACGGTGAGGTGTTCCATGCCTCCACGGGCTCTCCTCAGGAGTTCTGCGCAAATTGTGCAGGGGTTGAACAATGCAAGTCATTTGACAGCAGCTAAGATATATTGTGTCTCCAGGAGACATTCAGGCGCCTCTTGCCATATCCCACAGCTGTGAAGAAACCCTCAGGGGCCACCTCAGGTGCATCCTTATGTACCTTGAATGTAGCCTTTTCTAAGGCAGTCTTGGGACACAGGCCGGAAAGACCCCATAAACAGAGTTCCAGGCAAGGCAAACATGCCTTGTGACCCAGGCCCAGACAGGCCTGCCTCCTCCACTGCGGAGGGATACAGCCTCCTAAACTTCCCAGGATTCTTCCTCTTGACTCTAAAGGTGTACCAGCAAAGACTTCAAAATGTTTTCTGACCTGGTGATAACTCCTTGTCCTATTTTCTTTCTTTCTTTCTTTCTTTCTTTCTTTCTTTCTTTCTTTCTTTCTTTCTTTCTTTCTTTCTTTCTTTCTTTCTTTCTTTCTTTCTTTCTTTCTTTCAAGATAAAAACGTTCCCGGCAGAACCAGTGATGAACCCATTTCCTGATCCCTTTATCACAGGGCCACAGTTCACTGTAAGTAGAGCCATATGGTAAGCCTTGGCTTCTCATGGGGAAAGGCTGCGAGGGCGAGGGGCACTGGGAGTGTGGTCTGTCTTACTTTATTGAGAGGAGACTCATGGAAAAGTGACCATATTAAAAGACTGCTTGGTAGCATTTACTATATTTATGGAACAGTGACCTCCTTCTAACAGTACAACAACTGTTTTCAATCTTTCCTTTCCACTATGTTCCCAGTGCATTCAGTACTCACGAAATGCAAAGATTACGTAAGACTTAGTCCTGCCTTCTTTAGTGTGGGTGTATGTGTGTGCACATGTGTGGAAACCACAGGTTGATGTTGAGGGTCTTTATTGATACCTCTCTACCTCATTTGCTGGGGCAAAGACTTGCCAAACCAGATCCCACCAGTTCTACTAATCTAGCTAGCCAACTTGACCCAGGGCTCCCTGGTAGAATTACAGGCAGGCCGTCATACTGGTCCAGCTTTTTTGTGGGTGTTGGGGTATCTGAGCTCCCATCCCCACATTTACATGGCAAATGCCTTACCCACTGAACCATCTACCCAGATCACTTAGGCTTTTTAAAACTTAAATTTTAGTTCTAAAAGGTTTTATCCAAGTGTTTATTGTAGACTGAGAATGTGTGCCTTCTCCCTTGCCATGCCCCTCTCCCATTATTCCCACTAAGCCTTTGTGTCCCATTAGTTTCATATCTACTTTTAGGGTCTTCTTGTGTGGTCCAGGCGAGCCGTGAGTTTGCATGTCTTGTGTCTCAGCGTTGTCTGTGCCAGGCTTGCAAGCATGTACCCTCACACCTGGCTTACTTACAGTACGTTTATTTCACCTACTCTGCACTTAGCATTTACTACCTGGCCCCAGCCTCTACCAGCCACCAGTCTGTGGACTCATGGATTCTGGATATTGTCCATAAGTGGATCTTATTTTATGAGACCTTCAGTGTTGACATTTTCCTTTCTTTCTTCCTTTTTAAAATATATGTATTTTTCAAGACAGGATTTCTCTGTGTATCCCCAACTGTCCTGGAACTTGCTCTGTAGATCTGGCTAGCCTCAAACTCAAAGATCAGCCTGACTCTGCCTCCCGAAAGCTGGGTTTAAAGGCATGCACCACTACTGTCCAGCAATCTTCTTCCTTTTTATTTTATTTATTTATTATTATTATTATTTTGCTTAGCATCATGGTCAGGTCCATCCAATTTGGAGCCTGAGTCTACACTTCTTTCTGTTTATGGTAAAATAGTATTCTGCAGTATGGTTTCCTGAACTTTGCTTGTCCTTTGACTTCTTCTTTAGGATTTGGGTGGTGTCCACTTTTGGAAACAGGGCTCTCGTGTGTGCTATGTACTTGTTTTCAATTGTTTTGGGTTGAATCTGCAGATTGATGATGGTGTGCGGTCTTAGGTAGGTCACCTTACCACACAGACAATCTGCTTTCACTTATGAGTGTGTGTGCACACACAAGCAGATGTTTGTGCACGTGAGTGTGTGTGTGTGAGAGGGGGGGGTGGGGGAGAAAGAGACAGGCAGACAGACAGACAGAAAATGCTTTAGATACCATTCCTTTGGTGCCACCCACCTTGTTCTTGACACAGGGTCCCTCACAGCCCTAGAGCTCCCTGACTTAGCTAGGCTGGCTGGGCACTGAGCCTCAGGGGTGCTCCGCTCTCCATCTCCCCAGTGTTGGGATCACAAGCATGCACAATGGCACATGCTTATTTAATATAGGTTCTGGAGATAGAACTTAGGTCCTCATGTGTAGCAAGCACTTTACCTACTAAGCCACCTCCCTAGGAATAGCTTCCCTGAAACACTTATCGAAAGGGACTGTGATCCAAAAGCACTGTCATAATACAGATATTTCTGCAAGGCCTGTGATGACTGCTGACACTCTGGGCTGCGGAGACAGTGGTACGAAGACCAGGACCATGTCCAAGTCCTGGCCGTGGACTCCTGGTACCACCTCGCTCTCCGTCTTCACTGACAACTCACTTAAACTCCGCAAAAAGATTAAATGTATTTCAACATTTTCAAAGATGTATTTCTTCTGTGTTATGTGTATCAGTGTTTTACATGCATGTATAAGATGTGTGCCTGGTACCCACAGAGGTAAGAAGAAGGCACTGGATGCCCTGAGACTGGAGTTACAGATGGTTGTGGGCCATCATGTGGGTGCTGGGGACCAAACCCAGGTGCTCTGTAAGAACAGTAAGTATTCTTAAATGCTGAGCCCTTTCTCTAGGCCCTTTTCTAAACATTTTAAATGTCATATTTTCTACCTCTCCAGAATGACAGCAATGGTTATTTCCACACTTCGTTTTAGCTGCCCAACTATTCCTCCCGGGAAGTTTCTTCAGAATCCCACTTTAGAGTGAGCTACTACATGTAGCAGGAATGGGGCACCGCAGTTCTTCCCTACTTTCTCTCCTTCCTAGACCTGCCTGGTTGTGATCCCTGAACTCATATAATCCACGAGACTCTCTTTCAAGGGCTTCTGTCTTCTCTGGAGGATATTCAAGGGGCCTGAGATATAGCACTGAGTACAGTAGTGATCTGGGTGATGGTTACTACCTAAGGAAGCTTCAGCCTATGGCATGGAAGGAGGGAACATTGGCTCCTTCAGGTTTTATCAGATGAACAGAGGTGAGAAGGTTGTTGGCCACCTACATGCCGAGGGAAAGCTAGGTGCATAGAATATTTTTTTTCCCTAAGGTCAAGAGCTCATTTCTAGGCCACTTTATGAGAGGACAGAGCCACCAGAGCCATGTCAAGATGTGGGTACCATTGCCCTGGTGCTTCTACAGCTAGCCCACCCTGTAGTTCTGCTGGACACAGCTCTCCAGCTGGAAACTCTGCTCCGCTTCCTTCAGGTTGCCATGATGGGGGCACTCTGGCCTCCTGCCAGCCTTGGCAGTGATGAGACACCCAGGGAAGCCCTTTCGGAAAGCTGAGGGCACAGATGGAGCTGGAAGCCAATGTCAGCAATCACACTAGGACTTTTAAGAACTGGGCAAGAGTGGCTCAAAGGCAGCCAGAGCAAACAGAGGGGACAGCATGAGTCCTGGGGAGGGACAGGCCACCACACATTCAAGGGGCTGAAAAGAAGGTCAGGGAACTGTAATATAGAAAGCAGGAGCCTGGGATGTGAGAAGAGGAACAGGCGCTGTAGAAGCAAAGCGATGCCTGGTCCTTTCTCAGCAATGATGGGAAGCCTTCAGAAGATGTTAAAACAGGGCAGTGGCAGGGCAGGTGTTTTTAGAAAGCATCTTTGTGATCACAGTGGGAGAACATTTAGGTCCAGACAGATCAGGTTTAGAACAGGTTTAGTCTAGAAATAAATCTAGGACAGTAGCTTAAGAGAGTGTGCAGAGAGCTTGTCCTTGAGTGATTTTGATGGTAGAGGCGGGGAGATATTTAGGAGGCTGGTGAGATACTAGACTGATGAGGGAGAGGGACAACAGTTGCCAGATTTCTGCTTTCCAGAACTTATACAGTGAGTCCATTCACTGAGATTCCTATCACTGTGGGAACGTTCCTGAGAAAAACAACTTAAAAAGGGAAAGAGTCACTGTGGCTCACTACTTTAGAAGTCTCAACGGATGGCCAGTTAGCTAGCTCCAGCGTCTTTAGGCATGAAGGGCATGGCAGAGCAAAGCTGCTCTCATGGCAACCAGGAAGCAGGAAGTGGCCAAAGAAGGGCCTGGGGACAAGATAGATGTTCCCAGTGATCCACTTCCTTCCCAAGCAGCACCCCCCAGTGATCCACTTTTTCCTCCCCAAACAGCGCCACCCGCAGTTATCTGCTTCCTCCAGGTAGCCCCCACTTCCCAACAGCCCACTCATTCATTCCTTATTCCAGGCCCTAGTCATTTCTCTCTCAATATGGGGGCTAAGCCTTCAACAAAGGAGCTGTTTTGGTGGTCCCTTCATATGTGTGCCATATGAGTAAGTGCCTGAAAGCAGGCTGGACTGTGAGATAGGGCAAACCTGTGTGGTGTTGCGCCTTTGGAAGACTTGGCTGGAAACAGGGAATGGGCTGTTAGGGAGTAACTCAGGGCTGGGGAGGAGATGAGAGGGAAGACAGTGGTATTAAGAGTTTGGTTGGAAACAGAAGCCAAAGCTGTGGCCTCAGGCTTTTCGCTTTCTCACTCTTGCACAAAGTCGCTTCTTCTATCCAGGGATAAGCACTTAAACACTTTTCAGGCCTCCAGACCCATCCTGGCTGCAGCCATAAGCCTTCAACAGCTCTAGAGGACTCTGCACAGAGTTGACCTGGCAATGGATCCGGTCCCTGTTGGACCCTGAGTGTTCTGAACTGATTCTCACAGAGAATGTTGACACAAATCAACCAAGCAACCTCTGCCAAGTCATAGTGTTACATTTTCATACAGTAGCCTAAAAGTCACTCTGTCTAGACCCACGTGTTCTCCGAGCTGGCTCACAGACAGAGCGCCTATCTGCAGCTGGCCCAAGTTTCTCTTCCTAACCTAATGTGTTCTGTTGCCTCCTTTGGCATGCCAAAAGAGAGCATCAGATCCCTGTATAGATGGTTGGGAACCACTATGTGGTTTCTTGGACTTGAACTCAGGACCTCTGGAAGAGCAGACAGTGCTCTTAACCACTGAGCCATTTCTTCAGCCCCCATTTAGCAGATATTTTAAAAGATAAGGGTTAGGACTTAATAAGAAAATGTGCTGCTCCTTCAAGGGTTCTTAAGTGTGTCTGGTTCCCCTGCCATCTCTCCGTGGGATGCACACCCATAAGGGGTACCATGAGGGCTGACACAGTTGGGACCTCAGCACTTTAACCCACCTGAATATTTGGTGTAAATGTCCTTCAGAAGCCCACCTGTCACCCGCTCACTGAAGCAATGCAACCTCCTATTAGCCAGCTGCCACAGCAGTCAGGCCAGGCTTTAAAACAACACACAGAATTGCTTTCCTGCACACGCACCCCATCTATCACAGGCAGACTGAAGCTCAGCTCTGTGTCGCCCAGGCGAATAGGCCAGCTGCCTGCCAGTGGAGCATCACTGGTCACAAAGACAGAAGGGAAAAAGCAGGCCACATCCTGGTCCCTAAAGTGTTCGGTGGGAGGAAACAAAAGAACCTATGCCCTATTCCACTGGACAGGGCAAAATGCCCTCTAACTTGCAGAAGACAGATGAGAGTTCATCCTGCTGTGTGCCTGTGGAGTTGTGGGCCAGAGTGACCCCACAAACAGTACCAATGAGCATCACATGCATTTCTCTGTAGCAAGCCTCACATGCTAGGCAAGCATGTGTGCTCCTGTACATGTGATGTACTGGCATGCAGAACTGCTTCTCCAAAGTGGCATTCGGCAGAGACCCAACAGCAATCATTCGGCATTTCTTCATTTCAAACAAGTTAGTCTCCATCTGAGGGGGCAGATATAAGGCACAAAAAGGGACGTTGCACTTCTCCGCAGCAGACTTTTAAAGGCAGCTCATCTTCTGTACCATGCCCAAGAAGGAAAGTATGCAGTCAAAGATCAAAGCCTCTTTAGAGAGCTGGGTGGTAAAATTCTCCAAATTCAGAGTCAAGAACCAGCATTAAAATCAAGTATTTATACACACACACATATATACAGATGTATACATATATGCACATATTCATATACATGTTTGAGTGTGTGTGTGTATTATCAAAAAGTTTTTTAAAAGAAAATTAAAAAAAAAGAGGGGACTGAGGAGATAGCTCTGTGGTTAAAAGATCTGGCCATTCTTTCTTTCCCAGCACTTACACCACGGCTCACAACTGTCTGTAACTGGAGTTCCAGAAGATCCACGACTAATCTCCTGGGTCCCAGGTGATCACACAGTGCGTGTGCATACATGCAAGCAAAACGTGCATGCATATAAAATAAAATAATCAAAAATCTTTAAGGCTATAAAACAAAAATTACACGTAAAAAACTGTTGGCAAATATATTAATGACAGCAGTAAGAGGTTATAAAATGTCTTCATTTCTGTTCTTTTGCTGTTGATTTTGGTTTTATTGAGACTCTCAGTCTGTAGTCCAAACCCTCCGGTACTCTCGGCTTCCCAATAGCTGCTTCTGTTCTTACACTTTCTATGTAAAGGTAATAAGCATATTTGCTTTGTAAATGGCAAGAGAGTTTTCTCTCTGAACTAGTTCTAAAAATGCTGTGCATTAGAAGCACCTGGAAATCTTGTGAGAGCCTACCATGTTGGGCTTTCTGGCACCAAGGTCTTGAGTAGAGCCTGCACATTTTAAACAAAGTTTCAAAGTAATGATGATGTTGCCAGTCTGGGGACCATATTCTGGATGCACTGTGGTGCTTTATTGGTGAAGAATATTATTAATGCGTCCTGCAAACTCTGCTTCGGAATACAGCTTGTATGTGTATCTGTGTGTGTGTGTATGTGTGTATTATGTATCTCTGTGGATGTGTGTACTTGAGTGCAAATATGCCTGTAGGTGTGTGTGCATGTAGATGTGTAAATGCCAGAGATCAGCATCAGGTGTTTTCCTTAATCACTTTCTACCTTTTTTTTTCCCCCAAGCATTTCTTTTCTTTTATTATGTATACAATGTTCTGTCTGCATGTACACCTGCAACCAGAAGAAGGCACCAAATCTCATTGCAGATGGTTGTGAGCCACCATGTGGTTGCTGGGAATTGAACAGAAGAGCAGCCAGTGCTCTGAACCACTGTACCACCACTTCAGCTCCCTCTACTGTGTGTGTGTGTGTGTGTGTGTGTGTCTGTCTGTCTGTCTGTCTGTCTGTCTATCTATCTATCTGTCTATCTATCTATCTATCTATCTATCTATCTATCTATCTATCTATCTATCTATCTATCTATCTATCTATTTTTGAGATAGCATCTCTCCTTGAACCTGGAACAAGTCCTAAGAGGGTCCTCTTGTCTCTGCCTTCCCAGTAGTGGGATCACAGAGGTATCAGACTTTTCATGTGGGGGATAGGGACCTGAACTCAATGCCACATGCTTGTGCAGCAAGCACTGTACTGACAGAGCCACCTCCCCGATCCCTGAATACTGTTCAAATTACTTCTTGGAGCCTTGAGATGGCTCAGTAGGTAAAGGCTTTGGTTGCCAAGCTGATGGCCTAAGTATGTTTGATTTCTGGGACCCACATGATAGAAGAGAGCTGACTCCTACAAGGTGTCCTCGGGCCTCCACATGTTACATGTCACACCACACACACACACACACACACACTAACAATTACATATTGGAAGACTTAAACCAGTGCTTTTCAACCTCCCTAATGCTGTGACCCTTTCATATAGTTCCTCCATTGTGGTGACCCCCATAACATTTTTATAGCTACTTCATAATTGTAATTTTCTACTGTTATGAATAATAACGTAAATATCATTATTTTCTGATGGTCTTAGATGACCTTAAAGGGTCATGACCCACAGGCTGAGAACCACTCACTTAAATTCCCTAAGATTCACTTTTCTTTTCCATAGAAGCAGTTCTACAGCATACATTTTTTCCGTCTTTTAATGCTGTGAAATTAGAATGTTTATGTATTTATTTTCATGTATGTTCAGGCAAGTGTGTGTGAGTTCTTGTACACCGCGTGCATTCAGTACCTCCTGCTGCCAGAAGAGGGCATCGGATCCCATGGAAACTGGAGTCTCTGGTGGTTGTGAGTCACCATATGGGGGCTGGGTACTGAAGCCGGGTCCTCTGCAAGAGCAGTCAGTGCTCTTAACCACTGAACCATCACTCCAGCCCCCAAATCAGAATGTTTGCTACAAGACACAGCGCGACAGTGTGGGAGTGCCATGTTTTGCTTTTCCTGTGGTACACACGAAAACGACAGAGCTTCCAGAGGGTGGTTTCTAAGATGTGGTGACAGATGATCTCTGTCTTAAAAGGTTGTCAGGAGGTAATGTATGGAAAGTGTTTAGCATGGTGTCTGGCACAGAGCAAGATCATTTAAAATGACTTGAAAATGTGTGATGGCTTTAGCTGTTACTAAAACACAAGCAGACAGCGAGGCCCAGAGAGCAGTGACAGGACGACGGGCCTGGAGATTGAGCTCTCTTTTCTGTTTTCTCTCCAGGCAGACTTTAGAGAGAACAAATTACAGTGCTGTCCTGGCCAGTCTTCCCCGCTGATTCCAACAGCGACCCTGCGGCCACTGACTGAGACCGTGTCCACAGTACAGACCATCTACACCTCCCGGAAGCCTGTCTCTCTGGCAGCCAGGTGAGTCTGATAAATAAGCCCCTTCGGGTATCCTGGCCTCAGGGAACCAGACCTGGACTCTAGCTCTCCTTGTCTGTGACTCCATAGACACGTATTCATTCTTTTTCCTAGTGTGTGTGCGGTGGTGTGTGTGTGTGTGTGTGAGTGAGTGAATGTGAGTGTGAGCATGTGCACATGTATATGAGAGTGCACATGTGTGTGCATGTGTGTGCATATGGAGGCCAGAGGCAGACATCGGGTGGTATTATCAGGTTTTTTTTGTTGTTGTTGTTGTTTGAGCCAAGAGTCACTGAAACCAGAGTTCATGAATTAAGTTAGGCAGGCTGGCCAGTGAGCTTTGGGGATCTCCTTGTTTCTCTTTCCCCAGCTCTGGAATTACAGAAACATCACCTTTGCTTGGCTGCTGGGGACCTGAACTCAAGTCCTCGTTCTTTTATGGCAAGCATTTCACTGACTGAGCTGAGCCATCGTCCCATGCCCTCCTTTTCATTTTTCCCTTCATTTATCCTGTAAGGAAAGGTCTCCAGGAGGTACGTTATGCTGTGTTCTAGGTGCTAGGTAGGGTTGCACAGTGAGCCAAACAGATAAAGCCCTGCCCTTCCGGAGTTTGTGCTTTTGTGCATGGGCGTTAGAGAAGCAGACAAACAAAGTGTGTGTGTGTGTGTGTGTGTGTGTGTGTGTGTGTGTGTGTGTGTGTGTGTGTGTGTGTGTGTCAAGGCCACAGAGTAAGTTGAGGCTGTAAAAAGCAATAGGGCAGGTTGGGATGACTTCACTGATGTGACATGTGAAGGTGGTAGGAACAGGTTGCAGGCAGTCTTAGCAGAGGGACTTGCCAGTCCTAGGTTCCTGAACTTGGCATGCCTGGCATAACTAAGTGAGATTAAGGAGCCAGGGTGGTCATGAGAAAAATTCAGATTCTGCTGTCACTTGAGGGGACCAGTGACTCAGGAGACTACAGAACAGAGAAATAGAGGAAAAGGAGCCTCTTAGCGCTGGAGAACTGAGGAGTTGGTGACACAGGACAGGAGAGAGGAGAGAGAACTGAAGATAAAGGGGAGAGGCAGTCGTGTCTTTTCTGTGAACAGGCAGGGGCTTTCCATCTATTCGTGCTCCGTTTGTGATCTGTATTTCCAGCCGTGGGGACAGCAAGTATATTTAGCCTTAAGGTCGGGGAGAGACTAGGCAAATCTAGGTCAAGTCAACCCTCTATTATAGCTCTAGACAACACACTTCTTAAATGATCAGTGAGCAGACTCTGGTCCCAAAGATAAGGCTTGAGCAAAAGACACAGATAACATGCCTTTTCATCTATAATAGTCCCCATCAGACTTCTTCAGGCCCAAGCAAAGTCAGTGTCTTCACCAAGAGAACTTTTTAGGGGTGTGTGTGTGTGTGTGTGTAGGTGTGTGTGTGTGGAGGTGTATTGTGGCGGTTTATTGAGGATGACCCTTGGGGATCATCCTCAGGAACTTTGTGCATCTCTCTTAAGACAAGGTCCCTCACTGGCCTGGTACTCACTAATAACTAGGTTAGACTGTCTGGCCAGTGAGTTTAGGGATCCTTCTGTCTCCTTCTCCCCAGTGCTGTACGCCATAGCTGGCATTTTTACTTGGGGATAGGAGTCATGTCTCTGTGTTTATAAGACAAAGACTTAACATCTCCACCCCCAGCCCAAAACAGGTCCTCTCATCCTTGAAAGCTAAGCCTCAGCTACCTCCATCACCATAGCCTACTTGTCAGACATGTTATCCACAGCCAAGGTAGGGAGACAGTAATAGCTGTTGCTCAGTTGTGGGGCCTCTGAAGTTAAACCGTTAAACAACTAAGAGCTAGTGAAGCTAGAAGGTTGGTTTAGGGTTTTGCTCAGTAAGACACAGGGTAGATGATAGCAGCAGTCCACTAAAGCTGCGTATTGGGCCCAGATCATGTGGGGCCTTGTTGGCCATGGCAAAAATTGACTTCTGTCCTGCGTGAGATTAGTAGTTACTCAGTGCCTTTGAAAATATACATTTTGTGGCTGGAGGGAGGGTTCAGCATTTAACAGTGCTTGCTGTTGTCCAGAGAGCCTGAGCTCTGGTCTCAGCCCTCACCTTAGGTGGTTCACAACTACCTCTAACTCCAGCTCCCGAGGGTCTGCTGCCCTCTGCTGGCCTCCTTGGACCTCTGTACCCATGTGGCATACATACACACAAAATAAAACTAAATCTTTAATACACAAACAAACCACACACACACATCTTGCAGGTTCCTTGCAATGGCATACACCTATAATTCTGGCTACTTGGGAGTCAGAACTGGGAGAATTGCCTGTGGCCACAAGTTCGAGACTAGCCTAGGTGATGCTGTCTTAAAAGCAAGAGCAAGAGAAATAGGGAGAGGGGGAGACATCCACCATTTTGAAGAGGTAGAGGAATGGATGACATACCAGGGCTGGGATGTACCTCAGTCATAGAACATTTGCTTAAGTGGCATGAGCCCCTGGGTTCCAACCAAACAAAAAGCACGAGAGCATGCGCACACACACAGGGGCCTTCTCATCCGTTCAAGAGGCGTTCACTGAGCAGATCCCCACACTCAACTGCAAGATGGTAGAGATGAATGACATCAACTGTGTCCTTCAAGGAATGCCCCCTGGGGTGAGGGTAGGGGAACCCCTCAGTAGCCAGATTATAATGCTAACCCCTGCAGGGCATCCCCACAGAGCCTAAGAAGGAAAGTCTAGTACCTGCCAGATGGCATTTAGGTTCTGTCCAACCTGCAGATAGCCAGGCTTCATCTTACCTAACTCCTTCCCTTGCTGTTTCTCAGTGCAGAGACGCTCCGGCAGGAACTGGAAAGAGAGAAGATGATGAAGAGATTATTGATGACCGAACTGTGAAACTCCGCCCTTGCTGCCTGGAGATGGCATGGTGCCTTCGTCCACGTCCTTTCCTCGGGCTCGGCGTGCTTCCTGCGGCACGACACACTGATGTGTGCTCTGTTCGCCCAGGTCTCCAGGGTTAGCGGAAGCCAGCTTCCGGCTTGACTTCGTCGGAAAAGTTAATTTATGTCTCCTGAGCATGAGAGGTTTTTCTACTGTTCAATGCAGTGGAGACAGGGTTTGGCAGGAGGTTTCTAGAAGAAAGGGGATTCCTGTTGAGAGGTACCTGTGTGTATCTGTTCCTAACCACAGGGGCTAACGCAGCACAGAATCCTCCGCTTACACTCTCAACTATGTGACTTTTTTTATGATTGAAACTTGCACCAAGCTTTGGCTGTTTGTTAAATGGGTCATTTTTATGAGAGAATATTCTTTACTGCTGTTTTGTTTCCCATTTACACTGATAAATACACAGACTTACAAAATTATTTATTTTTATTCAGACGTGAATAGATGAATGGGGAAAAAAGTTACATATTACACAACTGAAAATACTTCAGCTAGACTTGAAATAGGCTTGAATGTGTGAACTTGTTGGATATAATATTACCTGGGATAAGTGGAATTTATCTTTGAGCCCCATGCAGGAAATTCTAACTTACATTGTCTAAAATCTTTACAGGGTCAAGATGATTCAGTGTCAGGAAGACTCATTTGGCTTTTCCATAAAGATAAATTATTTCTAAATTTCATCCACTCTAACCATGTTGATAGAACCTGGCCCAGAAGAAACTTAACCCCCTTTTTTTATAGTTTCAAGAAATGGATTTTTTAATTTTTATTAGGCACTTGAATAACTTTGCAGGAACTAAGGAACCCCTGCCCACAGCTAGCTCTGTCAACTTCCTCCTGCTTCTCATTGACATACTCCATTTTTCCGTATCGGTGCTCAGCACTGACAGTCCTTTCGTTGTATTTCTCCACCTAACAGTCTCCTTCTCAGAGAGATACATTCACTAATTCAAGTGTCTTTATAGCCACATGACGCAGTTCACCTCGTTCTCCCCATTCTTAGACATTGAGTTACATGCAAATTTTCACATTTATAAATAGTGCTGCTATGAATGTCTTTGTAAAAATATATAAATAAATAAATACATATATATAATCCTTCTCTTGGATTATTCCCTTCAGAATATCTCCAAAGAGGGATTACAAGGTCAGAGAGCATGAAGTATTTTATAGCTCTTGTTTTGTATTGCCAGATCGCTTTCTAGAAAGATCCAATCTCCGGATTGGAAGGACCTTAAAGGTCATCTCATTTAAACTTCCCTTCCTATGAATGCTTGAATCCCCTCTACAATTTATAATGCCACCAGCAATGTATAAGCATTTGTATTTACCAATAGCTTTGCCAGTACTCGGTTTTGCTATCCTAATTTATTTTTTGCTAGTTTAATAGATGTGTATAGTTATTCTTGAAAAGCTGTCTTATTTGATGAACTGCTAGCAAGGCTGAACACTTTTCCATGTGATGAGTTACTGGCTGTGTTTCCTTGTGTGTAAACTGTCTACATCCATTTCTTATGACTGCTTGTTCAATGGAACTGATCTCATACCTTTGTATCAGAACTGTATTTTTATGTTGTATTGTAGAGTTTGCTCTCTCCCTATCCTTACAACTGAATGGTGCCAATAATTTGATACTAATGACTATAAAAAAATTGCCTCATTGACTAGCTTTGATGCAAACGAGGTACATAAACAGGTCTTCAGATAACCAAGGAATAACCCTTTAAGTACTGACTCTTTACAATTTTAATATTTTTTGAGGGAAATCTTTCTAAGATGTATGGCACATTTCCCTGCCTTAGTGCATAGAGTATCCTGGAGGGTCCTCAGCCTTTTTCTGATGAGTCCTGGTTGCTAGTACACACATCAGCCCCTCCTGTACCTTGGTATGCTACAAAAGATGTGACCAGGAGCTATCAACATGTGTAGGGCTTGCAGTGGCCTTATATAGGCTATGACTGTCTTCTCATCGAAAGCTCTTCATGTTGTCTGCTCTCTCAGGGGAGCTACCTGGGGCAAGTGTAGTTTTGGGTGGGTACTTTTCACCCACACAGCCCCTAGATGTACTAGTAAAATGGCTCCGGCTGTTTTTTATCGTGTGCATGTGACTCACACCCACGTTCCTACAGAACCTGGGGTTGTCACCTCCCGCCAATCCAGCAGCTGCTTCCTCTTCTGAGCTGCTTTCTGAGGCGAGCACTCCTCCCCACCTTGCTCTATGATGGAAACTCCAGAGCACAGTGGAAGGTTTCCAGGGAGGTCAGGACACAAGTGTATTCTATGTGTATGGTTTGCTTTGTTTCCAAGGAGGGACGCATGGAGGTTTTGGCTGCTGTTTTCAGGAGACTCACAGTCTCCTGCATTGTCTCCCACTTCCCCCTGGGTTCACAGCTGCCTCAACAGGTTGGCATCACTGCAAGTCTGAGCACAAATATGTTAGCTGTTATTGTATATGAACCCTCAGTACTGTTGGCAGTTCTCCCCAGCCAGTGAAACTCAGAGGAATGTATTGCTGCGGTGGCCATCATCTTTTGCCTACTTAAATGTATGGTGGATGCTTGGCATCAGCACCTGAGTTGGCAAAGTTGCCCTGGATGAACACACAGTAACTATAAGGAGTTGTACAACTATTACTTTAAGACCCAAACAACTGCACTAGAACATAACACAACAAATGTCCACTGTGGATTCAAAAGGGGGTGGGGCAGAGTCTGCTAACATAATCACTCCAGAGTTGAGGCTCCAAGCTGTGGCCTCCCACTCCTAGTTAGGAAGTCATGGCATGTTACTGCAGAGGTATGGAAGCCCTCAATCCATAGAGTTGATGGGTTGTAGGGAACACAGATCTTCAGCTGTGAAAAAGGAAGTCACTTGGCATTCAGAAATTCCCACCAGGATGAATCCAGAATTTTATTTCCAAAAGAGCACAGGAAGATTTTGCTAACATTGTTATCATTCACCATTTTAAAGATCACAGGCCTTTGAAGTCCTTGAATACAATCCAGCATTTTACTGATTTTAAAGTGCACACCTCAGTGTCTTTCAGCGTATCCATAATGCTGCCAAACATTACAATCTGATTCTCACTCTGACTCTGCTCCTGCCCTGGCAACCACTAACTCCCCCCTGCCCTGATCTGTGGGCTTCTGTTGATGAATTTGTTTATTCTAGATACTTCATATATCTGTAATCATACAGTATGTGGGCTTTTGTGATCAGCTTCTTTCACTTAACCATGCTTTCAAGGTTCATCTATGTTATAGCATGTATCAGAACTTCATTCTGTCTTTGTGACTGAATAATTGAATATATGGAGTTACCATGCTCTGTTTATATGTTTATTCACATAATAGCTATCTGGGTTGCTCTTGCTTTTGGTCTATTATGAATGATAATTTTATGAACATTCATGCACAAGTGTTTTGTGTGAACATATGTTTTGGGTTCTCTTGGAATCACCAGATCATATGGCAACTCTATGTTTAACTTTCTGATGGACTTCCAAGATCACAGCTTTTATGTCTTATGAAATCCAAAGTGAAAAATGACATACACCAGGCAGTCAGAGGCAGGGCACATCTGTTCCTGGTGGGATACTGAATAGTAACACTAATTTAGGAATGTTTTTATAACAGAAAAAAAGGTCCTTTTGAGAAATTATTTTGATGAGAAGAGAAATAAAGGTTGTCTGTCTTTTAAACATAAAAATGAAATCAGGTGCTTATCCATTTAATGGTGGCTAACGGTATTGGGAGGTGGGTTAGTGGAGGGTGGATTTGCTGCATGAACATGAAGTTTGGACCCCGGGCAACAATATAAAAGCCTGGCACAGCAGAATCTGTCTGTAATCCTGGAGTTGGGGTGGAGGGCAGAGGAAAGTGGATCCCAGCGGCTCACTAGTTAGGGCAGTTTCAGCAAGCTCCAGGCTCAGGAGATTGCTCAAACATGAGGACCTGAGTTCAAATCCTGGTGCCCACCTAAAAAGCATGGCAGCATTGTCTAGAATACCAGTGCTGGGAAGACAGGAAGATCCCAAGCTCACTGGCCAGCTTGCATAGATGAGGTGAGCTTCAGGTTCAATGAGAGACCCTGGCAGGAGTAACGCATTTAAGTTCTAGTTGTACAAGCTGACCTGTCCAATATTATATCCGATAATGAACAGCTGGCATTTGGATTTCCCGGGGCATATCTCCTTCCAATAGCAGCCCCCCGCCCCCGTCTCCTAGCCACTGGACCAAAAAAAGTTGAAATTACTGGTGTCTCAGTATTTCATAGTTATGTGCAATGTTATGACACCGGTGACACTGAACCCTAAAGTCCTTCCCTGCATGATCTTATTTAATATGCATTGTATCATGGGAATTATTGACCACTGGTCATTACTGATAACCCAGGCAGTCTCCCATTTGAAATCTCTTTTTCTGCCTCAGTAGCAATTTCCTTAACTTTATGCATTAATTAAAAAAAATCAGAAGTGTTCACATACAAGTTGTCAGCAACCCAACAGGGGTCATTTGAATACAAGCCTGGGATCTGTGTGTATTAACTGAGTAAATGAATGGCCAGGCAAGTAATACAAAGCGTAATGGTGCAAACAGATGTAAAGATATGGAGAATGCGGCATACTTAACAGGCATGGTTGGGTTGCTTGATACCTGCGTTCTTTGCTCCTGGAAGAAAGGATAAGCCTAGTTTGAAAGGCTCCGGGGCTTGTGGCTTTTGCCAAGGTCTTAGTTACACTTTCCTCACTGTCTCTGACTTCTGCTTGGCTCTTTATACAGTGGTATTTTGTAATTTCATCTTCCTTCTGTGATGGTCTAGAGAAATTTGTGAGTCTAGTAAGTTTTTTTTCCCCCCCTCTGGACAAAAAGTTGCAGAAGCAAAATGTTGGAGACAATCATTCTAATAAGGTGTGGAAACTGGATGCTGGAGATTTGAGAAAGAGAGCAAATCCTGCTTTGTGTGTCCGGAGTGGGGCCTGAACAGATACTAATAAGCTCCCAGGCAGTAATGAGGCTGTAGGTCAGCAGGCCACACTGAGAACCTAGGGACCAGGACGGTCAGATCTGGAGGACGGCTGGGCAGTGGGGAGAATGGGAGGAAAGGAGCGTCAGGCGAGGCGGGGGTGATGCTCAGAGGACGGGGGCAGGCTGCGGGGCTGGAGCGAGGATGCGCAGAGCGAGGCAAGGGAGGCGGCGGGTGCGGGCGCTCCGCGGCTGCGCGGCGCGTGCTAGCGGCGGCTGGGTCCCGGCCCGCGCCCGCGGCGCCCCCGCTGCGGCCGGAGCGGCCTGGCTGCAGGATCCGCGCATAGCGATGGCGGGACAGCCCCGGCAGCGCCCGGCCTGGGCACCGCTGCTGCTGCGGCTGCTGCTGGCGGGGATCGCTGCCTGCGATGCCAGCCCCGCGGATGACGGCGCGGGCCCGGGGGGACGAGGACCCCGGGGACGTGCGCGAGGGGACGCGGGCGCCGACGAGGCAGCGCCGCGCCACGACTCCTCCTACGGCACCTTTGCGGGAGAGTTCTACGACCTGCGCTACCTGTCGGAGGAGGGTGAGGCTACCGGACGATGAGGGCGACCTAGGGGCAAGAGACCGAGGGGTGCAGGAGGGGTCCGCAAGGGTATCAGGGAGGCAGATGTGCACAGCTGAGGCTAGGCTGGAGAGCCTGGTGCTCAGACCCTGCCTGTAGGGGAGAAGTCTGTAGGAGCTGTCAGCGTCTGCTCGCCTCTTTACACGTGGGGAGACTAGGGCCAAGAGACTCGGACCGAAGTCCTGTGAGGCTGTGGACAAGAGGTGCTAAGCCTATTCTTCCCTAGCTCTTGGCGTCTGGCCTCCTCCATCCTCCTGCCATGGAGGAGGCGCCATCTGGACTGGGGTACCGGAGTCCAGTGCAGCAGGCGGGAAGCAGAAAACCTAACTTAAAGAGACCAAGTTGCCCAGTTACCTCCTCGTTGACCTAAATTTGCAGGTGACGGTGCTCCACCTTTTTGTTGGTTTCACTGCGCGGGTGCCAAAGCTGGATCGCAGCTCCCTCCCCAGTCCAACCCACATCTACGCTCCCAGTCTCCCAGCGTGGCCACCGCTGCTGGGGCCATCTGGGCCCAGAGACTGGGCTTTCTTAGCCAGCTTCCCTGCGGAGCTGTTTCAAAGAGCACAAAAGGCAAACCCATTCTGGTAGAAGGGATGGAAACTGGTCTCCTACTTCCGCAGCTTGGGGGAAGGAATGCTTTTCCTTTACTTCTGCTAAGAGGAGCCAAGAAGCCAACCGGAGGTTGAAATGAGGATATCTGTTCCTGGGTATCTCTTCCAATTAGGATGAGTTGCAGCTATGTGCAACATACAAATGTTAGTATCTTCGATCAAATAGAATTTTCTCTTTCATGTAAGGAAATATAGAAACCTACAATCCAGAACTGTCATGAAAGAGTCTCCGGTCTTAGGGACCCCGGGGCCAGATCTTCTGCTCCTGCCTAATTCTTAGCTTGTAACTTAATGATCCTAAGTAGGTGCTAGAACCCTCCTCATTACCTTCCCATTCCAGATGACGAGAAAGACAAAGTGGAGAGAAAATGCTGACTGCCTGCTTATTAACGACACTACTCAGATAGAAGTTCCATCTAACGATTCTAGTTTCTTAGTCATGTGGTCACACGGAGCTGTAAAGAAGTCTGGGAAGGGTGACCTTTGAGCTAAAGAAGCCATATTATATCCACTTCAAATGTAATTATTATATTAAGAAGGTGGAGAGAATGGATTGGGGAAATACATTTATTAGATAGAAACTGTTCAACACTCTGCCCCCCCCCCCAAACACACACATTTAGTGACCTAGAGTCTGGCTGTTCAGGAGCTGGTGGGGCAACTCTATTCCAAATTGTCATTCGGGGACCCACATTCCTTCCATCTTGTTGCTCTACTACCTGTTAAGACCTTGTCTTCATCTATGTACTAGAAGATTGGTGGCTTATATGTCTTTGTTCAAGATGGGGGAGAAGGGTGCTGGAGAGATGGCTCAGTGGGTAAAGCACTTGCCACACAAATGTGAGGTACCAGAGTTCAGAGCGTCAGAACCCAAAGCTAGGTGCAGTAGCTCATGTCAGTAATCCTAGTGCTGCTGTGGGAAGATGGGAAACAGGGTTTGCGGGCCAGCAGCAACAACAAGAGACCCTATCTCTAGGTGAAAGTATAGAACTGACATCTCAGATTGTCCTCTGATCCCCACATGCACATGTCATGTGTGGCATATGCCCATCCACATCACACACACACACACACACACACACACACACACACACACACGTGTGCACGCAGGAAAGAAAAAGAGAAGTTTGGAATTTGAACATTCAGACTAAAAGCCCGATGCCTTACTGATTGAGCCACCCACACTCTGAGAAAGAGAAGTTTAAAATAAGTAATTATCTTTTTGGCTGCTTGTGTAAATCACCTCTTCTCATGGTCTGTGGCAATTGCGAGTGTAATCAAGTAAGGACCTAGCTGCAAGGGAGGCCAGGCAGCCCTGAACCCAGGAAGAAGGAGCAAATAGTGGGGAAACAACAAGCTAAACAGAATCTATTACTCTGGGGAAAGGTAAGTATTGCTAAGCATATTTTTCTAAAAAGTAAATAGTGCATATTTATTTTATACATAACCAGCCTATAGTTCCAAATGACTTAGAGGTAGCATGTAAGCACACATATTCTCACTTAATTAATGAAGAACAAGCCAGACTCTCTAGGTCCATTTTTATACATGGAGAGAATGAACTGCTGATTGTATAATCTGGTTTTATGAAGATCAACATCAGGTGGACAGTAGGTACCTAGGAAAACTTTACAGTCACTCTGGCAAGTAGATTTTCAGGTTGAACACATACGTTGCAAACAACAGGAGGATGTAAAACACTGGATTACAGGTAGATACTCTGTTCTGGGGGTTCTTTGAGGGAGAAAAGAACAAGAAACGAAGTGCTGTCTTAGCGTTAGACCTTAAGTGAAGCCGTCTGTTAACGTCTCCCTCTGTCAGCTGGCCAAGATAGAGGATCATGTGTCTGAGGATGGTAGTAGCTGCCTTCCCTTTGACTAATAAGAAAAAGAACCATATGTGGTTGCTTATCTTTAAAGCATAATGATCTGACTATTTGCAAAACATTTGAATCAATGAGCAACTCACCACTGAGCTCAAGACCAGTTTTTCCCATTGTAGGAAAGAGCAGGGTAAAAGGCAGAGAGAGTAGAAGCATCATAGGCCATCTTTCATCAGCCTGTGTCCTTCTTGTGTCAGTCAGTGTGTAAATATGTGGCATATCTCCCTCTGAGTCTGGAGGTTCTCTAAAGCCACCAATACATATGTGATTCTTCCTGTGTCCCCTGTAAACATAGCCTTCCAAGAACAGTTATTGGCGCTATCTTCAAAGTTTTATTTATTTGTTTATTTGTATTAGTGTGTCTCTGTGTGTGCTCTTATTCATATATGTGGAAGCTATAAGACATCTTGGGTGTTGTTTCTCAGACACTATCTACCTCTCTTTCCTTCTTTCATTCCTTCCTTCGTTCCGTCCTTTCTTCCTCTCTCTTTCTTTTTCTTTTAAGACCGGGTCTCTCACTAGCCTGGAGCTTATCATCCCAGAGAGCTCAGGGAAACTGCCTGTCTCTGTCTCCTTTGCACTGGAATTACAAACACATATCACCAACAAGCTCAGATTGTTCATGTGGGCTCTAGGGACCGAGCTCAAGTCCTCACAGGCCCTTCAGTGGCGGAGTTATCTCCCCAGCCTACTAAGTCCCCACTGCGTGCCAGACAACTCTTTAAGGTGCTTTACTGACATTAATTTTCATCTGTTCAGTTCCTGTGAATTAGATACTACTGTTTCCTCCCATACTTTAAGAATTAAGGGAAATGGCTCCCCCTTCCTCCCCTCCCCAATTTTTTTTTTTTTTTTTTTTTTTGCTAAAATTCACACAGCTAGAAAGTAGCAGGGAACTATTGGATCTGTGGGTTGACTCTGGAGTAGGTGGTGCAAGGCATCAAGCTTGCTTGAGTGTCCATGTGGACAAGTGATGGGAAACGGCCTTGAACAGGTGGGAGTGGGGATGTTTCTGAAAGCACATGAGGGTTTGCACAGTGATCCACAAGGCAATTAGAAACTGCAGGCTCTGCAGGGGTGAAGAGCTGTCGTGAAAGCTTCTTTCGCCCTGGTGTGGGACTTCACAGCCTGCCATTTCTCTCTCGAAACATCTTTTCTCTGTTATATGACTGATAAGTAGAAGCGACAATCCAGGCAGCTTCAGAGAGAGGCTGATGCTGCAGTTCTTGAGGTGAAGCTGAATGGTTTAACCAGCCATTCTGTGGCTTAAACTTCATAGAATCGAGGGCTAAATAAGTACCTGAAGGCTCTGATCCAACCAGTTAATTAGAAGCAGTAAATAGCAAAGAAAAAGCCATTAACCACTCAGTAGAGTATGGCAAAATGGGCTCAGGGGATTGCAGAAAAAGGACTCCACAGTCCACAGATTAGATGAGGATGGAAACCACAGAACCTCAGACTACTGAGTGTGGCCAGCAGTGGTGCTCAGTGACAGTGAGCTAGTTCCCATGTGAGTGGCTGTGGGTTCAGCCGCCAACACTGCAAAAATAAATAATAAGTAAATAAATAAAAATAACACTCAGGAGACAGAGGGATGCATAGCTCTGAGTTCGAGGCTAGCCTAGTCTACAAAATGAGTCCAGGACAACCAGGGCTATTGTGCAGAGAAACACCGTCTCAGAAAACCAAAAATAAACAAACAAAAATTAAAAACAAATAATTAGAAATTAGAAGAAGAAAAAGGTTGTGTAACTAATTTCTAAGACAAAGTTACTAGAAAGATTGAATCCAGCAGGGTGTGGATTCAATCCTACGCACTCAGGGAGGCAGAGGCAGGCAGATCTCTGTGAGTTCAAGGCCAGTGTGGTCTACAAAGGGAGTCCAGGACAGCGAAGGCTACACAGAGAAATCCTGTCTCCAAAAAACAAAACAAAACAAAACAAAACAAAAATAAAAGTGAGAAGGAAGGTGAGGAATTGTTACATTAAAAAAAAAAACTCCAAAGTAATATTCCTTTAGGTCTTGTATATGTATGCATGTCAGTGTATATGCAGGTGTGTATTTATGTATGTGTATACATAGATGCATGCATATACATGCCATGACCAGAGGTGAGCCTTGGTTGTTGCTCCTCAGGAGTCAGCCACCTTGTATTCTTATTTCGCTTTGGGGGAGGGGCTTGGGGTGATTTATATATGTAGAGGCCGGAAGACAATAGGTTTTATGCCTTCTCATTCTCTGCTTTGTTCCCTTGAGGAATAGCCTCTAACTGAATAAAGAGCTAGGCTGGTAGCCAGTGAACTCCCGCGATCCTCCCGTACCCCCACCCCACTGCTGGTTTACGAGCAAGTGTAGCAATACTTGGCTTTTTACACGGATGCTGGTATAGAGCAAGGATCAGATAAAGAAAAGCTTAGGTCCAGGCAGGGTGGTACACACCTTTAATCCCAAACAATGAAGGTGAAGTTAAATTGTAAAAGAAAGCACCCATGTTTGAAAGTGATGTCTAATTGAGTGGCAGAAAAAGTGATGCAACAGAGAAAGTCTTGGTAGAATAGGATACTCCCAACTCTCAAGAGAAGAGAGAGGAAAGGGAAGGTACTTAAGGGGCAATGCAGAGAGAGAGAGAGGGAGAGAGGGAGAGAGGGAGAAGGACAGGGGGTGAGGGGAGGCAGTTTTATTGAGAGAGTTTTACAGAGAGGGGTTGAATGAGAGAAAATGACACAGGGGAACACTGAATGAGCCAGAGAATGAGAAGTCAGGAGAGTAGAGCAGATTGCTGTAGTCGGTTTGAGGCCAAGCAGAGCAATTCAGGGGCCAGATTAAACAAATTTTCTGGGAAAGGAGTTTTAGCCAGAACAGCTGAGCTGAACCAGCCAGCTTTGAGCCAAAAGGTGAACTTATTAAAAAGTCTCAGAGGTAGAAAATATTCTAGGCCTAGGTTAGATTGTACAGAGGCTAGAAGCTTCCATGACTAGGCCTAGGTTAGCAGACAGAGGCAGGAAGCCTCTGAGACAACAATTGAACTAGGTGAATAAAAGTTCCTTTTACAGGACTCAGCAGCAAGCTGGCTGGCCAGCAAGCTACAGGCGTCTTCCTGTCCACATCTTCTCAATGCTGCGATTACATGCATACACCGCCACACCAGCGTTATAACATGGATGCTGGGGATCAAACTCAGCCTCAGGCATGGGTGGCAAGCACTTTACTCACTGGGCTCTTTCCCCAACTCCTCACTTAGGTTTTTATTTTGGAGAAAATTAGTATCAGAATAGGAAGTGGGAGCAAAAGAATAAGCTAATCAAAAAATTATGTAAATGAGGAAATGGACCTAGCTAACTAAAAGAGGCAAGTGAGCTATATTTGTGGGTGTGGGGGTTTCAACCTATATATCTCAAGACTGAGGAAGTCAGGTCAGTATACACAAGGAGACAGAAATCAGGGAATGTGAAAGAAGTACATGAAAATTCTATAAGGAGAGGTTTTTGTTTGTTTGCTTGTTTGGAAAATAGCAAGTGGAAAAATTGGACCTGTTGTTCGCTGTTAATGAGCATGTAAAATGTTACAGCTACAGCTCTTTGGAAAATCACTCGGCAGCACCTCAAAAAGTAAAACGTAGAGTTTCCATGTAATATGGCAATCATACTCTAAGGGAATTAAAGGCATAACCACAAAAAGCCTTCTGAACAGCTGCATGATTCACAATAGTCCCAAAGTAGTAACAACCCAAATGCCTCCCGACTAATGAGCAGATGAATAGATAAGGTTCATACACCCAATGGGGTGGATTCTGTCATAAAGAGGAATAAAGTTTTAATGTATGTTGCATGGCAGATGAACCTTGAAAACCTTATGCTAAATGAAAGAAAATGGACACCGAAGGCCACGTGATACCATAGACAGGAAATGTACAGAATAGGCAAATCCATAGAAGCAGAACATAAATTAAAGGGTGCCAGGGGCTATGCAGAGGGGACCAAGGCGTGACTGCTGACCAGCACTAGCTTCTTGCTGACATTTCTAGGATTTTGCACATTTTAGAAATGTGGACATTTTCTAGGATTAGGTAGTAATGAGGGCTGCATAACCTTGTGGAGGTGGAAGAGCCCTGAAAAGCACTCACTTTAAGATGGTGAGTGTTATGGTGGGTCACAGTTCAATAACAATGGGAGCAGATCAAGCCAGTTAATAAGAAGCTGGCTTCTCTATTACTTGGGAAGCTGAGGCAGGAAGATTGCAAATTTGAAGTTAAACTGGGATTCATATCAAGACCTTTATCCAAGCAAAGAAAAAACAAAACAAAACAAAAACCAGACTAACGAATTAGAAAGCCTGAATAAAAGAAACTGAGTCACATGGGCTGGGTGGGGTGGGGTGGGGTGGGTAGTGGTGGGGATGTGGCTCAGTAGTCAAGTGCTTGACTAGCCCTCGAGAGGGGAAGGCAGGGAATCCCTGGAGCAAGTTGGTTCTCTGGACTGAGTGCAATGAGAGAGCCTGCCTCCCGACAGTGGAGACAATCCAGGAGGACACCTGAGGTCAGCCTCTGACCTCCCCATGTACAGTTGTTACATACACACACACACACACACACACACACACACACACACACACCCCACCATGCCACATAAGAAAAAAAAAAAGAAGAAAGGAAGAAAGAAATTGAGTCATCCAAAAATAAATCTTCCAACTAAGAAAGCTCTGGGCTCAGCTCTACCAAATACTCAAGAGAGAAACAGCGCTCAGCCTATATAGACATTTTTAAACTTTAAAAATGTGTGGAGCTGGAGAGATGGCACAGGGCCCTGGCTGCTTCTCCAGAAGACCTGGGTTCAATTCTCAGTACCCACATGGTGGCCCACAACTATCTGTAACTGCAGACGTAGGCAAGCCAATGCCCAATTCTTGCCTCCATGGGTATTGCATGCACATGGTATATAGACATGTATTTGGACAGAACACCCTTATATCCCTTACATAAAAAGGTTAATTTTTAAAAAAATTAATCGTGTGTGTGTACATGTGTGTTTGCATGATGTGGGGGTAGAGAGTACACATACGGTTGCCATGGTGCATGGGTGGATGTCAGAGGACAATGTATAGAGTCGTTTTTCTCCTTCCACTTTTACATGGGTTACGTATGAGCATCAAATTCAGGTTATGCAAAAAACACCTTTACTCACTGAGCCATCTCCCCAGTGTCCTGAACATAATTCACAGGACAGAGAAAGATAAAATAACACGAACTCATTTGATATAACAATGTAACTCTGTTAGTGTGCTGGGCAGACACGATAGGAAAGAGACATTTCAGCTGAATTTTGATCATGCTCCTAAACATATATTGATTGTACAAATACATTGGAAGAAGCAAAAAAAAAATGGAGTCTTAGGCAAAGGTCAGTTTTAAGGGAATTTAGTTACTAACAAAATCTGACAGGATCTAATTGAAGATGGGACAGCAAGGACAAGTAATGTCACACAGTGATAAAAGAGACAGTAAATGAGGGACCCAACACGTAAGTTTCCAGGGCTGAGGATGTGGATCAGTGGTAGACCACTTCCTCAGCATGAGTGAGGCTCTGGGCTCATTGCTCAGGACTGCAAAAATAACTATACATATGTATGTGGATTATATGTGTATATACATATATCTATAATAACACATCATCATGTTTCCAAATATATGAAGCAGTAATCTATGATTATTTTAATTATATATTATGAGCATATTAGTAATAGGTATTAGTGAATAAATTAAATATGTAGATAAATAAATGTCAAAATGTATCATTCAAAACCTGCACACTACCCTTAGCATTAAAAATAAAATTAAAATCAAAAAATTAAAAATCAAAATAAAAGATACATATTGCTTAACTTATATAAATAATAACATTAAATGGGTATATACTCACTTACAAAACCATAGGATCCTCTAAAATTAGTCATGAATTAGATTATAGCAAGTCACTGAGTTACAAAGAGTCTGCGTCATATGTACAGATGTCTTCTGATTACAGTGAGAGAAAATCTGAAGTTAGGGAAAGCATGGGAGGAGTTACTGGGAATGTTGTTCAGTAGCAGAGTGTTCAACTGCCATATTCAAGACTCTCCATCTGATTCCCCAGCCCTAAAAACCAAGGGAGAGAGAGAGACAGAGACAGAGACAGAGGATTGTAGGGGATAATACCAGTTAACAAACTGACCAAAGAGCTAAAGGAAATCATAAGGGTAATTATGATAGCCTTTTATTGAACAATCAAAATGTTGTATGTCAAAATACTGCCATTAGGGATGACACAGTAGGTAAAGGCACCTGTCACCAAGCTTGAGAACCTGAGTTTGAGCCTAAAAACTGACTCCAAGAAGTTGTCCTCTGACCTCCACAGGAGGATGTGGGCAGGTGTGAGTTCAGGCACTTCTTTACAGAATGCTATAACACAGTTCTAAAGTATGTTCACGGGATTTATGCAGCTATTACCAGAGTCATAGTTAGAACACTTTGGTCATCCTGAAAAGAAGCCTATTTCCCTAAAGCCAACACCATGCAGGCATTTCATGTTTCCCCATCTCTGTAATTGTCTCCTGTGGACATTTTGTGTACAGAGGATGACACATTACATGGACTTTGTTGTTTTTGTTACTTAGTTGGACTTTTTAGGAAAGCTTTTAGAAAATTAAAGTAGCTTTAGCAACCAGAACTCTTCCTGACCAGAAACAGTGAACCAGAGAGTGTGAAAGACAAAAAAAGATACAGTTTAAAGTGGCAACCGAAGTCTACAGTGTTGATTTTATCGATGTAGAGAAAAAAAAGAACTATTAAAGGGTATAAAGTATGTGAATAAACAGATAAACCATGATCTTGGAAAGAATAATCTGATTTTATAAATATACCAATTTGACATTCACTCACAATTTATCTCAAATTTAAGACAATTCCAGACAGCAGTCCAGTTCAATTCTTTAAGGGATCTTCACACATGACGTCTATACTTTGCATGGAAGAATCTCATGAATTGGTGGGATAGTTTTGTCTTGCTGGGTAATTAAGACACCTTTGAAAGCTGAGTAATTAATATGACACGGTCCTAGCTTACAAACAAAAACCAAAACAGAAAAATCTAAAAATACACCCAGGCTCATAAAAGAACTGACAAATTGGAAAAGAGTTATCATGAATTACTAGAGAAAGCATGAGTTATTTCAAAAATTATGTTGAAAAAAAAATTAATTCAGCTTAAGTAGAGCAGAGGCAGAAGCGGGAGGATCAGGTGAGTTCCGGGCCCGCTGCATCTGCCTGCAGAGGGAGTTTCAGGTCAGCCAAGGACTCGCAGTGAGACTCTTGTCTTAAAAAACAAATCAAAAAGAAACCCCAAACAAATCAATGTAAGTAGAAAAATACAATTGATTTCTCACCTCCCATAAGATTATGAGTAAATTCCCAGTGGGTCAAAGCTCTCTGCGCGCTATCGATATACTACTACCGCAACGTTAAGGAAAAGTGAGTGAACTGTCTCAGGTGGATGAGGTACAAAATGATCCCTCCAGACCCTGAAAAGCACAAACTGAAAGCAGAGAAATTCTTAGCTTAGCCTCATCAAAATCAATGTCTAAAAAAAGTCTGAAACCAACAATCTTAGGAAATATATACAGTCTTCGATGAAAAAGTCAAGGAAACAAAGGTTACAGAAATCGACATCATAGAAGAGGGAACCCTGTGAGGGGCCGCACTCACATTCGCCATTACAAGATGGCACTGATATCCTGTGTCCCAAACCGATAAACAAGAAAGCTGCGCATGTGCGAAGGAAATTTCCACTCATTGTGCTCTGCCTCTCCCGTGG
>CM053763.1:80438984-80499880 GCA_028658305.1 Pachyuromys duprasi
CCACTCATTGTGCTCTGCCTCTCCCGTGGCGTCACCCCGCCTGATGAGTTACAGCCAATCAGAGGCTGACACATCCTAAGCGGAGGATAGTTTTCTATATAAGGGCTGGGTTTCTGCCGCTCAGCGTCTCCGTCTCTACTTGTTGTAAGCTTATGCTCTCCCTCTCAAGATGCATTAAAGCTTTACTGCAGAAGGATCCTATGTGTGCCGCGTCCTTCTTGCTGGCGAGACGGTAACGCGCGCAACAGAACCCGAGGGCTTAATACAGATACGAAGAGACATTTGTGTCTATCAGTGCTTAGGGAAATCCAAATTAAAATAATAATGACATCATGTGGAGCTGGGATGTGGAGAAACTGGGACGGTCAATCGGATGGTACCCAGGGGACAGCAAACCAGCGTTGTCTGGAGCAGTGATCTGCTCAAGCTTTGCGTGGAGAGGCAGTCTGGCTGCGCTTCTCCTGGGTGACAAAACGAAAACCCCCTAAAAAAGAAAAACCCACAGGGAACGGGTGAAGCCATTTATGCTTCCACAATTGGAGCACGGCAAGCATCTAGAGGCCTGATGTTTACTCTCCTGTGATCACTGTATCTACCAGAAACAGCTTCAGAGCGTGAAGACTTGTTAGCTTCGTGGTTTCAACCTACCTTGGTGGAGTACATGGTGGGCAGCTCAACTCATGGTATCAGTAGCAAGTGGCAGAGGCTGGTCACATCACGGTAGACCCAGAAGGAAAGGAGGGAGGGTTCTTCAAAGGCTTGTTCCTGGTGACCTCTTTCTGCCAGCTGGACCTCACCTACTGGAAGGATACCCCACCAAAACAGTGCCGCCAGCAGGGACCAAGTGTTCAAAGAGCCTGTGGGGACATTCAAATTTAAGCTACAGCAGGAAGCAATGTGCGTGCCCTGATCTGGGAGGGCGGTTAAGCAAATGTATTTCTGTGCATCTTAGCTCCTCACACAAACCCAGGTGTTCTCTCTGGGGCTGATGAGTAAAGACACATCTCTCTCAAGCAGCGGCTCTCAACCTTCCGAATACTACTCCTCCTGTTGTGAGGATCCCCAAGTATCAAATTATATTCACTGCTACCTCATCACTGTAATGTTGCTACAGCTATGAACTGTGATATAAATATCTGTGTTTTCTAATGGTCCCGGGTGACTGCTGTAAAAGGGTTGTTCAACCCCCAGGTTGAGAACTGATCTTCTAGAGTGTCTTTTCCAGGAACCAGGGACAAAGCCCAAATTGTCTGAGTGTTTCGGACAGCTTACAAAGCAATAATTAATTATTAATCACATACAATTAATTATTACAAGGCAATAATTAATTATTGTTACTCATATAATTGATTTTAATTAATAAACAAGTGACCAGGGTCTAGTGTTGTAACACAGTGGTAAAACGTATGCCAAAGCTGTTAATTCAATCCACAAAACTGGGAGGGAAGGTTTTTAAAAGGATGTGCAAGCACAGCTCACAGAATACAAGTTCTTGTTTGGTTTTGTTTTAGATCATACAAAATGATAGAAAATCAATGAAAGTGAAGGCATTTGCCAACCTAATGAACTAGTCCAGAACATTTGCCTAAGCTATATTCCAAAACTTGCTTTTATTTGGTGTCTGGAAATTCGTTTTCCTTAAAAGACAATGCAACTCAATGGTTATTAGTTCTCAGTTAAGTTTGCAACATTTTTTAGTAGCCATCATGATCCAGGGCTAAGGGCTGGAGAGGTGGCTCAGAGGTTAAGAACACTGGCCGATCTTCCTAAAGGTCCTGAGTTCAAATCAGCAACCACATGGTGGCTCACAACCATCTATAATGAGATCTCGTGTCCTCTTCTGGTGTGTAGGCGTACATGCAGGCAGAATGTTGCATATACAATAAGTAAATAAATCTTCTTAAAAAATGATCCAGGGATGATAATGACAACTGGTATTTTTTGAACTGAAAATCTATTATAAGCCAATATTATTCTAGATGCTGGGAATAACTAAGGATTCTATGATTGAAAAATGGAAGAGGGACTTTGGGGGTGGTTCTCAGTGTTTTTTTCCTAGTTTTTGTGAGTTCTGAGTTTAATGCTACACAAACATACACACAATACTCATGTGAATGCGCACACAAGCAGGTACACACACAGAGATCAAAGGAAAAAGGTGCAGAACTTGAGTCAGAAGCAAGATTGAAGAAGTGTCACTCTGAGAAGCCTAATGGCATAAAAGGAAATAGTCATTGCATTTCTGGATGAATATTCTGGAGGAAAAAAATTGCCTTGGGAACTTCAGTGACAAATAAGAGCAAAGGCACAAATGAAGATACTTAATATAAACTGGAGCGTTGAAAAGCTGCTCAATAAAAAAATAAATTAAAAAAACAAAAAGCCTGTTAAAGGCAGGATGTGGCTTATAGTAGTGAAAATAATGTAGGTTTTAGAACAAAATAGGATAAAACTAGAATAAAGCATTTGACCCAGTTACTTAGGGGTGTCAAAAAGAGGGCAGTGTTTGATCCCGTGCTCAAACTCTGGCGTGGCAGAGACAGACAGACGTGTGCCAGGGAAGCATAGCACGGAGACATTAAGCTAACAAAAGTAAACAAAATCTCACTGAATAGAAGCCCTGCAAATAAAAACGACATGCTTTACAGTACCTAGGTATATCTGTGAACACTTGCATTTCATCATTTGACTGTCAGTTACTCAGCGTCCACTGCTAAGCATCATGCTGGGCAGAGGACACAGGACGAGGTGTGTATGGCTCCTGCATACATGGAGTGAACAGCCTCGGTGAAAATGATTTTCCTTATCAACTGGAGGCCTCTGCTGCCTCACTCTCCAGTTGTTGCTTAAATGCATTATAATCTCAGATGGACAATGCTAGAAACCCTGTGTTGTAAGGTAAGCATATAGGTAAGCGGCAGTTCAGAAAGACGAAATGGAAACATCCATTTTATATATAAGTGGAATCACCCTACTACCAAGTTAAAAGCAGGGCCTTTGTCATCTTTCTTCCTGAAGGTGTGCACTGTTTTAAAGTTGAGATTTTTCTAACTCCTAGAGGAACAGTGGTAAGCCACTAGTTTGGTAGAATGAGCTCCCTACTCAAGGTCCTACTCAAGAAGGCTGTATTCCTACTTCATCAAAGACCTTTGTTAAGTTCCTAAACATTGCTAGCAAATGATGATAAAAAGAGGCACTGCATTTTCTAGAATTCTCATTGTAAAGATTGTTGCTGGATTTTTCTGACATTATTTATTTACACTTCACAGGCTACCCTTTCCCCACTGCTCCTCCTGTGGACCCATTTGCCAAAATCAAGGTGGAAGACTGCGGAAGAACCAAGGGATGCTTTAGGTAGGTAGATCTGCGAGTCTGATCCTTAAGCCTCAGAAATGACTTTGCAAGGTTGTATTTGAACCAACATTCATTGCTATGTGGGCACATGGGTCTGTCCTTTGGAACTTCAGCAAGGTTATGGAGAGCTTAAATTAAAAAAAAAATCCAGAGCTTGGGGATTTTGTTTGTTTGTTGATGCAGGGTCTGGCTGGCCTTGAATTCTGGGTAATCTCACTAAATTCTCCGTAATGCTGTCTTTACAAGTATGCACTACCATGCTTGGCTAGTGTTCAGTTTGAACATTTTCTTTTTTAAAGACAGTGTGTGTCCCATTCACTTTCTATTGCTGTGATAAAGATATAAACTAAAAAGGTTTATAACACAGTCCACCTCTGAGAAAAGCCAGCAGGAACTCAAGGCAAGGCAGGAACCTGGAGGCAGGAACTGAAGCAGAAACTACGAAAGATTGCTGCTCACCAACTTGCTCTCATGGCTCGCTCAGCCTGCTTTCTTATACTTCCCAGGATACCTGGCCAGGGCTGATGCCACCCAGAGTGAGCTGGACCCTCTCACATCAGTTGTTAATCAAGAAAATGCCCTACTGACTTGCTTGTAGGCAGCCTGATGGAGGCATGTTTTCAATTGAGGTTTCTCTTCCCACTCATATGACTCCAGCTGTATCAAGCTGACAAATATATAACTAGGACAGGCAGGTTCTCCAATAGCCCAGGCTGGCCTTGAACTTGTTACACAAGCAAGGTTAACCTTGAATTTCCAATTCTCATGCTTTCACCTTCCAAGTTCTGGTAGGACAGATGGGTACCTAGTTTATGCAGTGCTGAGGACTGAACCCAGGGCTTTGTGCATGCTAGGTAAACGTTCTACCAACTGAGCTGCATTCCCGCTTCAACACATAAATAGCCATGACTTATGGATTCTGCATGATATTAAGTACGGATTATTGCAGCTTATTAGTTTGAGTTCCTACATGATTATTCCATCAAAACGCAATGGGCTCCTGATGATGGTGCCTACCTGTAATCCCAGCACTCAGGTGGATGAAGCAAGAACCTCACAAGCTGAGGCCAACCTGAAGTACTTAGAAGACCTGGTATCAACGAAAAGAAGATAGATGGAGGGAGGGAGAAAATAAGAATGAATGATAATGAGCTTGGTAGAAAGCAGTAGTACAGAAACTTCTCAAATAGAGGTTTTGATGAAGACGACACTAATGTGCTGATACTGCTGATTGTTCAGGGCTCCAGGTTTAAGGAGCCAAGCATTGACTACAAAGGTCTTGAGCTTTGTTGGCTTACAAGGCTTTTTCGAAGGCTTTTTCAAAAATTCGAATACTATTATCATTGAGCAAAATGGTCAGCAATGTTTATTTAATTCTAGCGGTGACTGAGAAGAAATTTTAATAGCCTTCCTGCTTAGAGTGGCTGATCTTTCACACTCTTCTCTGCTCTTCTTACCCTCCTTCGTCCCTTCACGTTTCACCCCAGGTCCGGGCTGCCTTCTGTACATCTCTTTCTTGTTACTCGGGGAATCCCTGCTAACACATGAGCCTCCTTCCTCAACCGCGCTTCAGCACCCCGGGTCTTGTTCCTGCAGACGCCTGCCATTTATCCTTTCTCATCCGTTGATGCAGCTTCCTTCCCTTCTCTTTTCTTTTTCTTCCTCTCCCTCTCCTTCCTTTCCTGTTTTCTCTCTTACGCCTGGGGCCCACGGCAACACTGTGTGCCCTTCTGACAGTGGTGGAATCCAGTGTTCCTTAGCTAGGGCTTCCAATTACTAACAGATTCCCTGAGTCATTTGTACGGGTTTTTGTTACATGTTTAATTTATTTTGTGTGTGTGCCTGTATGTGTATACATATGAACATACACACATGTAAGTGTATAAACTTGTGCTATGGCACTCGTGTGCAAGTCAGAATACAACTTGCTGGAGCTTTTTCTTTTTAAAATTTTTTTTTAAATTTCATTTATTTATTATTACAGTTTATCCACTTGAGTCTTTTCTTCTAACATGTGAGTTTCAGGGAGGAAACCCATGTCACCAAGCTTGGTGACAGGTGTTCTTGTCTACGGAGCCATCTCACTTGCTCCTCTCTAAGACATTTGAAATTTTTGTTTTTTTTCTTAGGGGTGCATAATCTTACCATCTAGACAATGAGCCCACACTGCTATATTTTAGCGTCTGACTTCGTGATTATATTAACTCCAAGTACATTTTAGAAATAAATCATGTACTTGTGTTCAGCAGATAGCAGATGAGGTTTTTCACATAAACAAGTGTGGCTTTTGCAGCAGACCAAGAGATTAAACTGCAGGAGTTGGGCATCACTCTGTCAGTGATAAGGATGTGCTCAATGCTCCTCCTGCTGGTTCACTGAGACGCGGCACAGGTACCCACTGCAGAACAGCCCTTTCAAAAAAGTCACACCATTTTTTCATCACACAAATGCTGTGACTTTCAGAATTTCTGTTTTTATTTCAAACCCTCTGATACTTTAACTGTGAAAAGTTATGAGGAAAAATAGCTGGTATGTATTTTAATTAGGAAAAACTTGATACATTTTCAACTTGAACAGATCCAGTTCAAAGCTCACTGCAGGCGATGAATTCGCTTTGCCACCTGGTTGAGCTCCTTTCCTTCTCTGGACTTGAGTCTGCATGTAAAGGGGAGCAGATCCTATCCGTGGTCCCTGCTGAGGAACCTGCGTCTCTGAGGTCCCAGGAAGCAACAGCAGCTGCAGTTCATAGTGTTGCTCGGTGTCTTTGGGGTGCAGTTGCATACTGCGTACTCTCCCTTCTGTGTCTGAATTATACAGAAGCAGTAATGTCTCTTTTGGCAAATCCTCCAGGTATGGCAAGCCAGGCTGCAATGCAGACACCTGTGACTACTTCCTTAGCTACCGGATGATAGGCGCGGATGTGGAGTTTGAGCTGAGTGCAGACACGGATGGTTGGGTCGCAGTTGGATTCTCTTCAGACAAAAAGATGGTAAGGCATGAACCACGATGGAGGCTGCTTTCTCTCTTACCTTTGTTGTTCTCCTTTAGATTTCGGAAGCAAATGGATTATCAAAGAAGTAGAAACATAGTGTTAGTCACAGATCTCTAATTGCAAGTTTAAAAAAATTAAGAGGTGCAGGGCTGTTGTGTCAAAGGTCTTTAATCCCAGCACTTGAGAGGCAGAGAGAGGTGAGCCCTGAAAAACCACCACCACCATCAACAACAAAACAGCAACAGCTGGAGAATGGCTCAGCAGGGAAGAGCACAGACTGCTGCAGAGGACCAGAGTTCAGTTCCCAGCACCCGAATCAAGTATCTCACAACTGTAACTCCTGCTCTAGGGAGTCTGATGCCCTTTGGGCTCCTGCCTGCATGCACACACACACACATAAACAAGTAAATCTTTTTTTTTTTTTTAAATTCAAGCCAGCTTTATTAGAAAGACTGGTGATTAGACTACAGGGGGTCTTGTGCTACACATAGTGATCAGCTCTTTCTACATGGTGCTGCAAACTTCATGTCTTATGCCAACTAATGTGTGTCTCTTGCTCACGTGAGTGTGGCTTGGCTGGGGTTCAGCTTGATTTCTGTGGGCTCGGCTGGGCTTGGCTGAAGTCCATGGGTTGGGTTTGATTTCCTGTGTGCTTTAGTCAGTCTGGAGGGGAAAGCTACAAGGCCTGTTCTCTTCATAGCAGAGGCAGCAGTGGAGAAAAGAGCCATTGTAAGAGAGTCAGGGTGTCCTCCCTTTACATTTACACACTCAATACAGAACACTTCCGTGACCAGATATGTGGCATTTCTCTCAGCTCCACTATACATACACACATGCACACGCATGCACGCACGCACAAACAAACCTATCAGGCAAATCTCCAATGGACACCAACGGCGTGTCCTCTACCTCAATCACTTCTGACATAGTCTACATGGAGAGAGTGCCAGATGTCACAAAAGGAAGGTTTAGTTCAAGCCTGCTCCATTGTAGATGCCAATTTCAAGTCCTAGGTTGTGATCTGACAAACTGACTCTACCTTAGAGTTCCTGTGACTTCCTCTTGAGTGTCATTAACTTGCCAGAACTCAGGTAAACACTTTACTTACATTTGCCCATTGTGCTAATTAGATTTCCATTACTGTTAATGAGGGGGGGGTATAGGGAGAGAGAGAAAACACCAGAGTACTAATAGCTGCTTCCATGGGCACATCACCAACTGTATAACTTATTTTCATTAGGTTCCATCTCTTAAATTTCCCACTATTCCTTAATAATGCCAAGACTGGGAGCAACCTTTAACACAAGCCTTTGGGAGATCCAGACCACGGCACGAACAGTGGCCATAGTAAGGAGGGGCTCAGTTCTGGGCTGTTTTGAAAGCATCACTTGGGAATGGAAAGACAGATCAGTGTTTCCGAGTGTTTGCTGCTCTTCCAGAGGACTGAATTTGGTTCCCCGCACCCATGTCATGGAGCTGATGACCTTTAACTTCAGCTCCAGGAGATCTGATGCCATTTCTGGTCTTCACGGGTATCTGCATGCACATGGCATAGCACATACACACACACAAACACACACACACACACACACATTTACTTATGATGGTAATAGACTGGCCCTCTGAAACCCAGCCAGTGGTACCAGGACCCCTGACATATGAGCTGCCCGTACTGCACAGGATGGAGAACTATTTTTCCATGAACTCCTGGGATGCAAAGCCTGAAGTCTCCCAAGTGTTACCACCTCAAGATGTGGCCTGTCTGCCCAGAGCCTCTCTTACTGTCCTTGGGGTTTCTCTTACTCTTCTTGTCATGGCCTTGCTTTGGGTTTTTTTCGTTGTGTGGTGTGGAGCACCTGTGCGGCCCAAAGGAGCAGTTCCTGAAATCAGCGCACAGTTCTGCCGGTGGCCAGGGCCTGGGTGTTGTGGTGAGGGGTGTTGCAAACAGACACCTTATCCCATTCTGTGAATCACCCCAATAAAGGGGTGTCCCGGTAAAGGAGAAAAAAAGAGAAAAAGACAGGAGTCCAAGGCTAGCAGAGGCTACCTAGTGACATCCTTTCCAAAAATTAGGAAGGAAGGGACGGACAGAGGAGGGAGGAAGGGAAGGAAGAGAGGGTTGATTTAAAAGTTCAGATAACAGGGACAGACTGGGGAGCATTCAAAATGTCACAGTAATATCTATGAAAGCAGAGGCCCCTCCTTTCTTTTCCTCCTTCCACTGAAGCATGGATTAAATTAAAAACCAAAAACCTGAAGTATAGTAAGAGCAATGTGGATTACCTTTTTAATAACCTTGAATTTTTATGGCACGGTTTTTGAATTAGACTTCATTATTTTTAACAGCAACTCTGGGCTCCTGTCTCAATGGCACAGCTCACAGGCTCCCTGCACTCCCCCCCCCCCCCATCATCCTTACCCTCCATTCTAAAAAAAAAAAAACAAAAACCAAACTTCCAGATAAGCCACAGGGATAACTCCCCAAACTTCTCTCCCTCATCCCATCTCTGCATCTCTATATTTTGTATCAGATGCACCAACTGATAGCTTTTTTTATTATAGTAGTATGTGTTATGAAATATAATGTGGTGAGGAGAGTAACGTGCCAAGGCATGCCGCTGAGAAATCACGCCATGCGACAGACCTGGTATAAGGAGGTTTGTTGTAGGCAGGGAGACAGGAGAGGGCCTGGAGAAGCGGGTAAAAGCAGTGGACATGTAGACAGACTGACAGATGGGAGAAGAGGCATGAGGGCAGACGGGGGCCGGGGGAGGTGAGGACAGAAACGGGGAGAGAACACCAGGAACAGAGAGAGAGCTGGGATGGCGATGGTCCTTTTATCTGGCCACACACCCCTGTCACACCCAGTGGTGGAGGCACTTCATGACATAAACACTTGCTGGGTCCCTGAGGGCAGTCCAGCAGAACTGCCTGTTTGCTAACATGGTGCACCTAAAATGTATCATTTTTTTTCCAGTGTATAATACAGTGTTACAAATCACAATCACTGCTGCGAAGTCATCATCATTTCCTAGCTCCAGAACATTTGCTCAAATAACATTCTGCTGTTCGTGTGTTGTTCTCTACTGATGCTGCCTCCGCTGCTACCACTCATGATTAACATTTTCCGGAAACTTCAGTGCTATATCACAGATAGCATGATCCTTTAACCCTAAATATAAGAGGTTTCTCCTAAAATCAAGGAACCTGTCTTTCATGACATGGGTTTACCTATTAAATCCGGAGAGTCTGAGGTCCATAGGATAGCATTGTCAAATATATCGCTTCTGAATGTCATTGAGCAACACAGTTCTGTCTAGGAACACCACTGCGTTTAGTGGTCATGGGTCTTCACTTTGTGATAGTTTCTGGGCCTTTTAAGTGAATGACTGGATTAGTTAATTACTTTGGGAGGCCTTTTTTTTTTTTTCATAACTGAAGTTTTGCTTCGGTTTGTCAGAATGAGCTTCAGGGTGGCTCTGCCTTGCTGTGCTCATCAGGTTCCTTTCTGTGGCTTTGCACAGGAGTGTGTGGGTGGTGGTACACCGTCCCGCTGTCCCAGCAGCGAGGCCGCACACGTCAGTCACTGTGACGCTGACTTTGCTCACTTGTTTAGGACTTTTTCAAAGGACTTTAAATGTTTTTCATGCATTTGTTAGCTTGCATAGGAGGTATGTACACAGTGGTGCACCTGTGGAGGTCAGAGGACAACTTGCAGGAGCTGGTTCTCTTCTCATACCAGGCAGGGCCAAGGGACCAAACTCAGGCCATTCTGCTTGGTAACACTGCCCCCGTTTATTCGATGCAATTTAAAATAATTCTATGGTATTTCTAATTACAGAGGACATCTATAAGACACATATGTCCGAGTGAAAAGTTTGCAGAAGACAGACTTTTAAGTTTTTTCTTCTCAACCTCTTTCTCTGCTAGGGTGGAGATGATGTCATGGCCTGCGTCCACGATGACAATGGCAGAGTCCGCATCCAGCACTTCTATAACGTGGGCCAGTGGGCAAAGGAAGTTCAGCGGAACCCCGCCCGAGATGAAGAAGGAGTTTTTGAGAACAACCGAGTCACCTGCAGGTTTAAGCGCCCTGTGAACGTTCCCAGGGATGAAACGATTGTGGATCTGCACCTGAGTTGGTACTACCTATTTGCCTGGGGTCCAGCCATTCAGGGTAAGCCGACATTTCAGCCTCTGCATTGAACACCAGTCACCACTGGGCTCATGTTCATTGTCAGACGGAGTCACACTGTGTGTGAATGAGAGCCGCAAGCACTCTGCGTATACTACGAAGAATAGCAGATACGGGTCCCTCCTTCAGAGAGTTCTAAAGAACTCACAGTGCAGGAAGACACCTGAGACAGTTCACACATGCCTAGCTGGAGCATGTGACACAACATGGGATGAGTGTGCACTTCACGTGCGTGGTGTGCAGATATTTCTGTTTACTCCTCACCCCATCCTGGGTCTTTCAGACTCCAAAGTCAATGAACTCTTATCCATCATCCTTTAATAAGAAAATACTGAAGAGGAAAGGGTTTCTAGAGATTTTTCCAGAGCTTGACAGCAAGCATTAATTCTCACCCTATGACTATTCTCATGGTCACAAATCAGTCGAAATATCCTATATTTTTGCTTATTAGTCCACAAATATTAAGGTACATAACAATTCCTCAGCTATTCTGGTAAGTTAACTTCTGCTTGTTAGAGTTGGGGCTGAGATTTTGTATGTCTAACAATTTTGATGACGCTGGACTGTAGATGATGCCACTTCCTGTGCAAAGCTCTTCTGTGGCTTCCTATTGAAGGTCCAAGGGCACCATAAGAGACCTTTTAGAGGTTGCATAAATCAAGTCATCTTGTGAGCCTTCCACTTGGTCAGTTGGCATAATGGCCTGACCAAGAGTGGAGATAGAGAGAGCTCATTCTCTCACTCTGCCTTTTAGGAATTGTACCTTTCTTGCTTGCTCTTTCTTCTTCTTTGAGCTGGGTGTCTTCTGTGTTGCTCAGGCTAGAGCAATCCTCCTACTTTTCAGCCTCCCGAGGGGCTAGGGTTACTGGTATATACCGCCTCACCCAGCTTGCCATCTGTTCTTAAGTGTGTGTTCAGTAACTTTGTTGCTTCTTCTGATCTGCCACACACACACACACACACACACACATTTTGATTTCTTTGCATTGAGTTAGAGAGTACTCAGTCTCCCCTTCACCTTCTCTTCCCTTCCCCACCCATTGCCAATTGGGAAAAGCGATGGATGCCTCCAGATTGGTGGTGCCTTTCCACTTGCTGCTTTCCCATCTGCCATAGTACCTTTTGTGTCCTGGGAAATAAATGATATGTTAGCTAGGAGAGATGGATTCATTTTGCACGGTAAGATTGGTTTCTGAAATGTGAATTTTTAGTATTCTTTCTGCCCCTTGGTAGCGATGTAGCCTGTTATCTAAATTAAGAACTTCATTTCCTTATACTTAGAGCAATAATAGTATCTACTTCATAAGGTTATTGACTAGTGGGTGAATTAAGCATGTGGAATTGCTGTAGAAAGTTGGAAAATGTTGTGCAGTAGTCCCACTTCATCTGTGGAAGATTTTACTGAGACTTCCAGTGTTTACCTGAAACTCCACATTTGTCCCTAATGTGTAAATTAGAATTGAGTATGAGATTTACAGCGATATTATTAATAAAGCAATCACAACAGTAGATGATAGTAAGCCATAAAAAATGCAATCCTTTGCTCTTTTAAAATATATCTACTCTCTCAAAGTAACTTTTCTTTGAACCACAGCTGACTATGGTCATTGAAAGCAGAGAGAAACCTTGAAAATGGAGACTCTTACATGCTCCGAAGGTCATCCTCTCAGAGTCTGACATCTGAGATTTGGGGGTGTCCATATTCACCTGGCCTTACCTGATAAGCTCCCTCCAGGTCTCTCCTCTCAGTGTTTCCAGGCAAAGCAGACCCGATTCCATCCCACATGCTGGCCGTGCTTTTCTTATTTCCTGAGAGTTCTAACATCTCAGTTCTATTCCTGTCTCTTGGCATAAAGTTTTGGTTAAGGCTTGAAGGAACAGATATTCCATTTCTCTCAAGAAAGAAGAGGCCAGCCAGAGAGGCCAGTCAAGGACCAGGTGTCCTTAGGTACAAAGCGAGAGTGGACCCCACAGAGACAGACCTCGCTGTCTGCTGGGAGTGCGTAGCAGGAGGGAACAGGAGAGGGTCCCCACTACACTGTGTCTGGTAGAGCTCCCTGAGAAAAAAGACTGTAAATCCCACACATGGTACAAACCAGGCCTGGTGATACAGACCTCTAAAAACAAACAAACAACTAAAAAAAACTAAAAGAAAGTTGGCAAGCTGGGACTTATAAGTCAGCAGCAGATGTTTGTCTAGCATGTTTATGAACCTGGGTTCAATTTCTGGTGTTGTAAAACAAGAACAAATGCTCCAGAATACCTAACTGATCTCCAGTCCTAGGGATGCCTTTCCATTCAACTCCCATGCCTCAGTTTCCCTAACCCGGGTTTGATTTTTTTTTTTTTCAGGAAGTCAGACATGACTAATCAACTTCACCTCATCAAGTTTTTTTTTGTTTTTTGTTTTTAGAAAAGGAAAACTTGATGGGTATTGTAGCACATGCCTTTAATTCCAGTACCAGAGTAGGGGTGGGGGTCAGAGGCAGGTGCTCTCTAAACCCCAAGACAGCCAGGGCTACACAGAAGAACCTTGTCTCTAAACAAACAAACAAACAAACAAAAAAGAAATAAAAGAAAAACTTTTAGATCAAGCAGGTCTCTTGTCTTAGTCTTGTGGGAGCTGCAATCAGAGTGCACCATGGATCATAGCTTGAAAAAAATACGGCTTATTACCATTTCTTTTTATCATTTCATTTCTTTAGTGCTGAGGATTAAACCAGAGGTGTGGGGCTGGAGAGATGGCTCAGTGGTTAAGAGCCCTGTCTATTCTTTCAAAGGATCCGGGTTTAATTCCCAGCACCTACATAGCAAGAGATCTGACACCTTCACGCTGATGCACATAAAATTTAAAAAATTTTTAATTTTAAAATTTAAAAAATAAACCAGAGGTGCCTGGATGTCAGGCAACCTGTCTGCTGCTGATCTGTGCCATCAGCCCTTAAGCATTTCACACACAGAATTTCCTGCTGTCTTCTGCTGACCAGATGGAGAAAAGTTTCATCCAAGGACTTGTTCCCTTAGTTATTCCTTTTCCAAACTGTTCTTCCCTGCTCTTGAAACTCACTGACGTCTGGCATGCCAATCTCTTTGGGCTGAGGAAGTCTCTCCTTTCTTCCCTCTACCTCTCCCTCCTTTCTCCCCTTCCCCCTCCCCTTTCTCCTTTCTGGCCCCTCCTCTTTCTCTTCCCCTCTCCTCCCCCCTTCCCTCTCCTCTCTCCCCCCTCCCTTCCCCCTTTCTTCTTTTCCCTTCTTTATTCTTCTCCCTACCCCTGTGGTGCATTCTGCGAGTGTACAGATGTGTGAATGCGAGTGTACAGAGTAAGACATGAGATGTCTTTCTTTCTTTCTTACTCTCTGCCTAGTTTTTCTTTTTCTTCCTTCCCTCTTTTTTTTTTTTTTTTTTTGACAGGCTCTCTTGACATGGTCCTGGCTATCCTGGAACTCACAACTCACTATGATTCACCTACCATAGGATTAAAGGGCCCAGCTCACCTTTGTTCTTGAGATAGAGTTTTGCACACAACTGGAAACTGGTCTTTTTGGCTATGTTGGCCTGCTGGCTAACAGAGTCTTAGACTCTTACCCATCTTTAACACCCCCCCCATGCCCAAGTTATAAACACAATCTTTGCCCCCCAATGTTCAAGTTATGCGTACACACAGCCACACCTGGCTTTCTACATGGGTATTGGGGATTCAAACTGAGGGCCCTATCTCCACATGCTTGCAGCATAAATACTCCTATCTACTGACATCTTCCTCATCAAAAGCTGGCTCACTCTTAATATGCCACAGTCAGCGAAAGAGGGCTTTCACTTGCATGGAGACTGGCCGTGTCTGGAGCTGCTGATGCGTGTCTGCAAGATTTGGGGCTGTGGTGGTGGCTCAGTGATAGAGCATGCACTTATCACATATGAAGCCTTGGGTTCACCACTTCCCCAAATCTGAGGAAGTAGAAATAGTATACCCCTGACCCCAACCAAGGCTGGATAGATTACTTAGGTCAAGATCACACACTGTTCTTGCAGAGGACACAAGTTCAGTTCCCAGTACCCATATCAGATGACTCATAACCACCTGTAACCTTATTTTCAGGAGATTCAATAGTCTCTTTTGGCCTCTGTGCATATACACATCCACAAAAAGAAATAGACAGACAGATAGAATAATTATTTTTAAAAAATTAAATGTTTGAAAAAAGAAAAATACATTTTATTAGATATTGAGAAGTTTGAATTTATTAGAGACAAGTAGACATCCATTCGGCTCCTGCAAGTATAAATATTAAAACTGGATGCCACAGAACAGAGATACGAGTAAGTTGTTCTGATCTGGGAGGACTGCAGATGAATAAGAACCATCTTTGAGTGTAAAGATAAACCATGTCTGTGTTCTCTGTCCTCTGAGCAGTTGCAGAGAATTCTGATGATGACTCTAATATCTGAATCCAGTTCTAGTAAGCACTGTGTATGTACTTAGCAGTGAAGACTTTTCTTTGGTGTTTCTGTCTTTTAACTCTGCTGCTTTTGATTGGCCCTACCTTCTGCTTGTGTGTTAAAGGCTCCATCACTCGCCATGACATAGACTCTCCACCAGCGTCAGAGCGTGTGGTCAGTATTTACAAGTACGAAGACATTTTCATGCCATCGGCTGCCTACCAGACCTTCTCCTCTCCATTTTGTTTGCTTCTCATTGTGGCCCTGACCTTCTACTTGCTGATGGGAACCCCTTAACCACAGCTGGACCAGATGGAGTGAAAAACCTTCAGTATATATTTTTCAATAATTACATGTGTAATTTTAGCCTCAGTTATTTTAAAACAAGTCATGATTTCAACATTTTTGGAAAAAAGAGAAAGCTCTCCTAGTCAAAGAGGATTGTCAAGGCAAACCTACTTTCAGGAAGTACTTAAAATGTTTGCAAACACTTCCAAATGTGTTTTCTACTTGAGCTTTACAATATCTGTGCATTGACGCGGTACAACTGTGAGGGTCATCATAGCGACTGGGATTGAAACCCAGACAAAGGCTGCCTTTTGTTGATCTACATGTCTCACAGCCTTGGCTGACAGGATCAGGTGACACATAGCAAGAAAGAGAAAGAGCTAGCGGTGGAGAACATACTTCAGAACAGCACGCACAAGAGGGTCACTTTGCATGTTGCTGTGGGGACCTTTACAGGATGTCACAAGTGCGTCAGCAGCCTCTTGGGAACATTTTCATACAGCATAAGTGCTTTCTGATAGTCATGCAGTTGATGGGGAGTATGGGAGAGATTGTGGCTGGCAATAAGAAAGTGGCTTGTATTTATTTAAAATATCTTCTCAATTAGTGCGTAGTTATGAGAAAATGGTTTTATGTTGCTGTTAGGAAAGATTAAAAATAGAACTGTGAATATTCCTGAAGATGCAAAAATTATTTTAATGATGAAAATAGAATTATCAATAGTTAGAATTTGCTTTCTTCTGCTACAGTATTCTAACAACTAAGGTGTTCATGGTGGCTATAACCAATGGTGTTTTTCCAGTCAGCATACATTAAGCATAATTAAATATGCATTATAACAGACAAGTTGCCCTAAGGAAAACATAAGCATACATCAACATTTTTAAGACTGTAGATATCAGGAGCAAAAATGGGTGGCAGGGACCCTGAGGTAAATTCACCAAGAATATATGTTAAAAATGTTCAATTGTATGTTTTTTTCAAAAGAGCCAGATACTCTTTTAGTCCAAATTTGTAGAGGAGTTTTAATTCAGAACATGGCTGCTCTGGCAAGAGATCATATCCAAAGATTTTCTAGGTCTGTGTGATCTTGCTGGAATACAGACACACCTTTAATCCTGGAGACAGAGGTAAGCAGATCTCTGAGTTCCAGGGCAACCTGGTAGAGAGCAAGTGTCAGGTAAAGAAAAGCTTGGGTCCAATCGTGGTGGTACACACCTTTAATCCCAGAGATCTGTGAGTTCCAGTCAGTGCTGTTCAGTCTGTTGGGTTGAACGAGAGTTGAGGTGCGGTGCGGTAGAGCTGAGTTCGAGGCAGTCAGTTCATGGAATTCAGACGCAGTCTAACCTGGATAGCTTTACAAAGATGGGTTGAATAGCGGATGAGCTAGACACAGGTTAAAACAGAACGAACCAGGGAATGAGAAGGAGCCAGAGGATTAGAACAGATTGCTAGAGTTAATTTGAGGCCAAACACAGCAATTCAGTCAGAGAGAAAATCCAAATTGAATAGTCAGCTAACAGAGGAGTTTGAGCCAGAAGAGCTGAGTTGAACCAGCCCCCACAAGTTCAGAGAGAACTAGAAAGGGTGAGCTTATTCAGCAGTATGCCTCAGAGGCTGAAAATGTTTTAGACCCTTATTAGAGTGTATGGAGCCTAGAAGAGCTTCTGGGATTAGGCCTAGGTTAGTGACAATTACCTCGGGAATAAAAGTTCCTTTAACAAAAATATCTATGCCAGCCTGCTGCCTAGAGGAAAGCAGCTGTGTCATTCCCATTGTGGCATTCCAGAGTTCTCTGATTTGTTCCTTTTGCTCCAACTTGATAGCGGAGCAACAGCAGAGCTTGCTTTCTAAGGCCCTTTCCTCCAAGATTCACATTAGAGGTGAAGGTCAGCTGTTCAGATTCTTTTGGGCTGGAGCCAAGCTAAACTAAGGTTGCTACTTTGTGACACGCCCACACCCAGCTTCATACTCAAGGTTCAAATTGGAGGCTCCGCCTCACTGCCATCACCTCTTCGCCAAACCCTCTGATCTTGTTCAAGCTTGCCTCAAAGCATTTGTATCAGCTTCTCAGCATTCGGAGTTGGTTTAGGACTGAGAGTTGGGAATACATAGAGACACCATATTGTATATAAGAAGCCCAATATTTTTATATATCCCTTATGTGTATAATACCTGTTCTATAAATAGCAGAGCAAGAAACTTCAGTTAATAATAGGAGCAAGAAGTGTTTCCCTTACACTTACATTTCAAATCAAGTAACTGTTTCACTGAATCTTTGCTTTAGTGACCACCTTTGTATATTTTGGCTTGGAACTTGCAGTTATCCTTGCCCTAGCAGTAACATGCAAGCAACTCTACTAAGCTCCAGTCTGCTCTGCTTCAGGGCCACTGCTTGTCTTAGAGGTCTTGAGTTCTTCCAACCTGTTCTCTCTCGCCCATCCTGTCTTCCCTCCTATAGATGATAAACTCATTTGTAATGCTCTGGCTTAGTTATCTCTTCCTCCAGTCCTCTGGACCACATAGTTTTAGGACATACTCAGTGCTCCTGTAGCCCATTGGGCTTCTTCATCACACATGTCAGATTTTACTGAAATTGCTGGCTTTGTTTTTGCTGCTAATCCCCCTCTTGTAGGAGCTCTTTCTCAGCACTCAGCCTGTGGCAGATGCCACTTCTTAGTAGGTATCCAGCAAACTGACAGAATAAGTTACAGAACTGTCTTGATATTGTGAGTTTATTTGAGCCAGAGGAACCTTTTTTAATATACTTTACCTGACTAGCCAATGTCTGTATATCCCTCTTTGTGATCAAACCATGTCTTCCAAAAACATAAATGACAAACCTTAGTGACAGTGTGGTTTTGTCTTTCAGTGGATACCAGTTAGCATTTTCAACAATAATAATTGTCCTAAACTAAGAATTTGCAGACCAGGAGTGCATCACAACAGTTGGCTATCATCTCAGAGAACTATTCACTGACAGACATGCAGAAGCTAAAGCCGTATAGATTTTAGATTTGTTCATTCTTACCTAATCTAAGAGAATGACTTTATCCCTCTCTTCATTCTATCTTTCTTTCAGCTGGGCGTCCCAATCCTTCTCCTTCAGCCCCCTGACTCCTATCTCAAGCACACACCACCAAATCTGACAATACATTTTCATTTTCTAAGACAGTGTTTGACCTGAGGGAGATGCCTATCAAAGCTTTTTGGTAAAATGCCCAAGTGGAATATAAGCGGCAGATAAATGCATTTAGTGCTGTTTTAGGTGTTCCACGTGCATTAATTCTTTCGATCTTAACAACCAGAGGAAGTGTCTGTTACTAATACAGCTTTACAAAAGGAAAAATGGAGGTTGTTAATTTGGCTGACTTACCAATGCTGGCAAGACTTTAGAGATGGAGACACCAGGGGCCAAAGGACCCAATATGAGTCCCTATACCTCTTGCAGAGTCTTTAAAACTTCCATTAAATAGAACCTGCTCTCCATACTCAAGTCAGCTAGGTGCTTTCACCTGGCCCCTAGTACTTTACAGACAATATGAGGACTTCTCACAACTGTGAGGAAAGGAACACGTTTGATTTTGAATCACTTTATTTTCTTCTTAAAATTATTTTAGTACTTTTTGGTTTTCCTTTCTTCCTTCCTTCCAGCTTTTCTTTCTTCCTTCCTTCCCTCCTTCTCTGTCTTTCTTCTTAGCACTAAGGATCATATCCAAGTCCTTGTGCATACTACAGAGTGTTCCACAGCTCATTTTAATACTGTTAATGTTTTTCAAACTAATGTGTAGATGGGACACAATTGGAAGAATGCACTTGTCTTAGTTAATTTCTGAACATGGCTTTCTTAAAACCTTGGTCTGTCTTACAACATGGAATTACACATGCTTTTATTGTCCCACTATAGTCCAACATGCATTCGGAGAAAATCCAGAAGGTGCATTCAGTTACCATGGTTTGGGTTTGTCTTTAAAGAAATCAGAAAGTTTGACAACTGAGGGGTAGATTTCCATCCCAGTGTATTCATACTATTTAAGTTTTCTGTCTATTTTCAGGATTTTTGTCTTAAGTGATATGAACACTGAGATTTCTAGCCCAGGATTTCTTAAAATTTCCTTGTAAAAACACTAGGTTGTCAATATTTTTAACTTTGTACTTGTGCCCCAGCTCTTGTACTCTGCCACAGACAGTTCAGAAATAAACAAGCATGGCTGTGCATTAGTAAAACAACTAAAAATTTAACTTCATATACTCTGCAGATGCCAAAATGATAGAGTAAGTTTTTTTTTTGATAGAGTAAGTTTTTAAAAAGCTGTTGGAAAATCAAAAAACCCATTCTTAGTTTGTTGGGATGGGTTTGTGGACTCTGGTTTTCCAGTGGCTTTAGCCATGGGCATTCTGTTTATCCAGTCAGTTGTAAATCATATCATCGGTAATTTATTGTTAACTAGTTGTAGAAATATCAAAGTTGGTGAAAAAAATTGTTTAAAAATAATTTATAGTTAGTTTTGTGTTATAAATAATAGCATATGGCACCCTTACACATTTATATTCTAACATGTTTCCTGGGGTTGGCACAGAGAGGTAACAGGAAAGAACCAATGGTAAAGGACCAACCTGGGTAAGTTTTGTTTTGCTTGAGGTCTGGCAGTTGTGAGCATGTCTCACTTTGAACTGCTCTTTTGGTGAACATTTCAATGCTTTAGAGTAATTTATTTCTGTGTAGGAATTTTTTAAAATGATCCCAGGGGCACGAGAGTGTTTTACACACTTGACACATCTATCTCATATAAGGAAACTGTGTGAGAGCCAGCATACAAGGTCACTTGCTGAGGTGACTGTAGTTGACAATTGTACATCCTTACTCTCCAAACAGAAATGCATATTTAGTGAACAAGTTGATTATTTTCAGGTTGTTTATATGTATATACATTTTATAGATTGGTGACAGAGGGGGTGTATTTATACATAAACGTACATGTATTAGTACACACACACACACTACGAACATTAAAGGTTATTGTCAGGGTTGGTTCTTTTTCTGATCTCTTGTATACTTTAAAACACAGAGATAAAACATTGTATGTATTCTAAGCATACTTACCCTTGAATTTGTAGTAATTTAGTTTATAACAGGGATTCCTGTAACTTTTACTAAGCCTTGCTTCCTCTCTTCAGCATTGTATGACTTAAGAATGGATGTGAATTGTTGCTTAATTTATTTATTTTTACACCATTAAGAGACCAAGTTGAGTAACTGGCATGTTACATGGCAGCCTAAACATGTTTTAAGTTGCATTAGTTTTTTACTGCATTCTATTATTCCGTGAGCAATTTGTGTAGTTTCCAGTTGGATTTCCTTGTGCTTTTATTGAACAGATGACTTGCATATAATTTCCTTTTCATAAAAATAGTAGTTAGGGAAATAAGAGCTTAAATATGCCTGGCAATGGAAAAATGTATGTAAATCTCCTAGCCTTGGGAGAGTAGTGTGTTCTACTTAAGAACACACTAATGACTGGATAATATTTACAATTTTCTCTCAAATATTTTCTATTAGGTGAGTAACCACTCAGTCTGATTCTTCTGGAATGTAATCATTCTCTAAGTTTGCTGAATGCTCAGTGGGTGTGGCATCCACCCAGTTCACTAGACTCTTTCCTGCTTCATCTTCTAGAATGCCCTGAGCCCTCTGTCCCGGGAGAGTGAATGTGGCTTTTCCACTTGCCTTATTCCCACTGACACATTGACATGCTGGAACAGTCTGGCTCCAGAAGAACTAATAGTTTTTTTGAGACTGTCTACAAAATACTATTTTGTTAAAACTATGCTTTTAAATAGACACTGATGGGTTATATTTGTTTTATAAAAAATTGTGTACCTAATGTTCAATTGTGATTGATTTTGAGATTATATATAAATGTATATTTATAAGCCTGTCCTATGTGGATTTTTACTCTAAAATGTGTGGCACATTACTAATAAAGATATGGGTTTCTATTTAAGTAAATTAATTGTAACAACATTCCTGTACCTGAATGATCATTCTGTTCATTGGCCATCATACCTACTTTTATCTTTAGAGCATTAAATTATATTTAGAATATATTAACCAAGATTAAACTTTAAAAACATAAACTTTGAACATAATTTGAAATTTTCTTGTTATGTAATTAAAACTAGTTTATAATTCCTATTACTTCACTCTGGTGCGCCTTTTGATTTTTTTCTTTCCTTTGTGTGTTAAGTGTAAAACTTTTTTCCATTCTCCCTGAAGCCTTGTAGATCTTGGGAAAGATGGCATCCTGTCTCGTCTGACGAAGAGGAAAACTGTATTGCTGTAGTCGCTGGAAAGTCCCCACAGAGAAGCAATATGCAAAAATCAGTTTCTGGAAGCTTCACTCTGACGCTTTATCAAGCAGGAAATGGCAGTCTCTTATCCTGTTTCAAGTGGATTGGCCACCTTACTGCATATATCTGCTTTTAAGAATTTCAATTTCAGTTCTTACTGGATGCTACACCATAGTATCACTTAGGAATAAGTACAGGGGCTGGTGGGATGGTTCAGTGGCTAAGTGTAACTTGCTGTCAAGCCTGGTGACCTGAATTTGATCCTCAGAGGCCACAAGGTAGAAGGAGAGAACTAACTCCTGCAAGTTGTCCTCGGACCTCCATGTATTTGCATGCACGCACACACATTCACACACACACTAAGTAATTAAATGTGGTTTTCAAAAAAAAAAAAGAATAAGAGTTTAATCATAGAATCTACTGAGCCATGAGGAACGAGAGAAATTGCAGTGGCTGAGCTGCCGATTCTCCTGGGACTGATCTGAGAAGATATGGCGGCAGCTGGTGTGGTGGCTCATGCGTTTAATCCCAGCACTTGGGAGGAGAGGCCAGCCTGTGATCTCTGTGAGTTTGAGGCCAGCCTGGTCTACAAAGCAAGTCCAGAACAGCCAGGGCTACACAGAGAAACCCTGTCTACCATCCTTCTCCACCCTAATTCCTTTCAACCCCCCAACACTAGGTAGGTGAGAAAGAAGGTTAGAAGGGAAAGGAGACATAGACCTCTTTAGATTTTTTTTCCCTACTGATCAGGGGGATCAGGTTCCTAGGGGAAGTCCAATCTTCTTCATCAGAATATCCATCATTCCCCAAACCAGCAATAGCAAACAAAGCAGCAGTAACCAACAGCAGCAGGGACCAGCAGCAGGGGGACCAGCAGCTGCTTTCGTCAGGACACCCCCACCCCCTCTTGGGGCTCTGGCATTTATACCCTCTCAGAAATGCCCAGAAATCCAAATGTAATCTATCTGCATCTGGCAAAAATCACGTGCCATGCAAGAGACAATCATAGTCATCTGCTGTGGACGGTCTGAAGCAGCCCCATATCCCACACCTGGGATTAAAGCAAAAACATATCGATGTACTGTGACTTGGCTTTTAAAGAAACCAAAATTCTCACTACAGGAGTCCTTCCAGGGAAGCAGGTGAGCATACGGAAGCTGAATTAAGATGTATGCTGTGGGCTGAATGTGTTCCCTTAGCTGATGTGGAAGGTGGGTGTATTCCCCACTGTGATAGCCATAGAGGATTTGGCATACAGGGGCTGACCGACTGGGTGGGGGTGGAGGCGCCTTTGTGGTGGGATTAGTGTCTTTATGTGAAGAGATAAGAGAACCCTTGCCAAAACTTGATCATTCTGGTTGCTTGGTCTCAGACCTCCTAGCTTCTATAACTATTTGAGCCATCTGGTCTAAAGTAATTTTAGAGAGCAGCCCAAACTGACAAAAACAAAGTAGGCAGGGTAGACAGAGGCATCTCCAAGAAAGGGGAGGACAACAGAAAAAGAGCAGGGTGTGTGCTGGCCTTGCCTGCACTTAACAAGGCTAGCATATCCGCAACAGATTTCCACCAGGACGGTCACTTGAAACAACACAAATATATCGTTCCACTGTTCCGGTGGCCAGGGATCTCAGGTGAATCAAGATGTTGGTGGGGCATGTTTCTTCTGGAGGTGTCACAGAGGAAGGTTTATTTTTTGGTTTCTCCTAGTTGTTGATAGCTGCCAGCATTCCGTAATCTGTCATTCCAATGACAGTCTGAGCTCCACCTCTATGGCATGGTTTACTGTCTTCCTTTGCTAGACATACTCCCAATTATATTTAGCCCCTCTCTATCATAACCTAGAAACAAGAACCTTGGCTTAGTTACAATTGCAAAGTGGTTTTTTTTTTTTTCCATAGCAGGCCACACATTTTGCATGTTGGTAGTATCAGGGTCAGGAGTCTAAGACTGAAGATAAAGGGCAAGGTATACATCGTTGATCTTTGCACCTTTTTTGCTGTACAACCTTGGATAGGTTGATTTAACTGCTGACCATGTTACCTGATTTGATTAAGGGAGATGGGAAGCCTACAGACAGGTCTTTGCGGGGTTAGAAACTGCATGTCAGTAACTTAACTGGTACATGGCCACAGAATAACTGGGCCATCCCTTCTTTCCTCAGAAATGCTGCCTCACTTGCTCGCAACCATAGAAATAGCAAGCTCAGGAAAAAGAATGAAATGTGTAATCACACTCTCAGTCTCTCCTTTGCAGAGCACATGTAGACATGAACACACAGCATTCTGAGCATGGACTTTGTACAAAAGCATGTTGTTTCAAGAATGTTCTCCCTGGGTGAGTAATCAGTGTCTATCCTACCTCACCTGTTCCCAGTGACAAATCAGTGTTCCAGTCTACCAAGGTTCACTCCGGAGCAACCAATACATTTATTAGGTGACCCTAAAACAGAGGTACTGGAAGGTCTGCACCTGGAATGAATAATGGCTATACAGATACAGCCCCTCTCAATTTATCTCCCCTAGCCTAGATATTAGTTCCTTTGGGCAGACAAATGGCTGGGAGGAGTGGCTAGACACTCAGGTGAGGGACCAGCGACCCTCCTATCCCTCTACGAAGGAATGTCATCAGACAACAAGCCTGGCTGGGATGGTCTGCAAGCAGGCAGAGGTGGTCCTAGGAACACAGTGGTAGAGCTGCCCAAAGGATAGTGCAGTGCAACACAAGTACTTAGCACACTTGTGGAAAGGTTTGTAGAGACACTTGGAGAACTCCAAGACAGGCACAATGCTGGGTAAAGGCTCCCCTGCTACTGTTACACCTTGGAGGTTGTTGAAATTCATACAGGGGGAGTGAGTGGAATGCAGATTGTTCAAGAGACATCTCTTGGCAGGCAGTCATTTTGAGAGCCACTATCAGGGTCTCAACATGTCCTGGGCCAAAAAAAGTAACTATAACAGATATAAAGATGAGAAAATATCTTGATTCAGACAGCTGGAGGTCAGGTGCAGCCTTGTCTCAGGGTCATCCTATTGGTCTGAGCCTGTTTCACTTCCACTGTATCCAGGCTGCCCAAAGGCTGGTCTTTCCTGAGGGCTTTGTTCTGAGTCACGTGGTGACACTGAAGAGAATCTAGAAGAACGGGATGTGCTAGAGGAGCAGATGCTGCACAAGCTTGAGATTTGAGTGGACTTGGGTCTCTTTTTCAAATATAGTTATTAGGTTGTATCAACGCCAAACACAGCATTCATCTCAAAAGGAGTAAGGTATGATTTATTCTGGATCAAAATGTGAATGACTATGGCTGAGGAGCATGCATTCAGGTTGCCCCAAAAGATGTACTTTGGCTTGGAGGTAGTTACAAGAGATTTTATTAGTTAATGAGAAAAGACAGGGTGTCGGTGGTGCATACCTTTAATCTCAGCACCTGGGAGGCAGAAGCAGGCAGAGTTCGGTGAGTTTGAGGCCAGCCTAGTCTACAATGTAGCTGGTCTTTGCTACTTTGTAGGTCCTTTTTACCCCTCCCCCCATCCTTTATCCACTCAGTTTCACACCCTATCACTAGATAGAAGTGAAGGATGGGGTGGGGGGATGATCTCTGAATCTAATTTCTTTCTTCTTGTTTCTTCTTTGTTTGTAGCTACTCTTCGGTACTTTGTGGATTCTTCTTTTTCCCACCTTTCCCCCTCCAATGGTTTAATCTATCACTAGATAGGAGAAAAACAGTAAGAGAGAGAAAATGAGAGAGAGAGTCCAGAGTCTAATTTCTTTCATTTTGTTTCTTCTTTGAGCATGACTACTAACAAACCACAACCAGTACCTCTGAACAGCCAATAACCACCCACCCTGCCTCTCAGGGCCTCAGCATTTACACACCCTCTGAAATGTTCCCAGCATTCCAACTATCACACAATAACAAAAACTATCTGCAACTGGCAAAACCATGCTTCTGCTAGAGCACAGAGGCAAATCATAGTCAGCTGCTGTGGACAGTCCAAAGAAGCCCCATATCCCCACATCTGGGATTGAAAAAGAAAGCATATTCTTATAATATTTTTTTAAAGAAACCAGAATTCCAAAATTGCCACTACATAACAAAGTGAGTTCTAGGACAGCCAGACCTACTGTCCTGAGTTAAAAAAAAAAGTCATAAATTAAGGCATCAATTAAATACATTAGTAGGGTAATTTATAGATAAATTATATCAAAGAAGGGAAAATTCTGTTATGTATTTAGATATTCTCTGATGACATATTTAATGGGTTGCTAAAAAGATATTTTAAAGGTTTTACCTGATAGTAAAAAAGATGTTAGGTTAGACATAGGAGTGGACAATGAATGGCTATTTAGGGGACTAAAAATAGCCTAAGATAATTTGGCTCCGAATCTGCAGTTCTAATTTTCCACAGTTACAAAGTTTTAGCCAAAATTCCAGCCTCGCAGCATCTTCAACAGAGGGGTGGCCTTTTCTTGCTGTGTCTTCCAGCTTTTGCAACTTTTGAGTCCTACATTTCAGTGTTTTAACTTTGCTAGTAACCAGATGAATGCTCAAAAGTTTCAATATCATGCAGGAAGCACAAACGGGCTGTTGGGAAAGGAAACTACACATTCTCTTGCTTGTACATATTGAACCCTTACTCTAGATTATGAATAATTATTTGCTGTGTCCGGTTGCAGACACACAGAACTGAAGCAAACCCAGTCCATGCTCTCTAGGAGCTCTGTAAGGAGACAGATACATGAACCAGCAACTTTGATAGCAGCATGCTGAGTCCAAGAGGGGGTGAGGAAAAACCCAGTTTAAAGGAGACTATATAAATACTTATCAGTTTACACTGCTTCAGTTTCTATTCTGTTAAGAGTTCTCTCCTTCAGTAGAAATTCTGACTGATGCCTGTCAGTTCTGTTTGACCATTAGAACCATTTTGAAAGGCTTAGCAAGTTTGTTTTCCATTGAGACTTGAAAACAGAGTACAGTCCCGTGACAGAGCCTCTTCCATTTGCTGAGCTGGGGCCCCAACACAATTCAGGCAATACTCACAGGCCTTGCATCCATTGGTCAAGAATTTGTTAACTTTTACAGGATCTTAGTTTTTGTAATTTGAAAGATTCTCAGGTTTGAGGAGTTATTTGGATGCCTTTTAAGCCCATTTTGTTAGAAGACAGGAAGCTATGAAGGAGCCTCATGGAAGAGGCTTCACCATTGGGTACAAGAGACTGATTCAGGGCTTGAGTGACAAAAAGCACAGATTCTCTAAGCTGTGCAGAAAGACATCTTCCTCTACCCTGATTGAGACCCAGATCTACTTTGGCTCCACAGGGATTAGAAAATTTGGGGATGGAGTGACCAAGGCCCTGGTCATCTTCTGATGATGGGCACTATATTTGGAGCTTTGAGCACCAGAGTGGCATGAGTGGGTGGTTGATGTGGACTCACGGCTCTGAATTTATGTCAAGCACCTCCCACTTCCAAGTTGTTTTAGCCATTGAAGGTGATGCCTTGTTATATAAAGAGCAGCTCAAGTCAATGAATATGCACACTGACAGCAAATGTGACTATAACTTGTGGTGATGATATTGGAGGGTCTAAAAAAAGGTAGTTAAATAGCTCAGTGAAATCTAAGCACAATTGAAACAAACATTTGCTGCATCATACTCCAAAGACCCCAACACTGAAAGCCAGTGAAAAGGAGAATGGAATTCCTTTTTCTTCACTTACGGAATCCTTTTATGTTCAGGACTAGTTAGCAATGATCTTCATGTGAAAACTGCTTTATGTTAGAACAGAAAGAGAAGTAATACTGAAATTAATATGAAAATATGTTGAAAACAGAAAAGAACCAACTCTTATAATGGAATCCTCCCATATTGCGTATTCAGTAAAGGAGTAAAGGCAAGCTTTCCCTCTTTCCTCCCTCTCCCTCTCTCCTTTATGTCTCCTTTTCTTTCCATCTCTTTCTCAAATAAAAATGCTCTTTGGAGTATTTTGTGGGAAGCAGGCTTGGATCCCAACACTTTTTTCACAGGGCAGAAGAACCCTGCACTGCTCAGGGCTTGCTCTTTTTCACAATCACCCATTAGTAAGAATTCTGTTTTCCATTATCCCTCGCGCGAGAGAACTTTTTGATGGGGAGTTTTACTGACTTGTCTGCAGGTATTAAAAGTGGACAGTGGCAGTTTAACACTCTGCTATTGGTGCTCTAAGGCGTGTGGATTGCTCCTATACCAAGGCTCCTAGTCGGCACGAGGCACAAATGGTTAAATGGTTAACAGCCACTACACATTATGGTTCTCTAAGGAGCTTTATATAGAAGCGTAAGGATCCCCTATTCAGATCAGTTAGCTTAGAACAGAAGAGCTACAAAGTAAAAGTCCATGGTGTGAACGCGGCTTCACCCAGCTGACAGCTGTGAGGCCATACACTTAATTTCTCTTGGCTCTTTTCACCTGTTTGCAAAACGAGACTTCTAACACCTCTCCAGGAGTGTTCTAAGGATCTGAGCACCTAGGCCAGAGACTGTCATATGGTAGTAGATACTTAAAGTCTTGTGGTATACACGAGAGAACACTTTAAAAAAGTGCTGAAGAGGGATGAATTTATCTTTCAGAGTACCCGAGTTCTATCTGCCAGCACCCAAGTCAGGCTGCTCAGAACACCTGTAACTCTAGCTGTGGGCATCCGCTTCTGACTTCTTTGGCTACCCACACATCATACATACACACGATTAAAAGTAAGTATTTATTAAATAAATCAGTTAAAATAAGTCTGTGCATCAGTGATTTTAGAACTACTTCCTAAGTCTAAAGCACATCTCTGAGAGAGCCTTTTTTTGGAATCCTGCCTCCGGAAAAGTTGACATCAATCAAACAAGGAAGGAAGTTTGTTTTTGTGCCTCACCCAGTTTTCTTGGACCCTCTCAAAACTTCTTACCTGGTCCCTGAGGGACTATTGGGCCCGAGGGCGGAGGCTCTTGTGCTCAGCCTCTTGGGAGTTGTAGTTTCTCTGTACTATGGCGCATGCTCTGCCCGCAGTCTGAGAACTATAAAACCCACAAGCACTTGCGGCATCGCTGGCCTCCGCCCGGGCTCCTCACCATTTCGCAGCCCCGCCCCTCGGTCCAGGCAGAAGCGCAATGGCTGACCGTGGCGGCCCTGCCGAATCGCCGTGTCCGCGGGGCTCTTCCCGGCCGGAGCTTCGGGCCACGCGCGCGGCCGGGCCGGGCGAGACCCCGCGTACGGCGGCGCTGGCGCTGCGCTTTGATAAGCCCATTAAGCAGGCCTTCTACAACACTGGCGCCGTGCTGTTCGTGTGCCTGTGCTGCGGCGCCGCGGTCCTCGTATATTTCATCCTCGAGGCCTTCCTGCGGCCGCTGCTCTGGGCCGTGCTGTGCGGCACCTTCCTGCACCCGTTTAAGAGCTCGCTCACGCGCCTGGGCCGCCTGTGGCTGCGGCGGCTGCACCGCGCGCACACGCCCATCGTGCTGGCCGCGCTGCTGCTGCCGCTCTGCTTCGCGGACTACGGCGTGGAGGCCCTGGGCGAGCAGGCGCTGCGCCGCCGCCGCCTGTTGCTCCTGCTGGGCGCGGGCGGCCCCCTGCTCTACGGTCTCTACTGCCTGGGCAGCTACCTGGGCGTGCAGGTGCTGCTGGCGCACGCCGGCGCGCTCATCTGCCGCGGCCTCGACTACTTCAGCAGCCTGTGGGTGAGTGCCTGCGAGGGTGGCGGACCTCACCCGTGCTCCAGGGAGCGCAGTCCTCAGTTGCCCACACCCGGGCAACTTTACCTTCCCCCCCACCCCCCAATCCCTTCCAACACCCCAACACCAGGTAGGAGAGAGAAAGAGTTAGTAGCAGACGGGGCGCAGATCTCTTTTAACTGTTTCCTGGTTTTGGGGAGCGGGGCGGCAGCCAGCAGCGTTTTTCTTTTTGGAAGCTCCTCCACACTCTCTGGGCTCTGGCATTTATTCTCTGTCAGGAGTCCTGAGAGTTAAACTGTCTGCAGCTTGCGAAAAGCAAAGCTCTCAGAGCCCGCACCAAGCAAATAGTCTGCTGCTGTGGACTGTCAGATTCAGTCCCACATCCCACACCTGGGATTAAAAAAAAACCAAAACAAGCAAAAAACCATGTTTATAGCCACAACAGAACTTGTTGAGCGTCCTTCTAGAGAGGTGGGTGTGATTTGAAACCATCCCTCTGGTAGGGAAAAGGTCCCTTGGCTGAGAAGTGCTGACCCACTTTGCGCATCTGGCAGGCACATCTGGGTGTCAGAGTTCGCGGCTAACTTGCCTTTGTGCAGTTAAGAGAAGCTGACTTCTTACCAGGCTAGGGGTTAATTAGGTCTGGTTAACTCGGGTTTCTCAAGCTCTCAAAGTAAAGCTTTCCCAGAGTTCAGTTCTTTCTCTCAGGTTCGTGTGTGACTCTGGGTGCTTTTCGGTAACTGTATTTATTATGTGTGGGCCATTTCGAGTTCCCTCCAGTCTAGATGAGTAGTGTGGACTGGGTTACAGAGAGGTAGGTTATGGTTGTATCGCCCAAGTAGTCATTCTTAGGGAATAGAGAAACTTCAAAATTGGAAGGACTTTCAAAAATAATCTTAGAGTCATATTTCCTGACTCAGACTACACCGCAGGCCCATTTGTCCGCATATTTATTGGGCAATGTTAAAATGAAGTGGTTATTTAATGCTGAAGAATGTTAAGAATGTTGATCGATAAACTACCACCGGGGCTAAGAATGTGGCGCCGGGACACAAAGATCCTGGAGGGCCACAGAGATCCTGGAGGGCGTTAGGCCCAGCGTGTATACACCTCCTACTATTTCACTTTCATTTGTTAATGAAATAAAGTTAACATGCCCTTAAATTAAGTTACAAAATAGTTGCCTTTGTTCCTTCAGCAAGTTTCAGCTTGCCAAAGGGTGTTGGTAGAATGTTAATTGATCCCAGGACCATGAGTTCACCTCTTGGTTCACAGTTAAAGTTGATTGAGCAGTGTCAGGCACTCTTGTCTTTGGGGTGCATATAATTGTATATGAGCACATTATTGTTAATAATTTTTTGGTGGTGGGGGGGTGAACCCAGAGCTTCATGTGTACTACTGAGCTGTACCTTCAGTCTCAAAAAATTAGCATATCCTAATGGAACAGACATACCCAAGGCTAAGTGTGCATTCTCACAGTTATGGGCCACATGTTCAGACAGTATGACTGCCTGAAAGATAGGTAGTTTACAGACAAATCTGTGGGACAGTTTTTAGAAGTTGTGCTGGGGACCAAACATCCTCAAGGATCCCAACATCCTCATCTGATTTCTACAAACACCTGCATATACATGACTGCCTCTTACATACTTAAATAAAAAAAATACTGAAAATAAATATCTTAAAAAATATCTTTAAAATATTTATTAAATATTTAAATATTTAAATATCTTTAAAATATCTTTTAAAAAAATAAGCTAAAATCAGGGTCCTTTTAGATTAAATTCCTCATATAAAAGTCCTCAAGAAATTCAGACACGATTACAGTTAGCCAGTTATCACCCAGGTGTCATTCACTGAACTCTAGGAATCAGAAAGGAAGGGCTTGCCTTGTATGAATTGTGTTATCGTCAGCTGGAGTAAGGTGGAGTTCAGAGGTAAATTTGCAGGGCTGGGAGAAGTGGGTTGTTTTGGTTTGTCTCGGAGAGACGGGGTGGGAGGACTTGTGGGCTTGAGCACTTAGGAAGACGTGTGAAGCTCACTGTACAGACCTTTTAGTATCCTCTTACTGATGATAATCTCCATGTTTGTGTGTGCATGTGTTGAATTTGGGGGTTGGAAGGTAGAAAAATCAGATCAGTGCCCTTATATGTGCCAATGATATGGTTTACCTACACTCATGGACATTTAATAGTATTTATTGCAAGGCTCCTAACTCGGCTGTTTGGTCACAATGATGGGAGAAAGGAAGCTGAGAAGAGAGTTAAGAAAACACTACAAACCCATTATAAAAGAAGTTTATAGCGAATCAGAAGAGAGGAGCGCTAAGAGTGCTAAAGCTGAGTGTCTCCAGGTTGATCTCAGTTTGAGAAAAACAAGAGTCAGAATTGAGTTTTGCCAAAGCTGTGTCGAAGCACATGTGTTTAAATCTTTAATTTAGGGGTGGGAAGTGGAGTGAAGCGAGACGTGCTGGCCTTCTGACACTGGTTGAGGCTTACGTGTGCCTAGGCAGGGGCCTACTGGTGTTTTCTAACTCATAGACCACACAGTGTTTGGTTTTGTGAGCCCAAGCAGGGCTGCCTGACACCAAGCGGCAGACTTTGTGCTTTTAGACAACTTGTAAATGTGAGTCTGCAAGAGGGAGGCAGAGAGAAGTACCATGTAATCAGACACACATTCAAGATCCAACTTTTGTACTGTGTGCTAGGCACTGAACTAGCTTCTAACTCCAATACAGTTTCATTGTAATAGCAGTCCTGTCCAGTAGGAGGAAGAGATTTCAAATCTGAAAAACTAATTAGAGAGCGAGCCATTCATCCTTTCAACCTGCTGCTGGAAGGCAAAGATCTGTAACAGTCATCGAAACTCCCTGGGACCCTTCAGTCAGGGCTGAGAGACTTTCTCGAAGCACATGTGTTTAAATCTTTAATTTAGAAAAGTAAACAGATTTCAGTTAAAAGGAAAGTTCCAAATACTATAAAAATTGGACTAACTACATCTATTCCCCTGGACTCTAGTTATTTAGAAACCCATGCTGTCTCTTTATCCTGCATGCAGGTTCTTCAGGTCCTGTCATTTTTCCTTTCTGTTACTACCTCTGTTCATTTTCTTTTGTTAGCACTTTATCTTCATGCTTTTTTCCTCTCTGCCCAACTTTGTATTACTGAAGCTCTTTTTACCCTGCTTCCTCCCAACAGTGTGTCCCGGTTACAAGTGAAATACTAACCCTTTATGGTACCAGCAGTTCTTTTTCAGCAATTTCAGAATATTGTCTTGACTTGCTGATTTCTGATGGTTTAAGAAGAAACTTCCTCTGATGCTCCATCCTCATATAACTCTTCTGGTGATGGGGGGCTGTGTAATAAATCTGAAACCTAATGGTGTCCCCGCTTCACTCCTTTTCTCATCTGGTAATGTTTTGATCCTCTCTTTTCTTCAGACTTGCTGAGGGTTGGGGTTGCTAGTTTTTGCAGCAGCAGTGCATTTGTTTTCTCCATGGCCTGCCTCCCATCTTTATAAAGAAGTAATGTTGGACACAGTGAGGGCTGAAGGGTCAGAAGACCTTGACTTGAAAACTTGGCTGTAGCAGTAGCTTGCTTTGTGACCTGTGATCAAGGCCTTACTCTGGGCCACTCAGCCTTCTCTAGCTGTGCAAATTGAAGGGCTGCCTTGAATGATGTCCAAATCCCCTTGAATTCTTAGTTCAAGGTCACAAGAGGCTGTTAGGAAATGCACCCTGGCCAGCCAGCCTTGCAGGGCTACACTGTTCCACTTGGAAACCTTTGCATGGTTTGTTGCTGCTTACCTGGCAGCAGCTGAGAGAACGTTTCTTTCACAGTTAAAGATTTGGCTGTAAAAACTCCTGACTCTAAGGACCAGATGACAAAGAACAGTTTTCAAAATAGAAGAAAGCTATCTTAAAGGAGAATGAAGTTGCTGCGTCTGCTGTCTTCTGTCAGAGAGACTTAGGAAAGGGGCCCAGGAAGATGGCTCAGTGGGTACAGTGCTTGAACCTGAGTTTGGATCCTCAGAACCCATATAGAAGCCAGATGTGATGCATGGGGCAGGAATGGGGACTGGTGGATCCTGGTGACTTGCTCTCCAGCCAGTCTAGGTGAAATGGTGAACTCCAGGTGAGAGACCTGTCTCAGAAAAAGAAAAGGGAGGAAAGAAGAAGAAAGAAAGAAAAAAAAATGGAGAAATGATTGAGGAAGACAACCCAAAGGCAGCCTTTGTTCTCCTATGGGCAGGTAGGCCTGCACACACATGCACTTCAACTCACTGAGTACTTAGCACTATTTAATTCGGACATATGCCATGCGTGGGTAATTATGTCTTGGGAAAGGAAAATGTGATTGCCTTACTTGGAGAGCTAAATAAATGCTGCCAAATTTTATGCAGTCTTATATAATGTCTAGCACATGGGTGCTAAAAGATAGTTGGATTATGTATTTTGGAAAGAACACAGTATATTAAAAGGATAAATGTAGCAAGTATACCCTCAGGTCAACTGTGATTCCGTGATTTATGCCTGGGGGAAAATTCCCACACAAACAGGTTTGCTCAGAAGTGGATCTGAGTTGACTAGGGAGTATAACCCTGTTCCCAGTCATGCTGGCTCTCTAATCCTAGTGCTTGGGAAGTCACACAGGATTGTGAATTTGAGGTCAGCATGAGCTATACAGTGAGATCCTCTATCCAAACAAAACATCACTCTTAAAGGTTCTGACACTAGAAATTAAAGGCTGGAAAGCCAACTCAGTGATAGAGCCTCTGCTTGCCCCATGTGTGAGGCCCTGGCCTAAATCCTCAGTGTCATAAAAACAACCCCTTGAAACAAAACAGATGTGCATGACATGATCACAGAGCGAGTGTAAATGCTTCTCATTAAGTTATTTTAATGAATGTTTTGTGATGTGAAAAGCTTATCGAGGAAGTTAGGCTTGTTATATAAAGAACAGTTTAAATAGCATAGACATTTATATGGTAAAAGTAAATTGTCCCCTTTCTGCCATCACTCCCACCACACAGATGCTACCATCGTTAACTAACTTTGCCTTCTGAATTTATTTCTGAACCTGGGTGAGCGAGTCAGATATGTTTTTGTTTTAGTTTCATGTATTTACATGTATACACATACAAATGTATACATATATATGATAACCACCATACTACAGAAACCTTTCCCTATTGTGCATCTCCTGTGTCATGATAATATATATTAAAACAAGGAATTCTGTACATATCCAAAAATCCAAATGTTTGTAAATGGTTCTAGTTTTATTTGGTTTGGTTTTTTTGAGACAGGGTTTCTCTGTGTAGCCTTGGCTGTCTTGGTCCCGATTTGTAGACCAGACTGGCCTCGAACTCAAAGAGATCCACCTGCCTCTGCCTCCCCGAGTGCTGGGATTACAGGTGTGCACCACCGTGCCCAGCTTGGCTGTCTTTTGAACTAACAGTATTTCTGTGAATCTCTCTGAAGGAATAATGGGAAAATGTTTGTTAAAACTGTGTAAGGGGGACCAGAGAGATGGCTCAGTGGTTGAGTGCTGTCTGTACTTCCAAAGGACCCTGGTTCAATTCTCAGCACCCACATGGCAGTTCACAACTGTCTGTAATGCCAATTTCAAGGGATCTGACACCTTCACACTAAATGCACATAAAATAAAAATTAAATAAATTATTAAAAAAACTCTGTAAGGCCCAAGCAAGCATATTTTTAAAAGAAAATCCATTTTTTCTACTTATGAAGGTATTAAATACCCTTAAAAAATTCAGCCAAGAGAGCTTAAAGAAACACCTTTCCTGAGATCCAGTTGCCCAAAGATGGTTATTTTAATTTTTTATTGTTGTTAAATCTACTTCACATCCATAAATTTACACTGTGCTACTGAATCTAGTCACCACACTCTTTCAATTCTGAAAACATTTCCATTTTTGGAGCTGTATGGCAACTGAATATTCTGTATTTATCTGTGCATTGTATAGTGCTTCTGTAGAACAGTCTTGCAAGTGGGAGAGATACTGAGGAGCTGATTGTTTTAACCTAAAGTAAGGCGATCTGTGAGCTTCATGGTTACTGGATAAAAATAACATGCTTTTCTTTAGATTGAAATTTCTCTTAAAAAATCTGAAGTATGCGGTTTCTTTTTTTTCTTAGTGATATATAGCTAACTTCTCAGATAAGACTTCCTTTGGAGAGGCGTAGTCTTTGTGGTTCTGCTGGCTGAGGGCAGCCTTTTCCAATTCCTCATACTCAAGCACCATTGGAGGTGGAAGCTTACTCTGTTTTTAGACAGCTACTGGAAAAATGTATTCTTATATTGCACTGAGGTATGTTCATCCATAATTTCCACAATTATTTCTGCATCAGAAAACAGTGCTACTTGCCTTTTCCCTGATAATTGTTTTCCTCACTGTTCTGGCTTTTTTGTTAATCAACTTGACAAGCTAGAGTTATCTGGGAAGAGTAACCTGACTGCAGACATTTTCTTGATTAATGTGTGGTGGCCCAGGCTACTGTGGGTTACCAGCCCTTGGCAGATGGTATAAAAGCAAACAGAGTAAGGCAGTAAACAACATTCCTTCAAGGTTTCTGCCTCAATTCCTGCTTCCAGGTTCCTGCCTTGAGCTCCTAGCCGAACTCTTTTTCATGATGGACTGTGATGTGGAAGTGTAAGCCAGATAAAGCCTTTCATCCCCAAGCTTCTTTTAGGCATGTTTTTTTCTGTTGAGGCACTAGAAACCTTAACTAAGACACCCATTACCTGAGAATAGCTATAAAATGTTAATATTCTCTACTCTGATGTAAACCAGAGAGTTCACCCACTTAGCTACATCTATATCATATTACAATTTTCTTTTGCTTTTTTTAGCCTGAATTTGATTGCTCATGTAGTTTGTTGGTGCCAAGTTGCATTTTTATAAACAGACATTTATACATTGGCTACTGAATTTAGGTGCTGTCTCCCCATCCATGTTTGGTCCATTGGGGGTTTGGGATCTGAAAGCACAGCTTTGCATTTCTCGTCATTAAATGCAATCTTCCTGAATTAGCACATTGTTCTAGCTGTGGACTACCTCTGGTCAGTAGGTCGGCAGGTTGTCGCTGTTCTGCTCTTCCCAGAGTTTTATAAACTTTTTTCACTCATGACCCCTTTTAGCCTGAGAAAATTTTATATGACCTTAGTTATGTAACTACATAAAAGTTCTTTTACATCAAACATTTGCTGTTAACAAATCATACGTATGCTTAAATATTTTAATTTATTTTTTATTTTATGTGTATGGATGTTTTGCCCGTGTGTGTGTGTATGTGTGTGTGTGTGTGTGTGTGTGTGTGTGTGTGTAGGCAGAAGAGGGCCTCAGATCCACTAGAAATGGAGTTACAGGTGATTGTGAGTCCCCTGTGGGTACTGGGAATTGAACCCAGATTCTTTGGAAGAGCTGCCAGTGCTCTTGACCACTGAACCATCTCTTCGGCCCCATAAACATCTTTTAAACCAATTATTTGGTGTATATATAATTCTATCATTTATTAAAGATGAAAGCAAATTTATATACTCATTTTTTCACAGAGATGTAAATCTTGTCTGAATGTTTACCCTGCAGCGCATCATCTTCAGTGATTTTTGGAGTTGATTGATAGTTTGATGTTATAACAATACTGAGAATATTGCTTTGCATAAGTTCAAAGTGCAAAGTTGCAAGGCTACTTTTTAGGGCCATTTCAAAAACTGCTGGAAGTATTGTCATATACTCAAGCCAAAAATCACCTGAGGCCTTTCTTTCCTTTTTTCTTTTCTTTTCTTTTTTCTTGTCTCTTCTCTCTCTCTCTTTCCTTTCCTTTCCTTCCTTTTTCCTTCCTTTCCTCTTCCTTTCCTTCCCTTCCTTCCTTTTTCCCTTCCTTCCTTCCTTCCTTCCTTCCTTCCTTCCTTCCTTCCTTCCTTCCTTCCTTCCTTCCTTCCTTCCAAAGCTGGTCAAATAGTGTATAAAATGAACAATTCTAACAGTATACACCACAGATAGAGTAGTCTGGTACCTACATGCTTTGGAATGGTGATAAGAAAATTCTTAAAAAGCTGTTCTTTTTCCGTAATTAGGAGAAGTTATGTATAAAAGCAGTGAGTGCAAAGTGTGCACTTTGTGTCAGAGCCAAGGCTGCAGTGAAGTCAGATGACCTCACTGCAGGAAACACCTCAGACTACTGTGTGGCAGGTTTTGGATTAAGTGTTCAGAGCCTGGACTACTGACAGGCTTTTCATGACCCTCACATTCATTTATAGGTCCCAGCCTACAGGTTTAGAAACTGGGTTTTAGGCTTGCTTTTGAGTGATTAACTCAATGTCTGGGGACTGATCACCAGTGTGTGGCTACACCAGTGTAGGCTGAAGTCCATTCCTTTCCTAAGGCTCACTTTCTACTTCAATACTTTGTAATTACTGAACTGATTATATCTTCCTTATGAAAACTGGAGCAAACTCTGCTTTCATTTTTGCTAGCACCACTTCTTTCCCCTCTGGTTAAGAAAGCAGACTTTGCTAGTGCTGGAACCATGGCTCAGTAGTTAAGAGCGTTGGCTATATGTGCAGAGGACTTGGGTTTGACCGCCAGTACCCATGTGTCAGGGCACAGCTGTCACTACCGAAGGGGATTCTTTTCTGGCCTCTGAGGGCAGACAGACATACTTGGTACACAGACATACTTGGAGGCCAAATACTCAGACACACAAAATAAAACTTAGAAAGAAGGAAAGCCAACTTTGGGCTAGAGATAGTTGGGAATGCTTACTGCTCTTCCAGAGGACCCAGGTTCAGTTCCTCTGTACTTCCCAGTACTTAGCTTGTGATTACCTGTAACTCTAGCTCTAGGGGATCTGAAAACCTCTTCTGACCTTCAAGGGTTCCTTCCTGAGCACATTTGGTCCACCAAACCAGAACAGGCACGTGTATATACATACAAAAATAATAAATACATCTTAAGAATGAAAGCAGACTTTAGTGTTAAAATTCGAATTCAACTTCAGACTGTGGGCAAGTCATTTCCCTGATGGGAGTGCTCATCTGTAATGTGTGAGGCTCCCAGTTCAAATCCCAGCATGGCAACAACTCTCCTCCTCAAAATTTCAGCATTTGCCAGGTAGAGGCAGAAGGATCAGGAATTCAGGGTCATCCTCAGCTTCATAGGACATTTCAGTGTATGTGAGACATTGTTTCAAGAAGAAAGAAAAGACAAAACGGAAAAGGAAAGACATACTTCTGCTTATTAACTGTTAGCTTATTAGCACTTTTCCCTACCATGTAGTAGATTATTATATGTGTTTTTCTTTTTTCTGTATCTCCTTTTAAGCTTAATATGATATTAGGAGTTTAAAACTCTGTCATCTTTGTTTGAAAACAATACTCATTTAAGTCTGGGGAATGACTCAGTTGGAAAGTGAAGGCAGGAGGACCTGCGTTGGGACCTGCAGCACCCACATTAAAAGAAGGGTGTGGCAGTGCATTCCTGTGTCTGCAGCACCGAGGCTGGAGGAGTCAGCAGAGCGTGCACGCATTGTCCAGCCTGTGAGTTCCAGGTTCTCCGGGAGACCCTCTCAAGTACATGTTTATATACACTGCACCTATAATCCCTCCATGCCCATTTTAATGGTTGAATAACCCTATAATTGTGACCCATAATTAATCATTTCTCTATCAGCCTTTCAGGTCATCACTCTTTATGCTAAAAGCTTTTTCAGAATCTCTCTTTGTTAGGATTAGTTCCAGATCTAAATTCTCAAGTCCAGGATTGTGCATGATTTTATAAAACAAGATTTTATTGATCTATGAGACCAAAATCAATGAGTTAGAGGGTTTTGCCCTTTCTTCTATCTTTTGTGGTAATCTTTTTGTTTTCCTTTGTGCTATGAATTGTATCATTAAGTCTTTTTTTGTTTGTTTGAACTTTTATCTTCCAAGTCCAAGTCATACTTGAATTTTACATTCACAAACAAGATTGTTCTTTGTAAGTGTTCTCTTGAAGAAGGTTATGTGTATGTAGGGACATTGGCAGCTTGTAATGCTTTAGTGATAGACATTTAACTGTAGGGTGGGGGATGGAGGCGGGGACCTTGGCTGGTTCTGTTTTCAACTTTTGCTATTTCTTCATGTAGTATTTTTTCAGATACCCTTTATAACTGGTACATATAACTCTAGGTTAGGGTATCAATATCTGTCACAAGCTCATACTTCAGCTAGCTCTTTTATGACTCATATTATATTTAAATATTGTTTAATATTTAATATATTTAAATAAATATTTACATATAGTATGAGACTCCTCATACTAATATTTTATAGGTTAAAACATGGGTCTTTTTATCCTGTTTCTTTTTAGGATGCCTACCCCCACATTAATCAACAGGAACTTGTAGGAATTCCACAAGATCAGCTTTAATATAAATCCGTTTCTTATATATTAACTTTTTTAGCTTTTAAAAAATGTAAAAAGGGGGAACTAGAATAGTTCTCAAACCAAAAATTGCATGAATATTTCTGGTAAAAATAAAGATCTATCATTTTTTTAAATAACATGTTAATGGATTTTGAATTTTAGTATGTCTTAAAACAATGTACTTTATTGAGTATTTAAGAATTACTGCCTGGGTTTCAAAAGCCTATTTAAACATGCCATTTAAATGAAGAGGGAAGATGCACGCACAGCACCCGTGGCACCCTGTCTGTGCTGTGTCCAGAGTACTTACAGTAACAGATGATGCAGATGCTGTATACCATATGCTGTTTCCTGTATGTATTTACAACTGTGTCTCATTTCGTTTATTTAAGATCTGGACGTTGGTAGTTGGCTATGTGCTGATGGTTTCATTCAAGTGGAATGCAAGCACTCAAGGCTACTTGAGAGCAGTTTCGATTCCTGTCTGGATGATACTCCTTTTTCATATAGGTGGGTCCTTTCTTCTTTTTCCTTCCTAGAACAACCACCCAATAACTGTGTTTAAGGCCATCAGAGGCTGACCAATGAAAGTGGGTTCTTTGTATGTTGCATATAAGATTCTTTAACATAATCTGTAGAAAATGTTGAGCTTTGAGCTTCACTAATCCTCAGTGAAGATACTTTACTTTCAGATGTTGATCTTTATGTTCCTGTGCATTCTTTTAGTAAGTCCTTGAACAGTGTGTCTCAGACCCTTGAGCTCACTTTGCTTGTGGGGAGCTTGGGGAGGAGCTAGATCAACACACAAGGATGAACAAGGATGATAAGAGGCTTGGGCGTTGAGGGACTGGAGAAAAGGTTTGCTCTGGGTAAGAAGAAGCGCCTGGGGCAGGAATGGGGAAGGAGGGTGGGCAAGAAGAGTGCATGGACTATGAAAACCTCTTTCTGAGAGGTGAAGGACTGTCCATCCTTGTGAAAGAGTGGCTTAAGCAGATCTGAGATCACACGGGAGAGATGCCAGAGCTTCAGGGAGCATCAGGAAGACACTTGATGGCTCCGCAGAGATGGTTGGAGTCAGGCTGCTCAGTCATGAGTTTCCTGTTCTGTGGAGCAGCTCACTGTTAGCTGGGGAGGTGCTGTCGCTGCTTAAAGCTTTTGAATGGCTTTTCAGCATGACTCACATGATTGGGCAAAAATTATTTCTAAGTGTGAGTTGATGGAAATAATAAGTTCTCATTTAAAAACAGAATAATTGAGTAAACTGGAACAGCAGACAACCTAAAGTAATTTTTAGAGTTAATTGTTTTTATAAATTGCCACAACAGTTTATAAAAGCAAGAGAGCAGCAGCCAAGCCTAGCGACAAAGCTGTGCCTGCTCAGTGTCTGACTTTACTAGTGCATTCTGCAGGTTTGCTGAGTTGGAACCATGAGTCTTATTTGCAAGCTCTCCTGATGGTTTGACTCAGGTTGAATTTGTGGAAATCTGAGGAGGGGTTCTCACATGAGCTCAGGGAAGGCAGGTGCTTGGAGATTTAACTGTGAACTGTGGGAACTTTGGCTACAGTCTTTAAGTTTGTTGGGTACTTTTTGAGACTTGAGTTTTAATCTAGTGGTGTTTTCAGAGCATCAGGCTGGCTCCCTGACATGAGGGTCAGTGACTGACTCTGTTCATCATAGTGTCAGGTGCTACAGAGGTTGAACTGGAGTTTGGGGTGACCTGAAACCTGTGGCATGTGGGTTCATATGATAGCCTGGAGATTGATCGCTTAAGAGGTAGGCTGGCACGTGCCTTGGCGTTTTGAGAACAAGAATGAAACTGTCCTCGAGTTAATCTACCTGTCTGAGGGCCTTTTAAAAACACTTTCCCTGGTGAAATAATTTTTTAATTTGCATGTATGTATCAAATTTCTCTGTTAACTAAAATTATTAATTCTTAATTTTCAGCATCACTGGCTGGCTCATGGAGAATTCCAGTTTTCCTAGTTATTGTTTTCTTGATGTCTGTGGGCACCCTTTATGAAAAACAGAATGGGAAGGAGTCTGCTGGTAAGAAGTAGTCTTTTATGAGTATATTCTTAATATTTTTGAGAAGATAGCTGTCTCTATTGCTATAGTTAAGCACTATGACCAAAAACAACTTGGAGAGGAATGAGTTTTTCATCTTCTAACTCTCCGGTCAAAGGTCATCCTTTATCAAGGAGAAATCAGGGTAACAACTCAAGGCAGACGCTGATGCAGAGGCTATAGTAGACTGGCTTGCTCTCCAGGGCTTGTTCAGCCTACTTTCTTACAGCACCTAGGACCACCTGCCCAGGGATGGCCCCACCCACCATGAGCTTGGCCCTCCTACACCATCTGTCAATCAGGAAAATGTACCATACACAGTCTGGGGAGCAAATTCCCTCAGTTAAGGTTCTGTCTTCCCAAATAATTCTAGCTATGCCAAGGTGACATAAAACTAAAACTTACCAAAAAACTTAACAAGCACGGTAATTTATCACTCCCAATCAAATTATCTAAAGTGTTTTAGGTGTTTTTGAACCATGTTCCTATTTTGTATCTTTATTATAATAGTTAATATAAAATTAGCTATCAACTGTTATAAGGGAGCATTTAGCACCTCCTAAGTACTGTGTAGCCATCACTTCTGTCTAGTTTTATGATATTTCTTATCACTCTGAAAGGAAAACCTGTACATCTATCAGTACTGTATTCTTTTTTATGGCTGAATAATATTCCAACTCATAGACATCACACATTCTGTTTGACATTTTTTCACAGGTATTTGGGTTATTTTCAACTTTTGGGTATTGTGAATACTGCTGCTAGGAAGCATTATGTACAAGATTAGCTGTTTATTCTTTAAGATTTCAGTCTCCTGTTGTGGCCTGTCTTCTTGTCGTGATGCTTGAACCCCAGGGGCTGTATGGGAGACTAGAGTTGGTACAGTGCTTGGTAGCTTCCACTTGTTCTGCTTGGTTTTACCTTCTGTTCCTTTCCTTAAGTATCAGTGACTAAAATGTTGGTACCCTTCCCTTTCATTCTAGGTTGGCTTCCTTTTCAACTACTTCTGTAGGGTCAGTTGGGCAACCTTATCTTTTTACAGGTTTCTTGTCTGTGAATTCAACCGTCTGAAAATGGAAAATATTTTGGGAAAAATGACATCTATTTGAGCATGTAAAGACTTTTTTCTTGTCATTTTTGTATTTTCAGTGCAGTATTACAACAATTATGTGGCATGTGCATGTTGGATATTCTTCTTAATCTGGGGAAGATTTAAAGTGTATGTGAGGATGTGCATGCATTATGTGCTAACCCTGTCATTTTATAAGGGACTTGACTGCCTATGGATTGGTATATGCAGGAGGTCAACAACTGGTCCCTATGGTCCCGAGGTCCTCCTGTATATGAGTAATGCAGAGCTCTACACCATCTACATGCAGTGCCCAAGGAGGCCAGAAGAGGTGTCAGATCCCCCAAACTGGAATTATAGATGGAGCCTCAAAGTGGGTGCTGGGAACTGAACCCAGGACTTCTGGAAAAGCAGCCAATGCTCTTAATCACTGAGCCATCACTTCAGCTTTTTGAGGTACTTTTAAATGGGCTGTCTTAGAAATCCACAAAAAACAGCAAAGCAAACAAGCAAACACAGGCAAACCAAACAAATGAAACTAAAATGATGGTGCTTCCATTTGTTGATGAAGATGTTTCATTTCAGAGGTTAATTGAGGCACCTCCAGTCACACAGGTGGAGCTATGATTTACACCAAGGCCCTTGACTCTCAGCCCCATTTTCTTTACCTTTTCTTGCCATGTTGAATAAGCAGGCATTGGTCATAGTGAAAATTAAATGTTAAAAATCCCACTTTATGGCAAAATAAGACCCCCCTCCAAATATTTATCAAAAGGTGAGTTCTAGTATAAGTTGAAAGTATAATTCACTAATTAAAGAAAAAAAACAAACATCATTAAGTTCTTGTTGTGTGTTCTTTTTACTTTTAATACAGGTTATAGAGTTGACCATGGAATAAAATATTAGGACATACTACATTTTGGTTGTTAATAAGTAGGGAAGCCAATCTGTTTTTACAAAAACACATTAAGACATTTTCCCTTAGTCTATAAAACTCAAGCTCAACTTCAGGATAATTAATAATGTATGTCACAACATAAGGAGTATTAATACAGCTGTGAGCACTGAATTAGCTGATGCAGACCACTCAAGGAGCATGTAGAAACGTTTGTGCATGACAAGGGACTAGGGCACACATAGGAGAGATCACAGTCCAGCATAGATCTTGTTTGTTGGGCTCTGCCTTCTATTACTTTGGTGCAGGCAGACAAGACACTATCTTTGCCAATGTTAGTATCTTCTTAGTTTCTCTTAAGCTCATTTAAGATTTCTGGTTTTAGGACACCAAAATTTTATAGAGCTTACAAAAGGAAAACTAAAAGCTGGCCTTTAAAACAATGGCAAAAATACACAGACTGCTTGGTTTGTAATTTGCTATTGCTTTAGATTCTGTATCTATAATGTAACTCTCATATTATCCCTCTACCTGCACCTTATCCTGCTTCACCCTATCATCTGCTTGTTTTAGCAGAAAGGTTGGCAAAGCACTGCAAATACCATAAGCTTAAGATTAAAATGATCTTAAAGGATGTGTTTTCAAGTGTCCAAATGTATTGTCTGCTTCAACAAATTCCTTTCCCAACGGTTAAATTTTCACTAACAGAATCAAAACCAATCAATTTTAGAAACTTTAAAAAAAGCATCAACAGCTGACCTTCTTGCCCCACTTGTAGTTGTCATTACCTCTCTTGTTCTAGTAGCCCGGTTGGCTGGTCACAGGTCCATCACTTCTCTGCCCAAAAGATACTGTTCCACTTGGTAGAAAGCTACCGTCTTACTTTATTGTTGTCTTTGGCTAGACCACTTCTTAGTCCTTTGCTCAGGCTGGGTGATATAATGTGATACCAACAATGTTCTGAAGGGTAGAAGTGTGGTATCAAGTTGCCAACATTTGATGGTGCACCTTCTCATTGCAACATTACATGCCACTATTAATACATGGCATGTAATACTGTTACAGTGATAGTTACATTTCAACATAAACTTTGGATGGGACAAACATTCAAACACCACCCCAGGAAAAAAGTGTTACTATATTTCTTGGCCTATAGAGAGACTAGAATAGCAGCATTATTCTTATTAATCCTGAGGCCCTGGTGGTGTTTAAACATGCAATCCAGTGACACTCATGTATTGTATACATTTGATGCTTGGATTGAGAGATTTGTTCTGAATATGAGATGTGGCTCCAAAAGTAGGAAAAGCAAAGACTGGAAGGTGGCTCAGTGGTTAGGAGCACACACTGCTCTTTCAGAGGACCAGAGTTCAGTTCTCGGCACCCGTATTAGGTGGCTCATAGTTACCTGTAACTCTATAGTTGGCTCCATGGGCCCCAATGTCTTCTTCTGGCCTTTGTGGGAATCTGCATTCACATGCACATACCCACATATGGGTACCCCTCCCCCACACACAATTGAACTAGTAAAAATAAGGAGCTAGAGGGATGGCTTACTGAGCACTTAGTACTGGCTCCTGCTCCAGAGGATCAGTGTTCTATTCCCAGCACCCATGTGGCAACTCAGAACCATTTGTAATTTTAGTTTCAGGGGTTCTGATGCCTCTTCCGGCCTCAGTGGGCACTGCATGCATGTGGTACAAAGACCACATTCAGGTATAATAGCCAGGAGGAACAAGCTTCAAATGTGTCTCTAATGCCAAATGCTGCTTAGCCTGGAGCAATAGGCACACTTGGCAGTTGTTCTACTAGTAACCATTAGAAATACCTTTGCAAATTGAGAGGTGGTGGTGCATACCTTTAATCCCAGCGCTTTGGAGACAGAGGCAGGTGGATCTCTTTGAGTTTGAGGCTAGTTTGGTCTATAGAGTGAGTTCCAGGACAGTTAGGGCTACATAGTAAGACACGGTCTCAAACAAACAAACAACAACAAAAGAAATACCTTTAGAGGGAAGTCCCTTAGTTGCGTTAATTGCTTGGGAGAGCATAAGGTATAAAAGAACTTTGGTCCAGTGAAGCCCAGATAGAAAAAAGAAGAGGAGCAAAGTCAACTGCTCATGTCCTAGTCTGTAGTTATGACTGTCATCTTCGTAGCCTATAGGAGCCTGCTGTTTGTATCCAGGTCATGTGTACTAGAAGTTGTTGAGAAATTGTGTTCACCACATCAGTGAGGGAAACAGCCTTACAGGTCACTACAAGATAGTAGTCCATGTGTGCAGTACCTCATGCTAGCAGCAGGCATTTTGGTTTTTCATTGCTGTTTTGGAAGAATAGAGCAAATCAAGAAGTAGCTCCTTATTTATACTCATATCAACATATGTTTTTCTGTCAGCACTGAAAAATTAATCTGCTAATTGTGGACTTAGTTGTATTAATTCTGAGTTTCTGTCCAATCTCTGGCCTTTGGTTTTTGGCAGCTCCCTCTAAACTGACCCTGACCCCAGGCAGATTGATACTTAAAACCTTGGCTGTGCTTCCCACCCCCAGTCCTTGAGGCCAAGATTTTGTACCCTTGTTCATATGCCTATTTTTAGCTGGTTTTAAAATCTAGTATCATGACCTTCTCTAGAATCTCATTGCTGTCATTCATCTGTCCAGACCTTGGGCTTTAAAGTTCAGAAACATAGCATGTAGATAGAGTTCATTAAAATGTGAATCTGTTAGATAAGAGAAGTTACAAGGTCTGGGGTCCATGATTTTCAAGTGCCTTTTGTTGGTTTTCTCTGTGTGCTACACCTTTGACATATCTGAAGTGTGAGGCTCTCTAATCACTTGTGTCACTCACCCTGTTCCTGCTTTCAGAGACTTTTATGTGTATCTTTTCACTCCATCACATCCAAATTGGAATTTATATGGAGTTCATTTTACCTGTGAGGAGACAAGGCATGTGGTCGTCAGGGAATCTCCCATCACGGCCCACAAAGTAAGAGCTGAAGCTTACGCCCAGGTGTTCTTGCTCCCTCACCTGCATCCCGGCCCTTGAAGTATTCTTCCTGCACGTATAGAAACTCTGTGGCTTCCCACTTTAATCTCCATCAAATACCTGTCCACCCCTCTCACTTACCTGTGTTCTGGCCTTACTGGACTGCTTGAAGCCTTTAAAGAGGACGCTGCTTGTCTTTGTGGCTTCTTTTGCCTTTTTGCCTGGGAACATGCTTTTACCACCACTATGTCGGTTCCAATTTCTCCTTTTGTTCCTAAGATAGACTTGTACTGATTCTTTATGTGGCTACTGTTGTTTAAGTGAGTTAAAGAATTGCATTATCTAGTATTCTTGAGAGAGAACTCCTCTGGAAACTGGCCCCTGAGCTCCAGCATGGATTAGGTTTCCATCCTTTGTGCTCTTCAAACATTCTACACTCTTTGGCACTAATTTTTAACATATTGGTTGTACCTGATGGTTTTAGCTTTACATTGAATGTGAGGTTAGGGTCTTGTTCACTTATGTAAGGGTGTGGCCCAGATTCTTCTTAGATGAGTAAATTTAAGAATCACCATGAAAGTTGCTTTTTAGGGTATCCCAGGAGAGCCTTCTTTTTAATTAAATTTTTATGCAGAAGTCTGTGTGTTCAGGATCACTGACTTGCTCAGTTCAGAGGAGAGAACACTGGCTTATTTTAAATTTTTACTGGAAGTTGTCCCACATATGTGTGTGTGTGTGTGTGTATATATATATATATATATATATACATATATATATGTGTGTGTGTATGTATATTATTATTATTACTTCTTCTTCTTCTTCTTCTTCTTCTTCTTCTTCTTCTTCTTCTTCTTCTTCTTCTATTGATCGAGTTATTAGGTGTCTCCACTATGATTTTGTTTGGGTCCTTCCTGAGATATCTGTCCTGAGCACATTACTGAGTCTCTAGTCCTTTCCTATCTCTGCTGTAGTCAGTTTGTGTAACTTCTATTGGTAAGTTTTAGAAAAACTTCAGTCTCAAGTCTTCATCCTGGCCCTTTACAGTTCCCTGTTGGATAATCTGGGGCCTCCTTTGCCTGTGATCTGTCAGTTTATCACTGAGTGTGTTCCTCTCAATCCAGCCACTTATTACCCACTGCAGATCACGTCAGCTTTCCTCTTGTCCATCCTTTTCCAGAAAAGCAAGAATTATCTAAGTACATTTGAGAACTGGTCACATAGTTAGAGGACAGGATTCTGGAAGGGCAGTGGCAAGGATGCTTGTAGTGAGGAGACTGTTGTATGGCTTTATCTTGCTGCTATCTTGCTCTATCTGTTGCTCTCTTGACTGGAATGTTGCACTATAGTTTTGCAACATGTTGTTGTTGTGAGAAACTGAGTAAAAAGCATGCAGGGCCGCTTCTTAGAGCATATATGAGTCTCTGTATATTGTGCTGTATTCCACAGGGAAGGAAGGAGATTACTGTCCTGTTACAATTCCAGTGCTTTTGTTTCTCTTTAGATAAAGGCTAAAGCTCTCAATATGATCTTTGTACCTAATGTCATTTGGCTTACTGGTTACAGCTCTGTTTATTTGGTCACGGTGTCTCACTAGCCATCCATATTCTCAACACACTGACCTTCTTTTGCTATTGTTTGCATGTCAGCTTCTTTTCATAGCCTTCCTGGTAGCTTCCTCCTACCCTGAGGTTATTTTTGGCATTTATTTGGTTAATTCCCTCTCTTCTCTTACAGTATCAATTATATTTCTATTGGGGCTTAGAGGCTAAGAGCACGTTTTGCTCTTGCAGAGGACCTAAGTTCCATTCTTAGCACCTACATGTGGCTTACAAATCTGTAACTCCAGTTCCAGGGGAGCATTTTGCCCCATGAGCACTGTGCACATGAGATATACAGACATACATTGCAGACTAAACACCCATACACAATAAAAATAAATAAATACAAGATTGAAGAGAGAACCCTTCCCTGATTTTCCAGATTATGTCAGGTATCTTGTCTTAAGAGTTAATGAAATACCCACTTTGTGTAATTGCAGTCATAATTTGTCACTTTTTTTGTGTAGATTTTTTTTTTAAATTCAGGTACTTCACTATGCTCTGGGAATTGGGTTTTTGTCTTTATCCCCAATATATGGTACTAATAAACAGTGAGGACATGTTAGATATAAAAGGTACTTCCTCTCTCAGGTGATGCTTACCTTTTACTATTATTGAATGACTTGGTTGTATAGGTCAGGAGACCAAGGTCCCAGCACAGATATGTCTTCTTCCCAGACTGTGAGTGAGAATTTCTCTTTGAGTGCCTTAAAACAACCTTCTTTCAGGTCATGAGCATTTAATGGAGGGTAGGATAGGACAGAGTTAAGCTGGTGGCTGTGCATTTCAATGGCTAAATTGACTGAGCTACTTGATGCTCTATCTTATCTTGAGAGATGGCCAGTCTTTGTATATGGGGTTAATTGGAACTAAAAATTCTTTGACTTACTGAAGGGTTGTGTTTTATTTTCCATGATTGACTGACTTCTCCATTGTCAGGCTTTCTAAAAGTAAGGCCCTGTGTGTGTAAGTAGCTGTGACTTGGTGATTAGAATGGCCAGGGTCCTTAAGTCGTAGTATCCACTGCAGCTGCTGTGAGTAGGAGGTACTGAGAAGCATTTGGAAATTGTGTGTGTTTTTATGAAGGCAGACATCTACTCTTGGCTCTGGCGTAGATGGGTTCAATGCAGTCAGGGCAAGTGCTCAACAGCTACAGCAATGTAATTGGACAGGAGGCCATGGCTGCTGCTATTTGCCATTACCTTAGAAATCAGACTTATGGAACTCTAGAACTTTCACTGAGTTGCTGCCGAAAAATTTCAGGCTTGCAGAGTGCTTGTTGTGGAAGCTATGAGCTTCCAAATGACAGTGCGCCTTTCAGTTACCCAGATCTTGCACAGGTATACTTGCTTGATGGGAACTGCTTTGCACATGACACTTTGTGTGGGGAGTCTTAATAAACAGCCTCTACTGTGAAAGAAAGCATACTAGAATCTGGTGTTGTATATATATAGTCTGCCATATCCTGCCAAGAGACTGACCATCAAAGACATACCTCATTGCCAGTAGATCAGTAGATGCTTGATTTGAATTCAGTGCAATAATACAGTTTGGTATTATCCAGCAGAAATTTTACAGAGAAGCAAATGATGTTCTTTTATATTTCCCAATGGTGGATTTTTGTCTTTGTTGAAGTTTGTACTTTGTAGGTCTATGTTTTGTACAGTACCTATCCACATATTTGTGTGTGTTCATTTATGTAATGTTAATAATGTGGACAACAATATGGGCTGTCCCATACTGTATTAGAACCTAATAATACAAAATAGTACAGGACAGTTTAACGCTGGGAGCAGTGGTGCATGCCTGTAATCCTAGCACTCAAGGTGGATCTTTGTGAGCTCAAGGCCAGCCTGGTCTACAAAATGAGTCTACGACAGCCAAGGCTATAAAGAGAAACTTATAAAGAGAAACAAACAAACAAACAAAGTGAAAAAAACAAAACAATTTAACCAGGGAGCTCTCAGACATGGTGTGCAATGTTTTCCAGTGGAAGTATGAATTAAAATCATCTGGTAAAGTTAAAAAAATTAAAAAAGCCCAGCATTTTGAAGTTATTTGTTTGGGTTCAATATCTGCCATACTAACTAGCATCAGGTTCTCAAGTGAAGACAGGATGTTCAGGGACTTGCAGCTGATGATTTTGAGGTGCTTTTCCTTGGTAATGGCATTCAATGGCTATTCGAAGTAGTTTTGGTTCAAATTGGCAGGAGTTGGTTTTTGGTTTGTTTATTTGCTTAAAGGATTTTAAAAATATGTGCTTCGTCCCCTACTTCCACCCCTTACAGGGGCAGAATTACCAGGACAAGTGATCTCCATGGCAGCTTCTACTCTTGCAAACCTGGCCATCTCCATCACAGGGTATGAGTCGAGCACTGAAGACCAGCCCTCTGCTCCACCTGCAGGTGACTGACAACATAAAGGCACGGAGAGTCATTCTACAAAATGAGTCAGAAGGAGGAAACAGTGAAGAAGGAGACTGGCAGCACAAAATGGACCTCAGGCTTGCTGGTCCTCTGTTGTTTTCATTCTCACTACAGTTTTATATCCTTTCTCATGCTTCTGATAGTTTATCTTTTGAGTTTCCTATTCTGGCTTTTCCCTTGCCTCTTTTTAAAACATGTTTTCTTCTATTTCTCACACTATTTTTCTTCCCTTAGTGTGTCCCATTTACCATCCATAGTTCCACCCCAATTCTGTGCTCTCCTTATCTTGGTTTTTTATTTTCTGTTCCTTCTCCAGCAGTCAGTTCCTTACCCCTCCCTCCCTCTCACCGTTCCTCCCTCCCTCTCTCCGTTTCTCCTTTCCTTCCCTCCCTTCCTCCTTGCCTCCCTCCCTCCATTCTTTCCTTCCTACCTTCCTCCCCTCCCTCCCTCCATTCCTTCCTGCCTGCCTTTCTTATTTATGACAGGGTTTCTCTGTGTGGCCCTGGCTGCCCTGGAACTCACGTTGCAGACCAGGCTGGCGATGAACTCAGAGATCTGCCTGCCTCTGCCTCCTGAGAGCTGGGACTAAAAGCATCTGGCCCTCTACCCTGCCATTGTTTTATTTTTATGCTGCTGCTGCTTCTTTATTTTTTTTTTCCCAACTCTCTGTCTGCATCTAGGTGTTTTTCTTTTCCACATTTTATGCATTTTTTTCTGACAGTCTTTCTTTTGTCTTAAGTAAAAGTACAATTTTAATGCCGTATGCTGTATATATTTACTGGCTTCCCAAAGGAAGCCCTCTGGTTGTTGTGTGGGGCCTGGCTTCTTTAAGAGCCAGCTGGTAGATTCATACCAGGTTTGGAGCCACATTATACCATATTTTCAGAGTTCAGAAGTCTGCACGTCTGTCCTAGTTTGTGCTAAAATGTCCATTAGTGCCAGGGATAGTGTAGGTGGAAGAGTGTTACAGCAAACACTTTTAAAAAATGTGTAGGGTTAGATGTGTGTGTTTGTGTTGTGTGCGTATGCTCATGATATATGTATGCATATGTGTACAGGCGAGAGTTTGACACCAGTGCTTTCCTTAGTCATTTTCTACTTACTGTTTTTGAAATGCCATCTTTCATGGAACCCGGAGCTTATCAGTTTTACTTGTCTTGCTTGCCAGTAAACTTCCGTAATCCCAGCACAGGGATTGCAGTTACCATTGCAACCCCTTTTTACATGGATGTTTTACACCTAACCCAGGTGTTTGTGCTTATGTACTTTACCAGTTGAGCCATTCTTCCATCTCCCGTATAGCAAGCTCTTGAAGAACTGACTCAAGATATATTTAAGGAAGGCATAATTTAGGAGAAAGCCATGCAGAATAGTAGGAACACATGCTTTTCTTGTCCATGAAACCGTGTTTCCAAAGTGGAGCAGCATGAGACTTAGGTTCTAGAGTTACTGTTCTGCCACCTGTCATTCCCATTGATCAGGAGTTTCCAGGTGAGACAAGCAGAACAAGGTCAAACGAAAGCATGTTATCATCTTCACTTCTAGCCTTGGCCCACGTACACGGACACATGCAGGCAAAACGTCCATACAGATAAAATAAAAATGAATCTTGAAAAATACTTGAGGAAAAGGAGAACATTTGCTGTCTCCCAGCAAGCCTGATTTCCCTAGACAAAAACCCTGCTAGGGGTTGGTTTCAGTGCAAATCCTGTCTTTTTAACCGGACAGACTCCTGCTGCACATACCAGTGCAGTGCATTTTGTATTATTTTCTCGTGGGGATTAAGGCAGTATGTGACTGTGTCTTTGTGTTTTTCTAGAGCCCACAGACAGGGGAGAGGCCCCTCCTGCATTATCCGCCTCTTCCTCATCCTCCTCCCGTTCCTCACCCTCTTCTCCTTCACCTACTCTGGGCAGACAGAGGCCTGAGATGGGAGCGTTTCTCAGAAAGAAGAAAGCTAGTGACGTTTACTTCGTGTCTCTCATGTGGGCCATCATTGCTGTCCAGCTCTGGCTGAATCTATGGGTCATGCAGCTGCTGCCAGTGCCTGTTGCAGGTTAGTGTTTGGTTAAGTATGGTTTTATCTTGTCACAGACCTTTTCTCCTTTTTTTGCAGTGGGATTTTAATATTTGATATAATTTTACTGCCATCTTAAAATAGTATATTCATATTTAGATCATGAGAAAAATATTGTTTTATTTTTATTTTGTGTGTATGAGTGTTTGCCTGCATGTGAGTGCCCAGAAAGGCTGAAAAAGGGTATTAGGTCCCGTGGAACTTGAATTTCAGACATTTGTGAGCCACGTGTACCCATGTCCTGTGCAAGAGCCACAGAATGCTCCAGCATAGCCAGGGTTACATGGAGAGACCCTGTCTCAAAAATAGAAAAACACAGAAACAAAACCAAATCTAATGCTGGGATTTTTGAACTATTCTATTGCACTGACTGGTTTATTGCTGTGACAGAACACCATGACCAAGGCAACATATAAAAGAAAGCACTAATTAGAGCCTCATCGTTCCAGAGGGTTAGAGTTCATGACCATGATGGTGGGGCGCATGGCGGCAGCAGACACTTATGGAGCTGGAGTAGAAGGACAGCTAGAAGCAGAGAGAGAAAGACAAGAGAGACGAACACATGCACACATGCAGGAAATGACATGGGCTTTTGAAACCTTAAAGCGCCTAGTCTCTATTTCCTACAGCAAAGTCACACCTCCTAATTTTTCTCAAATAGTTCACCAAGGGAGGACCAAATGGTCAAATATATGAGCCTATGGTAACCCTTCCTTCCTCTTTCTTTCTCTGTCTCTCCCTCCCTCCCTCTCTCTCTTTCTTTCTTTCTCTCTCTCTTTTCTCTGTTTCTTTCATTCTTCCCCCCCTCTTTCTTTCTTTCTTTCCTTCCTTCTTTCTTTCTTTCTTTCTTTCTTTCTTTCTTTCTTTCTTTCTTTCTTCCTTTCTGTCTTTCTCTTTCACTCTTTCTCGCTTTCTCTTTCTCTGTATCTTTTTTCTCTTTTCTTTCTCTCTTTTTTTCTTTCTCTCTTCTCTCTCTCTTTCTGCTTTTCCTTTTCCTTTTTTTGAATCAAGTTTTCACGGTATAGCCCTAGCTGTTCTGTAACTCACTCTTTAGACCAGGCTGGGCTCAAACTCACAGAGAATTGAATGCCCCTGCATTCCACCACTACCACCACCTTGCAAGTCTATGGGAACCATTCTTACTGAAACCACCACAGTGACCCTATAACTTACAAGGTTGAATGAAGAATACAGTCCCAGGAGTTAGAGAAATTTTAGAGGAAAGAAACCATTATCTAGGCCTACACCCACTAGTAAGTAGCCTTTCTTCTGGTCTCTTTTTTCTTAGCTTTAACAGCTGCCTTCTTACTGACCCCTAACTTTTGTTCAGATGCACAGAGCAGAATCATGTGAGGAAACATGAGCACAGCTGGAAATACTGCCTGCAGTGGTATAAAGCCATTGAGGAAGAACAGCTGAAGTCGCCAAGGAAATCAGTAAATGTTGGGGCTCAGTTTTCCTCTGTGAAGGAGAAGAAACTATGATGGAATGCTGTTGTAGTTCATGATGTTTGTAGGCTGGACAGTGAGCCCTACTCACTCTGGGTTTCAGGTTCACAAAGAGGGTGATTACCTAGTGGGTCTTCCTTGAGAGTACACCTGGCCAGTTCCTTCTGCTTACACACCTGTGGTCCTCCATGATCCTTTATTTTTGTGTTTGTTTTTGTTTTCTAAGACAAGGTTTTTCTGTGTAGCCTTGGCTGTCTTGGGCTTGCTTTGTAGACCAGCCTGGCCTCGAACTCACAGTGATCTGCCTTCCTGAGTGTGGGATTATAGGTATGCATCACCACACCTGGCTCCACACTCCTTTCTAACATGATCTTGCTTTAGTACTGGCTTTCCTGTTTAGAATGGAAACTAGGGAACTTTTCATGTGCTGCTTTCCAAATCTGGGTCGTTTGTGTTTGTATCTTCTCTGTAGTTTGGATAATCAAAAAGCTCGTGATTCACTTTGGAGTGGTGGACTTCCTGGAGAAACGCTGTCGTGCGTGGTGGCAGGTTATCGAGAGCTTCCTGAAGGAGCGGCAGGAGGCCTTAGCACCGTGGCCGATTATCGGGCTCGGAAAGTTCTTACTGAAAGTTGATAGCAAGGTATTGTATGGTTGAGCTGCTCCAGTGGGGTGCTGTGCTCTTGGCTTGAACAATCCATTTCATAACATGTGTTAATTGATAATGTGCTTCACATCTAGTTCTCTATGAAGATGTAAGGCCTAGGATTATAGTCCACATGAGGATAGAGTGGATTTAGATGAAATAAAATTATTATGATTATTATTACTTTATAAAAGGAGGTGGTGGCTCAGAGTGGAGAATTATTTTGGAGTGAATCTTGTTTGTCAGATACTGTGATGAGTTTCAGGGAAACCTAAACAGTCGTGGACAACAGAGACAGAACGTCGACTTAATGTCGAGATACAGTAATTTTCTGAGAACTTTGTGATTAATGGACATTAATGTGATTAATGGATCTAAAATCACACTGTGCCTTCAGCTTCCACTTCTATTATTTACTAGCCCTGTGACCGTGGACAGATGACTTTAACTTCTCTGTGCCTTGGTCATTATCAATAAAATGGGTTTAATAGCACTTACCTCACAATGTGGTTGTGTGCTGAGTTAGTAACGGTAGGATCCTTTTTTCAGTGTCTGCTGTATTCAGTGCAAGCTGTCACTACAGTTTATATAGAGAAGTATCTGTGTGATGCAGCGGGAACACTGAGTGAAAATGCCTCGTGTTGCCCAGTGGGGGGAAAGGGAGCTTTGGGGACGTTGCAGCAGAGCAAACGGAGCCTCTACGAGAAGATGGAACTGGCTGCAGGGCTCTGCGCTTGAGAGGATCTAATGAATTGCAAGTTGCAGGAAAGCTTGTCGTTGTCATTTCAGCCATCCTGGTTGTGAAGCAGGGTTCTGTTAAAGCTTTGTAATGCACTGTTTCTTCCTCCAGCTTTCCTGACAGCCTTCCCTCTGCTCTTAGTGACTTTCTCTCCATACTGTTGTTGCATTCTCTAATGATATCCCACTGTTCTTATCTTCTCTCACCTTCCCCTGTCCTCCAGCTCTGGCACTGGCTAAACAAGAAGGTAATACCATGTGGGTGTGAATTTCACACCCTGCACCAGCCCCTCAGTATCTCCTTCCTCATTCTGTGTTTCTGTCCATATAGTAAACTAAGATTTGTTTTAAAAATTCTAACCATAAGCTATGGAAGGTCGTGAAATATGAATTCTGCCATAGAGTCATTTACTGAAACCTCCTCAAAGCTCTTAGGACATGAATGAGTGTCAAGTATTTAAAAGTTATGGCTTACAGCCCTTCTCTCCAGAGAATTGATTTCCTTGCCTTTTCTTTCTAATGTGGTGACTCTGGCCTCTTTCTCTTCTTTTCCTTCTTTGAGTCAGGGTCTTGCTCTGTAGTCCAGCTGGCGTCTACCCTCCTGCCTCATTCTCCTGAGTGCTAGGATTACTGGTTTCTACCACCAAGCCCAGGTGTAGATTCCTTTGCATGTGAAACACATTAAGCTATAGTTATAGCAGAGAAAAGACACTCTTTATTGTTACTTTTTCTATGGATGACACAGGAAGCTTTAAAAACTGACAATTCTGTAAAAACTTGTTGAATTTGTCTTATTTCTTGGCTAGTAATTTTGGTCTTTTTTTTTTTTTTAATGTTTTAGCTTGGGCTCCTATTGCTGTGGTAAAATACAACTTTGGAGGAAAGGGCTTGCTTCAGCTTACATGTGTCAATCACAGTCCATCATGCAGGGAACTCAGGCAGGAACAGAAGCAGAGATCACAGAGGAGCACTGCTCACTGGTTTGTTTCTCCTGCCTTGCCCAGAACCACCTCCCCGGGGATGGCGCCACCCACAGTGGGTTAGGCCCTCCTACATCAATCATTACTCATGAAAATGCTCCACAGGCTTGCCTACAAACCAGTCTGGTGGGAACATTTTCTCATTTGAGGTTCCCTCTTCTCAAATGACCCACTACCTTGTGTCAGGGTGACAGAAATTAACGAGGACTCCAGTATCCCAGAAACAGATTTTTGTTATCTAAGACAACCTGTAGTCATGGTCTGTAACATCTAGTACTGCATTTCATGAGTCACATAAAACTCATTTGTAGGAATTGCTTTTCATGATGGGTATGGCATTGTAATAGCACATTTCAGATAAATTCCTAAGGCTAAGCTACAAATAATGAGGAATGCTATGCCTTTGACATTTAGTCAAGATAGAGCTGTGTTTGACTGGCTTTCAAATCCATAGGACAGGTTTGCAAGAGGTGGCATCATGTATGTGTGTCCTGTTCAAACACAAGCAAGACTCAGGTTCAGAAAATATTATAACAAGCTTTAAAGGTGTGGAAGTAGATCAAAGTTACATATTTTGATTTTCAGTTTTTATTTACTTATTTGTATTCATTAATTTATTCAGTTTTTGTGGTGCTGAGGGTCAAAATCAGGCCATGAGCATGGCAGGCTGTCACACTGCTAGATTCAGATGGACTTTTAAATGTGAGCAGAATTTGCTCTCTCCCCTCTCCCTACTGAAAAGAAGAAATGGGGAGACTTGACAACACCTCAGGTTTTAAACAGGATTGGAAGTAAGCAACGTGTAAAATATGTGGTCTACTCCATCCCACACAGATATATCCCTATAAACTAGAGTCAGAATATCAGTGTGAGTGTAATCCTTGTCTGGCTGTCTGTCCGTCTGCCTGTCTACCTATCTATATCTAGATATTTAGATAAGATATAGCAAGTGTAACACATTTTGATACCTTTAATCAAAGTAAAATGATTCTGTATGTTTCTCCAGTTGGTGTATATTGGAATGAGTTATTCTCAATATAAGGAGAAAGAAGAATTAAATTTCTTAAGTTTAATTTGATCTACCCTTGGTGGACTAAATGAGTCAGAAAACCTAATTTATGAGCCTAATTAATGTAGCTGAAAAGCAAAGTTAGTGTTAAAAGATTGCTAGGAGATCAAACGACTGCAGGCTTTCATTTTATATAACATGTTCAAAGCATTGGTGTGTAGTTAGGATGCATTTGTCTGCATTTCTGTGTGCAATCTAGAGATGTGCATAAGGGTATACAATACTTTCTTAATGGCTTGATAAGCAAAGCCAGTTTTCTTAGAAGTTTCAGAGTAGGGCTTGGTGTAATTAAATTTTTAAAATGTGTCCACTTTTTATATTTGAAATATTTAGTACACCATTTTAAAAGTTTCTCTTTTAAAAACAAAACCTTAAAGTTTATTAATTGGCATGGCCTGGAAAGACTGGAGAAATTCATAAGAGACCATGTGTGTTCCATAGTCCAGCAGTAATGGTGACAGTTTTGTTGCTTTTGTTCACAGTAAGCTTGGGGAAGGAAGGTCAGCCTCGTTGGAAAGAGCATCTGGCACTCCTATAGAGACCAGCTTCCTATGTCTGTTTTTCTTTGCCCTTGTTCACGCACACACTCAGCACTTGCTTCTTTCCCTTCATTTAACTTTTCTGTTCTGTTCTGTTTGTTTTAACTATGTATGAGTATTTTGCCTGCATATATGTATATCTTTGTGTGTGTGTGTGCATGTATGTACTCTGTATATGTATGCCTGATGCCCCTGGAAGCCAGAAGAGAGCATTGGATCTTCTGGAACTGCAGTTAAAAGATAATTGAGCTGCTATTGTGGGTTCTCGGAACTGAACCTGGGACCTCTGCAAAAGCATGCTTCAATATGTGGCAGTTTGGAAAGGGCAAGTGTCTCCAAAGTCTTAAGAAAGTACTTAATTTCTGACAAATTTGGAGTTAGGAAGATTCTACTCAAAGTTGTTAAGTCTAGTTCTGTAATTCTGGTGGGCATATCTGTGGAATCCCGTGGCTTTTATGTTAACATTATCTGATAGGAGGTTAGGGCTCCATGCTTTTCCAGTAGATTATTTTCATTTAAAAATCTGCTTTTAAGGACACTTTCTCCATTACTTTCACAAATTGTGATTCTTGGGAACAAGTCTGGTTGTAACCCTGAAATTACTTAAGTGTTTGCTATACAACTTATATTCCTGGTTTACTGGGATTTGGAGCTATAGACAAAAGAATGAGGTAGCCTTTTTCTTGGGGATCTGTCCCAGGAACGAGGTCCAGCTGCTGCTTGATGCAAAACTTCTCAGTTCATTGATTTTAGAATTTATCTTCGGACTAAGACACCTGACCTTCCATACCTTAGAAACCTGTCATTCCTTGTTTTTTTTTTTTTTTTTTAAATCTCTGCATTGTCTCTGATGCTTTGGTAGCATGCATTGAAGCTTAACTCATCTGTTTGAAGCTCTGAGTGTGAACATTGTAGATTAACTTTTTGTGTCTGAGCTCACTATGACACTAAGTGAACAGTGGTGTCCTTCATGGAAGACAGGTGAAAGTTCAGCCTTTGAAGAAATAAAATAGTATAAAAGTATAGTGTTTTTTAAAAAATAGTTGCTTTTAGGAATTTGACTAACTATATAAAGAGTATAACTTCAATTTAAATTAGGAACAATTTTAGCAATATTATAGCATATACTTGGGTTGAAGGGTACTATATCGGTCATTAGCATTATTGATCTAATTAAGTCTAATTTTGAGCTTTAAATGACATCTTTTAAAGCAGGAAGTGTATAAATTTATTGTTACATATTCTAAAAACAAAATGTTTTAGATGTAGGGTTATTGGGTAAAGGATGAGAGAAGTTCTAATAAAAATAGAATATCAAATAACATTTTAAGGAAAGCATAATTTTAATTACTGGTTAAAGAACAGCTACTTTATTTAAGATTAATGTACTTCATTGAGTTAGAGTCATGTCATAAAGCGTATGATTTAAATAGAATAGAGGCTTCTAGTGGAATAGAAGGACGTTGAAAAGCCCTTTATTGTGAAATATCTAAAATCCAAAATCCCTGAGGCAGGCAGAAATAGCTTAGCAGGTAAAGGCACCTTTTGCCTAGCACAGTGACTTAAGTGCAGTCTGTGAGGGTCACATGATGAGAGACTCTACCTTGCAGATTGCCCTCGGATCTTCATCCTGACACCTGGGGGTACTCCCCCAAGAAAAAAACACATATTTAACTTTTTTAATTTTAAAAATCTTAAAAACATGTTCACGTAAAAACAAACAACAAAACAGATAAAAAACCCAAAAAACTATTCACCTACTGTCTACCTCAGTAGAACTGCCTCCATCTCCTAAGGCCTGGTACCCAGGAGCTGCTACTCTGAATTCACTGTTCTTGCTGCTTTAGGATTACATACGTCAACAATTACTGTCTTTATGACACTAACAGAATGAAGGCAAAATGCAGTTGGAATGGAATTGCTGTCTCTGCTCCTGTTTTCTGTGTGATCTCAGAGATGATCGTTACAGGGAGCGCACATCCTCGTAAGCCATCTGTGTTGGCTGACTGAGAAGACAGCTTCATGAGCCTTGAGTTCAACTGACGGATTGTCATTATTTTGTTTCGAATGTTTTTACCAGGCCTCAGGAATTAAGAGATTGAAATGCAGCATCCTGAGAATTCAGGGGTACACATGGATAATGTTCTGGTTGTCTGCTTTCCTTCTCATAGCTATGAAAATAATGAACTCTCCACATAACAGCAGCAATTAATACTTAATTTTCTAAAGTTGCTTAAAGCTTTTACTGCTTTAATCAGTATGCTATCATTTGCTTTGTAATGCGAAATATCCTGTATTTGGGATATTTGAGTACCTACATGTGTTTATTAAGTGTACTTTGAAGATAAGTAATCTCCGTTTTTATTTCTATGCAGATGATCATCTGGTTGGAGAAGATGTTAGATAAAATTATCAGCATTTTCATCATATTCTTGCTGGTAATAGGAACTCTTCTTTTAGCCCTTCTCCTGACTGCAAAGGTAAAGTACAACAACCAAGTGTTGTTGTTAAAATGAAGTCCCTGTTGCTAGAGTTGCATATGTAGAAGAAGCTAGCAGAAGCAAATGAAAAATGTTACTTGACTTATTAGAAGTACCTCTGCCCACTAAAACATTTTCATTTTGT
>CM053763.1:80499980-80549370 GCA_028658305.1 Pachyuromys duprasi
AAAAAAAAAAAAAAAAAAAGGAGCCTGAAGATAATCCCCGCCCCCGCCAGCCTCCTTAAAATAAGGGGTTCCTGAAGTAGGCCCGTGACTCCTGTCTACTTAGTGCAGTCTTCCCTCCTTCCTGGGCTTCTGTCTTGAGGCTGTCTGGTGGTGCTGCAGGCACTGACCTCAACTGGAGGTGACTCCCCTGCCCCAGCCTTCCGGGTCTCTGAGCACAGCACCACTGCACCACCTTCAGAATCTCTGCGTTAGCTCTTTCCCCCAGCCTCGCTGGTCTTCTTGTGGGGTGGTAAAGTCTGGGGCAGTCCCATGTGCCTGTTGGTGTCCTCATCACCGGTGGTTTTGATGTCCGTTTTGAAGGGCTATCCTCTGGGCATGACGTGGCCTTTGCTGATCTTAAGTCCGACCCACAGGAGACTCAGAAAGCTGTGACCTCTAACCTTCCCTCTCAGTGGGGAGGGAGGTCTCACTAGGCACATGACAGCTCACATAGGGTCTTTTTTTTTTTCCTTTTCAGAGTGCTCCAGCTTCAGTTTTGTTTCCTATTTTCATCTCATTGAGAAAGGCATTCCCGAAAGCACAGCTGCATGTTATTGTCATGGTGGTGTGCTTTGCTGAGGGTAGTTTTCTACACTCTTTCAGTACATTTCATCCTTAGTTATCTGAACTCTAATTGACTCCGCTTCCAGATTTTGGTATTGTGTTTTCAAGAAGAATAAAGCTTACATGAAATCATGGCTCTCAAAACTTCTCTAACGGTCTTGCAGAGATTCCATAGTAACTGTCACCAGTAGGTGATCCAGTGGCAACAATTTGCTGAAATATTGCATTATGCTTATCATGAACTGTTTCCACTCCGAAGTTCTATTCTCCAGTCAGGCTTGTTATAGTTTATTACTTTCTCCCCTGACAACTCAACTCTGTTAGCCCTTCTGTCTGTTTTAATCTCTGCAGTTTCATTCTGTTCTTTATGTATAGTCATGTCCTGTAACTGCACAGACATGAGCCCTTCCTGAGTTTTGTCATGTTTCACCTGCGATTGCTGTTATGCAGTCCTAGTTCTCAGAGAGGCTTTGTTGGCTGTCTCACTTTTCTGTCCTTTTGTCCTTCTGTTTCTTTGTGTGTGGTCTTTCTACCTGCCTGTCTCAGTTGTGCTCATCTGTCAAGTTATTCCATGGCGCAGTCTGTTTTTGCTTCCTTCAGCTTCATTTGTGGGTATTGAACCATGTCTTTCTTGTCTAGGATTTAAGTGGACTGAACTTTTGAGAGAGCCCTATTGGGTATTTGGTTCATTTTTCTTCTAGTATACATACAAGTTTTTTTTGTTGTTTTTTTTTTTTTGTCTACAGGTACCTCTGATGTAACAGCAGAGACTGTTCTTGTCATCTTTTTTTTTTTTTTTTTTATTCTAGTAAGTGATAGTTCTGTGCTCAGTGAAGAGCTTCAGGGTCAGTCTTGAATATACTTTTATCACATGCCTACTTGTCAGAAAATCCTTTTGTTTTGACTTTGCTAGTATATCCTAGGGACAACAGCAGACTGATGTTGTCACATAGTTTTCTCTCTACAGAAAACAAGAATAAAACTATCAAGTTCTTATCAGTGCCACTCAAAAGCCATTGGAAAATGACCAGCTAGGTAATTCCAGAGTCATGTTGGTTTTGGGTTACTCTGCAGCAAAACTCTGCAGCGTTTTCTGAAGGAGTTCTTTGCATGTTCGCTGCAGTCTCTTTGTCTAATTTGTCTTTGTTGCCTGTGTTCTTGGTGTCTGTTGTGGAATACCATCCTTCCGACATGCGTGGCCATTACTGTTCTGAAATCAGAATGGATATACAAGGCTAGCAAGGCAGCTCTTAGAAACACATAGAGGTCAGTGACTGAGGTGGAGATGTGATTTCACGTTGGTACTGTAGTTGCTAGTACAGTTGCCTATGCTTTTATAGGTAACCCCTCACCTACATGTCTCTGAGTAATTCCAGTTAAACATGCTAGTTCACTAAGATAGCTTTGAGTGGAATATTTCTTTAGTCTGTTGTCAGTATGGAAAGTTTAAACGTTTACTCATATCTCCCCAGAAAAAGTTAATGGTGTCATAACTGTGAAATAATGGTGAAGTCTAGTTGGAGATAACCAGAGCCTTAGAGATGCAAGCAAACATTCTAGTAGCATGCAGTTGGCATGCCAAGAGCTGAGAAGCGGAAGGGGGGTAAAAAAAAAAAAAAAAGAGTCTCATGATAGATATAGTACTAGTCAAAGATTTCAACAAACCTCAGAATGAACCCAGACAAATCAAACCTCAACACACTCCAGTGAAGCTGCTCAAAGCCAGAGAGAGGGAGAGAGAGAGAGAGACAAAGCGAGCGAGCGAGAGAGAGAGAGAGAGAGAGAGAGAGAGAGAGAGAGAGAGAGAGACTCTTTAAGGAAGTAACCACATCACACAGGAAACAAGACAGTTGGACTGAACAAGCGTATGAAAAGGCAGAGGGATGAAGTTAAAGCTGAAGAACAAGAAGCCTGCAGACAAGAATTTTATATTTATTGGATCTGTTCTTTAAAATAAAGGTCAAGGAGCTGGAAGGATGGCAGTGTTGCCTAGCTCTTGACCAGTATACCCAAGACACTGGCTTTAGTTTCCACCTGATTGTCTTTACCTTCAAGAATTAAAGGCAAAATAAAACCATTTCCAGATAAATTAAGACGGAGAGAATTCATGGATGGCAGATGTGCACATACAGGAAAGTTAAAATAATGTGGTGGGGGCACACCAGTCATCCAGCCGGAGCTATGTAGTCAGACCTTATCTTTAAAACAGACACAAACCAAAAAATGACTTTCGGTTGGAAAGGACTGCAGATTCCATGGTTCCGTAGGAGAGAATGGGGTACCACAATATGTATGGAGAGGTTACATATTTTTCCCTGTGTTCTTTTAGTTTTTAAAATAACTATTTAAAGGAAACCTGTGTACATTGTTCTAGACTTTGTGATGTAAAGATGAACTATTCATTTATGTTATATGTACATAGTATAGCACAGTACAAAGAAAGGGCTGCAAAAATGGAGGTGTATTGATTAGCAATTACTTCAAATACATGTCAGTATTAGCTTGAAGTAAATTGTGATAGATTAAAGATTTAACTTTTAGGTATGTTAAATAGCACCTTGCAGCTTCTAAAAAGTGTAAAGTTTAGGTGAACTAAAGTAGTAAAGAAAAAAATTTCCTTGACTTGGTTTATCCTGACTTTATCTCCCTCATTTTGTTAGTTATTTGGGAAAGTGCCTTAGTCACTGGTCTATTGCTGTGAAGAGACACTGTTATCAAGGGAACTCTGACAGAGAGAAGCATTTTATTGGGGGGTTTGCTTTCAGTTTCGGGGCCCAGTCCATTGGTAGTATGGCGGGGAGTGTGGCGCTGTGCAGGCAGACATAATGCTGGAGCGGTAGCACAGAGCACACCCTGATCCGCAGGCTGCAGGGAGACAGCCTGAGCCTGGTGTGGGTTCTTGAAACCTCAGCGCCCACCACCAGTGACTCACTTCCTCTAACAAGGCCACATCTTCTAATCCTATCCAAATAGTGCCACTCCCTGATGATTGTGCATTCAGATATATGAGCCTATGGGGTTCAAACCACCACAACAGGCAAATTGAGTTTTAGTACCTGATGGCTTTTCTATACGCAGAACCATACTCAGTGCTTTATTTTCCTGTGTATCTCACCCTGCACACACTGTATTAGCTCAAAGTTTTGGTATGAACTTTGCATATGGAGATAAACAAGCATGCACACAATCTGTACTTATGTTTCTTCATGGAAAGTGGGTTTTTTGTGTTATGAGTTAAGTGTTTGGATTGTGTTTTTAGGCAGATTGTTGACTTTCTTGAAGGCAGTGAAAGTTATGTATGTCATAGGACATTATGTATAGCAACTTGTGAGTACCTACTTCTAAATTAATAAAAACCAAGGCATATTACTATTTGATTCTATAAAAGTAGAAAAAGATATTTTGAATTAGGTTTATTACTTACTTTTTTTTCTCTCTCTTTTTACCTATATTATAGGTACATCAAGAGAGTGTACACATGATTGAAGTCACAAGTAATCTGATTAATGAAACGCTGGCAAATCACCCCGAGTGGGCAAAGTAAGAATACTGTTTTAAACGAAAAATGCATGGCTGACCTAGCTTCAGTCTCTGTTTGCATGGAACAGCATTCATCAATGCAGCTACCTTGGAAGAGGAGAGATACAGTTTTCCAGAGCTTTGAAAAACTAGAATACTGTGGTGAGGAGGTGCTTAAGCTGAGGGAAGTTTCTAATCGCACTGTGCAGGTCAGACTGACAGAAGAGACACTCTTGCCTCAGACTTCTAAGTACCGAGATTACAAACATGTCCTGATGTCTGGCTCTGCCTTTTAATTTATTGACATTTTCTATTATTTTTTTTCTCCTTATGAAAGACATTTTTCTAGATATCTTAACTTTTAGGGCCACTGACCACTATCAGCTTTCTCGGTGTGATCATTTTGTATGTATACAACCCACAAAGCCACTAAGAATTAAGGCTGTTCACTTTAATAATACTGTTTTCCATGTGCCAGCTTGGTAGCATGCATCATGTTTGAGCCTCAGGAAAATAAACACCTAAGTATTGTTGCTTTGGTCTTTCAGCACAAATCATGAGTAATTGAAGGCAGAACTATTACATTTGTGAGCTTCAGTATCTGGTATATAACACTGATGGGCAGTCTGGGAAATAAAGTAAATCTGGGATTTGGAAGGCATTAGGTGTGTGTAAAGTCTTTTTGATGAAGGTGTGTTTTGCAGCCTCCCTAGTTATAAGAACATGGGGAGGCCACTTACGGCAGAACCAGTGAAGTCTGAAGACTGCATTTCTTTGCATGGCTGGAGCTTTGTGAAGAGACTCCACATCAAAAGATCAGTGGATAAAAGATCAAACATAACTAATTCACTCTCTATTTCTGAGTTCTGCACTTCCTTAGACTTGTGGGTCTCAGACATCTGAAGGGCCTTTTAGGGGCCACAGTTCTCTTCCAGTCTGGGATTGGGCTCAAGCATTTTCATCTTTAACAGGCTCCCAGGCAGGTTGGGTGCTGGTTGTGCATGACCCACACTTTGAGAATCTTGTTGGATGTTGAAAAACTCAGTGCTTCAGAACCATGTCCTCTGTTACTAGGCTGGTGAACCTAGGGCGTGTGTGGACAGCGGAGCCAAGCAGAGCAGAATGAAAATGAGGCTAGGGATTAAGGAGGCAAGGCAGATCTAGATCTTATATGGAATTGGAAGATAAATTATACAAGTCAGGATTAGGATCATTGGGCTTGGGCATCATGTCTGTGTGAGTGAGTGATCAATAATTTGTTATTAGTAGCTTTACTTCACAGCATTAATAAAAGAATATACTGAAAATGGACTTTTTCCATTTTATCTTTTTATCTTTTCTATCAGTTGGCTTCCAGAGGCTCAGGTGGTCCAAAGAGCCCTTAATTCTGCAGCTAACAATGTGTATCAGTATGGACGGGAATGGATAACTCACAAGGTGAGGAGTGAACTTTTTTCTTGTGCCTTTGTCTGTGCAGGATTTGTACAGGAGCTACTTCTTCCTTTGATAGAAAGATATGCAGAGATTCTGTTTTTGAAATGCATTTAAATATACAGGTGGACAAGTGCCATAAAGCAGAATCAGACTCTCAGAATATCACACTGAACAGTGCCAGTGTTGAACAGTCTTGAGGGGTTGACTGTTCTCTTTTAAGGTAGATCCGATTTGTTTGTGCAGATCACAGAATTTGATTGGTCAAATAAGGCTTTGTGGAGGAAAAAGAATTTCTGCCAGCATGTTGAATCCTGTATCTGCTGCCCGCTATGCTAGGCAGCTTCCAGTTTCATTTAATAGTCTGTTCTTCCTGTAGTATGTTGAACTAGTTTACCTGCCTTCCAGCCGAGAAAACAGGCTCAGCAGATCCAAACGGCCATGTGGTACATTTGCTCCACACTGGTGACTAACTCCAAATCCTTGTTTCTTTCTGATGGAACTTTCTGCCGATGTGTATCTGGCTGGAGCTACAGTAAGTGCTTCTGGGTGGTACTTGAGATAAACATAGAAGGAATGGCAGCTCAAGGAAGAATGTATTTTAAAAAAGTTATTTATGGAAGTGAAGATCCAGATGGGTGAGGGTACTTGTGTTTGAAATGAACATAGCCTTGTGAAGGGAAAGTGACATAGAAGGAATGGCAGCTCAAGGAAGAATGTATTTTAAAAAAGTTATTTATGGAAGTGAAGATCCAGATGGGTGAGGGTACTTGTGTTTGAAATGAACATAGCCTTGTGAAGGGAAAGTGATGGAGGAAAAAACAACAACAACAACACAGGTTTTGTATTTAAAGAGTAGCTTTTTTTTTTTAAAGTATGGATTTGGGGTGTATCCCTCTTCAACTATTGCCCATAGAATACAGTTAATTTTTAGCCTTCATATACCTAAGTAGTTAGGATCATACAAAGATTGACAAGACTGAAGTCACTGAATGTTGTATCCCCAAAATTGCATGAGCAATTAATTTCTTGTTTAAAACTCAGAAGCAGTTCTGGAGAGTGAGCTTGAGAGAGTGCTCAAGAGTACTGCTGCTCATGCAGAGGGCATGGTTCAGTTCTCAGTACCTGCATACTGCTTACAGCCTTCTGTAAGTCCTGTTCCGGAAGACTTGACACCTTCTCTGACCTCAGCAAACACCAGGCATGCACTTGGTGCACATATATACATACAGGCAAACTCTCATAAAATAAAAACAGATCTTAAAAAATAATAAAATTCCTAGGTGGTGGTGGTTCACTGCTTTTATTCTTGACGCTTGGGAGGTAGAGGCAGGCAAATCTGAGTTTGAGATCAGCCTGATCTACAGAGGGAGTTCCAGGACAGTCAGGGCTACATAGAGAAACTGTCTCTACCAACAAACAAAAAACAAAACAGTTAATACCCAAGATTATGAAAAAATGCTTTATATACAATTAAAAATTGAAAGTTTGTCAGTTGGTCCTGTTATGTCTCTCCAAGACAATATGATTAATTGGCACATGATGCTATTGGAAAAAAAATGTTGAGCAAGCAAAAGATAAATATATATAGATAGATATTAAAACTTTCACAGGAGGAAGAGTCAGCTCCTGCAAAGAGCTGGCAGCTTTTTTTTTTTATACATGTGTTATTTTATGAAAAAGTGATGACATTTTATTTTGATTACTTTCTTGGGAGAAATATTTGAGAGAAGTTTTTATTCTGACATTCTTGCCTTTTTACGTAAGAAGATAAAGGGAATTTTGGTAAATAACACATCTTAGATTAAAAAATAAATTTCAGACTTACTTACAGAAGACATAGCTATATAGCCTCTTGTGCAAGAGGCTAAAAGTGAAGACAGTTGAGGACATCGGTATCAAAAGTTATAATATTTGTGGTCCTGACTTAAAAGACAGAAGGATAGTATATATGTATGTATGTATTATATATATATATATATGTATATATGTATGTATATATATATATATTTCCATCAAATTTCCATCAGCTGGTAGATGGTTAACCTAATGTGGTAAATTTGTTTCATGTGTGTGAGAGCAATGTGATTGTATGACTGTACATGCTTGTGTTGGGGATGGGGGAGTAGAGGTAGGTGTGTGTGTGAGAGCAATGTGATTGTATGACTGTACATGCTTGTGTTGGGAATGGGGGAGTAGAGGTAGGTGTGTGTGTGAGGGAGGGAGGGCAGGAGGATGGATGGATGTGCAGAATCATAGGACAGCTTTTGAGTGTTTGCTGTTAAGGTGACAAGTTTGATGAAGAAATGAAATTCTGATAAATATTACAACATATGTTAAGCTTGAAAATATAGTGTTAAGTAAAATAAACACCAGTCATTGTCTGGTGAGGTGGCCTGGGTGAAGCACTTGCTGAGGCAGCCTGATGACCTGAGTTTGAGTCCTAGAACCACCTGGTGGAAGAAGAAAACCAACTCCAAGAAGTTGTCTCCAAGTCCACATATATGCATGGCCCCCCTCTGAACATACACAGTAGTAATAGCAATAAGTAGATGATCAGCCATGCATATGATTTCATTTATACAAACTATCCAGAAGTGGCAAATCTGTAAACAGAAAATAGAGTGGAGGGTCCCAGGAGTGGGTGACTCTGAGGGGGAATGGGAGTGATTACTAATAGCTGATGAAAATTAATTGTAATTGTTAAATAGCTATAAATATTCATAAGTCTGGCTGGTCTACTAAACTGGGAGGATTGTAAGGTGTGAATTATGCCTTAATGCAGTTCTTAAAAATACATTGAAGCCACAGGTTTGAGTTTACTGAGCCTTAAATGTTAAGTAGCTAAGAATCATTAAGAAATGCATTGCGACAGCTAAAGTCTAGAAAGGGCTGAAGCTAGGAAAAACTGCCATGCCTAGAAAAGAGAATGAGCAGGGAGCCAGAGTTTATAGCCTACTAGAATAACATTGGTGAGAGGAGATGAGTATTAAGCATGTAAACTAATAAAAATTTTAGATACTCAGCTGGGCATGGTGACACACCTTTAATCCCAGCAGAGGTCAAAACCAGCCTGGTCTGCAGAGGGAGTTCCAAGACAGCCAGGCTTACACAGAGAAAACCAAACAAAACATTTTTTCCCCCAAACGTGCTTAGGAGTATGCGGTAAAGAGTGAATCAGGGTATGCTTTAGTTAAATGTTCAAAGAATTTTCTAAGGAAGCAGCATTCCTACCAAGACACCATTGAGAAAGTGGTGGTGAAGGTCTGGGGAAAGAAGCATGGACGGAATCCTTCAAAAGTTCTGAGTGGTGGGGAGTACGTGTGGTTGAAGGGTTGAGCTAGTGTGAAGGCAGGATGGCTGCAACAGAGAGTGACACAGTGAAGCCGAGGGCTCTAAATGGTACCAGGCTTTAGTGAGCCTGCTGACAGTAGTGCTGATGTTTGCAGTGTATATTGTAGCATAGGAGGACGGTGTTCCAAGTCTCTGACTGATGTCTGCTGGGTTGGTAGCACCAGGGGTTTGTTGTGGGTTTTTATAACACATTGTACAATTATGCAACATTATTTTTTAACCATGGTATTTTAGAATCATTCATTGTTCTACTGGGAGTCAGATGCCAGCAATCATTGCTTTGATTGCTGCTCTGTGGATAATGTCTTTCAGAGGCTGACTAACCTCTGTAGGCCTTCTCTGGCTAGGGGAATCTCAGAAGTTGATGTAGAGAATTGTTATTAGGAGTCCTAAGAGAAATAACCAAAGGGGTTATGTGTCTGTGCTCAGCATCTTTTGTGAGGGATTCTTCGTGGGTAACCAAAGGGGTATGTGTCTGTGCTCAGCATCTTCTGTGAGGGGTTCTTTGTGGGTAACCAAAGGGGTATGTGTCTGTGCTCAGCATCTTCTGTGAGGGGTTCTTTGTATGTTCAGGTCACACATACTATACTTGAAAGAACATTAGAGACAGTCTCACTGTATAGAGCAGTCTGGCCTGGAACTCAGAATCTTCCTGTTGCAGCCTCCCTAATGCTGGGCTTGCTGGGATACACCTCCATGCCCTGCGTTAGACAGTTTTAGTACTGGCTATGCATACTTAACTGTGACCTTAAACTTCCATAGACACTTTGAAACTCACTGTTGACAGAACCTGTAAGGTGCTGGTCTGAGCCAAGGGTGTCATGAATGTAGTCCATTGAATTATACCAGCAGCCACAATGCCATTTTCTCTTCACTCTTGGGTGGTTGTAAAGATCACACACTGTGGATAAAAGCCATTTAAAATTGTAAAAATGCTTTTCAGAGATAGGTACCTTTTATATCACTATGAATAATTTGTGTCTGGTTTATGAGCAGATCATTTTAATAAAAGGTTAGCTATTTGTACCAGATATGGGTGATAACTAGCTTAGGTTTAAAAGGCCAACAGCAACTGGGCAAAGAAGTACCTAAGCGCATATTATAAACCAGTTTGGAGAACTGTCTCTCTTATTAAAGGAATGAAGAACAAATAATTGGTTCTCATTTATTGTCTGCTAAATTATCTTTTAAGGCTTTCAGTTAATTCGTAATACCTTGGGAAAATTGGTATCCATACAGTGTTTGAAAAGTATTATTTATACAATACCTTAGAAAGTTATTGGGCAGGATGTAGTCAATACCTTTGTCTTCCTTGATGCCTATTCCTTTTTTTTCTTTTTTTTTTTTTTGCAATTGGTGATGTGAAGCATTAATTTTATTTAAAGATGTTGACGGCCTTAAAAATTGGGACTGTTTGTACATCCTCTTGTAAATAGTGATTAAATAGCAGTGAATTTAATAAATGAATAAGAAACTATTGAATGTAAGGCTACAAACACTAGCGGTGAAATGCTTATGTTTCAAAAAACATACAGACTTTCAGATTTCTTTTTAAGTGCAGACTTTAAATTTCATCTTTGTAAATGGAGAGGAAGTTATAGAAGAAATGGAAAAAATGGAAGCAGCTGTTTTAAGAAAATGGAACTACAAACCAATGTTTGTTTTTTTTAAACCTGTTTTTTTGGACCTGGGGTGATGGTTCAGTTTATAAAATGTCTGTGAGGACCTGAGTTTGGTCCAAGCACCCATGTAAATAAACCTGACCCACAACTTTAATCTCAGTACTCTGGAGGCAGAAGCAGGTGGACCTCTGAGTTAGCCATCAGCCTGGACTACAAATGGGAGAGAGTCTGTCTCCAAACAAATGAACAAAAGAAAAAGCTAATGTGATCATTTTGTAATCCCAGTGCTGGGGAATAGAGGCAGAGGCATCCATGGGCTGCTGACCAGCCAGTCTAGTTGAATCTGGTGAGCTTCAGATTTATGGATATTCCCTGTCTCAAAAAGTAGAGTGGAGAGTGACTGAAGGAGACACCTGGTATCCACCTTTGGTTTTCACACTTATTTGTGCATATGTACTTCGGCCTACCTATACACTTACACATAGAAAAATAAAATTGTCTTTTTTTTTTTCCTGTGCTAGGGATTGAATCATGGTGCTGCATATGCTTGGCAAGTGATCTCTCACTGAGCTGTTTCCTCTGACTTTTAAAAATGCCTCTAATAAGGAAATAGGATGAGATACTATAGTGAGTATAAGTTGTACTGCTCTGTGTCAGGTTTCCAGAAGCCTGTCCTGCCAGTCTGGCGTGTCTCAGAAGACTCAGAAATTTGTGCTTATAAGTAAGGTTCTGAGTTTTACTTAAAGAGTCTCATGGTAAGCCTTAATAATAGAGAGGAGTAATAGATGAGCTCTAGGCTTGCAGGGAAAATGTTTTCCTCTGGGCAGGTTAAGATCAAATAGGTTATTAAGTATGTTTTCATTTATATTGTTCTCTTGTGCCCTAGAACCTCAGAAGAGAAGAAATGGGAGGATGAGATGGGGGATTTACTGGAACATGGAGGCGTCTTTTAAGAAAATAACATAATATGGCTAGAGATATTTAAGTAGTTGAATATTTTAATTTGATTAAGTTGAATATTTTAATATTTTAATTTGGGACAAATAAAGACTTAGCATGTATTAGTCATACTGAATTGTTAACTAGACTATTAATCAGATTATACTTGTATTTTTTTTTTCTAGCTTCACAAAATTCTAGGAGATAAGGTGAACAATACAGCTGTGATTGAAAAACAAGTTCTAGAACTGTGGGACAGACTGTATCATTCTTGGTTTGTAAAGGTAAGTGCTTTTAGCTAATAGTTTTCATGGTATTGATAACACTGTTTTGCTTTATAGACTAATTGGGTCTGTAGGATTTTATAGATTTATGTTTTTTATGTTTGGAGTTTCATTTGGTTTAACTTTCCAGCAGCAAGAACTTAAGCCTTTGGTCGGTATCAGCTTCCACTGGCTGATACTCTATGTCAGAACCTGTTGATCTCTCTGGGGTATCAGTATTCCATCCTTTGCTCATAGCAATTCCTCTGCAGTAGCTCTGTGCAGTACAGGTGGAATGCAAGCCACATCTATTTATTTATGTCTATATGGTGATAGGGATTGAGCCTGGGGTCTCATGTGTTAATAAGCACAAGGTCTACTACTAAGTTATTAACACCCCAAGTTTCTGCAAGCCACATGTATGATATTAATTTTTCTAATAACTGCATTAAATAACTAAATAAGAATATTAAATAACTAATGTGGATGAGATTAATTTTAATAATATTTTTCATTTAATTCAGTTCCCACTGTGATGTCAGTATATACCTAATAAAAAACAAATTCAATATTTTGTTTGCCTAAAACATCTAAGTCTTTGAACTCTATTGTATGCGTTTTGTACCAGCAGCGCAGCTAAAATTTAATGTGAGCCATGTTTTCAGTGTTTGGTAACCACATGTAGCTAATGGCTATTGTTAGGAACTGGTGAATTCTAGACATTGAAGACCTTTCTGTTTGAGGAGACAGAAGTAGATCTAAACTTTAGAGACTTTCATTTGCAGTCAGCTTTTTGTGTTGCTTACACTTACATAAACTTACTTTAGAATTTATGCTAGAACAAGTATGGCTTCCACTGAGTACAAACAGTGGTTTGGAAAGCTGTGGATTCTGCTGAGCTGGTGTATATGCCATGTCTGGTGGGCTGCTGAGAGCCATGGTGTATGGTGGCCAGAGCTGCTCGTTGTCTCCCAGGGTTAACTTAAAGAGAAGAGGAGCATGCAAGAGGAAGGCGGCTGAGTTTGAGTGTCTTGCTTAGTGGCGTGTTCTCCATCATATAGTCCTGCCCTGAGATGAGTTGAGGGAATAATACTGACTTTTGTGGTAAAGGCTTGAGAGTTAAAAGCTAATAGTGGATTGTGAGACTAAGTATCTTATATTTGATTCTGTCTGAGGAGCTAAGCAATTAGAAAGGTGTTATTAGTTTCTTGTGGTTGCTCTGGATCTTTTGTGTGTGTGTGTGTGAGTTTTTTTACTTTTCTTTTTTACTTTTAACATTTTTATTTTATATTAATCACAGGTTATGTACTTTGTATCCCAGCCGTAGCCCCCTCCCTCATCTCCTCCCTATCCTCCCCTTCCCTCCCTCATCTCCTCCCTGCCCCTTTCCAAGTCCACTGATAGGGGAGGACCTCCTCCCCTTCCATCTAACTCTAGCTTATCAGGTCTCTTCAGGAATGGCTGCAATGTCCTCTTCTGTGGCCTAGCAAGGCTGCTCCTCCCTTGGGGGGTGGGGAGGTCGAAGAGCCAGCCATTGAGTTCATGTCCAAAATAGTCCCTGTTCCCCTTACTGGTGTATCCACTTGGGTATTGTGCTTTGGATCTTAATGTAGCTTTTCTTGTCACTCACCATGTTTGACCCCATTTTTGTTGTTGCTGGGGTTCCGGAGTCTCAAGCATGGATCTGTACATGGGAAAGTGTGGTGGTTTTTCCCCCCTCTCCCTCCCCCCCCCCAGAGTATCAGACTGACATAGTGTGCTGTGCTTAAAGCTGGAAGAATGGAAGGGCATGTAAGAAATTGCCTTGAATTTTAACCTCATTTTGTTCATTCATTTCCCTTTCAAATTCAGTGTTTCCTGCCCATGTAAATGTCTTCCAGTCAGTCAGGTAGACAAATTAGATGGCTCCCTCCATCTTGTTGGTTCTTTTCATAGTCTTCTCTCTTTGTTCTTGCCTTGTATAAATGATTGAGAAAGGAAAAAGAGGGAAAGGTAGGAAACCAAGAAAAGGTGGAAGTGCTGAGGGAAATAAGGAAGGAGTACTATGAGTTCATAATTGTTTAGGAGGGAAACACATGTGTTTCACAGACACAGAGCCTAGAACGAGAATGCAGAAATACTGGCTTTAGCTGGAGCCCTTACTTAATGTTTTATATTTGCAAGGAATTTTATAGGTGAGTACTTACTGAAGTATTAGAAGAAGGTGGAAAACAAATGAGGCATTTATTCTTTGGATGCATTAAAATGGGAATTTCACCTGTCATGACCTTGTTTTATAGAACGTGACACACTCTGGAAGGCACAAAGGGCACAAGATGCACGTGAGTCGTCAGAACAGCTGGCTGGGAGATATTCTGGACTGGCAAGATATTGCCTCCTTCGTTCATGAGAACATTGAGACTTTTCTTTCGGTAAGACATAGTGTTTATTGTTGAACTAAACTTAGGAATAAAAACAGAAGTAACTCCATCAGTGTCTTCAGCCCCTGCGTTTAGTACTGTGGAATGTATAGGCTTTGAGAACTTTACTCTAGAAAGCTGTCCAGAAGCTGCAGTCGTAAGGTTGGATTTGCCTGATGTTTGAGAAATGCTGAATCATGAAGCATGTGAGCAAGACTGTGGGCAGACAGGGTCTTAGATGGGTGTCCTCATCCCTCAGAGTCACCAGAATGCCCTGAGCTGGACCACTAGAGACAGTTTTTCTGTCTGGTAAAGCCCTTGCTATCTGGAGTTTAGGGGCCCAGTGACATTATAGGTTCTGACTGTAAAGCCTTAGACTGCTGGCTTTCCACTGACTCCTCCGTGCTCCTCGCTCCCCGCACCCTTATACCACTGCTCAGCGTTATTCGCCTCTCTTCATTCCCAGAGCTGATTTTGTCAGGAGGCTCGGCATGTGGCTCTTCACAGAGAAGATTTTCCTTGAGAATAAATGTGTGACTTTTATCAAATCATATCGAGTTTTAAGAAATTTAAGTCGAGTGAAGTGATCCGTGAGCAGAGCTGAAAGCAGCACTGCCTGTGTCTCCACACGTCAGGCTGGGACTAGCTGTCTGCTACAGGACAGCCTTCTGGTGTTTTCATCTGGATTGCTGAAGTGATGTTTACATTGCTCTTTCTTGTTTTACCATTTTAGATATTATCTTTTGGCTTCCAAATATGGAAGATGAAGGTAAAGACGTGACTTTCTTCCAAGCCTTCAGTGCTTTCCGACTCTTCTCTTGGGGTTGCTCACAGCTCCCTCAGCCAGCTCCCTGCACTCACATGCTTCCTTCCTCTCATTCAGCTGAGTGTAATTAACAGCTTACTTAATTAAGGAGTAGGCACTCACTGTGTTCCTCAGGCTGTCCCTGAACTCATGGCTTCAAGCAGTCCTCCTGCATCTCGCATTGCAGGCACGTGACAGTGTGCCCAGCTGTTTTGTTTTGGTAGTTCCTTCCCTCTGCTTTAACTAGCCCAGTGTTTTTCAAAGGTGTTAGTGCAGAACTTCAAAGTGCATGTTTATCTACTCACTAAATAATTTCTCATGATGGCACAAAGAGCACACTTTAGTGTGTTAAAATACTGTTTTCTGGGGCTGAGGAAATGGCTGAGCTGAAAAGTCTTTGCTGCACAAGCATGAGGACCTGAATTCACATCCTCAACACCTGTGTAAAAGTTGGAGGTGGTAGGACACACCTGTATCCTCAGTGCAGGGTAGGGGCAGGGAAGGATGCACAGACAGGCAGATTCTGGGGCTTTGCTGGACAGCCAATCTCTCTGAATCAATGCACTCCAGGTGCAGTAAGAGACCATGTCTCAAAAAATAGAGTCAGCTGATGTCTGCCTGTGGCCTCCATTTTTGTGCATACACTGGTACTTGTATTCCAGACACACATGTGCACACATACACAAAAGCATAGTTTATGGCAAATATTGTACTAGCTGTTATATAAATATTTTCTAATTTAGCTCTCCTAAAGTTCCCAGAGAGCTGATAAAACTACTCTTGTTTTAGAATAGACTTAGTGATGACATTTATATTGTCTTTATTTTTTTTATTATCCTGTGTTTATTTATTTTATGTCTTTTCTTTGTGTAGAGGGACCAGGTTCTTATATAACATGTATTGTCTTCAGAACATGTTTTGTCCTTGGGAGAGCTCTGGAGCTCTTCCTTTCACACTTTTCTGTCTTTCTTTTATTTTCAGTGCTTTATTTTATTAATTTTTTTTCTGATTTTTTTTAAGGCATGGTTTTTGCACCCCAGGCTGTCTTCAAGCTCACAGAGCCTACCTGTGCCTCCTGAGTGCTGGAATCAGTGCTTTGCTTTCTTTTCTGATCTTTTGGCAAGTTCCTCAGCTTCCCCCAGGGTGTTCCGGAAGACATGGAGGTTCTCCTATAGTCAGATTCCTCCTCGTTCATTGTTTTCAACTCTTTTTTGGGTACTTGCGTATATTTTACCTTTTTCATATTGGTGCTCAGTCTTTCTGAATGAATGCAATTTTTTATGATTTATTTATTTTTATTTTATGTGCATGGATTGGTGTTTTGACTTCATGTGTGTCTGGGTGAGGCAGTTGATCCCCTAGAACTCCAGTTATGGACAGTTGTGAGCTGCCGTGGGGTGCTGGGAATTGAACCTAGGTCCTCTGGAAGAACAACCAGTGGTCTTAAGTGCTGAACCCTCTCTCCAGCCCTGAATGAATGCAATTTTAAAGATTTATTTTTATTGTATTTGTGTGAGTTTTTTCCTGCATGTATATGGATGTCAGAAGAAGGTATCATATCCTTTGGAGCTGGGATTGCAGATGGTTATGAGCCACTATGTGATGCCATAATCAGAATCTGGATCCTATGGAAGAGCAGCCAGTGCTCTTAACTGCTGAGCCATTTCTACGTGTTCTCTGACTAGATTTTAAGTTCTTTATCACTACTTTAGAATATAGCCTGGGGTTTGTTTTTCAACTAAACTAATGAAAAGAGGCACATTTGTTGCTTACTTTATTATTTTTGTGTGCTTAAAAGAACAGTGGTAGAACTGAAATGGTATGCTGAGACCTTTCCATCTCCCTTCCTCTATAAAGCTAGAGCAGGAGGATGAACCAGAAAAGGCTAGTGGAGCTCACGTAGCCTATGTCACTAGGCTCCTAGACTGACAGGGAGATAACTCCATCTTTGCAGGAAAGATGTGTTCTCTTATGTTGACCCCTGCATCCCTGTAATGTTCTGTTTTTTCACTTCTCGAAGCTGCTTCTATGTGCTTCTTAGGTTTTTGGCTCAGAAGTACCTGAGAAGCCACATAAGTGACCAAGGGTGATTGGATGGTAGTGGACTTGGAAGGGAAGCAGCAGAGCAGGAGGATGCTGAGGCTTGTTGTTAATGCTAACTGCCATCTGTGACCAGGTCGCCTGACTGCTTGTGGGTCTCCTCTGGGCTTCATTTCATGGTCTCTGTTCTAGGCATCCTTTTAGTGATACTTCCACTGTTGATTAGAATAATGCCCACCCTGCCTCTTGTTTGCCATTTTTGAGTTGGGATGCATTTTTGCTTCTATGAATCTGGTGTATTTTTATGAGTTTCATGGGCCTTTACTGATACATTACTGATATTCTCCTTTCTAAGCCTGGTGATTGCACTAAAACTCTACTTCAATGATTGAGTTAACATCCCAGAAACATCCTTTCTGTCTTCTCTAGTTGATCTTCTTCCAAGTAAAAATGGTTTACTAGGTTGTTGTTGGAAACTGCCAGTCTACAGTTTCTGTATTTAGTTAATTTCTTAATAATTGGAGGAGGCTGTTTTTTCTTTGTGTGACTCAGAAACTATGTAAATTTTTTTTTTATAAAAAATTCCAGAGTGACTGGGGCCCCCAAAAGAATGCTTGCCAAATTATAAATACAGGCACTGTCTCTTAGAATCAGCGGCTTTGTTCATTCATTCTTTATCCTACAAGGTCAAACAGTTAATTGTGCATATTTTTGTGGGCAGAGCGAAGCACTTTCAAGATTTTTTTGTAAAGGGTTTTTGTAAATGTAGCCTGCCTGTTGAATTCTCTTATGAAGACTGAGCTGAGGCTTGCAACAGAATGTTCTTTATAAATGGTGCATTTGAGGTGGGAAAGGAATGGACAGACGTTGCATAGACATGTTACAGTGTGAACATGTGAAAGGCACCAAGGAAAAATTGAGATGTCAGGGTTCTGCTCCCAGCAGCTGCAAACCTCTGTGGTTAAGTTCAGATGTCTGTAAGTCATCCACAGCACTGTTTATGGGAACGCTTTTAATAGCTAGAACAGAATGTGTCTTCCTCGTCATTTTGCTTCCATGTTTTTTATTAGGAGGAAGCACCCTCGTGGGAAGAAGAGAAAAGAGACTATAAGGGGTTTTAGATGATGAAGGGACAAGAAATGAAAACTTAGAGACGTGATGAGACATTGGCATCTTCCTTTAGTTATATTTTACATCTAATGTATGCACAACTGTCTTGAGAACCGGTTCTCATGAGTTTGTAGGTAATAGATCAAGTGAATAGTCTTGGTCTGTTCCAGGAAAGGCTGTCATTGTTTCTGTCTTTCATTATTTTCATTGTTACTTCAAGTCGTTGGAATAATACACTATATTTATAGTTGAATCTGAGTGGAGATGGTAAAGGTAGAGGGGTAGTTAGCTAATCTAATAAGTGACCTACCCTAATAACCCTCCAAAATAAACAGAGCCACAGTTTGCTTACATAGTCTTCTGTAGACATACATATGTATTCTGTTTTTGCTGTTAAAATTCAGACTATATAAAAATTCTGTTTTAAAAATTGCATAGTAGAGGCTGGGCATGGTCACACATGCCTTTAATTTCAGCACTCAGGAGGTAGAGGCAGGTGGATCTCTGTGAGTTCGAGAGTAGCCTGGTCTACAGAGGGAGTTCCAGGGTAGCCAGGGCTACTACACAGAGAAACCTTGTCTGGAAAACCCAAACCAAACAAAGGAAAAACAGCATGATAGAATAAAATATAGTAAAATGTCTCTGCTAGTTGTCATCCTATTCGGAGTATTAGTTGGAATGGATTCACTGTAACTACTTAGCCATTTTCTTTACTGTTGGACATAGATGTTTCTGGATGCTTTTTCCTGCTTTTAAGGTAGGCAACAAATTTTACTTTTCCGTTTTAGCTAATAAGACAGTGCACTAAAAGCACACTAGATGGTTATAGCTGCTCCCTTTATGAGGAGGAGTCTGACCCTGCTGTCCTTTTTCATCAGATCTTGGAGTCCCTGTGGATTGTTATGAGCCGGAACGTGAGCCTGCTGTTTACCACGGTTACCACACTGCTGACCATCCTCTTCTACAGTGGCACTGCCCTTCTCAACTTTGTGCTTTCCCTGGTATGTACACACAGAGCACACATTATATTTCCTTACGCATCACAGATTTATTTTTTTCCAGGCTTCCTATTTTTGCATGTCTGTCTTCTGTAGGCTCTGAAATGTGATTTTTTTTTTAAGTGATATTGTCCTTTGTTTTGCAGATAATTTTCCTGACCACACTGTTTTATCTGTTAAGTTCCAGTGATGAGTACTACAAGCCAGTGAAGTGGGTGATAAGCCTGACACCACTGTCTCAGCCAGGTCCTTCTTCTAATATTATCGGCCAGTCTGTGGAAGAGGCTATCAGGTAGGGCAAGGTTTATGCTGTTCTTCCTTTTTTCATAAGCTTCCCCTGACATCCCAGTTACCTTCCTTATATTTCATAGAGACATGCAGTGTTGAACTAGTGAAGGATGTTGGTATTTTCAAGACCTTTATCTTACTTACTTTAAGAAGGTCCTTGAGGCAGTGCATGTGCTTTGAGGAAAAGTCCTAAAGAGTTTGCCACTCTACTCTGCAGCTGTGATTTAGAAAGACATAATGTGTGTCTACAGATTGGCTTTTCACCAAGAGGTTTAGTTTGGTTTCCATCATCTTGTTCACTTGCTTAGGAAAACCCCCATCTTTTATCACATAGTCTTCACCCTCTTTAGGACCCTTATCTAAGGAGGTCCAACCTGGATTTGGGCTGGGGATAGATGACCCTCCTGTTTCTTCTTTCTTGTTGTGTCCAAGCTGTGCCCTGAACAGGGATAAGATGATTACTGGAAATACAGTGTTTATTTATCTCCAAGTCCATATGTTATATCTGGCCAAAACCATTCCCAAAGCATGCCTCTGGAGTCCATGTATTGCGGCTCAGCTTCTGACTGAAAGTTTTCCACTGTTAAATGCTCAAGCTTCTTGGCGCTTCTTTTTTCCTCCTCCTGGGAGTGTTTGGCTGTTTGCAGGCTAGGCCACTTTAGCTCCTTCCTTGTCCTGTGTCTCATTGTCTAGTAAGAGGAAACCATATCCTTATTTTTGTGGATACCTAACTACTCAGGAAATAATTGTTTCACCCATTAGATCCCTCTTTCTATGAAGGCATAGACAAACAATTATGAAAATTGCTGTTTATTCAGTGAATGCTTAGTGACATCAAGTAGTTAGCTAAGTGGTCTTAAACTCAGTTACATAGTGGAATCTTTGACATTTCTGTTTCCACATATTTTCAAAAGTATCGTTTGGAACTAGTCATCCACAGATACCTTGACCTGACCTTGATCATTCCTGAGTTCTCCTGGCTACGTCTCCACTATATTAATGTAACAGCTAGGGAGATAACCACATTGATTTTTGGAAACACCCTGTGGTGTTTGATCTTTGGAAAAGTATGTATAGTCCTAGAGTACATCATGGTTGGAAATGCTGTCAGCTTTTCTCCCTGTTCCTACTTGGGAAGCTTGGGAAAGGTCTTTATCAGTACTTTCCCTCTTGGATTGAACTTGGTATCATTTAGCATTCTAAAAAAATTGCTCTTAATACCTGTCTGGTATCTTTGAATATTCATGTGGAGAGATCAGATAAAGATTGTTAGAGAAATAGTTTTAGTAGTGCTTCCAAGTCTGTGACCTCTGACATCCTTACAGGATAAATAAAATGATGAAAACTGCAATAATAGGTCAGCTTTTATGTGTCAGCTTTTAAAAACTCTTTTGTAAATATTCTTACCCTAAAAGGGAAAAAACAAAACAATACAAAACAAAAAATATCCCAGTAGCATGAAACTGTTGAAATAGCCTTCGCAAAGGCTGGCACCAGTCCTTCCAGCAACATGGCGGAGACCAAGCTGTATGGAGACAGGTGGACTGCCCCGAAGACCTTTGAAAGACCAGCAGTGCTCTCGCTTCCCAGCAGAACCTCATTCTCATGGAAGTTTCATCTTCTTCAGATTATAGTTCTGGAATATTCTTACTCTGCTTTCTCAGAGGGAGGAACTTTCTGACTGACACTGAGTTGCTTTTTACAAGACACTTCCACAACCTCCCTATCCTAATCTCTTTCTTGTTTGAGACTGGATCTTGCTTTGTCAGCCATGCTGGCTTTGAACTTGATATCTCCTATCTCTCCTGAAATACTAGGATTACAAATCCTGAGTACTAGGATTACAAATACATACCACCATGCCAGACTTCATTTATCATTTAATACAGGGGAAAAAAAGAAAAAAAAAGTTTAGTATCCGTCCTGTAGTCTTGTGGGTGAAAGCTAATGGGCGGGTTTAAGTCACAGACAGCCATTTTCAACTGTGACTTAAGACGGGCTTTTGCAGTCTCCAGCCCTGTGTGCAGTTTCTTTACAAGCTTATGGTAAAGACTTAACATATCTGGGTTTTGCATGGGCTCCTCTCAGGAGTCTTCAGGAGGAAAATGGCAATGAGCTGTATCTAAGAGCCTAAGTAAGAATTTTCATTCTGAAGGATTATGTTCAAGTAGGAATAAGATTCTTTGTAGATGAAGATTAATAGGAAGGATAGACAAACAATTACAAAATTGCAATTTACTCTGTAAATGCTCAGTGATACCAGTTTTATATATAAGTCATTACTCAGCAGTGTATGGTCAAGTGAACAATCACTAAATTAATTTCATGTGATCCTTTAATGAGTTCAAAGTGGAGTAAGGTTGGGAGTTAACTGCATGATGAAACAGTGAGTGTTCCTTAGAATTTGCTGTCTGAGCTGTGTGACCCCTGTGTGATCACCATGCCCTTGAAATTTTGAACTTAATCATTTTAATTCTAAATCCACATTTTTCCAAATTAAGTACATTTGCCATTGAGGTTTCATGTCATCTCAGGAGTTTGAATTAGTAGCATGCATCCTGGATCCCCAGCCATTTTCCTCCCATTAGCAGCATGCTGCCTCCCGAATGTCCACGTCACACCCTTCTCCCTGATGCTCCTTTCTGCTTGCTCTGGTGGAGATATTGCACATTACTAAGTTGCATGTTGTCACGGCCTCAATGCAATTTAGTGTGTGTGATATTTTCACGTGAGTGCATGCACACAGGTATGGCTAGTGCTTGCTGGGATTACAGCTTTTTTTGTGCTGGAGGGTGGAACTCCTGGTGATGAATTAATTACATGTGAGAATGTATGTTTCTGTAAGATTTAATTCAGAGAATGGATATATTCTGAAATGGATATGCTCTTCCCACCAGTTCTGAAATATTGAAACTGTTTTAGTTATTTTTAAAAAGTCAGTGTTCTTAAGTAAATTAATGTTTTCATTTTCAAATTTGAATGAGTTGTTGACTAAATGAAATTCTTACAGATTTAAGGGTGTAAATAGTACTTGCTTAAAATGAATTGTATAAGAATGAATATAAAGCATTTATTTATTTGTTTGTTTACAATATTTTGAGACACAGTTTCTCTGTGTAGCCCGGCTCCCCTTGAATTCCGTCTGTAGACCAGGATGGCCTTGAACTCACAGAGTCTTGTCTCTTCCTCCCAAGTGCTGAGATTAAAGGTGTGTGCCACCAACACCTGACATAACTTGTTGTTGTTGTTGTTGTTTTAAGTGCTTTTGAACTGGACGTGGTAGCACATGCCTGTAATCCTAGTATTTGGGAGGCTGAGCCAGGAGGATCGTTGTAAGTTCTAGGCCAGTTTGAGCTACATAGAGAGTTTAACGTTAGTTTGAGTTATACATCAACACCAAAAAAAGTCACACACACAAAATAGGTTATGGGATATTTTTATTTGTTTGAGATATTCTAGCATTGTAATAAAGAGAAAAAATTTCTTATGCATATTTCGGGAAACTATCTGGAGTAAATAATGCCTCTTTACAGTGATTAAAGGTTAGTGTAATATACTTGAATGTTTTTTTTATTAAGCTCAAAGAAAATAGCCTTAAAAAACTTTGTTGTACATGTAGTTTTTCATTGTGATACTTGTGTTTTATTGAACTTAAAAGTTTTTGGTACAGATATGTATGTAGTTGAAACCATTTACAAATTTTAAGCATTGATCATTCATGATCAGTAACCATTAGGATACAATGTATATTAATAAGTATTAGTGATATAACAGTTCTGAATGAATGTATATCACTCCTGCCAGAGTCCTCAGATTGTATCCAGAGTTGGCTGCTTCTGACTGCGACCCTCAGCTGTTCACTGTGTAAGCCCTGCTTTCCTGTGATGCTCAGCTGCATCTGGGTGCAGGTGCATAGCCATGACCTTGTTTCTTACACTAGAAATCTGTTGTTGCCAGATTTTTTGTGCACTGACCTTGTAGCTGGTCTCTGAGACAGATGAACCAGGAGGTGGGGAGGGATATGATGTAAGAGAGGTCAGGTGTATGGGTGATACTAGAAGACACAAGGCATTTGCTTCTGGACTGTTGTCCTAGAGTATATACTTGCAATAAGGCAAGATCTAGGAGCCTTTTGATTCTCCTCTTAACTCTAGAGTGTATGTTTATCCTGGAGTTTATTAAGTGTGCAGTAGCATTGCCTCTTAAATATAATTGTATATATTCTAACTAAAATATCTTCCTAGAAATGCAGTGATGATCATCTGAGTTGTTGGAAAAAGGAATCTGATAAACTGCCTCCATTCAGGCTTAACTCAAACCTTTAATTTGTTAAAGCTAAAATTTCTGCTTCACAGTATATGAATTTGCAGAAACAGTGGTACACCCATGATCAAGGGAGCTGGCTCCAGTCAGAATGTTAAACACTGTCTGTGGCTGCTCATGGTCCCCCTCTATTAGCTTACCCTCTATTTGAGGCACACCGGATTGTAGGGTAGAGTACTCATAAGGTGATGGTAGCCATTGTTTCCAGGTGAAAGGGTACTCTGGTGCTCTTCTGGTTTGATCTTTAGAGATGAAAGGTTGAAGTAGTGTACAGAAATGTGGAGTGGGTGGGGTGTGCTTTTGGACTCATATTCTGTTTCTTTTCTTTCTTAGACTTATGCTTCCTGCTTGTGTGTGGTATGTGGCACTATGTGCTTCTGAGCTGTTATTTTTTTGTCATTCTCATCCTGCAGCTTACTTCAGGTTTCATTTCATCAAAAGTAAAAAAAATTGATGTTGTCTTGTCTGTTTCTTCTTCAGTTGAAAAAAATGAAGAGTGCTCATTGATCAGGAATGGGAGAGGGCTCACAGCTGAGACATAGTTGTATGGATGAGGCACAAAACACACAACCTTTAGTGCCAATACAAATGTTCTTAGGATTATTAGGGGGGAAGGGTGCAGAGGAAAGGCTGGCTGTTCACAGCTTTTGGAACTTTTACTCTACAGCGATGTGTGTGTCTGTGGAGCATAGCTGCATTGGCGCACTGCATCCTGCCTTTGAGGAGCAAGGTGGAGAGAGGAGCCTGAGCCACGGTGTCTGTGTGTTGGGGCCAGGGATCATCTGTGAGTCTGTAATGATTGAAAGTCTGAGGAAGGGAGTTGGTCTTGTTAGAAAAGGCACCTCAGTGGCTGATGTCCGCTTCTTCTTCCATTGGTAGCTGAACTATCAGAAGAGGGGAGAAGAGCTTCCAGTATAATCTGAATTTGATTCTTGTCAATTGCTGAGTGCCAGGCAAGTCTAGAGACAAAGAACTAATTTCCATAATGTTTGAAAAATTGCCAGGGATAAAATGTTCCCAGAGGGCTGAACACAAGCAATAGCTCTTCCCCTCAAACGAAAGAGATCAAGCCTGAAGGGAAACGGGTTGCACATGGCTGTTAGGATGGTTTCTACCAAGCAGACTTTGTTTTGACTTTTACAGGGGGCGTTTGGTCATGGTGAGCAGTTTAGAAGGGAATGCCTGTTGGCACTGTGTCATCACATAGCACACATGACACATAGCACACAGGTATGGTTTTGAAATGGCACAAGTCTAGTGGCTTGAATTAGATGATGTATAGCATACTGTTTTTCCTTGATAGAAAGGCAGCAATGTACACATTGTGTTTGGCTATCCAAAAAAGTTGGATTAATTGGCATTAGCAAGAGAATGAAATGATTTTTCACTATAAGCTTTGTTCTTACAATGATGAAGCTAATTTTTGCTAGTCCATTTAACTGTATTGTGCATGATTCTGTACAGTTCATTAGTTAGTGCCAGATAAACTTTTCTTTGATTAGGAGAGCAAATTATTAGTCTTGAAGTGAGTATATGTGTGTGTGAGTGAGTGTGTGTTATATATGGCCTTGTATATGTTCTTCACAAGTTCTACTATTGAGCTACATTCCCTGTGTTTATGAAACTTGCTTTATCATATTGTAAACATCCATGTGCAGCTGTAGTCAGTACTTTATACTTTGTTTTTCTGGTCAGTGGTGGGTACTATAGAGGTTTAATTATACCTACCTACATTATGATTACTTTTAAATGCTGGTGATTGAACCCAGGGCCTTATGTGGTAGATGAGTGTTCTACCCCTGAGCTAAATGCCCAACTGTCAACTTCTGAATCTGGGAAATGAGTGAGTATAAGTTCAGCATTACGGGTTCTTGTTCATATAACCTATACTTTAAAGTAATAAGTAATAAAGTTGTATTAGCTTCCTTTTAATAGAGTGTCAAATTATCATGAACTTAGTATTTAAAAAAATACATTTTCTAATTTGTAAGGTCAGAAGTCTTAAAATGAAGATATGAGCAGGACTGGTTTCTCTGGATGATGTAGGGGAGATTTGAGGGCATTAAAATACCCTCTCTCAGGAAGTTTTTATAAGGTGCTGCTCTGCCCCACAGATGCTTATATGGCAGGTCATGCGCAGTGCAGTCCAGGTAGTAGCTTATATTCTTACCTCAGTGGGTCGCACAGATATGCTTGGTAACTGAACAATGTAGTGAAGATGGTCAGGGTCCACAAATTACCTAAAAGTTGCTGTAATGACTCTGTTACATACATCTCTTCAGGCTGGAAAGAAAGAGGCTGTGCTCATTATATACTTACGGTCTGTTTTGGGGTGAGCTAGTGTTTGAGCCACCTGCGGGGGCCTCAGTTGAGAATCTTTACTGCATCCTTGGTGCCAGCTTTTTCTACAAAAACTTACAAGGTCAGGCTAATGGAAGCTGTATCCACACCTTTTCACAGTAGACAACTTCTGTGAGCCTCCCCTCACCCTAATAGTTGATATGGTCATTACTCCTCCCCTGATATGGTCATTACTCCTCCCCAGCTTCCTCATCCAGTGGCTTCTGAGAGTGCTGCACTGTGGTGATTTTCTCCTACTGCAGAAACCCTTCCATCCCCTCCTTGGCTGATGTATCATTGCCCTTAGGTCTCCAGAGAATATAGCCAGCCTATTTCCCCTTCCTCTCCATGCTTGGCCCTTGAGGCCCTCTAATTAAACTGCTGTACGTTATGGCTACTAATCCTCATTTCTTATTTCAGCCTGCTCCCAGATGTTTCCATCATTCTTTTGACTTATATTTTCTGGGCCAGATATTCTTCCTTTTTTAATTCTCCTCTTATCCGTGTTTCAGGGACACCACTGTTTTTTCCCCCATCATTTGTTTTTCTTGGGCTGAAGAAAAACAAATCCTATGGGGTGTCTTCTCTCCTTTCTGTCTTTTTCATATATGTAAATCTGGGCCCTTGTTGTGAGGATCACATGACATATTGCTGAGTGATGCCATTGGTAAAGGTGGGAAAGGTTTTGCAGATGGAGACCTATTCATTAATACCTTATCTCAGAGTCCCATTGCATGGCAGAGTCACCTGACTGCAGATCAGCCTGTGCTTTGGGAGCCTCCCTCCTGAGAATCTTTGCAGAAAGTCTGCTTTCTGCTGTGTGCCGTGTTACCTTCACTGTCACCATCCTCATTTTCAATGACAGCTTCACCTACTTGTGAATGTCCGTCCCTACAGAGCCTAGCCTCTGGTTTTGGGAATTACTTGAGGCTGCTGCCTTTTCCACACGGGACTGTCTTAATCTCTTCCAACAGAGAAGCGGAAACAAAGCACCTTCATGTGCCATACAATGATTTAACTGTAGGATATAAATATAAGCCTAATTTCACTTCTTTATTTTCCTTCCCGGTTGTACTCTGGAGCTAATAATCATGTATTTCCCCAGATGACTTGCATTATTTGATACCAGAAGTTACTTTGTAGTCTTGGTTGCATAAAGAAATGTGTGAAAAATTTGTTAAGAGAAAAATTGAGAAGAGTATAGGCTAGACTATCCCTCACTCGTTCTTTGCTGGCCCTCCCCTTCCCCCTTCTGTCACCTTTCTTGCTTTCTCTCCTCCTTGCCCCTTTCTCTTCCTCTTACATCATTTTCCTTTCCTTGCTGGGCTTGGACCCAGGACTTGGAACATGCTAAACCTTACTTTATCACCCAGCTATACTCCAAGCCTCACTGGATACAATTTTGTGTTTCTTGGAACTTAATTCCATCTTTAGACACATGCTATTTATAATTTGGAAAGAGAATTGTTACCCAGGAAGTACCTGCTTTAGAAATGGAAAGTTGAGACTGAGAGTGTAGCTCTGTAGGGTGCTTGCATAATGTACAAGCCCTGAATTTGATTTCCTCCCACCTCCAGCTAGTAGAAAGTTGGCTAGTTATTTCAGTGAATATGCTATTTTAGGGTGTTTTGTTTGAGTTATCTTCTCATCAGGAAGAAATATCAAGAAAAGTTTAGGTTATGGAGTTATGTAGGTTCCAGTATTTTAATAAAGTAAGTACATGTTCAGAGAAATGAGAGCTGTTACCAGATTTGGAATAAAGTGACTAGACAGAGGTGATGATTTTTCTGCACCATATCATGATGCTAGGATTATTTACCTGTTCTTTTCTCCCTGGGTCTTCTAGAGGGGTGTTCGATGCTTCCCTCAAAATGGCTGGCTTCTATGGATTATACACCTGGCTGACTCATACTATATTTGGCATCAATATTGTCTTCATACCATCAGGTAACAACAGTATACAGAACTTCCTGAATGACTAGTTAAGGAAAGTTAGACCTTACATTAGAGCTGCCTGTTTCCTCAGAGAAGGATACTCACCCTGGATACCCACCTGGTGGCTGGAGGTCTCTTCTAGTTCAGCATGTCTGCAATGTGCTTGTATTTTGCTACAGTCCTCATATCAAGAACAGTACCCATCATTTTCAGGGGTTTGTTGAATGAGTAAATGTCCTAATACTTTGTATAACATTAGGCACATAGTTGGTTCTCAAAAATAATTGATCTAATTGGCAGAGAGTGAGCAGTTTGTTGTCTAATAGTTTGTCCCGTGAGGGATACAATCTCAGGGGCAGATGCATGTGTCTGAATGAATTTAAGCGTGTGTGCCTATTGTGATCTGTTCTGAGAGCAGCACCTTCCTTCTACAAGCAGATGACAATCTGGGGTTTTTCTTTTGTTGGTTCAGAACCTTCTTTCATTTTTCTTTTATTTTTGTCATTGTTTCTAGAACCCCCTTCCACTTTTTTTCTTTTATTTTTGTCACTGTTTCTTAAAATATCCCTCCCTGCCTTCCACATTTACCTTTGCTGTCACTCTTCAACTGTCATTCATTTCCCCTCCTTCCTTACATTTCCACATTCATTCATGTTTCTTCCCATTTAGTGGTCTAGTAACCTACCCTCTGATTGTCATGTACCCTGAGAGCACAAGAACTTATTGTATAATCATGTTGACAGACAGAAAAGGTGGTGTGTAAATGAAAGCCAGGGTCACCCAAATGGCTAATGGTTGGACCAGAGCAAAAATCCACATCTGCGTGGAGCCAAAGAGAGGAGAGAGCTTGAAGTGAGGTCTTTTTACTTACAGGACTTTTATTTGTTTATATCAATTACATTTAAATTTTTATTAGTAGCTAAGTAAAGAATAAGAATTCAAGTTGAAATTTAGATTGAGTTGAGGGTCAGGATATTTTGGTCAGTGTTCTATAGTTATATTTATAGAACTAGATTTAGCCATAGGCCAATAAGATTTAACACTTAAGAGTAATATAGTTAGGGGCTGGAGAGATTGCTCAGCATTTGAGAGCATTGGCCTTTCTTCCAGAGAACTTGCGTTCATTTTCTAGTACCTATATAGCAGCTCACAGCTGTCTGTAACTCCAGGTTCGTGGGATCAAACACACAGTGACACAACAATGCACAGAAAAAAATAAATCCTTTAAAAATAAAAGAAAAAAACATAAATTTGTAAAGTAGACATATTAGAAAAATTTCAATAACAATTTTTAAGATAACAAACTGTTATTTAACTAGAAAATTCAGTTCAATAGGCTCTACCGGTCCTCTAAACCTGGAGCTTGTTTGCTTGTTTAGGTGGGCTTTATTTTTATTTTATGTATGTAGGTGTTTGATGCATGTATGCATGTATTTACACCACATGTGTACAGTGCCTGCAGAGACCAAAAGAGCATGTCAGATCCCCTAGAACTGGAATTACAGGGGACTGTGAATGCCATGTGAGTGCTGGGAATCGAACATGGGTCTTCTGAAAGAGCAGTTGATGGTCTTCTCCACCGAGCTGTTTCTCCAGATGCAGTGGATAGATGCTTTTAAGGAGGGAGAAGTAGTTCTTGGCCTCTGCTGCTTTGTTACTGTTTTGCCAGTGGCTTTGATTTGTTTTTCTTTTACTCCTTTATTAGCTTTGGCAGCAATCCTTGGAGCTGTGCCATTTCTGGGGACATACTGGGCAGCAGTACCTGCAGTTCTAGACCTGTGGCTGACACAGGGGTTAGGATGTAAGGCCATCTTGCTGTTGGTCTTTCATCTCTTACCGACATACTTTGTAGACACTGCCATCTACTCTGATATATCAGGGTAAGTATTCTTGAGTTCTTGCTGAGTCCTAGGTGTTTGGTTAGGGAAGGGTCTAGTGGCAGAATGTTTCAGTTGGATAACCTTTTGTGATCCTTTTGACAGAAATTTGGATACAGAATTATATTGCAGTGATAGGGTTATGATTGTTATTATTTAAGAATAAAACCCAAAATTAAGACAAAATTATGCAGAATTCTTTTTTTGTGAGTTTTGTGGCATTTGGCCTTGGAAAGAAGTATTGCCAGGCATATCTAAAATATTTTTTTAATTTTTATTTTATTTAAGTTTATTTACTTTGCATCCCTAGGGTACCCTTCTTTCTCCTCCCAGTCCTTCCTCCTCCTTTCTTCCCCCTTCCCTTGTCCTTTCCCCCCAGAAAATGGGAGCCTCTCCTCTCCCTATATCAACCTTTCCTAGCACATCAAGTCACATCAGGATGGAGCATATCCTTATCCTCTGAGGCCAGACAAGGCAGCCCTGCCAAAGGGAAGTGATCCAAAAGCAGGCAATAGAGTCCATCTTAGAAACAGCCCCCCTCCCCTCCACTTGCCAGGTGACCCACATGAAGACCAAGCTGCCCATTGGCCATATATGTGCAGGGGACGCACATCCAGAGCATGCATGCTCCTTAGTTGATGTCTCAGTCTTGGTAAGCCCCTGTGCCTCTGGGTTAGTTGTCTCTGTTGGTCTTCTTGTGGGGTTCCTATCCCCTCCTGGTTCTTCCATCTTTCCCCCAACACTTCCACAGGACCCTCTGGAGCTTTGCCCCCTGTCTGGCTGCAAGTTCCAGCATTTGTCTCCATCTGCTACTGGATGGAGCCTCCCAGATGACAATCATGTTAGGCTCTTGTCTACAAGCATAGCAGAGCATCATTAATAGTGTCAGGAGCTGGCTCTCTATCGTGGGGTGCCTCTCAGGTTGGGCCAGTCATTGGTTGGGCATTCCCTCAATCTCTGTTCCCTCTTTATTCCTGTACTTCTTGAGGCAGGGCAGCTTTTGGATGAAAGGTTTTGTGGGTGGTTGTTGAGTTTGGTTCACAGCACCTACTTTGGACAGCTCTGTAAATGCAGTTTCAGGGAATCCAAAATTCTCTCCTGGCCTGCAGTCATACAAACACATATGCACATACACAGAAATAAAAATAAACCTTAAAATATAAACAAATAAACAATCCGACCAAAACAAAGCCTGGCGTAGTGGTGATCAGTGTCATCCCAGCACTTGAGAAGCATAGGCATGAGAATATCCAAAAATTCACAGCCAGCTGTTTCATATAGCAAGCTGCAAGCCAGTTAGGACAACAGAGTAGTGAGACCCTGCCTCAAAGCAACCACAGAAACAGGATTGTGATCAACTGATATTTTAAAAATTAAGGTTTAAACTGTATATGATTTACACTTAAGTGCTCCATGTATTTGATATTAAAAGTTCTCCTTCCCTCACTTTAAGCCTTAAGAATTTCTGATAACAATTTTTCAAACATTATTTAGGGAAGTCTACTTGACATGTGGGTCACTGCTATAAATCTCTTTGGAAGAAAGAGAAGTAAATTGTGAACATGGTTTTGTTTCCTGAAGTTTACAGACACCAGTGTGTGTCTGTAAACTATAATATGTATATAATCAAATATTCTTTCTGCGTATTTAATTATTTACCCTCATTAAAATGTTCCACTCATCTGTGTTATTTTAAAACTAGAAACAAATAGACCATGACCTTTTCTTCATCCCTCTTACGTCAGTGGTCAGGGCTTTACTGTGTTGCTATATCTGTCTCACCCCATCCCAGGCGTCAGTGATGTCTTGATAAGCTACAGGGCAGTTATGACTCTTGCGAAATCAAAGACTTGGACTTTGTTGACAGATGCCTTCCATATGTGGCTTGTTATTACACCTGTGGTAGTCATAGTTTAGAAGGCTGCCAAAGGTATAACTCTGAATAATAGGGATGCTGCTGTTACTATTTTATGAAACTCTAATTGTTTTATTAACTAAATGCCTGCTAAATTTCACTCACTATTATCCTTTAAGGAAGTAAACCTAGCAGGTATCTTAGGTAACCAGTCTTTAGCCAGCAGTAACTTTCAGGAAGCCATATGGAATGGGTACAAACAGTCTGATAACAGCAATGGATTTATTCTTTCAGTTGCTAGTCCTATAAAAAGAGGCAGATGTCACTCATTGGCACATTCAAGAAAATTCTCAGTATTATACACTGTTGTTGATTCTGCATTGATGTAATCTAAGGAAAGCTAGTAGTGGGGTAAAGCCTGAAATACTAGAGGACCAACATTGTTGTTCTTGGGATTTACTCTGAAGCTGGTATTCACTGGGAGTCATGTGTCAACTGGTATGCTTTTTGTTCCAGAGGAGGCCATCCCTACCTGACTGGCTTAGCAGTGGCTGGTGGAGCATATTACCTGGGCCTGGAAGGAGCAATCATTGGGCCCATACTTCTCTGCATACTTGTGGTTGCTTCCAATATCTACAGTGCCATGCTAGTGAGTCCTACGAATTCAGTGCCCACACCAAATCAGACCCCTTGGCCTGCTCAGACTCAGCGGTAAGTTCAGCAGCATGATGGTAACCCTGTGTAGGCATGTATTGCCCTGTCTCTGTTTTCAGTGAATAGCTGCATCTGGGGCTTGTCAGGTTAAATGTCTCGAGCATGCATTAGCTATGTAAATTATTTCCATTAGTTCTCAAGGTTTCTAGTCCAGTCTCTCCATCAGATAGTCTGCCTATTGATAGCCTGACTGCAGTCGCTTCAGAATAGTTTTTTTTTTTTTAATTTATTGTATATGCTTTAGTATGAAGGTGTCAGATTCCTTAAATTGGCCTGTACAAGACAGTTGTGAGCTGCTATGTGGGTGCTGGGAATTGAACCCAGGTCCTTTGGAAGAGCAGACAGTACTCTTAACCACTGAGCCATCTCTCCAGTCCCCTGAATAGTTTTGAACATGGTCTGAAATATACTCTTGAGTCGGACCTTATTTTGTCAGTGTTTTTACCTATGTCACTCATCATATCATTGTTTTCTGTTTTCATTGTTGTCTGGTATATCAGTGTATGAATATTCCAGTCTCCTTTTTTCAGTGTAGTGTTAAGAGGTGTCAGATAGTTGCCATTTCATGGGTATTAAAAGACAAGATTCTGTTATCTGGTGTGCATATCTTGGTAATCATTATATTTCACTTACTTGTATACCTAGAAGTAGAATGTCTACTGTGTAGCAGGTTTAATGTTAAAAACTTGCAAAGTAAAACAAGTCTCATGCCTGTAACCCTAACATTTGGGAAGCAGAGGCAGGAAAATCAGCAGCAGTATAATGAGACTGTCCCAGAATTAAAAATAAAATCCTTACAAAATAGGTTTTTTGCGTAAAGTATGTGGATGTACGAACAGCCTAGCAACCGTTTCAAATAAAAAATTTTTAATCTTCTAGAGACTTTTTCCCCCTCAAGCCAGGGTTACTCTGTGTAGCCTTGGCTGTCCTGGACTTACTCTGTAGGGCCTCGAACTCACAGAGATTTGCTTGCTTTTGCCTCCCAGAGTGCTGGGATTATAGGCGTATGCCACCATGCCCTGCTTTTAGTTCACTGCTAATGATGGCCAAGAAAAGTCAGCTTTCTCGAAAGGAGTAGAGCAGAGGGACACAAGCGACTGATGGGCCTCACCAGCTGGGGTTGGTGACACGCGCACTAGATCTTTGCCTCCTGTCCCTTTTTTTTTTTTTTTTTTTTTTTGAGGCAGTCTCACTGTGGAGTCTAGGCAGGCTGAGTTTGCAGTCCTCTCTAGCTTCCTGGCTATGCTGTGTACCGCCATTTCAGCCAGCTTTGCCTCTTAGCAGCAGGGGCAGACTGAAAGGTCAGTGTCTTCAGGGTGCTGGAGAGAACCACAGGTTTTGTTAATGTTTTGCCATTACCTTCCTGAGGGGGAGTCTTCTAATGATTTTTAATAATATAAAACAAAATTCACTTTAAGATGAAACAAGAGAAACCAGTGTGTAGAGACAAGAGACTTCTTTCTCTTCTGTGGATTAGAAGTTGAATCCTTAGGTCAGGGGTGCTGGGAAAGATGATGTGAGGACAGTTAAACCACAATTCCTTCCTTCAGTCATTTATCCATGTGGGCAGTTTTCACCAAGCTTATTGTAAAAAAACAAAGGTTTTGACTTTTCCTGGCACCAATAATATCAGATAGTGAAAGTTTTTGTTTTTTGGCTCATGTTAAAAGTGACACTGAAGCCATAGGTGGGTTATTATGTATGTGACTTTAATGTAATCTGACAAGTCCATTGCCCTGTGCAGCCCTTAATAGCTATGACTTTTGGGCTCTTTTGTGGGCTGATCAATTCCGTACTGGCTGGTGTACAGCAGATCTTTCTATCCAGTCCCGATACCAGCTGGCTCTTGGCAATGTTCACTTAACTTGTCTGATGGGGGACAGCAACAGTTCATGTCAGGTGATGGAAATGCCTCCCCACATCTGCTGGGAACACCTCCTTGCAGGGGATGGGTTCAGTGCTGCACCAGGGTCTCCACTTCCTAATAGGACTCTGTTGTTGTTTCATCTGATCTGCAAGACTTACTGTCTTTAACATCATCATATCTATTTTCCAGCTAGCTAGAAGTTCCAAGAGCCAAGAAGCTGCCCCAAGTTGCACAACACTTCTCTGTAGCATCTCATTACCCAAAATCTAGTCACATAGCCATATGCACTTTAAGTAAGCCTGGGAAAGTCTTTGATAAGAGACAATATACTCAGCTCTTGCTTATTAAAAAACAAACAAACAAACAGTCTTGTAGGGGCCTGGAGAGATGGCTCAGTAATTAAGAGCACTGTCTGCTATTCCAAAGGACCCGAGTTCAATTTCCAGCACCAACAACTGTCTATAACACCAATTCCAAGGGTTCTGACTCCTTCACATTAATGCACATAAAATAAAATTATCTAAAAATTATTAAAAATAATCTTGTGAAAATACTAAAAAATAGTGACTTCTTCTGACCTCCTAAAAGTTATGAAATAATACATTGCATGGCAGCTATTCCTGGGTTTGCTTCTCCCTCCTTCCATCTAACTTTCTTTTTGTGGTTTTACTATCCCTGCTTTTTTCCATAGCAAAACCAACCATTCTGTTTTTTGTTTGTTTGTTTGTTTATTTTCCCAGGCCTTTCCGTGACGTTGCTGAAGATCTAAATTCTTCAGTAGATTGACCTGCAGTGACTTCTGGGGAGTTCCACCTTGACAGCGAGCCCTCCCAGCTGCAGCCTCTGTCCAGTCAGCTGTGTGTGGCAGGCAGGGGTGCTCAGAAAAGAAGCAGAAGCCTCCCAGCCTTACATGCAGAACACTAAGTGAGAGAGAAGTTGCTCTAGGCTGCCTTGCATTTTAAAACACAGTTTGAGAGTTGAGAACTGTGTTTGTTCACAGCCATGCTTAGATGGCTTGAAATGTTACAGTTCATGCACTGACGCAGAGGCCTGAGATTGCCCTCTGTGATTATCTACTGCAGTGTATTTATAAAGCTATTTGAAGGATTCTAAAATACCTGCTATTAAAAGGATATTCAGTGTAATTTTTCTCCTGCTGTAGGAGTTTTTAGTCTCTTTACAGTGACAAGGCTTCCCTTTGGCGTATGGTTTAGTTAGCAGGAAAAGCGAGTCTGATACCCTTTAAAATAACACCATCCTATTCTTGAGAAGAAAGGGGCTTTAGGGGTGAAGCTGACATATGTGTGCTGTGACCAGAGAGGTCGCAGGAAGGGAACTCTTCTTCCTCTTCCTTCCCTTCACCTCCTCCTTTCAGTGTTGCCAAATTTCTACAGCTTGCCTGACCACAATGAATGATAATCCTTATTGAGCTACTTTAAATGGTAAGGATGTGAGAGAATCCTCCCTGTCAGCTTTTCTCTTTTAACTGTTTCCCTGGAGAAGCCTTTAAGGTGTGGTGGCCCTCTGGTTTGTTCTGTGCCCAGTTGGTTTTTCCGCAGCAGAACCGTGTATTTTCTTCACTTAGCACAGTGCCTTGCACATGGGAGTTTAAATGAATGCTTGCTGAGTCTCACTGTAACTGTGTATGTGTCTTATACCACGTAACCAGCATAGTGCTTTACATTCACACAACCCTTGTGCACCGTACTTCACATGCACTTCACATCAGCTCTTGTACAGTGTCACACTGGTGGGGAGCTAAGCTTTAGGATAGTGGCCAGTGCAAAGCCAAGTGTTATAACTTGTCTCCTATCTTCTGCCATTATATCTGCAAACTCTGTCATAAGGCACTTCTTAGGGCCCTGGCAGTTTCCCAGTCCCAGGCGTTGTCATTCATTCCTTACAAGTGAAAGAAAGCTTGACCTGCTTCATGGCAGGGCCGAAACTAGAGCTGAGCTCCTAGTCTTGTGCCTTTTCTAGCTGTGCAGTCTTCAGGCCTTCCTGTGCTTCTGAGGGAATATGCAGCAGAAAGGATTTGTGTCAAAGATTTGTTTGTTTTTAAGCATTTAAAACTAAAATTAATTTTTCCTAAAATATCTCATTAAATTTATTCATGGTATGATAATGAAACCCATGCACAGCAGTGTCTCTTGACTTGCTGTGTATAGGATAGCACATACAGGTCTCCTGATTGTATCGTGAGCCCTTTAACATTATGACCTACTATTCCATCATCACCTGTAGCACTAAATCACTTACTCTGTTCTTTAGTCAGCTGCTTATTTGCTCATGAACAGATTTCTTGAGCATTAGTAAACTCTAGGCACCATGCCAGGGACTGTATAGGGTCTGTGAGAACCCTTAAGGCAGCCTCTCTCACCTTACATGCCAGCCAGCTCATGGGTCACACTAAATCTAAATTCTTTCATTAAAATGGTTGAGGAGAGAAAACAAGTTGTGTTTGTTTACTATATCATGATGAGTTTATAGCTATAGTTAGCACATGCTCATAAGAGGCAAATGTGCAGTGACTTTATGTGCATACGAAAATCACGTTGCAGAAACCTAAGTTTGAGCTAATTCATAGCTGTTGGAAGGATAGTTCTCAATCTGAACATGAAGCTCCTTGTTGGGAATTCTGAGCTCTAAGAGAGTAGTTCAGAGCTTCCTAAAGTAGTGGCAGTGGTGTTCTGAAATTTTAGGGGCACTGAAACCACTCCATTGCCATAGTGAACCCAGGAAGGCCACCAGTTGGAATCAGAAAAGCACCCTGGCATGTGCCAGGCACAGGAAGTTTTACAGAATGTTCCTAAGGCAGATAGAGAGCAGATAGCATAATGAGTTAGGAGTTTACATGGACTTTGACCTGGGAAAAAGGTCCCTTAAGATCTTCAGAGAGTATATCTAAAGCTTGGCTTTGTTTTGTTTGTTTGCATGTGTAAACAAGACCTTATAGCTCAGGAAAATGCATCCATGAAATGAAAGTAGCTTCGGTAAAATTGAGGACAGGAATCTGTTATAGCATCTTGGATTGCATAGATTAAGGGTTAGTTTCAAGTTCCCTTTCACTGTCAGTTTTAAACCGACTGGGCACGGGGAGCTGAAGAGCTGTGCACACCCATTAGCGCCCCCTTTTTTTTGCTAAGAGAACGAGGTGCAGGCCTGGAAGTGTAAATTCCATGTCATGTACAGCCTCTTTGGCTCCTAGATATTATAAAACTGTGAGTCTCCTAATCTTTCTTCCCCAAGAACTGGCTGCTTGCTTTTGGGCTCTAAGATGACTCTGGGTTAGCTCTTGACTGTGGAAGGCCCAGGGTGCATTAAGTGGAGACCCTATGTCCAATCTCTGTGGCTTTGGGGATGGCATGTCCCAGTGTACAGCAGCGGAAGCACCGGCAGGGCAGGTCCTTCTGTCTAAGTTTGGCATTGGTAAGAACTCAACCATACTCTTTCCGGACTTCTGCATTCCTCCATTTTCTACCTTGTTTGAGAAGCGTGGCAGGAAATGCTGAGAACTCCAGGTCAATGGGGGTTAAACTAGAATACATTCATTTACATGGAGGATTTAACCTAGTTTATGGGAAATATCCTCAGGACTTCCCATACTCTATTCCTAACCTTCCAGTATCTTTTGAGGGTCCCCCACAGCCTTTCTGAGAGTATCACACTGGGACTTTTGAGTTCCCTTTTCACAGTGAAAATTTCTTATGGCGACATACTCCCAAATTCTTGTTCCTGCAAAGAACAGCTACTATTTATTTTCTACTTATTTATTTATTTTTATCAGTTTCTTGTCTTCGCTCATTTTACCATCAAATATGCTTATTTTATTAAATCACTAAGATCTGGGACCTATGGTACCTACCCAAAGCCACAAAGCAGCTTTCTTGATAGCTTGAAAATACTCCTAGAACTGTAGGTTAAGAGTCTTCTTAGCAGCATCACAGAAGTTTGGTGCTTGAATGGGCTGTTGTAGTAAAATGATATAATTGTGTTAGAGAAGGAAACAAATTTACGGGTAAAGTAGCTTAATGTAACAGCCAGTTAGCAACAAAATAAACGTGGAGTATAGATCCTCTCTCTCAGCCTGCCTTCTGCTTCTCTTTCCTTTTCCTCATAGCTCAGCCACTTTTGTCAAAAAAAAAAAAAAAAAGAAAGAAAGTTAGTTCCATCTAGCAGTTGTTTGTACAGTTAATAGAGTTGTAAGAGAAAAACTGCTGTGGGAGGGGAGATTCCGTGGTCAATTAAAATTGAGGAATGCCTAGTTACTTCCTTTCCCTGGGATGTCTGTGAGTGTTTATTATGCCACAACACATTGTGAACGGAGGAGGGACCAAGTGTTGCACTTTATGTTGTGCCCCTGTTCTTTCCACCTTTTCTCTGAGCCTCTCACATGACCAGCTTTTGATCAAGTTTACAGGTCTTTTAGAAGACTATGCCTAGTGAAAATACTGACCATGGATTGGTAACAAGTTCTAGCAGTCTGGTGAGACACCAGCATTTGCTGCCTAGAGCTACACTTGCAGGAAGGAGGTTCTTCCCATTTGTGGCACCCCAAATCAGTGTTTATGCATGACTTTGCAAGTCATCCAAGAATTGGTTAATGGGAGTACATTGGTGATGTTGATACTCCATCTTAACAATGCTTTTGTATGGCACTTTATAACTTTCAGACACCTTCGGGGACTACCCTGTGAGCCAGGCATTATAGTAGTTGTACAGACCAGGCACTGGAAGCCCTGAGAAGTTTGTTGTTGATCCCCATCCCCCCCTCCCTCCTGCCCTCCTCTCTCCGAAATTTACATATAAAAGCATGGAGCCAGATTTTGGTTACAGAGTCTCTGACTCCAAGTCCAAAGTTCTTTATTCTGGTCTTTCCTTCTAGCTTTATGTATGCAAGGAAAGGTATGGAAAGAAACAGATCTACCATTGTTTTTGCTTATTGTGAAATCCCAAATCTTTTGTATCAGAGTGACCCAGAAGTTGAACTCTTACTGCAGCTGTCCTAGAGAAAACTCTGTCCTTGCAGTGCCTCTTGTTCAGGTACTTGGATTATATTTCAAATAGTTTGATTGTGAAACTAAGGTTGAACACATCATTGTAATTATTTAACTCTGAAAATGTATCACCTCTGCATTCTCAGGTAAAAGAGAGATGATTTGAAAGGAAAAATAGTGTTCAAATGCAACAATAAATATCCTGTATTACACAAATACCGTTTCTTAGCTTTATTTGCTTTCACAACTTACTGATGTAACAACATCTTTGTAAAATGTAAAATATTTATATTTTGAAATAAAGTTACAAATGTTGGATGAAACAGGTGATAAACTTAGTGTCTTGTTTGAGAAATTTGAACTTTTATCTAGAATTTCCCTGCGTATCCTACCATTGGCGCCAGTATCTATACTGGTGCCAGTATTTTTTGTGAAATTTGGTCATCTTTCATGAGGGATACTGTCTGGGGAGTGGATGTTTGAACCCTCAGGAAGCCAGCGGGTCCTTAGCTGAGGCAGAAGTCCTCTGTGCATTGGAGGGTGGTTTGAAGGTAAAAAGTTGAAAGACAGGGGACCTGGAGAGGTGGCTCTACAGTTACGGGTACTGTTCTTCCAGAGGACCCAAGTTAAATTTTTAACACGGGTAATGGACTCCAGCTCCAGAGCATCTATCTGTCCTTCACAGGCACTGCACTCATGTGCACGTGTCCACACAATTTAAGAGAAAAAAAGAATTGAAAGATGACTTGAATTCAGGAGCTCTTCTTTTTTTAGAAAAGCCACAGGTTTGCTATCTCCATTTCCAGTTATCCATGCTGTTTGGGCAGGTTAAGCTGACCCCTGCAGCTTGAGCACTGCAAGTTGAGCCCATCAGTCTAACTGGATGGATGGAGAAAGCCTGTCTCAGATTCCTTTTTGCCCCAATAGATGCTCATTAGTGGCTAGGATCCTTCAAAAATAACTTTTTAAAAAATATTATTTATATAGTGTTCTGCATCCATGTGTGCCTATGCACCAGAAGAGGGCACCAGATATAACTGTAGATGGTTATGAGCCATCATGTGGTTTTTGGGAATTGAACTCAGGACGTTTGGAAGAACAGCCAGTGCTCTTAACCTCTGAGCCATCTTTCCTGCCGAAAATAACTTCTTATGCTTCTCAGTGAGTTGCTTGAGTCTAGAATCCTTCCTAAGTAAGATACAGGCTTCTGAATGCCTTCCCTGGCTTTGTTTCTGGGAAGCGGAGGAAAAGGTGCACAACCTCCCATCACAGGGATTCTGTGTGAGCTCATGGTTGGAGGGAATGGATTCTTAGCTTTAAGTGACTTCAGTCAGAAATAGGGACATCTTGTCATTCAAGGAGCAATTAACATGCTGCTAGTTCTTGCCTAATATTAAAAATACCTGTGAAATTAAAAAAATAGTATTTAGCAGTGCACAAAACTTGCCTTTAATTCTCTTGAAGATGAATTCTAAAGACACTGCATTGCCTTGCTGAGTGTCAAGCTATTTATGTGAACTTACTATCAAATGTTTCAACTACGTGTAAAAGATACATAATCAGAAAACAGGAGTGGAGGGGAGATAGGACAGACTTTCCTGGGAAGGCATGGAATTGCCGTCTCAGGGCAGAGGATTTTTCTTTTCTCTCTCTCTTTAAGGATTTATTTATTACGTATATAATGCCTGCACCCCAGACAAGGGCATCAGATCTCATTATAGACGGTTGTGAGCTACCATGTGGTTTCTGGGGTTGAACTCAGGACCTCAGAAAGCACAGACAGTGCTCCTAACCTCTGAGCCATCTGTCCAGAGGTGGTCGCCGCCCCCTACCATTTTTCAACCTCATCAAAACACATAGGAATATTTATGGTAATTCAGAATTGGTTTTTGAGGCAAATGGGAAGGTTTGGTGGGGAGCTTCGTTGGGGACAGTTGTCTTGTGGTAAGAACGTGGGGAGGCCCTCAGGTGTCTCCAGGTAAAATATGTCGCCTGCCCCAGGTAAAAAAAGATTTGGGAAACTATTGGAAAACTAGAATGGCCTAGGGGGCGGGCCTGCAGAGAGCGGAGCTGGCGGGGTCCGGCAGTGGCAGTGGTGAATGGGGCCTCCCAGGGATTGGGGCGGAGCTAGAGGTGGTCGTGCCCTCAGTTCTAGAGGCAGAGTTTGATGAGTCCGGACTGCGGAGCGTCAGTCTACGGGCCGTGTGGGCGGGGTCTAGAGGTGGGCAAGGCTGGGGCCAGGGGGCAGAGCTAGCCAGGGTGGAGTGGCCTTAGGGGCGGGGCTGTCCGGCCCGGGGTCGCATGGGGGCGGGGCCGAGGCGGTGGCACAAGGCTAGGGGTGGGGCCTCGTTACTGCGAGGCAGCGGGTAGCCGGCGGGCTGGTTGGCGGGCCCGCAGTGGTGCGAAGAGCTGCCTGTCCGATCGGTGGAGGGCCATGGCCGCTTCTCTGGTGCCCGGCGGCGGCGGTGCCGGAGCTGTCCACTCCTCCAATGCATCTGGCTTCGCCTTCGACCCGGGACTGGAGATCAGGACGCGCTCGGTGGAGCAGACGCTGCTGCCCCTGGTTTCTCAGGTACCGCGGCCCCGGGTCCCCGTGTGCGCGGCGCGCGATGGCGGCGACCGCTCTAACTCCGGTCCGGCATGGCGGGGCTGGAGGCGGCGCTGCCCCGCATTCCGCGAGCGCGGCGGCGTCAAGGCGGGACTCGCGGGGGTTGGAGGGCCGGAGCGAGGCGGCCACCCCTGCGCACACAGTGATGTGCTCGAGCCCCCAGCAGGTGCGATGTCTGGCCTAGAACGCCCGACCCGCCTGGCGCTGCGGCTCCGGCCGACTGAGGCCCGGCCGCGGGACGGTAGCACCCCTTCGGTGTCCCCTAGCTCCCAGAACCCGCGGGCCATCGCTGCGCATTCCGCCGCCGTCGCTGTCCGCGTCCCAGGCCGGACCCGGCACTGGGCGCAGACTAGTGCATACCAGTGTGCCTCCCACCCTGGCTTGTTCTTCAAGGCCTTTGTCCTGTCCCCTGGGTCGAGTGTGGGCTCGCCCAACTCCCACCCACTCCGGCCACCTGTCCTGTCCCTCCTTGACACTTGCCTACCCACCTTTGTCTGCCTGTACTTTGCAGTGACAGGAAGGAGTAGTGCTTGAGGCTTTATCCCGAGATACACTTTTTGCCAGGTCTCAGTTGGGATTAGTGCATTATTGTATTTGTGGGTTATAAAAGAAGCCTATAAGTGATGTGCTTAATTGAGAAAAAAAAAAAAAGGTTTGTTTCTCTGAGCTAAGGTATACATTACCCGAGGGCTAGAATTCCTCACCTACATTATTCTGCCAAACACCAAGTGAAGAATTTTGTCTTTGGTTGCCTGTTGGCGATGTGTGACTCATTCTAAGCTTGTAACATCTTGGTGACTCATACCAAGGTTACCAAGATTTTGGAGGTAGAAAGAATCTTAAATTATCCTATCTGACTCTAAATTAAAAAATAAATTTCTTATAACAACCTCAACATCTGGCCACCAATGTCTTAACAGAAACACGTTTAGTGAAGGGGGAGTATTCCATAGATTTTTAAATATTGCCTGTTCCAGTCTGGTCCTAAGAATATTTGAAAATTGTAGTTATCTAGCTCCCTAGATTCTTCTAATGCTAGTTAAATGAATATCTACAATTTCCTCCCTGTATTCTGTAATTAGTGGAGTTATGGTGACCACACCTGGCGCTCCCTGTTTTCTCTTCCTGAGTAATGGATGTGTGGATCAATGGAAAGAGTGCTGCCATTGTTTTCTAGTGTCTACACCTCCTCCCACCCTGGAGAACTGCCCCACGGCACACCCCATGAGTGGTGAGAAGTGCTTGAAGCCTTTTACAAGGGAGATGGACTTAAACCTTATCTGTCTGACACTAGCTGCTTCAAGCTAAACACTTTGTCAGTGCTAACTTACTTAATTTCCACCCGCCAGGTGAGATATATGCATGTTCTCATGAGGCAGATGAAGAAATCCATGGCTAGTTAGGTCAACCTGTTGTTAGGGATTTCAACTCTTAAATACCAAACTGGGTTTTGAATCCAGGCATCCTGGCCCCAGTAGTTGGCTTTTACCTACTCCTGTGTTCCTTCTAGAGATTAGAGGAGATGACGAGGTCAGCAAAGAGTAGTTACAAAGAAAAAGTTCCACAGTAGAAAAACTAGCCAGAGAGCTACAATCTGGAAAAAGAGTAACTTTGTAAGCTTTGCTAAACTTTGCTAAAAATGTACCAGTACTATGAGGTTTTATTTTTAGTATCAAGAGATGCATAAAGCATGGTTAGGGTGCTTGATTAGCAAATCAGGGAAGTACATAAAGATAATTTAGACACTTTTAAAGTTTCAGTGAGTTTAAGATATTGAAACTGGAGCTGGGGACATAGCTCAGTTGGAGTGCTGGACTTTCCTATGCGAAGCCCTTGGTTGATTCCTAGGACCGACTCTCTTTGCGTGTGTGTGTTTGTGTGTGTGTATTTATTGGTGTATATTTATGTGTGTTTCTGTGTGTATGTGTGTTTGTGTGTGCTGAAGGGGGCAGCTCTCTGGAAAACTCAGAATGCCCAAGTATTTCTCTTCTAAGGAGATAACACTGTTATCCAGCTAATTCCCAATTTCCTAAGGATATTTTAAGTACTTTAAGCAAGAATTTATTATGGTTGCTGCTCTTTAAAGGATGTATATTTTAGTAGGTAGGGAGTGTATAGAATAGCAAGCATACATCAAGTATCAAATGAGCATTATCAATAATGAATGCTCTGAGAGCTCACATGGTCGAGTCAGGATGACACTGTAAAGGGGACATAGTTTGAGGTAAATAGGTAAGATTACCATCATGCCATGTGACCCTCCCTGTGAAAGTCTTGACTTTTAGGTCTTATTCTAGGAAAGGAAGGTTTTGTCTGTATCAGAAAGTTTTCTGCCTTCACAGACTGTGAATTATTTCCACAGCAATATATATAGAAAGAACCCTCACTTCCATTCAACTTCTAATTATGACAAACTTATTCTGTAAAGTACTAGTAGCAAATATTTTCCTTGCTGGGGATGTAGATCAATGATAAGAGTGCTTGGCAAACACGGAAGAGGTCCTGAGTTCAGTCATCAGCACTGGGGGGTGGAGGGGTATGATGCTGAAGGGCTAGGGAAATGGCTGGGTGGGAAAGGTTTTGCTGGGCAAGCATGAGGACTGAATTTGGATCTCCAGCACCCACGTAAGATGGGGTGGAGTTAGATGGATGCTGAGAGCTTGCTGACAGGCAAGTCCATGAGCTTCAGGTTCATTGAGAATTCTCTTAAAAAACAAAGTGTAGAACAATTGAGAAAGATATCTGATGTTGACCTCTTCCACATGCATGCACAGGCACCAGTGTTTGCATAGATAGATGCACACACCTCTCTCTCTCTCTCTTTCTCTCTCTCTCTCTCTCACATACACACAGACAGACACAAATGTTGCTCCAAAAGCCTGTGTTAGCTGATAAGGGTATCTACAGGAAACATGATATAGCAACAGTCAAACTTAAAGATACATTTCTTTTAAAGGCAGAGAAAAGAATCTGCTATCACAGATCCTATTCAGACTATGCCAGAAATCCCAGCCCTTCCATAAGATAAGGAGAAGAAACCAAAGGTACAGAGATACAAATAGAAAAACCAGGGCTCCCGTTATATTAATAATTATCAATATAAAAAACTTAAGTTAGAAATAGCATATTTATGAAATGCTAAACTCAGATATATTTCTCTACATTAATAAACAGAAAAATAATAAACATTAATAAACATTAAAATACAAATTATAGTAAGACAGTAAAATATGAGGCTACTAGAAAGATTTGCATGTATATAGCAAAGAGAGATATCAGACTATGGAAAAAATGTTATTGGAAGCTAAAGTAGATGTGAGTGACTGAGAGAAAAGTGCTATGTTCACGCTTAGACCCACAGAATGTTAAAGACACAGCTTTTCCTATTGATTTTTACATTTAGTGCAATTCCAATGAAAATTCCAACAGAATTTGGGATGATTTGATTAAAGTTATATATATATTGAAAGACCAAAGAATCTAGAACCAGCCAGAAGCAAAGCAAAGCAAGATGTGTGGACTTATTCTGTCAGAATCCAGATGTGGTGAGGTATGCTTTTAGTGCCAGCATTTGGGAGTTGGATGCAGGCAGATCACTGAGACTTGGAGGCCAGCCTGGTCTACATAGCAAGTTCCATGCCACCATGGCTACATAGTGAGACCCTGTCTCAGAAAAAGAAAAACTGAATGGATGGGCATAGTGGCACATGGCTGTAGTCCCAGCACACATGAGACTGAGGCGAGAGAATTACTCAATTACAGGCCACCCTGGGTGACATAATTAGACCCTGTCTAAGAAAAAGGTTGATACTACCAATGCCCTAGTGATTCAACTCCTGTCTGTCTTACAGAGAAGCCCCCACGTATATTTAAGAGATAGAATATGAGTATGAATGACATTTTTACTTGTGAGGGTCCCAAACTGAACACTACCCAAATCTCTTTTAACAGGACGTTTAAATAAATTGTGCAGGGTTTGGCTCCTGAGAGTCTAGGTGTGAATGAAATGACTGAGCCACAGCTGTGTTTCTCTCCCTCTTGCCTGTTGTGGATCAAACCAAAGGTATTATGAGACCTAGGCAAGCACTGAGATACACCCTCAACTCTTAGTGTTTTAAAACAGGATATCTTTATAGCCCAGGCTGAACTCAAACTCACCACCCTCCTGCTTCCACCTCCCAAGTCTGGGAGTGTGAGTGGGTTCCACTGCACACTGCAGTGGGTTCTGATGTTGCATATTTTAGAATCTAGACTTTTTTTTTTTTTTAAAGCTCCAGGCTAAGAACAGGGCACATTTTCAGTAGAACTACTCCCACCTCTTTCAACAGGCATTTCATTTTTCCTGTCACCACCCTCACTCCTGTAGTGTTTTTATCTAAGGAAGGGAAGAAGGGTGCCTCCGCCCTGGTGTGGAATGTCATCTTCTGCCCTTGGGCTTTTCCTGTGTGTGCTTTTCTCTAGTCACCCATCCCATCACAGACTTTTTCATTTTTGCAGTTGCTTCACTTCATTCTTCCCATCTCTTTCTTTGCTTTGGGAACATTGCAGAATCTTTCTCTTGGTAGGATTTGGGAGAAGAGAGTAGATAAGTGTCTTTCTCTTTCCCCTGCTAATTGGTGAAAAGGATGTAAGTGTGCTTTTGATAGCAAAGATAAAGGAAAACTGAAATGATAAAATGAGGCTGTGAACAAGTGAAAATGCCTGCCTCTTTGGAAAGAATCTGACCTTGAATGGTGAGTTCACTTCCATGTTCTATGCAGCAAATTGGCGAATTTTACATTCTTAATTCTGAGAATTTACTGATGAGTTATATCCAAACAGAGACTAGCTTTTAGGTTATTCTTTAGGTCCTAGAGAATTGGACTTTGGATTTCCTTTCCTCCCAGTTTCCTGTTTTTCTTGCTTTCTTGCTTCTCCACAAAGTGGTTTTTAAAAAGCCTCTGTCAATGAAGTATTAGTGTCAGTTTTAAAGATTTAGAACATCCCAAAACATGAGGAACAGAAAAGAAATGTGTAACTTACACTTTTTACTTTTATTTTTTGGTAACTGACAATAGTCTAAGTACAATGATTAACATTTACTCATTTATTTCACATGGGAGCCTGAGTGTATTGCCCCCTTCTTACAGATGAGAGTTGTTACAGAAAGGCTGATAACCAGCTACATCCTGACCAGGACTCCAACCCAGGCAGAGCAGTAGGAGTCACGTCCTTAACTTCTGGGTACACTTGTTTGTCCTTCATGGCACCTTAGGTAGATGGTCCCAAGGAAGCCCTTGTTCTTGTTTTCTTTCATAATGTAGTTGTTCACTATATCAAATCAGCTTTCTTCCCCCACAGAATGCCTTCTTTGCCCTCTGGGTCATTCAGGCTTTTTTTTTTTTTTAGGACACCCTATAGACATACATGTCTGTCAGCGCAGCTATAAGCCATCACTCTTAGTATTCTTTCTACTTTTCAAGCATAATACCTAACGTTAGTTTGGCATATTACAGCTGTGGAAGCTCTCTCAGTGTTTCCCCTTAGATCATTAGCATAATCCCAGGCGGCAAGGGAGACATGGTGATGTAAGGGTATGCGCTGCTTCTGGCACTGTGACCCTGGGCATATTTTTAATCTCTTTCAGCTTTAGACTTTTTACTGTATATAACGAAGATAATAGTAGATAGATACCTAATAGAAGCTAGAGATGTAAGCATTAAATGCATTAAGTGAATTTATATAAGCAAAACATGCGCACGGGTACTCTGCATAATAAATCTTAGCCTTATCTTTTGCATTAGGAAATTAAAATGTAATCTCAATTTTATAAAAGTGTATTAAGTGCGCATAAACCAGGATTGGAATAATTAGAGAAAAAGCTCACAGAATTATAGGGTTCTTTGAGTTATTTGTGGAGGGTTTCCTGTATTTCCTTTTTGGTTATGGGAATAACCAACACATGTGCCTTCCCTTTTTCAGGTTCATTTTTACTGTTTTTAATTATGTATAGGTGTGTATCTGCTTGTGTGCACGCACATGAGAGGAAGTGGAAGTGGAAGGGTAGAGGTGCTGGGGTCCTTTGGAGCTGGAGTTAGAGTACTGTAAACTGCTTGACACAAGTTCTGGGAACTGAACTCAGGTCCCCTGGAAGAGCAGGAAGTGTTCTTAGCCACCCAACCATCTATTTTTCCAGCCCTGAAGCTGCTCTTCTAAAAGTCTGAAAACATTAGGACATAAATAAGTCTTTCAATAAGGATTTTTATGAATTGACTTAGCTCCTCTAAATATTGATTTTCAATTACTGTATTTGGAATAAGCATTTTCCAGAATGCTTCCAGTAAGAGGAAGACAGCCACACCTTAACTATGCCCTGGAGAGGATGCTTGGAGTAAAGGCAAAATGCTTGCTTCAGAACTGAACAATAGTTAGGGTTTAGCCTAATTGTAGGGTCAGTTTTTTTTTTTATAATTGGAAAATTTAACTGTTATGTAAATACAGAATTTAATGAGCAGAGTGTCTTACTCTGGGTTGCTGTAATAGCAATACTGAGCTAGAGCCTAGCGTGTGGGATGCCCTGTTCAGACTTCAGTCCCACGATGAACAATAATCCACAGACGTCTTCAAAAACAGGCATTTATTTTGGAGCAGTCTGGTAGCTGGGTAGGCTAACATCAAGGCGTCCTGTGTTCGTGTTCGGTTGAGACCACCTGCTTCCCAGACTAGACTGATGTTTGCTCGCTGTCCTGATGTGATGAGGCGAAGGGGCAAGGTTCCTTCCCTTTCTCTTACAAGGGTACTAAATCCTATTTGTGGGAGCTCTGAATTCGTGGCTAAGTCACTTTCTGATAACTTGTTAGGATCTGACTAGATGGGTGGGTGGGGCGTACCCACTTGAAGCAGCCACTCCCATTCTTTTCCCTCAGTAAGCTCTTAAACAGCTTGAAATCGTGGTCAGGATCTCTGTTCTTAGTGCGGTGCTGAGAGCTCTCTACCGTCTGCCAGGTATGGAGGACTAAAGTGGTGTGGATAGATTTCATGTCTGTGTCCTTCACTCTTAGACAGTCTCACAGTCCTGTCTCAGCCCAAACTCCGGAACCACAGGTGTCCACCACACACTGGTGCTTTTCATTCCACTTTGCAGCTTCATAGCTCAATCATCTTCACAGTTCACTCTAGTGATCCTTCGCCGACATGACTCTGTAATGGGATCCTAGATAACATTTATGCTGAAGAAAATATCCTGTCCCTCTAAAATCAAAATTTGAGCAAGAATGACTGAACATCTGTTTTTTTATTTTGTAAATGTATTAAAACTTTATTATAAAGAACTTGCAGCCAGGTGCCATGACACACACCTTAGATTCTAACATTTGGGAGATAGAGGCTCTGAGTTGAGCCAGGGCTACATAGGGAGACGAAAACCAAACCAAACCAAACCAAAAAAAATTTGCAAAAAAAAAAAAAAAAGTTCACAAAGCAAAATGAATCTTACCTAAACTCTATATATCTTGGTGAGCTTTT
>CM053763.1:80549470-80643646 GCA_028658305.1 Pachyuromys duprasi
TTTTATTCTCTTCAGTGACTGTGAGAATCTACTTTAAAGCACACATTTGAAATTATGTTTACTTGTACATAACAACATACCTCAAAACCTATTATATTAAAATAAGTCAGTTTCTGAGAATCGGGAGTTTGAGAGTACCTTACTTGGGTGGCTGGAAGCCTGAGAATCTTTGCAGCTGTTGACAAGAAGCCTTAGCTCTTCATCATGGGAGCCTTCCTGTGGGGCTGGTCAAATGTATTCACATCTCCACTGGTGTTGTGCGTGATTAATATTATTATTGATTTATCTTTTAGTTAAATAGTGGTTATTCCTAAACCAGCTGTATACCCAAATCACCACACAGAGACTAGGATTTATTTAATTAACCTAGAGCACAGTGCTGGGCAATAGTTACTCCATCTTAAATCTCCAAGCCTGCATAGTTTCCTACCATTCAGATTTCACCCATTATCTTTGCTCTTAGTCATATCTGAGGTCCAGTTCATCTCTCCTCTTGGTTCCAAGTCCTATCCTGCTGATCTTTCCTCTCCTCCTTGTCCTCACACTCTCTTCTCCCCTCCAAACCAGGATGCCCCACCCTATTCTCTCCATTGCACAGCATTGGCTGGTTGTTTAATTGACAATACAGAGAACAAATGATGGCATGTTTACACAAATTTGAGACAGGTGATGGTTAGAATAAGCATCACAATGCAATGTCTTGATTGAAACCAGATAGTGGGATAGAGAAATCCGCATTTGAATGAACAAGGGGAAATTGTATATATTCCATAAGAGCATTCTAGCAGCTCCCTGGCTCCCCTAGGGAGAGCTAGAAACTGCAGTGACTTCATCCCTTGCCCTCTAGAGTGAGGACGCTGTACTTCTGCTTTATTCTGCTCATTGAGGTATCCCCTGCCTCCACCTTGGGTGTGCTGGGATTACAGGCCTGTTTGTCATCGCCCTGGTATGTGGTGCTGGGGATCGAACCAGGGCCTAGTGCATGCTAGGCCAGCACTCCCCCTCCTGAGCTACATCCCCAGACTATTCTGCCAGAAGTGCCTAAGGAGAAGGAGTAGAGCCAAGAACTCTGCCCTCTAACCTTTGCGGTAAGTTGTTTACCTTCTTCCGCTGCACACCCTCTCCTGAGAATATCAGCTTGACTCTGAAGGTTGACCTGGAAATCTGGTCCAGATGAGCTCTTTAGAGAGAGCTATTTCCTAAGTGTAACTCTTTCTAGCTATAGGAAAAATAGGACATGTAGGATGTTTGCAGGCTAATGCTAAAAAAAAGAAAAGAAAGAACTGCTGGCTTACAGCTTCCTAAAATGCACCTGGACCCAGGTTGGCAGTTCCTTAATTAAAACTCAGGTCCCGGGAATTGCCCTCATATCTTGGCATTGCCTTTTTGGTTGGTCGCCCTTTCTGTTGAAAGGCAACCTTGTGTGTAGCTTGTTTTCTCAGCCTGTGGAAGTTTGGGAGTAGGAAATCCTTCATTTCATACTAATCCTTTACTTTTTTTTTGAAGAAAGTCTGAGTTGATGTTTCTTCCAGCGTAATTAATTTTGTTTGTTGCCTTTGAGTCGTGTTACACTCAGTGTATTAGACAAAGCCGTTCCAGAATTTGTGCAGAGGTCAGCTCTTCTGCCTTTGTCTCCTTCTGGGACAGCTGGAGGACAAGTGCCTTGGCTCCCATGGGTGACTGTAAGATTTTACAGTCATTCCCTTAGCGTGCTCTGTAGATTTGGCTCTCTCGACTATGTCTTAGATTTGACTCTTGCCTGTAAGCCATTTATAATCTTATCACGGTGTGCCATCTGGCTGAGAATTTTCAGAAGCAACAAGTTCTGGCTTGATTTTATTTAACAGTGCTTTATTTAACTTCTCTCTGTTCACTTATATTTTCCTGCAACCAATAGCTCCTTCAAATCCCTTCAGATCAACTTAGCTAGACCACCTAATTCTTGAGGGATGTTTTCTACTTTCCCTGTTATTAAGGGTGCTCAAAGTTCACTCAACTGATTGTTGAGAAACTCCACAGAAACAAACAGACACACACACACAGACACAGAGAGAGGGAGAGAGACACAAACACAGACAGAGAAACAGAGAGAGAGAGATAACATCACAGTATCATGAAACCTACCCAGAAATGCACCATGATGTCCATGGTCATCTGTTCATCACAAGTGAGCTTTTACTTGAGAGAGAAACAAAGTTCCTTCTTCCTTGAAGAACAGATCTGAGGGAGTTTCTGAATATGTTTCAAAATCACCAGAAATGCACAGAACATAACTTCATTGAAGCAGGATCTCATTCTGTAGCTCAGATGGTCCACAGACTGCAGTCCTCTGCCTTCACCTCCCTGGAGTCGCAGACATGCTTTGCCATGCCCAGCTCGGAATATGAATTCTTTGCTACAGCTCCTAGCCTCACATGGCCGGCTCTTGGCCATCCATCACACGGCACTGGTTTATGCTAGCCCCTTTGCATTCACTGCTTCTGGCCTAGCACAGGCTCATCCCCAAAGCCTGTCACCCCTCAGTTTCTGTTCTTTAAAATACATTATTTCCTGCTGTTGTCAGCCTGCTACTATAAATTGCAGTTTCTCAGAGAGGAAAGAATAGACAATTTCAGGTGGCTTCATGGGCACAATATTACATGTCACATTTTTGCACAACACATATATTAAAATTATTTCTCCATCGCTGTGTTTCTTCATTTAAATGAGCATAGACCTTTCTTTATCATTCACTGATGTTTTGTCATTTTTTAGAATTTTACTTTACCAATGGAGTATATGTTTTATGTGATTGAATTGCTTATCTACTGTACTGCAGACATTGGAGGTAGGATTGGATGTCTCAATCACTCATACCCTATCTTAGTTACTTTTCTATTGCTGTGAAGAGACACCACGGCCAAAGCAACTCTTATAAAAGAAAACATTTCATTGGGGCTGGCTTAGAGTTTCATAGGGTTATTCAGTGGTTATCATGACAAGAAACAGGCAAGTATGACCTACCTTCTGCAGTAAGGCCACGCCTCCTACTTCCAAACAGTTCACCAACTGGGGCTAGCATGCAGATATATGAGCCTATGGGGGCCATTCTCATTCAAAACACCACACATCCTGAGGGCTTGGAATGTAATTTGTTGGAAAATAATATTGTAGATGAAAACAGTTAGTGGAAGGGCTTGGGAGATAGAGCTCAGTAAGGACCCGGGTTTGGATCCCAGCCCCCAGTGTATACAGTGACATACACCCAGAATCCCAGTGTTGTGGAAGATGCTGGAGACAGTGGGATCCTGGGAGCTCACTGGCCAGCTAGTCTAGTTGAAGAATACTCTGGGTTCACTGAAATACCCTGTCTTTAAAAAGGTGGAGAGTCATTGAGGAAGATATAGAAAATCAGTCTCTGACCTCAACACACATGTTCACACATGTGCGAACACAGGAATACATGCTCAAAAATAAAATAAATGTAGGGGCATTCAGTACATCTCTCTGCATCACTTGGCTCATCCCTAATGGTGATGGCAACCCCAAGGTTCAAATTTCGACATTTCTATTAATTCTAAGCTCTTAATATCTTAACTTAAAAAGTGCTCGGTAGCCAGGCACGGTGGCTCACCCCTGTAATTCCGGTACTTGGGGAGGCAGAGGCAGGCAGATCACTGTGAGTTCGAGGCTAGCCTGGTCTACAAAGTGAGTCCAGGACAGCCAAGGCTACACAGAGAAACCATGTCTTGAAAAAAAATTAAAATAAAACAAGAAGTGCTTGATGCAGAATGCTATCCTCTTATATTCTGTTTTAGGTCTTTCTAAAATTTAAGTTTTATTTATGTGTATAGATATTTTCTTGCATGATTGTTTGTGCACCATTTGTGTATTAGTACCCACAGAGGCTAGAAGAGGGTCCCCTCAGGCTAGGGTTACAGACAGGTGTGAGCTGCCTTGTGGATGCTGGAACTTGAGCAAGGACCTTTGGGAGAGCAGCCAGTGCTGTTAACCACTGAGCCTTCTCTCCAGTATTTTTTTTGTGTGTGGGGGGGTCTTTGTTATAATTTCATATAAATTATTTCAGAATGAAACTCAGTATACATTTGCTAGTTGGTATCTATTTTTCATCTAACTTTTTCTTTCTTTTCTTTCTTTTTGTTTTGGGGGGGGGGACAAGTTCTTACTTCCCTAGCTATCCTGGAACTCGCGCTGTGGACTAGGCTGCCTCGCAGAGATCTGCCTGCTTCTGCCTCCCAAGTTCTGGTATTGAAGGCGTGTGCCACCACCACCCAGCTTCACCTAATATTTTTAAATAAATATTTTGCATGTGAATATTGTGAATATGTGAATATTGCATGTGTTAGTTTTCTGAGATGTTTTAAAGATTTTCATTTGTTTTATGATCTATACGTCACCCTTTATATTTTACTTCAGAGTTTAAAACCGAATGATGGAACTCTTGGCGTTTCATGTGCTTTGGGGCTGCTGCTAAACAAAGCTGGGCTGAAAGAGTAGATCACACGGGTCATTCTAACACTGCTAGTGAGTTCAGTAAACATGTGTGGGTCAAGCGCTGTGGATGGAGCCAAGGGCCTCCCATGTGCTAGGTGTTAAGCCCCACCTCTACGGCACAAATGCTGTTTTGTACACCCCACTTCCTGTGCGAACAGTGGGTTGGAATGCAATGAGAGGCGTCTTTACTCGAAGCAGCTTGAGCGGAAACTGAGGAAACTGAGTGCTGGGAGCCCGTGTTTTGCCCTGTCCTGCTCTGATGTCTTTAAGATTTGTTGGGTCGTCTGGAGAGTATCTGGAACTGTGTGTCCTAGCTGAGTGCCCTCAGGTGAACTCACAATCACAATTAATGGAAGCATTGTCCTGAGAAATGAAGCAAGATGCTGCCTGGCCGCGGCGGCCAGTGCTGTTGATGTAGACTCTTGCATTCGTCTTGCATACTGGGTTTAATTTTCTCTGCTTTTGTGAGCTCTTTCTCTTTTTCAAAGCATTGAAATAAAAGTTGCTACGATTTTTTTTTTATTTTAGATTACCACACTTATTAATCATAAAGATAATACCAAAAAGTCTGATAAAACTCTGCAGGCAATTCAGCGTGTGGGACAAGCTGTCAACGTGGCAGTTGGAAGATTTGTTAAAGTAGGAGAAGCTATAGCTAATGAGAACTGGGACTTGAAAGAAGAAATTAATATTGCCTGCATTGAAGCTAAACAAGCAGGTATGTGAGTGTTTATCTCCCTTTGTTCTTTTGCTTGCTTGCCTTTTTTTTTTTTTTTTAGGAGACAAGGTAACTTTTGTTACGTAACCCTTGCTGACCTGAAACTCTCTATGGTCAAGGCTGTCCTTGAATTCAGAGATCCACCTCGCTCTGCCTCTGCCAAGCCATGTGCTACCACACCCAGCTCCTTTCTTCCTTGAGGCACGTCTCAGTACCTAGCCCAAACTGCCCTCAAGCTTAGTGGAAATCCTCCTGCCTCAGTCCCCTGAGTGCTGGCATTACGGGTGTGTGTCACCAGGCCCAGCTGTGAATATTTATTTTAAAGACTATTTATACCAATTTTATTGTTCTGCATATTGTGGTAAGTATTTTTATTTATTTATTTTAAGACAGTCTCACTATTTAGCCTGGTTGTTCAGAAACTCATTGTGTAAACCAGGTTGGCTTTAATTTGGAGTGATCCTCCTGCTTCTTGGCCTTAAGTGATAGGATTACAGGTATGTACCAGTAGACCCCCAAAAAACTTAGGGAGATTTGTTTGTTTTCTACAGTGCAAGCTACCACCAAGCTACATCCCTGATAAAATATTTTAGTTTTGCTTTGAGTTAGGATATCCAGCTGGGAGGTGGTGATACACATCTTTAATCCCAGTGCTCAGAGCGAGTTCCAGGACAACCAGAGCTAAAACAGAGAAACCCTGTCTTGAAATAAGATATTCTAGAACATTGATGAGCTTTGTTGGGTTTCTCTTAACTTCAGTTTTATGCCTGAAACATAGGATTCCTTCACTGGCTAGAACTGTGACATGTCATGCTGACCATTAGCCTCTGAGATGGGCGATTTACAGAAGGGAGGTTGAGAGAGCGATAAGAATGAAGGTAGGAAGATTTCCTATGAAGTATTTACACGCAAACAGCTAAGCACAGGCAATGGGATAGGGTTACAGAGAGCAGCAGACTGCACAGCATATGTGACGAGGTCTACTTGATGAACAGATAAAATGGGGTTCTAACTGGAGGAGCCTGAGGACTCTGGCTTGACTCTTGGGCTTCTAGCCATTTGTTGGTTTAGGACACAGCTTTATGTTGAAAGTAGAGGGGGTGGCCCTACTTTATTTGTAGTTTATATTTTTTCCATCATAAAAAAGGATTTGAAATGGGTTGTAATAAAAGATATGTTAAATAAATCTGTTAAAATAAAAGGAAAAACATGCCAGAATCTTTGGCAAAGATGAATACTTAATGGTACTTCCTGGAAAGCAAGAGAAAAATGTGAGAAACAAAGGGTTACATAATCCTCATTGTCTGCAGAGAGGAAACAAACTAGTTTGTAAGAGGAGAGTCCTATTTTCCTGGCACCACATTATTTTGTGGGCACCTCTACAGCATGTTACAGAGTACAGCGGACAATGCAGAGAGAGCAGAAAGACCTTCTCCGGTTGTTGCTGGTAGCAGCCATTGCTGAAAGCCCAGGGGTCGGGGTGGAGCAGGGTTTACAGGGAAAGAGCAGCATGAAGTCCTATGCCTCCTCAACTCTGTCACCCTGCCAGCCCCAGCCAAGGACCAGGCAGGTCCCCCCCAGGGGCATGAGTCTCGCACATGTCTCTTCTAAGCTGACTGAGTGCCTTTTACTCTATGAGAGTGTTCGTACCCCTACCTGTGAGCCTCCTGAAGTTGCATAATAGGGAAGGGTCACCCTCCAGACAGACTGAAGAGTGAGGACTTGATGTGAGTCACTCCTGAAGGCTTTCTGGCTCAGTCAGCCCTAATGGCCATTTTCTCCTGGGCAGTTTGGATGTGCTTGAGGGAAAGAATAGGAAGCAGTGATTAAGACCTAGAGCTTTAGGGTTCAGTGCTTAGATTCTAGTCTTATCTGCCCCATCAGGCAGAGAGACACTGGACAAGCTTCAGGGTTCTCATGGGAAAATGGGGCTATTCTCATTGGTGGAGGTGTCGCTGTATGATGTGTGTGTGTGCATTTGGTGCGAAGAAATGTTCTAGAACACAAACTTAGCCATTTCCTCTGCTGTTTCCACCACAATAAAGGTTAGTTCTGAGCACATTTGTCTTCTGTAGTTTTTGCCTTCAAAAACTTTGTAACACAAACATTTTTATTGCTATGCAGCATGGAGCCTCACACAGGAGCTGTCAGGAAGTGGCTTGCCTGGCGACTCTGGGTCAGCACATCTTTTGATGTTGGGTGAAGGTGTGTGTTAGGCCTTAGTGATCTGCTGGCCTTACTGTGCTGGAGGATGTGTTTTGCATGTTCCCAATGGCACTGGCAGACTTCACTTCCTGGGTTGACTGTCACCATGTGGATCTCTTTGTAGTAGGGCTGCCTGTGACCTGGTACTTGGTTTTCCCCAGAGAGAGAGAAAACAGGATGATAGTGTCAGTTTTTTAAAAATGTATTGTGTATGTATGTGTGTGTCTGTGTCTGTGTGTATCCACACCCATGCTACAGTGCACATGTGAGCTTAGAGGACAACTCTTGGGAGTCAGTTCTCTTTATCATTGTCCTAGAGATTAAAGTCAGGGTATCAGGCTTGCATGACAGGTGATTTTGCCCACAGGCATCTCACTAGCGAGGATTTGATCACTTAATTTCAGAAGTGGCATACCGTCTCTTCTGCCTACCAACCTGAGGCAGTGTGGGAGGACAGCTGGCTGATGTGGGTACCAGCAGGTAGAGCTCTTAGGGAACCATCTTGGAGGCTGGCTACTATAAATATTGATTTATTGGTAAAGCATCAGTTAGCTACCTGTATTGAGTGGCCCGTGTTTTGTGTATACCTTCCTATATCATTTCAAATTTCTGCCATCTGAAACTAAATCTGTCATTTTTGTCCTCATTCTCTTTAAATGATTTGTTTATAATTTTGAATTTTTTCTTTTTATCATTGGTTAGATAGTAATTATATTTTTATATATATTTTTTTTTCTTATTGTCTCCCAAATCATTTTCTTCTTTATGTTCCTCTGGCTGCCATCTGTAACATTTCTTCATCTGTCCCCCCAACCCCAACAGCCACCCCGCTTTACGTCTGTCTTTTCCAGTCTGTTCTATGTGTTTCCAGTGACTAACCATTCTAAATATTGACTGTTTTGTGTCCTGTGCTTTATCTGAAAAGATTCTAATACTTTTTACTTAAGATTTTTATGCTAATGACTGAGACATTATTGCGTGTATATAATAACACAATAGGCCTTTTGTGAGAAACTCAGGTGTTAGACATACATATTTTTAGCACCCTAAAATTTATCTTAAGCAGAAATTATTTTAAAAATACTGTTAACTGTAACAATAAGGAGCTTTAGAGAATATCACTTTGTGTTAATTACTGTTAATATAATGTGATGGGTTAGACCTCGTCCACGGTGGTGGCGTGAAGGCATGGTGGCAGGAGCTGGGAACTGGGGCCTTGCATCTTGAATGGCAAGCAGGAACTAGAGAGAAAGACCTAGTAATGGAGGATGTCTCAAAGACCAACTACAGTGACACACTTCCTCTGAATCAGTACCATCAACGGCTGGGACTCTCATTCAAACTATCACACAAAGTTTGCCCTCATCTTTTAGGAGAGCAAGTGATTGTGTAGTTCTAATAGTAATTGTCCCTGAAGTTCCCATGCATGTTAAAGTCAAGATGGGAGAAAGTCTACCTTTTTGTTTGTGTTTTAGTCTCAACCTTTTCTCTTTTTCGTTAGGAGAAACAATTGCAGCACTCACAGATGTGGCCAAACTAAATCATCTGGAATCAGAGGGCCAGATCACAATTTTGACGGACAAAACGGGAGTTGTGCAGGCCGCCAGGCTGCTGCTGTCCTCAGTGACAAAGGTGTTGTTGCTGGCAGACCGGGTAGTCATCAAGCAGATAGTGACATCAAGAAACAAGGTACTCACTGTACCATGCTTGTGTCTCAGGTGGTTCAGAATGCTTGTTGAGGTGAAATCGTGGTAATTTGACAATGCTTTTAGTTACCAATTTTTAAATATTTATTTATTTATGTATTTATTTATATGAGTGTTCTATGTTCCTCTACATCTGCATGACAGAAGAGGGCATCAGATCTCACTACAGATGATTGTGAACCACCACGTGGTTTCTGGGAATTGAACTCAGGACCTCTGGAAGAATGACTAGTGCTCTTAACCATTGAGCCATCTCTCCAGCCCCATTAAAAAGAATGTTTTCTATACCTATCATCTCCAATTACTGAGCCTAAAGTTTTATTTATTTCCATTAAAAATTTTTATGTATGTAAGTGTTTGTCTGAATGTAAATCTGTATACTGTGTGCATGCCTGGTGCTCACAGAGGCCAGAAGTGGGCTTCCGATCTGCTGAAACTGGAGTTAAGAATGCTTTGAGCTGCCATGTGGGTTCTGGTAGTTGAACCTGGATCCTCTGGAAGAGCAGTCAGTGCTCTCAACCACTGAGCCATCTCTTCAGCCCCAGGCCTAAACTTTTAAATGCCAATAATGTTTCTCATTTAATAACAACAATAAAAATCTTGTTGAGGCTTAATGCCAAAAGCCTTAAATGTACAAAAATTTGGAAGAAAGGCTAAGCTGATGTTGTATGTGGTAGAGACCCAGTTAACAATGAGCCTGAATGTTTCAGTACTTCTTATTCAAAATCAAAGAGTAACAGTTTCTAAGCTAAAGACAAATGTAAGTCATTTGGGCTCTGGCTGTAGCCTAGTTGGTAGACTGCTTGTCTAGCATGCAGTAAGGGCTGGGTTCAGTCCTCAGCACCATGGAATGGGGTGATACATAACTATAATCTCAGCACTTGGGAAGTTAGGCAGGAAGGGGTCAGGAGGTTAAGGCCAGCCTCAGGTACATAGAAGTTTGAGACCAGCCTGGGCTACATGAGACCCTGTCTAAAAATAAAATCGGAAACTGTAATTATCCACAGCTACAAAGTTTCCATATGTAGAGCCCTTAAATATTTCTGAGAGTCCCAAAACTGAAAGAATGGACTTAAACTCTCCTGCAGACGGTGGCTACGCTCCCCTCATTGGGAAGCAAGCGCCTTTGCTTTCGGTGGACAATCCCCAGTGTGAGGAGAAGGCAATCAAATCAGCCAGGGCAGAGGTGCATTCTCTCAGTAGGGTCTGAGGCCAGCCCTGCAGTAGGATTTGAGGCTAGGTCTGCAGTAGGATCTGAGGCTAGCCCTGTCCATGCCCATTCTTACCATAAATGTTGAGTGAGCCAAAAAGTGAAATTTTAAAGAGAAAAAGAAATAGGAGAGAATGACAGAGGAAAGAAAGATTTTCCTGTCTTTTCTTATCTGTGGGAACTGCTTGTGTTTCCTGAGCTGCCTGTGAAGGTTAGAGGCCAAATGCCCTCCATAAACTCATTAAAAATGAGCAAACACAGGATATCTCTGTTTTTCTAACCTATCTTGGTCTGACCAAAAAACTCGGTAGTTATTTTAGAAAAACCTGTCAGAAAATGTGTTTCACATTTACTTACTGTATTTCTTTTGTCAAGGAAACAGCTTTTTCTGAGAGTTGTGCTGTGCACAGGCGTAATTCTGTTCATTCCGCACTGCCTGAAGCTTCTTGGCAGTTGATTTATTCTACACAGCAGCTCCTGACTGACATCAACTGTTTTCCAACTGTGAACTCCTAAACCACCTCCTTACTCCTCATTCTTTAGATTACCTCCCTTCCATTTTCTTTCAAAACTGGGGTTCCTCTAATTTTGGTTCAATGACCTGTACAGTTTCTGTTTTGTTTTTTTCTCCTCACTGTTTTCTTACTACCTTTGTCAATTTTCTGTTGCTATGACACAATACCTAAGGCTAGGTACCTTATAAAGAAAGGAGATTTATTTAGTTTGCCTCATCTCTTCAGCCTCTGACTAGTCAAATATGTGAGCTCCAGGTTTAGGATCTTGCCTCAGAAAATAAAGAGGACAGCAATTAGCGAATACACCCACAGTCAAGCTCTGTCCTCCACATATGTGTACACAGGTTCATCCAAACATATATTTGTCTACATACATATGCACATATACCAATAATTGGCTCAAATGAAAAATGTTCAAGGTCATCCTCAGTTCCATAGGGAGTTTGAGGTCAGCCTAGGTTAGTGACTGTGTGCCAGCAAAACAAAACAAAGAAAGAAGCAAAAACTCCTGAATACACAGAGCAAAATCTCATTTATGAAGTCAAGTGTAAAGAAGCAAAGCATGGTCAGAACTGCTGTTATTGCTGTGCTCAGACTTGGCTTTGGGTGTTTCCCCAGGTCCCTGCTGGGTGCTTGGGCCCTAGTCTATTCACGTGAGAGTTGGTGGAATCTTTACAAGGTGAGGTCTATTGAAAGGCAGATAAGTCACCGCAGGCATTGCCTTCAGAGGTGGTTAATACAGCCTTCCAGAGCCTCTTAAGAGTTACTATTATTAAATGTTAAGATTGACTGTGGGAGTCTCAGGACCTGTAATCTCAGCCCTTGAGAGGACGAGGCAGGAGAATCACCATGAGTTCAGGACTAGGCTATGGGGCTACATAGAGACTCTAAGGCTAGCCTGTTGCATTGAAAGACCTTACAAAAACCAGAGTCTATATTCAGGCAGAGACACATCCTTGTCTCCTCCTTTAAGGGTTAATCAAATAGGGAAGGTCAGGGGCCTGCCTAGGAGACCCCTAGAAAGGTGATTTGGTTCACCCAGGACAACATGCTTTCCCTTTTCAGAATTCTTTGCCCCTGGTGCAGCCCTTAACCCACAGGTTTACCTGCTTCTATGCTGGGTCTGCCTTTTCCTTTTCACCTGCCCTTTTCTTGCAAATGTCTTTTGACTCCCTAAGCCCTATTTATTCATTTATTTTTTTCCTTTCAATTTATAAGTAAATTCACATCTCTTTATCCTAAAACTAAGTCAATTCTCTAAGTGCTTCTAATCTTTGAACCAGTGTTTATGTCTTAGAGGTTCTTCTTTCATGTGTTTCTTTTTTCTCAGCTTTCCCATGGAATTTAGAGCTTCCCTGTTTCCCTTCACTCCCTGTTCAACTCTGGAAGTCTGTTTCTTGTTTGTCGCCCAGCAATAAAACGTCATGGATATAAACATGTGACAATAAAATACTTTCTGTTTTGCAGGTTCTTGCAACCATGGAAAGGCTAGAGAAAGTACAGAGTTTTCAAGAATTTGTTCAGATATTCAGCCAGTTTGGAAATGAAATGGTGGAGTTTGCACATCTAACGGGAGACAGACAAAATGTATGTACTTGACGGTTTGAAAAGTCTTCAGATAAACTCATACCTTTTACTTTGGATGGAACTGTGATCTTTTTAATCACTTGAATTGACTTCTTTATTCATTACATCTATGACCTTTTTCTTAAAATCTTTTCTAAGTAATCCAGTATGCGTAATAGATTGATGAGTCTTTTTTGTACATATATGCAGTTAGTAATGTTTGCATTGGAAATGGTCTGGCCCAACATGAGTGCTTTCCCTGTCATCAAGTGTTCCATGGGCTCTTCTGACACAGCTCAGGCAGATAAATTGAACTGGTATTTGTAATTTTAGAATATTTGGTATATATTTGTTTACTTACCATACTAGATTGATATTAAGAACACATGCCATTGTTCTATTTGCGCTGGTTATATTATGTTAGGTATTTAATGTATATGATTGCATTTAATATCCAAAGTATCCCCACAAATTGGGTGTTGTTATTAGTGTTTTATACATAAGAAAACCAAACTTGAGATGAAGGGCTTTTTTCCTAAGGTCACTGCTAATGGATGGAATTTGGTTAAGTCTATTCCTAACGCCTGTCATTTTTCAACTTTAACTTGGTGCCTATTCTTTGGGACCTGCTCCCCAATTCAGACCAATACTTCTGTGTCTGGGGATGTGGAAGACCACAGCATGTCCAGAACAGGCTCTTTCTGGTTGGGATGTTTGCTTATGAATCCATCTTGTGAGCAGGCTTGACCTATGGTACTGAATGCCTCTAGGTCTCCTCTCTTAGGCCACTCCTTCAGTTTTGGACATGAGCTTTTCTGGTTCCAGCTACAGTTGGCAGATGGACATGGATCTGCAAAATGGCAGGCTGGATAGCAGTGTTTGTCTTTAAAATAAAACAAAGCAAAACAAACAAAACTGAGTGTATAGGTGCCTGGCAAGGTAGTTGAGCAGGTAAAGGCGCTTGCCCGAGTTCAATCCCCAGGATCCACATGGTGGAAGGAAATAACTGACTCCTGCAAGTTGTCCTCTGACCCCTTCATGAATACTATGGCATATGCATGCCTATGCCTGCGTGTGAGCACACATGGATACACACAGACACATCCAGACACATGCATACTCACATTTGTGCACTTTTGCACAAATAAATGTGGCAGTGCTATTTTTTTTGTTTGTTTGTTTTTTTGTTTTTAGGATTTATTTATTTTATGTATATGGACACTCTGTTTTCATGCACACCAGAAGAGGAAATCAGATTCCATTGCAGATGGTTGTGAGCCACCATGTGGTTGCTGGGAATTGAACTCAGGACCTCTGGAAGAGCAGTCAGCGCTCTTAACTACTGAGCCATCTCTCCAGCCCGGCAGTGCTATTTTTAAACTCTATTTTCTTGGGGGTTTCTTATGCCTCTCCTCTCTTCTAACCCCCAACACTAGGAAGGAGAGAAAGAAAATTAGTGGAGAAGGGATGTAGTTCTCTTTAGCTACTTCCTGCTGGTTAGGGTCATTAGGTTCCTTGGGATGAGTCTAATCTGTGTTTCAGGATATCTCCAACTTCTCTTCACACTGCATCAACAGCAGCCAGGAGCACAGGGAGGAGTACCAGCCTCCTCCTTCCTCCTCAGAGCCCCTCCTCTCCCTGGACTCTGACTTTTATTCCCTCTCTAGAGTCCTCAGGTTTAAACTATCTGCAGCTGGCAAAGAGCCCCACTCAGAGCCCACACAAGGCAAGTAGTTTGCTGCTGTGCCCCATATCCTACACCTAGGATTAAAACCTAAACATGTTTATGTTACATAACTGAGTTTTTAAAGACACCAAAACTTCCACTACATAAATGTAGTACGGATTTTAAAAGCCCACCTGCGAAGCACCTTGTCTCATTTTCTGCTCTGCCTCCACTATTCTTGAATACTTTTGTTCAATTTCTTTCTCTCTTTCTCTCCCTCCTTTACTCCCCTCCATTCTCTCCCTATAAAGATTACTAGCCTAAGTATTTTTATGACAGTTTATCATCTAACATTTTCTGGATCACTTGGGTGAGTGTAGCATGACTGAGATTCCAGAGCCTGTTTTGCTCTTTTTGGCTGTGTTTCCTGCTGGCCACACAACTGGAAAACTTCCACTGTTATTTTGATTTGTAGTTAGAAATTTGGTATGGAGCCAGGATGGTGGCTCACTCCTGTAATCCCAGTACTTGGGATTTTCTTTTTCTCCCTTTAAATGGAACTTTGAGATATTATCTATCTATCTATCAATTTATTTATATTTGTTTGTTTGAAACAGGGGTTTTCTATGTAGTTTTGGCTGTCCTAGAACTGGCTATGTAGACTTACAAGCATCCACCTGCCTCTGCCTCCCAAGACATGGGCCCTGCTCAGTACTTGTGATTCTAAGGGAGAAGGATCACCATGAGTTGAAGGTTAATCCAAGGTACCTAGTGACTTTTAGGGTAGTCTGTATTATATGGTAAGATCCTGCCTCAGAAATCAAACCAGAAAATAAAATTGGTCTGGAGAATATTAGTACAGAGAATACTTCTATCCAGTTCAGTAAGACTATGGTCAAATCTTTAAAAACTTGTACACTAAACTTGCACACTTTGGCTAAAGAGTAGCCCTGGCTGCCCTGTAACTTACCGTATAGATCAGGCTATCTTCACTCATAGAGATCTTTCTGCTCTCTGCTTCCCCAGTACTGGGATTAAAGGCATGCACCACCATGCCTGGCAGGAGTACCTACCTGTTAAATTTAAATTATTAGATGTAGGGTAGTAGGCATTTTCCCACAGAGTGCTTGGTAAGTGCTCTGCCTGACTCACTTTGTTAGTATTTGCATTAGAAGTTCAAGACCTTTATTCCTTAATTTCGTCAGTATCCTGAAAATAGCCACCAGCTAGCTCCTTTCTCCATACCCAGATTGTCAATAATTTTGGGCATTGGGGATATAACAGTAAAGAAGCCAAAGCCTCGTGCCCCCAGGAAGCTTCTACTTTAGGGGTGTGGGAGGAGGTAGGCAAGCAACCTCAGAGAGGGAAACCATGCATGAAGGGTGTGACCGTTTTCACCAAAGCAGAGATGGTTTAGAAAGCATTCTCATCTCCTCTCTGAACAGTGTGGCTGGCCTTTTGGTTGTTATTATTGTTGAGTGAGTGGTTTTTCAAAAGACCGAGTTGCTTATCTGATCTGCGACTATCCTGTGATTGGGTTTCATCTCCAGGATTTGAAGGATGAGAAGAAGAAGGCCAGAATGGCAGTGGCGCGGACTGTGCTCGAGAAAGGCACCATGATGCTGCTCACGGCTTCAAAGGTAGGAGCCTCTGCTCTGTGCTGCTCACGCTAGCGCACAACGAGAAAACACCTGAGCAAAGGCACCAAAAGCCGCACGTTCACATTTTTGTTTCATTTAAGCTGAGGACTAAACTCAGTACCTTGTGCCTACTGAGCATGTAGTCCACTAATGAGCCTCACTTCAGCCCTCAGTTTTGGAGAGATGAAAATAGCAGCTTAGAACCAAGCTGAATCTGTTACTATTGCCAAGACTACTGCCCTTCCTGCCTCAGCTTCCGAATCTGAGTCCACTTTGATTCAGCAGCTCAGCAGAAGAGAGTGGATCAACTTCTGCAAACGGAGCTGCCAGGCACTGCCCCTCATTGCAGGGTTTGCCAGGCCATGCGATCTAGCAAAAGCTGGGCAAGGCAAGATTGGTTAAGTAGAACTTGTGAGGTGTGTAGAATGAAGCCTCTGTTGGTTTCTTCCACAAATTTGCAGCCTCTTCTTTCTACTTCTATTTTTAAAATGATGGGCCTGAAGAGTGTGTTCTCAAACAACAATTGATATAGTTCAGGGATGGTAAACTTCTCCATTTGTAGAGTTTGTAGAGATTTGCCTTTTCTTCTGCGAGTATTTACTGATGCGCTGGCATTAGCAAAGCCACAGAAGCGGAGACAGAACCCTCTGTTCATATCTAGAACCTGGAGTAGATCTTAATTTACATCACATTTTAGAAATGAAAGATGCAGCCATAGTCATCTGGCAGCTTGTTCAGTTTCCTGCATTCCTTCTCATTCTTGCCTGTGTGAGGCAGCACTATAAAAAACAGGTTTAAGCTTGATAAAGACTCCGGGCTTTTCCATTACTGAAATCAAGATGAACATAATGTTGATGTCTGAAGATGCAGCTTTGCTCTCTGATCATTCACTTAACCTTGCTGTCGCTTTTTACTCATCCTGCTTCCACACTAGTGAGGAGAGGCGGCTGGGGGAGCCAGGGGCCCAGGAGATTTGGGTAAAGAACCATTTTTATTAGCATGGCATGCTATCTGTGATTTTACTGTTACAGTAAGAATTATTACTAAAATAAAACCCTCAACTGCTCTAAAGACGTGTCTCAGGCATCCCAGCTGTGACTCCGCCCATAAAAACAAAGAAGGAGTGTTTGACCGGATGAGGGTAGCCCTGGATAAGGTCATCGAGATCGTGACTGACTGCAAACCCAATGGAGAGACTGACAGCTCATCCAGCATTTTTACTGGGATTAAGGAATTAAAGGTAAGAATACAGAGTAATTTCTGCTTGCTTCCTTTTTTTTATTTAAGAGAGCATCCTTATGTATAGTGTCCATATTTTGGGTAAGGCTTTAGAGTGGTTCTTCTGGGGCTGGAGAGATGACTCACTGGCTTAGAGTGTTGGCTACTTTGAAGAGGACCAAAGTTAGTTTCCTAGTATTTGTCAGGTGAATCCCAACTGCATGTTACTCCAGGGAATTTGACACACTCTTTTCTTCCCTGGTACCCATACTCATGTGCAACCCCTCCCCCTACCATACACATAATTAAAACAATAGAGTTGCTCTTCACAGAAAGCAATATATCTCAGGGGCTGGAAAGGTTGCTCAGTGGTTGAGAGCACAGGTGCTCTTGCAAAGCACCAGTTCATTTGCTATCACCCACATGGTAGCTCACAGCTGCCTGTATCTCCAGTCCCAGGGACTCTGCTGCCCTTTTCTGGCCTCCATGGGCACCAGGCATGCACACGGTGCACATATGTACCTACAAGCAAATCACTCATATATTTTTTAAATCAAATATATTTCTTTGATGTAATGCCATTCTGTGGAAACCTAACAGTGAGCAGTACAGGCTCAGAATTATGTTGACAGACAGCACAGGTCTTTGGAGCAGCAGACCCGTTGAGCTCTGCTTTAGTTGGACCCCTCCATCTAGAACCACAAGCAGCATGATGCTGGCAAGCAGCACACAGTCTCTGCTGGGGTCCCTGCTCTTCTTGTGTGATAGGGCCCGCACATCGAGACTCTGAGAATAACAGCACTACCGCTGCCACCACAGCCATCGGCGCCGCCGCCACTACCACCACCAATTACAGCCCTACAGTAAATCCTACTAGTTTGGAGTGCAGGGTCCCTTTGTGCCACTTCCGTCCGAGAGCTTTAAAAGTGTGGGCTCCTGGAGTCTTCACCAGTACTGTTGCCATTCTTTCTAGGGTGCTGCTAGGGAGATGAAGAGGCAGAGATGAGATGAGATTGCTGCCTCAGTGAGATTTGACTCCAAGATACTTGACTTCACATCAGGAGGGCCCTATGGCATTTTCTACCTCAGTCCCCCCATTTTCTGAATGGGAAAGCCAAGGCCCTGCAATGTTACCTAATATGCTAAGGGTTACACACCCATGAAAAGCAGGGCTGAGATGGGCATGGTGTTCTTTCTGTCTCACTGCCCCTTGCGCTTGTGTGAAGTTTGAGGTCAGAGCAGGGAATTGTTCTCCCCGCTGACCATTGCATGAGGAGGCACACCTGAGATGGGACACAGTTGTGTGTCTCAGGCTGATCTCATGCTGCAATCCGCTTGTCTCAGCTTTATGAGTGCTGGGATTACAGGCATGGAACATGATGGCTGCCTTGATACAGGTTTCTTTTGATGGAGAAAATAATCTATGGAGATAAATGTAATATTTTCTTCTGTTTGGTATTGTGAATAGATATGTCATATATAAACAGAGTACAATAGCCTTCAAAAGACCAATATAACTCTGTTAAGTTGTTGTTTAAACACACACACATACACACACACACAAACACACATACACACAGATGGCCTAAAATAAAAATAAAAATAAATAACATGAATGATGTGAGTTGTGCATGATTAACTTAGGTTTCAGTTATTTAAATTCTCAGGTTGTCATTATCCATTCCTTGTTATTTAAAAAAATTATCACATTTATTTATTCGTGTGTGTGTGTCTGTGTATACACTACTTCATGTGTGGAGATCAGATGACAACATGTAGGCATCAATTCTCTCCTTCCTGGAGATTAAACTCAGGTCATCGCATCAGTCTTGGTGGCATCAATATTACCTACTGAGCCATTCAACAGCCTCTATTCATGTTCTTTTTTAAAACTAAAAAGAAAATTACCCAGGATGGAGTGATTATTGGACACAACTCAGGCCAAGAGAAAGGGCAGCATTCACTTTGTGTATGGTTTCTTGACTTTCCCAAGGTGGTATTTCACAGATCATGTTAAAGTGGGGCCCATGTAAGGGTTAATTGAAACAACTGGTAGGACTTTAAAATGGAAGGTCTATGTGAGTGCATTCATTAATTGTGATCACAGTCGTGATCATTACTACTTTTTGTCCCCTAGTCCAAGGTGTGTTTTTAACATATTTAGTGGGCTAGAGGCTAAGGTTGCAGTCAAGAAAAAAAGATTTCACAACTGAGCTCATTATACATTCAAAGAGCTTTCCACGCGGGGCAGGTGAAGCAAGGGAATCCTTAGAGTCTTCATAGAGTAGAGAGTAGAGTCTTCAGAGAGTAGGTGGGCTGCTAGGGTAGTGAATGAAGGGTAGACTGGAGAAACTTTTCTGCTAGATGTTAGCCCTTGGTTCTGGAGCCGGAGAGGACTCGTGGCATTATCGGGTTTACAGCTGAGAAAGGTAAACAGCCTTCCCAGCAGAGGATGTTGGTGTCGGTGTGTGATGTCGAGGACATAAAACAAAATACAGAATCGGGTGACTGGAGAGTCTACTGGGTGAGAAGGCAAACCTGGCATTCTTTCTAGCCCACCTCACCCTCTGTCCACCTGCTGTGGCCCAGCACATCTCACATGAAGGCAAACTTCTCTGGGACTGTGTGTTGGCATTTTTCCAGCTGGAGATACTTCACCTGGACTCTGGTTTGTTATTTCTACCAATTCTACAGACTGGTACTTTTTCTGCCTTTGTATTTTCTGATCTCCTGGGAAGGTCATTGTATTAACAGTTCTTGAAACAAGGCCTTGCATGGCCATTGATGACTCCTGAACAAAGTAGTAACTGGAGAATATGTGACCATTGGATGGAGGCTGCAATCCTCCTATGCCTGGGAAAGGACTTGTTAGCACATCTCTGGGACACTGTTAGAACCTGGAGTCCATTTGGGAGATATTTACATGAATGCCTGTTCCTTTTGCTCTCAGTTGAATATTGAAGCTCTTCGTGAGAATCTTTACTTTGAGTCCAAAGAGAACCTTTCTGCTGCATTGGAGGTCATCTTAGAGCGTGTGGAAGACTTCACTGATTCTGCCTACACCAGCCATGAGCACAGGGAGCGAATCTTGGAGCTGTCTGTTCAGGCGAGAACAGAACTGCAGCAGTTCATTTCCATGTGGATGCAAGCGGTAAGGAATGTGTTTATTGGATAGAGTAAACCTTAAGTAGCTTTTCATTTAACAATTAGAGAGATATGGAAGGCAATACAACTGGCAGGATTATGAGTTTGGTCAGTGCAGGGCAAGAATGCCTTATCCCTTTTCTCCATTCCAGTGGGCAAAATATGCCTTCCCTATAGTTCACAGAATTTGCCAGGCTATTGCCAGGCTGTTGGTCCTCTCCTTGGCCAGGCTGCGTTCTGTGCCATCAGTACCATTCATAGTTTCCCTGTTACCTCACTCTCCTGCCAAGCTCACTCCTGGACAATACCTTTCCCAAATGCTTTTTTAGTATGGAGACCAGAGGAATGAACCTTTTGGAGGTCCTTGAAGCATGAATCTGCTGCTGGTGATATTCAGTTGTGCACTGTGTGTAACTCCGAGCACAGCTGATATACAGGACGATGTTTTAGCATGCCCACTGAGGTCTAGATGCAATGAAGATCAGGGTAGACCCAAATGGCAGGTAGAAGTTGAGAAGTCTCCCACAGATTCCTGGACTAAGTCAGCCAGCAGCCACTTAAGAGCCCTGAATGGCATACTTCCAACAGCAGGGTGAACAAAAGCTAGAGAAGTGTGAGCCACAGGAAGTTTGTCCCGAGTCTCATAGGAGGGAATTGTAGAAGGGGATTAGAGAGTGGGTTGAGGTATGTTTTGGAACCTTTTTATTTATTTCTTAACCCTGGGATAAGTCATGAAACCTTTAAAGTAGCTCACAGCACACGGGTCAGATGGGTAAAATGAATCTGGATAATAAGGAATGAAATTTGAGCCAGGGGCGGTGGGTGCGTGCCTGTAATCCCAGCACTCTGAGATGCAGAGGCAGGTGGAACTCTGTGAGTTCGAGGCCAGCCTGGTCTACAAAGTGAGTCCAGGACAGCCAACAGAGAAACCTTGTCTTCAAACCAAACAAACAAAGAAAAGTTTTGGCATTAAGGAGGGAGAAGGCGTGAGATTCAGAAGATGGGAGCAGCCGTTCACTCCGTGGCAGCTACGATGATTTGTGTATAAACAGCAGAGAGAAGTCACAGGTTTGGGGATATTCACTGCAGTGCGCATAGCCTGCTATCTGGAAGTCATGTCCTCATTGAATGCTATTAGACACGTGGGCAGTGCCTGGTGTTTGGACTGCGTAGGCTGTGTAGTGGGACGAGGAAGTTGCTTTAGATGGGTCCTTGACACTGAATACTAAGTTTCTTGTGATGATATATGCTCAGTGTGGAGCTGTGATTTTATTACTTCTAGCTCTGCAGCTGACAGTCTTCCCATATGCCAAAGCTCTCGGCTCCCTAGTCTGTCTGCTCACCATGCTTTCTATTATATTTTCCTACAGTTGTGGCTGAATGCCTTCTACCTGCCAGGTACCAGAAGCCCAAAGAGAAATAAGATAGTCTTTGCCCACCATAACTTTGCAATAAAGAAAAATGTGGAATGAGGTGTGACAAGGACACAAAGAAACCATCTTAAGTTTCTTGATAGATGCTATGCTGAGGACACTACAGAGAGTGAAGTCAGAATTAGGGAAATAATTCTAGAAGCCTCCCAGAAGGCATTGGGGGATTGACTTTGATCTACTGGTTCAGAGAACTGAATACCTGTGACCTGCATAGTCCCAGCAGGAAAGATAGACTTCAAGTAAGCAGATCTTAAAAACATAAATATGTGATTCTGAACTGAGGTTATTACTTGGAGTAAAGTTAGAGTAGGGGAGGGAGAAGCCTAACTTAGATTGGGTGGCCTGGGGGTTCCTGAGAAGGAAAGGCTCGCGTAGCTCCTTAGAGAGAAACAGAATTTTGGTACTCAGCTATACCGAAAGCAAGAGGATGGATTTTCGAGGTAGAAAATAAAAGACTAGTTTAGAAACAAATTTATTTTGTCTCTGAAAATTTACCTGATTATAGTCAGTATGGAAAATACAGTAAAATTTATTTTTCTACTGTAACCTTAAACAAGTAAATTAAATAAATACTTTTACCAGGTCTGGTACAAGTATGTTACAACATTTGGTCTCATGAGTTTGATCCATAGCGCTACAAAAACAAGCAAGAAGACTTTTACTACAGTCAAATGGTATAAAATGTTTGTAGTGACTATTGAATTGGAACAACAGATTAAAAAGGTAAAGTGACCTCGTGTATACTTCTCAAAATTTCAGCAAAGCAGGAAGACAGAGAGTGCTGCCGCGGAGCTGGAGCTCACTATTCTGAAGATCAGCCACGGCCTCCACGAGCTGAGGAAAGAGGTGAGGGATCTGACCTGCGGCCTCACGCTGGAGGGTGTGTGAGAAGCACGCGTGCATGAGTGGGTTCCTGTGCCTACACAATGCCTGACTTTACCGCTCTGTGACGTCACTTAGGAACACTACTATTCTCAGAGCTCACACATGAACAGGCATAGCGGCCTTATTCACAACAGCTGGGAACCACCTAGATGGCCATCCACGGCTCTCTGATAGGTGACTCGAGGCTAGCTCTACCAAATACTGTCTGGCAACAGAGCGGTGAGATGACTCAGAAGTCACACTGCACACCGAGTCAAAGAACCGGGCACGGAAGAGTGAGCAAGTATGTGGTTTCATTTAGGAAAAAAAAAAAATCTAGGTAAGAAAAATCAGGGATTTTGAGATATTTACTGCAAAGGGTCAGAGGTAGCTTTTTTTGGAGCCGTGAAGATATTTGAAATATTCAGTGTGGAGGTAGTTCTATGGCTTATGAGTATGCAAGTCTCCTCAGACTGTACCTTTAAACTGGGAACATTTTGTGTATAAATCATGCCTCATTGAAGTGAGAGTTTTTTAAATGTCCTTGAGTTGAGGAGATTTCCTTGTTCCGGAATGAAAATGTACTCATCTGTGGCCAACTTGGGCCCTTAGAGTTGGAAGTCCTGTGGTTGCTTCTCAGCCTGCTTTGTTCATCCTGCCACGAAGCACTGTCTGGGAATACACTGTGAGTACTGGTCTCTCTCTGTGACACACCGCTGGGCAGCTGCCTGCAAGGCCTGCATGCTTGCTGTCTGGCCCTTTGCGGAGATGCTCATGCCTGGGTTTGTCCTCAGTGAAAGAATCTGAGCATTGCCTCCATGTCGCCATCCCATTTTTCATGTGGCTGACGCCCTAGTACCCCATCTCCTGCTCATGTTCTTGGACCACAGGGTCTCTTTCCTTTGTCATTCCTCTGTGCTGTGGCTGCTGATACTGATTCTTGCTATGGCACAAGTACAGAGGGTAAGAAATCGAGAGTGGAAACTTTCTGTGCCCTTATGTGCAGTAGTTTGAACCAGTTTTTGTTGCTGTTTGTTTTTGGGGATCTGGGAATTGAGTCTTACACATGTTAGGGAAGTGCTCTCCCTCTGAGCTCTCGCCCAGTGACAGACTCGCCACACTGTGGCCTCGCACCCTATAGATGTAGGATGCTGACCTCTCTTATGGATGCCTTTTAGAGGTTTTTCAGTTCTGTGTCCCTACATCTCAATACTGCAACTCCCATAGCAAATTGTTCTCCCTAGACCCTCCTCACAAAAATTCTCCTCATCCTTGTCTCTACTTTGCTTATTCTTTTGTGCTTTTGAAGCTGGTCCAAGTCTCTGGAGAGTGAAGTTGGTTTCTGGGCTTTATTTCGGCACTGTGTACAGGTGATGTGTTTCACACCTTTACCAGGGACTGGCAGCTCTATTGAGACCTCCTTTCAGCTTCTGTTAAATGTAGAAGGATGTGATTTCCCCAGCTGTTTGATTTCCTCATATTAAGATTGAATTAGCTACTGAAGTGTTGCACTGTGGGTACAGCATGAGGTCCTTTTCTGGCAGGCGTGACTCCCCACAGGCTTGTTCCCTTGCCACATCAACCTTTAGGAGTTCTAAAAATCAAGAGACGGTGGCATGAAGAAAGCTGCCCTTGGACCCTGCAGGAGGAGCAAAGCTTTTGATCTGGCTTCTTCCTTTTTTGTTGTTAATGAGTTGTCTTCAGGATCTTTCTAAGATCCAGAAGACCTTGGCAGTCACTCAGCTACTGTGGATGCATTGCCCAAAGGCATGGCGTTAAATATTCTTTAAGGTCCAGCTGGTTAAAAAGGTCCTTTCAAGTTCTTCTAGACATTTAGTTTCTATAAGAAAGTAAATTTTAATGTCTTACCGCTTGTGGTTATTCCGCCTTGGTTGATAAACGCAGACGGCGCCACTGTTTAACTTACACAAGGCCCTTCCTGTCACTTGAATTGACATCCAGTTACCTCCAAGAAAAAAGATTTTCCTTAAAATAATGCTTTTATTATAATATACCTTTTTTGGGGGGGACAAGTCCCAATCACCTGCCGTGTAATTTACACACACACACACACACACACACACACACACACACACACACGCACACTCGCACGCATGCGCGCACCCGCGCATGCACAGGTGTGCATCAAAGTGAGAGTTGAAAGTAAGGGCCCCCTGTGTCAAGCACAGCTTGAGGACTATGTTCCCCTTTGTTTCCGGTTCCTGCCAGAACCCAGAGTTCTTGGAGAGTAGAGCTCTGAGGAGCGACTACACAAAGAATGTTGCCTCCTGAGGGCAGGCGTCAGGTCCTGGGTGCTAGCCTCTCCAAGTTGCTGTTATGGTGTGGGTGTTTAATAGGATTCTACCCAGTCCCCTACTGGCTGGCTCTCATAGGAATGCTTTTTCAGAGTGTACTAAAGTAATATTGTAAAGTCTGGAAATTGAAATGAGGCTTTGTATACATTAGGGAGCTGCTCTGCCACTGACCTGCTCGGCCCAAGTGTTGAGCAGCTCACTCCAAGTGTTGGCCAGCTCACTCCAAGTGTTGGCCAGCTCACTCCAAGTGCTGCTTTTCCCCTTCGTTTTCTTTTTTGTTTTTAAAGATTTATTTATTATTTATTTATGCAGTTTTCTGTCTGCATGTGTGCCTACATGCCAGAACAGGACAGCAGAACTCATTATGGATGAGTTTGTGGCTCATAGGGAGCGGGTGCTGGGAACTGAACAGCCACTGCTCATAACCTCTGAGCCATCTCTCCAGCCCTCTTCGTTTTCTTTCTTCTCTGTTAAAAACTGGGAATTAAATCCAGGTTTTGATTGAGCTATATGACTAGTCCCCCTAAAAATCTGCTTAATTATTATAGGCCACTATGAGATCATAGTAGTCTGAACACTGAAGTTTTTTTTTTTTTTTTAACATTGAAAAAAATTTTATGTCTATGGGTGTTTTGCCTTCATGTAGATCTAGGCACCAAGTGTGTACCTGGTACTTGAAGAGGCCAGAAGCAGGAGTCAAATTCCTTGAGACTGGATTTACAGATGGTTGTCAGCTACCATGTAGCTGCTGGGAATTGAACCCATGTCCTTTGGAAGAGCAGACAGGTAGTGCTTTTAACCACTGAGCCATCTCTCTAGCCCTTGAACAGTAAACTCTTAATACTGTTCCACTTCTCACCATCTTTGCTGATAGCAGAAGCATGTTCAACTAGGACAGAAACCTTGTGGGGGAGACCCAGCTTGTAGAATGAAGAAGGACCCATGCTTCTCCACCACTGATTGGCCAGGGTATCTTCACACAGCAGTCTACTGGCTTGGGTCAACAGAGGTCATCCTGCTGTGAGGAGGAACATATGCTTCCCGGTGCTCCAGGCTTCTTCTGTAACCACAGGGGTGTTTCGTTTTGAGCAGATGAGGTGTAATGCTTTGGGTTTCTCTTCTGTAGTTACTAAAGGTCTTCCCAGGTGCTGGGTCATAAGCCTTTTATGTTTATTTTTCTGCCCTGATCTTCACTCTCACCTTCAGCTTCATCGTACAGCCATGCAGCTGGCAGCTGACCTGTTAAAATTCCGTGCTGATCATGCGGTTTTAAAAGCATTAAAAGTTACTGGAGTAGAAGGAAATTTGGAAGCTTTGGCTGAATACGCTTGCAAACTCTCTGAGCAGAAAGAACAACTTGTTGAGGTGAGTAATAGATTTGCTTATTAAACAAACTGTAGTTTACAAAATTATGTAGATAGCAAAATTATGAGAGAATGTTAACACCCCAGTTTTGACTAGCTTATCTGAGTACTTCCCTCTCTTGTCTTTGGAATCTGAAAGGTATGACATGTGTCTACCCTGTTCTTAAAATAGCTTGACCTCTAAAACAGAACAGTATTATGTGCTAGGACTCCAAAATACTCTTTTAAATCTTCTTTTCTTTGTCTTCTCTGATTAGACTCTGGGGTAGTGCAGTGGAGTAACACAGTTTCTGTTTGAATCCTGTAAAATCTCAACAAGAAAGAAGTTAGGGTGCCGTGACAGGTGCTTAGCTAGAGAGCTGGTGCTTAGCAAAGGCAGCAGTCGGGGAGCTTTAGCTGCAGGAAGCGGAGCCAGTGATTCCAGAGCCAGGCCAAGGTAGCAGGGCAGACGGAACTGAGAGTCCATAGACCAGACACATACATGGCCCGGGGTGACCCAAAAAACAACAACAAAAGAGCATTTCTTTCCTTTCCATTAACCAAACATAGCTATGTACAGCCCAAGTTAGCCTCCCGAGGCAGAAAGCAGATTTGAGAAGGGAGGGGACAGCATAAGGGAGGCAGCAGGAGACATGCTGTCCCTTCCCTGGCCTCTCCTGCTCTGCTCCCGCCCTGGTAGTGTGAGCCGCCTGCCACTTGCAGTATAATGCCAGTTCATCTTAATTGATATTCGAATTCTTCTACCTATTGAAAATGTTACCATGTATCTGCTAGCATACAGAGAGGGAGGGAGAGGGAGAGACACTCATCATGCATGTATATGTGAGATCTGTTTGGCCCGTGAGTTAGTTAGGGTTCTATTGCTGTGAAGAGACACCATGACCACAGCAACTCTAATAAGGAAAAACATTTAATTAGGGCTTGCTTACAGTTTCAAAGGTTTAGTTTCTTATCCTCATGACAGGAAGCATGGCGGTCCATAGGCAGACATGGTGCTGGAGAGGTAGCTGAGGGTTCTACATTTTGATCCACAGGCTATAGGAAGAAACAGTGAAAAAGAGTAAGCCTGGTTTGGACTTCTGAGATCTCAAAGCCTGCCCTTAGTGACAAACTTTCCCTAACAAAGCCACACCTCCCAATAGCGCCAGTGTTTATGAGCCTATGGGGCCATTTTCATTCAAAGAATGAAATACGCAGTGTATATAAATACAGTCTTCACATTATATACCATGCTCAACAATCCTCAAAGGTGATGTTACTATCGAGCCTGGCTTCCTGTCTTTTACTTGTCTACACAGCAGCCTGGAAAGCACTAGGGAACATTCTCAAAATGGCTATTTATTTCCTTTATTTAATAGATTTGCTTCTGCTTTTTGTATAAATCTAACTTTAGGGAGAAAGTTAGAGAACTAACTTTAGGAAACTAACTTTAGGAAACTTATAACCAACCTTTTAAACAGTAAAACAAAATAAAAAATTTCCCTTTGATGTTTACTGATTTTCTCCAAAGGAAGCTTCCTGCTTCTTTATAACTGGTCTGCCTAATCCAATGCTCTCTCAGAGAAGAAAGGTGTGCACATGTGATTTGTCTGAGGAGAAGTATCAGGTCTGAGTGAATGGTAGCTCATGATAATTGACAGTTTAGCATCAGGGCTCTGGAGCCAGACACAGCAAATGCATGCGTTCTCTTAGACCTTTAAAGCTTCCTGTGGTTCTAGCGTCTCATGACCACCTTGCCTACTTCTGATAGGAGGCAGAAACAGTACACTGTGCCCATGTCTGTTCTGGCTTTGGCCCTCAGTCATGTACAGATTCATTCTTGGGTTTGTGAACTTCATTTTCTGTATCAGAGGGCTGAGGGAAGGTGAACTGTAGACATGCTTTCTTGCAGACGTGTCGATTGTTACGGCATGTATCCGGAACAGAACCCCTGGAAATAACCTGCGTACATGCAGAGGAGACATTTCAGGTGACTGGCCAACAGGTATGGCAACAGCAGGTTATTCTTTCTCTATCATATGTTATTTAACTGTGTAACAGACTGTGTGGAAGCAAGCAGAAAGGTCTGCGTCAGTGGAGGCCAGATCTCTGAGAGGAAGGAGGACACTGGAATTTTATTGGTACTGTACTAATTAGAACATGACTGCCCATTCCATTGGATCATCTGATTTTCTGCCAGGCTGGAAATTGGCTCATTTAACTGAAATGCTAGGTTATATCTATTTTAAATGAAGCTCTTTACAATGCAGGTCACTTTAATATGCTTGCAAAGAAAGATATAAGCATGTAACAAGCAACAAAAATATAGTTCAGCTTAATAATTCCTAAGGACATTGATTTATAAACCAGGACCAGCTAGATGGCTCAGTGGGTAAAGGCACTTGCTGACAAGCCGGATGACATCCCAAGGACCCACATGGTGAAAAGAGAGGACCAACCTTGTCCTCTGACCTCCATATAATGCCATGCTGTATGCACACACACATAAATTTAATAAATAAAAATATAAAACAATGATTGAGGAGATCGCTCAGTGGTTAAGAGCCCTGTATATGCTCTTCCCAGCACCCACACAGCTCACAACTGTCTGTAATGCTGATTCCAAGGGATCTGACACCCTCACATTAATGAACATAAATTAAAATTATATAAATAAAAAATGTAGAAAACAAAACAAAAACAATCTCTACATCCATGTTAGTTTCTAAACAAGATTCTGTTGGATGCATAATAACCATCTCAAGTTAGGTAGATAACAAATTATGCTTTAAAATAATGACTGATAACCAGAATTGGCAATGCCAAAATTCATCAGTAAAGACTTAATGTCCGGTATGATTCCAAGGGCTGAGATCTTAAAGATCACACCTGTGTGCCCTTTTAGATCATTTCTGCTGCTGAAACATTGACGCTGCATCCATCTAGCAAAATTGCTAAGGAAAACCTGGATGTGTTTTGTGAAGCTTGGGAATCTCAGATCAGTGACATGGCGACACTGCTAAGAGAAATCAGTGATGTGTTTGAAGGAAGACGAGGTAAGAAACTGTCCATTTGCTGAAGTATGTTATTTCAGCTTTTATTTATGCATTATTTTAATGTAACTGTATTAGTGTTTTATTTTGTTTTTAATATTAAGCCTTGGACACAAAATTAAGTATCTTGTTATAGCCCAGCTGTTATTTTAATATTAAAGTGTCTTTCACAAAAATAATGACAAATATCTAATTGTTTTAGTATCTAATCAATAGAAGTTATTAGACTATAGAGTAGTGAATATCTAAACTGGCATTTCATACTGAAGTCAAGCCAGCTTTTGGTTCCCTTTATTTTATTTTATTTTATTTTATTTTATTTTTTTAATATTAGTACAAAAGCTGTCTTGTACAATACAGAAATTCTCTAATTTAATTCTACTGATTTCATAATGAAATGAATGTACTTACTTGACTTTTGAAATGCCTTCCTTCTGCTCGAGTGGAATGTCTTTCCTTGATGACTACGTAAGCTTGGGATATTGCCCGTGGTGGGTAAGTTCACTGGCATTTGTACACCATGTAACGTGGCGCTGTACGGTGGATGGAAAGGCATTGTCATTTCTCTATGTTAATGTCAGCCAACAATTTTGTTTACTGCTCATAACCCTGTGTCTTATGATTTATGTTTATGAGTCTGTCTGTATGTATAGATTTTTTCTTTTAATGGCTTCCATTAGCATTAAAGCATGACTTCTTAAAGATAAAATGTTGCTGGGTATGGTGGCCCACACCTGTAATAGATCCAAGCACTCTGGGAGACAGAGGCGGGTGGATCTCTGTGAGTTCAAGGCTAGCCTGGTCTACAAACCAGGACAGCCAGGGCCACACAGAGAAACCCTGTCTCGAAAAACCTAAATAAATAAAAATAAAATAAAATGTTACTTAAAGTCATAACATCAAATTAAATATTTTTATTGGAGATGAGTACTTAAATATTTTATGTTAAGAAGTAGGCACATCAGATATATGTTGGTTGTCTTGAAAATTAGGGTATACTATATCATTGTTCTCCTCCCATGCCCCTGAGCGAGCAAGTGCACCATCATCTAATGTTGATTGAATCGCTTTCTGAAAGTGTTCCTCCCTTCCTTTGTGTTGATAACTTGACTGAGGGCCAGAGCTGCCTATTTCTGTACGTCTGGGATCTTCACAGTTTCCGGGCCATGGTGTTTGACCAACACTGTGGCCTGTCTTTTCTATCTTTTATTTACCTGAAAAAGTAATTTAGAATAACTTTTTCCCTTCTTTTTTCTTTTTTCTTTTTTTGGTTTTTTGAGACAGGGTCTTTCTGTGTAGTCTTGCTGTCCTGGACTCACTTTGTAGACCAGGCTGGCCTTGAACTCACAGAGATCTTCCTGCCTCTGCCTCACTGAATGCTGGGATTACAGATGGATGCCACTGCCACCTGGCTTACCTTTTCCCCTCTTTTTCTTGGCCAAATTTCCAGTGGAAATTAGAATGGTAAAAGTAGCCTGAAGCAGAGTGACATAATGAACACATAAACCTCTGTGTACAGAATATGATAAACATGGTCATTGACAGGTCTGCGATTATAATAATACAGGCATACAAACTGCAGCTGCTGTCTATTGAGGATTTAGCATGCTGGGTCCTTTGGTAAATGCCAGATGTGTATTTTATCACATTTAATCTTCATAGTAACCCACAAGGCAGATAATCTCTCTGGAGTTTATGAATGGTGAAGTAGAAGTTTAAAGTAGTCAGCATGTCAGTGTCCGATGGTGAGTGAGCAGTTGAGAGCTAAATTCTTACCAAGTCTGAGTGATGCCAGGGGTGAAGTTTTTTCAGCATCTCACGCTTATTAGTAGGGCAGTTAAACCTACCCTGGCTCTAACAGAGTCTAGTGGGAATAAATGAACTGACAAATACTTACAAGTCTGCTCTGCCCTTTCTTTCTAAATCCATTTCAGAAGGCTGGGGGAGATTTCAGTTCATGCAAAGAACACAGAGCAAGGAACAAGTAATTGAGGATCAGAAGGCTGGAGCCTTGGATTAGTTTTCTACTTGGTAGCTGAGGGTAGGTTGTCTTCCTAGAAGAGATAATCAAAGAAATTATCTGTTAACCATTACCTAGCCCCTTGAGTTGCCCTTTCTTTGGACATCATGCTTGCAATGTGTTTTAGGTGTTATTTTTGTTTGTTTGTTTGTTTGTTGTTTTTTTATTTTTGTACCATTGTGCAAGTCTTTTTACCTTTATCTCTCAGGTTCCCACTTTAAAGCAAGAAGTGAGAGTAGACAAATGTATGGTGTGAGTATTGCTGGGCTGGGCTTAGTGGCTCACACCTTTAATTCCAGCAGTCAGAAGGAGGCAGAAGCAGGAGTATCACTGAATTTGAGGCCAGCCTGGTCTACAGAGCAAGTTTCAGGACAGCCAGAGCTACACAGAGAAACCCTGCTCAAAAACCAAACCAAACCAAACGAAAAAATTGCTGACGTATGGTGCTGGAAAGATGGCTCGTAGTCAAAAGCACTGGCAGCGCCTCTATAGGACCCTGTTCAATCCCAGCACCCACATCATAGGCTCACAACCATCTTTAACTCCAGTCCCAGGGAATCCCATCTTCTCTTCTGGCACATGTATGGTGCACAGACATACATGAAGACAAAACACTCACACACATGAAAACAAACAAACAAGTGAATATTCTTTTAAATTGCTGACTCATGCTGCTGAGGTGTTCAGATACATGACCCTCTTGTCCTTACCACTATTTGCTCTGGACAGGCTAGGATTAAAGCAGGAAGTCTCTGTACATGGCCTTGGAGAGCATGGTCACTGTGGTTTCTTTTATTTTTATGTTGGATTAGCCAATGAATAAGAACCTAAAGATCACAGATATTCACCAGGTAGCAAATACTACAGGTAGATGGTAATGGTGGCAAAGTAGCTTCTACAAAAGCTCTTTCCAGAGTGTGTATTTTGCTCCACAGTGTAGATTTTTTCAAGTCTGTTGTCTCTGAGAGATCCAAGGGCATGGGAACAGTGCCTGTGTCATCCCTTTTGGGAAGCAAAATGTGAGCATTTTCAGGGTTGTGGCAATGGAAGATCATAGGTTAGATAATACAAGATGACTAAGATGGCCTCACCCACCATTATACATACCCTCTTCCTGGCGCAAGATGCTTTTTAGGGGTATGAAGATAAGATTCATGAAGGCTTCCTATTCCAGCTGTAAATGTTGAGATTACAAGTGACCTAAAGATCATTTCCTATCGGTTTTCTTGTAATTCAGCCATTTTTGTGTTAGAGACCAGCCGCAAGGCATGAAAACAGCTTCTTCCTCAGGGAGCTTTCCTGTCTTCACAGTTCCGAGGCCAGAAAACCATTAATAACATTCCCTTGCAATTCTGGTGTTATAAAGACCTGATTCAAATGCTGGTTTTACAACTTTCACTAACTGGCCCTTAACAGCAATTCATCTTATAGATTGGCCTCACGAAAAGGGATAGGATGAGAGCTGCGTTTGTTGGCGCTGGTCAGCCCAAGAGAAAATTTACAGGTGAAATTTGTTTTAGGAATGGAGTTTTATTTAATATATTGTTCCCAAAATATTGTCATTTCCTGGGCCGTGATGTAGCTTGCTTAGTAGACTGTTCGCCTGGGCGACATACCAGAGCATTGCACACATGGCATGTGACGGTGCCTGCTTGTAAATTCCAGTGCTCAGGCGTGGAGGCAGGGAAATCATCAAGTTCCTGGCTACATGGTGAGTTGGAGGTCAGTTGAGCTACATGAGGTTTTGTCTTATCATTCAATCTAAAATCACTATTATGTTATAGCTGAGTACATCCCCCTTTCCCTAAAAAGCAGGCCTGTCAGTCAGTGGGGCTGCTGAAATGACTGCCAAGCCTGGTCACCATACAGAAGGAGGGAACCAATTCCCACAAGTTTTTCTCTGACTTCTGAATACACATGGACATGCATATATATTCACACAGTAGAAAAATGTTTAAGAAAACAAAGAAAGAAAGAAAGAAAGAAAGGAAGAAAGAAAGGAAGAAAGAAAGGAAGAAAGAAAGAAGACACAGTTACCAGGCTGGGCTGTAGTTCAGTTGTATAGTGCATGCTTTGTTTGTGCAAAGCCCTGGGTTTAATCCTTAATACCAAAAGGAAGAGCAACAAGTCAAAAATAACTAAAAATCTCAGTGACTACTCATCAAATCCTTAAAAATGTATATACGCATTTATTTTATTCTTACAACTAAAATACTCTGTTAAATCAAGATGGTCACTAAATGTCTTAAGGTTTCTATTGCTGTGAGAAATACTGTGACCAAAAGTAAACAGACCAAAAATAAAAAATCAGGACACTCTAAGAATTGGCTCTTTCCCCCCCACCACCACTAAAATGTTAACAGTAAGCCAACATGGTAATCTCTGTGACTTTGAGGCCAGCCTGGTCTATAGAGCAAGTTCCAGGACAGCCAGGCTGTTATACAAAGAAACCCTGTCTTGAAAAATCTAAAATAATGATGATGATGATGATGATAATGCTAAGTGTATTTGAAAAGTAGCAACATGGGTGAATGCAGCTTTCTAATCTTGATTCATTATGCTATTTGATTTGCTTTTTAAAAAATTTATTGTTTTACAAATCTTAAATTCTTGCTTAAGATATCACAGACTAGCTTTATAAAACAAAATCATTATCCATTGTAAACTTATCTGCAAACCAGAAAGAGCAGATAGAGCAAGGGAATGAAATGGACATTGCAGATTGCTTTCCTTTGCTGTTATCAGCTTCAAGCTGCATGTCAACTCACAGACCCCAGACTCATGTACCTTATTTCCTTCTCCTGTCTGATGGGCTTATCCCTTCCCTGAGGGAGAATACCATAAGAGGTTAGTTAGGTTGTGGGATTTGCTATGTGAAGGAATGGAAGAGTTGATGCTGGTCCTGTTGAGAGGATTCTGTTTGTGGGAGCAGCAGGCTGCTGTAAGGACCTCTCTGAATGAGGCTGCCTAGAAATGGAAGTCAATCCCAACAATGCATTTTGCTTTTCATTTTCCCTTTACTTGGGGGTGAGCTCTGGTACTGTAGGCGCCTTAGAGATGCAGGTGTTGACAGTCCTTCATGTCTGCAAACCAAGTCATGCTGTCACAGAATTGATATCTTGATTATTACAACTAGTGTTGTAATAATTCTTGTTTACTATTGTAAAAGTTAAATGTGAGTAACAAAACTGTGAGTAGAAAGTTTTTAAGTGATGTATGTTATTTGTAGGAGAGAAGTATGACCATCTTTCACTTCCAAAGCCCCTGGTAAGTACGAGAACTGCACGCTTCACATGCCTGTTTTCAGAATTTAAATTACATTCCTTTGCCTATTGCTATCTCCCTCTACCCCTCGGCAACATGCGGAAGTTAGGATAGTAAATGCTCACTATTCAGAGTATTCCACTACTCTGGGAGCAGCTTCCATGTGACCTGCACTCTTAATAATCCTCTTCAGCTTTGGGGGTTCCGAGAATAATGGAATCTATGAAGTGGAAAGTGGCTTTATTTTCCATATCTTTGGTTTAATTTGCAAAGTAGTGTTGGAATTATTTCCTTATATTAAGACATTCATTGCCAGACTTGGTAGCACACACCTTTAATCCCAGAATTTGGGAACAGAATCTATAGATTAGAGGACAGCCTGGTCAAAAAACAGGCCTTGAGAAAGAAAATAAAGACAATGGTCCTAAGATCCCTTTTAGGAACTAAAATTTTTATCCTTTGGCTGATAGTCCTTTAACATCTATTTTTGATGAAACATTTTTGTGATCTCAACAATTCATTTGTAGATAACATGCCATTTATAATTATGCATATAATGGAGGATATTTAGAAAACAGAGACTAGGGGAAAACATCTTTTCTCATGAGGACTAGTCTTTGAAAACAATAAAGGTCCCTGATACCCAAACTTCAGAAGTGTGTGTGGGGAAACAGCAAACAAATAAAACCTGACTGTAGAAGAGGCTTCTCAGAGAAGAAATCGTGGTGGCGGATGAGAGGGTGAAAGACTTAAAACTACAGCCAGCATGAAGTTACAGCCATTTTTCCAGTCACAGAAAAGGAGCTCTTTGCTGTTGTAGATATAGCAGGTCAAATCAGACAGATGTGTTGGGTCATCAAGCACTCCTTGATCAGCTCCTGCTGGCTCAGTTTTATACTGGGTCCTGGGTAAGAAAGGTGCTGAACGATGAACCACACGGGTAAGGAACTAAAAGATCCCATTTGTGTGTATTTCTGTTGTCTAGAACTGTCTGGTCTGAATTTGATAATTAAAAAAATTATGTGATTCATTACATCAATGAAAAAGACAGAATGGTCTTTCAGGCACAAATGTAATTGAAAAGACATTTTTGAAGTTGATTTTATATCATATTTAATCCCAGTGTTTCCCAAAGATTATCATTTTACCACTCAACTTAGAACTGTCGAAAATGTTTTATCTGTTTGTCATCTTAAGTCTTCAAAATCTGGGGTATGTTTTACACATATAACATTCTAATTCAGACTTACCACATTGTGGCTAACAGCTGCTATATTAGATAGTACAAATTTAATCTTATATAAAAAGAAAATGAAGAGAGGAGAGATAATTTATTAATTATTACTAGTAACAGTGGTAGCGAACACATGGTAAATATCAGAAGACAGTACGAAGAGGAGCAAGATAGTTAATAACTATCTGGGGAATAGTAATGGCATGGGAATGGCTGATAGAGGGCAAGAGGGCAGATGACCAATCAAATCCTCAGGTTTTCAAAAGGACAGATGGGTTGCTGAGACAGCTTAGTGGTTAAGAGTGCATACTGCTCTTCCAGGGGACTTAAGGTTGGTTCCCATTACCATGTAGGGTTGCTCAGAACCCCCTGTAACTGTAGCCTAGGAGTATCAGATGCCCTTTTGTGGACACTGTGGGCACTTGTGTGTGTACACAGCCATACACAAACACACACACACAAACCGTGGTTTGATGCTGAAATACTTTTGTAAATGGAATACAGGTAGAAGAAAAACAACTATCAAACTGTGAAATCATTTTGTGAGTTTTTGGGAAACAGTTACATGTGCCTTAATTTATCACCAAAGCAGTTTGAAAGTTTTATCTACTCTTAAATTTAGTCTACCTTGAATCCATTCGATGATAATAATTAATATACTACTACTATATTCAATCCAATAAAGATAAGTTGATTGTTTTCAGTGCTGTAAGTTGGGGCTCCTACAAAACAGTTTTGGATAAGAAGACATTACGTAGCCAAGAATGAAAGTGTACACCTGCATCACTTGGAAGTCTGAGGCAGGAGGATCATGGATTTGATGTCAACTTGGGCAGTAAGACAGATTCCCAAACAAACAAACAAACAAACAAGGCAAAAGCAACAAGACAAGAGAGTGTGCTCATGCTGTGGCTCACAGAGAAAGCGTGCGCTGCGTGTGCACAGCCGGCGGAGGAGGGGGCTCCATCTCCTTGAAAAGAAGGCAGAAAACAAACATCACAGACCTTAATGGAAAGATTTTTATTGAACTTAGTGGATCCCCTAATCTTTCAACATTTTCTAAGTTGGATGTAGCACAGCTGACTCTAGCTTTTTCAGAAACTGTAGCTCCATTTTTAGGGAGCGAACTTAGAGCCTTGTGCTATTAATATTTGGAAATCTTCAGGTTTATATAACAGAAGCTGCATTTTTAATACTGTCCACTAGATGGCAAGCTTGATCACTTTTTTTTTTTTTTTAAACATTTATTCATTTTTCTGCATGGTGGTGGTGTGGTGTGAGCATGTGCTATGGTGGAATGTGCGGGCCAGAAGACAGTGTGAAAGGTGAAAGAGTCAGTTCTCTTCTTCCATTTTGTGGGTCCCCGGGGACCAGACTTAGGCCCAGGTAGCAAGGTTTGCTACCCACTGAGCTATGTTGCTGGCCCCATGACCACAGGTTAAAGATGGCTTGTTTACCTTTTCTGCAGTTCCCCTTAACATCCATTGAATACTTTGGAAATTCAATTTGTAGAGATAAAACTCATGTAACACAACTAGTTTATATGAGGAAGATAGGGAATAAAGTCTAAATAAAGCCTAAAAAGCACCGAGAAGGTACTGAGTTTTTTTCACTTAGTGCTTTGTGGTCTGCTAGACCATGCAGGTAACTAAAGGCCATGCGCCACCCAGGAGAAGTCAGGTTAGTGCTCATGAGCATGGCTGGTGCTGTTTGTACTCACATGTGTATCGCGGCAGTTTCTCTGTACAGATGTATTCTATGCTCCTGTCTTCAGTAAATGTCACTAGGGAATATCAGGAGGTTTGTGTTCAGATGCAAGGAATAGACTAACAAAAGGAAAACATGGCTGTTTTGTTTTAGAGACTGGTGACAGAGTACCTGGTCAGAAGTAACAACACTGCTCATAACAAGGGAAACAAGAGAGACAGGCCTGTTCACATCTGTGTGTGTGTGTGTGTGTGTGTGTTCCTGCTCATGTTGTGTATGCTTCTTACTTGTGTGTTGATGTGTAGTCAAGGGATCATGTTTCTCTGGCTGGCCTTGAACTCATTATGTAACAGAGGACGCCTTAGACATCATGAATTATTTTTTTAGATTGATTTTATTTGTGTGAGTGTTTTGCCTATATGTATGACTGTGTACCACATGTGTATTTGGTATCCACAGAGGCCAGAATTGGGCATTGGATTCCCCGGAACTGGAGCTGCCATCCGGGTTCTGGGAACTGACCCAGATCTTCTACAAGAGCAGCAAGCTCTCTTAATCACTAGCCATCTCTCCAGCTCCTAGATGACATAATTTTGTGCGACCACCATTGTAAATTTGACTTTTCACGCTGATCAAAATGTAGTTAGGTGACATGTGACTCTCTTCTTTCCCTTCCTCCCTACCTCAGACATGCACAGATGTGCGTGTACAGATGGCCCTGACTTACACATGTTTACTTCTCACGTGCTGAGTAGAAATTATACGTTGAATTTTAAACTTTTCTCAAGCTTGCCCTAAATGCTGTGATTCACTTGCACAAAACTGGGCAGTGTGGGTGAGTGGCGGCTTCCAGGGAGACACACACATGAAGGTGGGAACAGGAACAACCAGTGGTCTACAGTACACAGTGCTGATAGGTTAGCTGTTCTGAATGCATTGTTTTGTGATGCTGAGGAGGGATTGAACTTGCAAGCAGAACACCCATATACATAAAATAAAGTTTAAAAAATTAAAAGTTTTGATCCTTTTTTTAAAGCTAGACAGGCACATGAATGTTTATTTGACTGTAATTCATGTCTTGCATGTACATATGCAAACACATGCTGTATATGTGTGTGTGTGTGTGTGTGTGAGTATGTGTTTCCATTGGACAAATGGACTTCTCCAGCTATTGGCCACTTCGTCTCTATTGGCCTCCCTGTCCTGAACTTCTGCTCTAACTATGGGATCTTTTCTAAGACAGGGTTTCTCTGTATAGCCCTGGTTGTTCTGGACTTGCTTTGTAGACCAGGCTGGCCTCAAACTCACAGAGATCCACCTGCCTCTGCCTCCCAAGTGCTGGAATTACAGACATGCAACATCACACCCAGCTCTATAGGAGCTCTTAATATGTCTCAGAGTAGGAGAAATTCTCACTGTGGACTGTCATCCAAAGAACTTTTGAATATATATTTCAAAGAAGCATTGCTATAGTTATTGGTAGGGCGTGTTACAGTTCTTTGTTCTTGGAGTTAACAGGTATCTCTGAACTAGCCTGGTGACCTAACTATGATAGGTTTCCCTTCTAGAGGAAATGCATTGAGCTCCCAATACTTATGTGGGGGAAAAAACTTGCTCTTTTTTAGACTAGAAGACCATTGAGCACTGGCTCATGTTAAATCACAAATTCAAAGGGTAAGGTCTTTACAACCTGTGTTTCAGGATTAGCCTCTGTGATAGCAGTGAAAGTAGGGTGTTGAAATTTAGAAATTTGAAAATATTAGATCATAGAGTCATAAACAGTAGGAAAGCACTTACAAATGACATTTCATCAGAACCATTCAATGGTATAATAATCATATTGTAACAGAGAAGCCAGGGAGCTCTGAGGGACAATGTCACTGGATTCTAAAAATATTTTAGATGTTGTCTTGAGGCCCCAAGAGCTTGTGAAAACAAGCAGCAGCTCGTAGTACAGAAAACAGGTTGCTGGACATGTCACTCGCCTTTGTCCCTCTGGCCCGGAATTCCAAACTGATGGCTTACTCTGAGCAGAAGTCACCTAGCAGAATATTTACAATTGTAGTTAACTGCTTAACTTAACCATTTGCTGGGTATGGTAAAGTTAGGGCTCATCGCAAGTTCATATGTTTTCTATTACTGCCATCTTTCCTCACAATTAAATGTTAAGATTTTCTAATCCTTTCATTGTCACAGAAGAATAATACAAACCTGAAGTCATTAAAGCCTGACAAATCTGATTCAGAGGTAAGCTCTTTGGTTGTGTAACAGTCTCACATCAGTAATGACAGTTGTGAAATCTTCCTTCCAAGGACAGAGCTTTGATTAAATGTGTTTGTAGGAGCAAGCCAAGATCGCAAAGCTCGGGCTGAAGCTGGCTTTGCTCACCTCTGATGCTGACTGTGAGATTGAGAAGTGGGAGGACCAAGAGAATGAGATCGTTCAACATGGGCGGAACATGTCCAGGATGGCTTATTCTCTATATTTATTTACTAGGTAGGTAATGCAGTGACATTTTGATCTGTTTGCTTATTCAGGTTTTCTGAGACAGGGTCTCATACCACAGCCCAGGCTGGGCTGGAACTTGCAGCAATTCCTGTCTCAGGCTCCTGAGTACTGAGACTATAGTCATGAATCATAAATAAATAAATCTTTCAAAAGTTAAGAACAGATTGGAAAGTGAGAAATAGCTCCATGGAGTAACAGAGGCTAGCTGGAGCTCTGAGGGCCAGGATATGTGGTTTTGGGACAAAAACATTAAGATTCAGGAAAATAGAATTCCTGTAATACATGATTGTATAATGGCCTGTTCACTGCAGCATGTGTCCAGAATGTAATTATCTCCTTGTGGTCGAAGTGCAAGTTGTTATTTTACCCCAGTGTCTGCATGTTTCCACAACAGTCTCCTCCCTTAAGCTCTGAGGGGTCCCAGCCTCATCTGGGTGCCCCGGCAAGCCGGATTGCTGGCCTTCAGTCCTGAGGAGATCTGTAGTTTTCTCAGGCTTTTTACAGCCCTCCCTTAGGCTACTGCTTGAAACCATCGTAATCACTTACATAATGTATTAATGATTGTTTCTACAGAACAATTCATGTTTCTTAATGAAATACTTAAGATGTTTTAGTGCTTTTTCAAGCCCCCCCCCCAATTGTAAGTTCTTTTTAACTTTTGGTATAATTTTGTGTCATGGCCCCAGTCGCAGCGCTCAGCATCCATCAGAGAACAGGAAGGACTAACTTGCACCTCCCGGTTACGTAGGAGCTGTGGCTGCTGAGCGTGCCTCCCTGACTGTGCCTAGGCCATTGTTCCTCTTATGCATCCTGCTGGTTGCTTTGTTGGAATTTACTTTTCATTTTTCAGAGTTCGTTATTTTTTGTAGCTTTTAAACTCCTGAATAAAACTGGTCAACACAAGTGCTATTATGATGATTTTTTCATCATAATTTCCAACTTGAATTTAATATATGCCTTATTGAAGCTGAAACTGAGTTCCTGCCAAGGCTGAAATTAAAGTGGAAGATTTACTGACCTTTTTTATTCCATGAGAAATGCATTTTCTGAGACATATTATCAGACCTTATATATTTACTTATGAACCAAAATAAAAACAAATTGAAAAGGACAAATAACACGAATTAACTAGCCAGTTTCAGTTTTCTTTGTATTATGAAATTAACATATATTATTATTATTATCATTTTGTTGTTGTTGTTGTTTTGAGACAGGGTGTCTCTGGGTAGCCCTAGCTGTCGTAGAACTCACTCTGCAGACCAGGCTGGGCTCAAATTCAGAGCTCTGCCTGCCTCTGCCTCCCAAGTGATGGGACCACAGGTGTGGGTAGTGACCCTGGAAACATATATAATTTTAACTTAGGAAGTAATAGTTAAAATTGTTTTAAGAATAATGTCACAATATTATCAGTGTTCATATTATTCTTTAAAATTTGAGTTCTGCTAATATATAGACTGCTCTAAAACGTGTCCTATAAACCAATTTCCAGGTTTCCAGGTTTGTACTTATGTTAATAACTCATTCTGTTTTAGAGGAGAGGGCCCACTGAAAACTTCCCAGGACTTAATTCACTTCCTAGAGGTATGTTTCATTTTCACAAGTACTCAGAGAGTTTGGGTCCCATAGGATAAAAAGAGAAAGCTGATAGAGGGTGGTCAGAAACACCTCTCTAAGGTGTCATTTGAGTAGGTGCATTATTGAGTAGGTAAGAGAGAGTTAGGAGGGTATGTGGGGTAAGGGCATTTCAGAAGCAGAACAAGTACAATGTCTGTGATGCTAGATGCCCTTGAAGAGTCGGGAGCCTGTGGGTGACGTGCTGAGCCACAGGGAAGTGGCAGGCACAGCTCTCTGCAGAACCTTAATGTTCTTTGCTTTCAAGTGTGATAGTGGTGGGCCCACTCAGGGTTGAGAGGCAGTGGCATGATATAACCATCTAAAAGGCATATATATATATATATGCCTTATTATATATACTTATTATATATATATAAAATTTTTTTACAATTTATTTACTTTTTATCCCAATTGTAGTCCCCTCATCTCCTCCCTGTCCCACCCTCCCTCTTCCCTGCATCCCCCTCCCCTAGTTTGCTGAAAGGGGGAGCCCTCCTCCCCTACTACCTGCCCCTAGGCTATCAAGTCTCATCAGGACCGCCTGCATCCTCTTCCTTTGTGGCCTGGAAAGGTTGCCCTGCCAGAGGGATGTGATCAAAGAGCAGTCCATGTTAGAGACAGCCCCTGTTCTCCTTACTAGGAGCCCACATGGGGCTGAGCTGACTGTAGGCAACATCTGAGCAGGGGGTTTAGGTCCTCTCCATGTATGATCTTTGGTTGATACATCAGTCTCTTCAGGACCTTCTGAGCCTGAAATTTTTGGCTTTGTTGGTCTCCTTGTGGAGCTCCTGTCCCCTCCTGGTCCTTCTATTCCCTCTTCTTCTGTAAGACCTGCTGTTCTCTGCCCAGAGTTTGGCTGTGAGTCTCTCTGCATCTGCTTTGATCCCCTGCTGGGTGGAGTCTTTCAGAGGAATCTATGGTAGGCTCCTGTTCTGTTTCCTCTCTTCTGCTGATTCTGGTATCTATCGTTTGCCTTCGGAATGAGAATTTAGCATCTTCCCAATAGTCCTCTTTGATGTTTAGCTTCTTTAGATCTGTAGATTTTAGTATGGTTATTGTATATTATCTGAAAGGTTTTGACTCAACTAACACTATACATGACGGTGACAATGACTGATGTGGGGAACACCAAGGAGAACATCAGGTTTAGAATAGAATCAAGCATTAAGCTTTGCTCACATTAATGTAAAGGCCAGTGTCAGGAATAAATAGAGATTTTGGAGTTAATAAGCACAAATGTGCTTTTCAAATTCTTTTTTTTTTATAATTTATTCACTTTGTATCCCAATTTTAGCCCCCCTACTTATCTCCTTGGTCCCACTTTTCCTCCCTCTTCCTCCCTAGCCCCCTCCCCTAGAACACAGAAAGGGGGAGCCCTCCTCCCATAACATCTGACCCTAGCCTATCAAGTATCATTACCACTGCCTGGATCTCTTCCTCTGTGGCCTGGCAAGACTGCCTTGCCAGGGGGAAGTGATCAAAGAGTTGGCAACTGAGTCCCTGTCAGAGACAACTCCTGCTCCTTTTATTAGAGAACCCACATGGGGACTGAGCTGCCTATCGGCTACATCTGAGCAGGGGTTCTAAGTCCTCTCCATGCATGGTCCTTGGTTGGTTCATCAGTCTCTGCAGGCACCACGGGGCTCATATTTGTTAGCTTTGTTGGTCTCCTTGTAGAGCTCCTGTCCCCTCCTGGTCCTTCTGTCCCTTCCTCTGCCCTTCCTCCATAAGACTACCTGTGCTCTGCCCAAAGTTTAGCTGTGAGACTCAGCATCTGCTTCGATGAAACACTCATGTGCTTTTTTAGCCGTGGCATTCTGTCAAACAGATACAGCAGAGAAGCTATGAGAACTGAGGGAATATGGAATGATGAGGGATGTGGGAAAGTGAGCGATTCAGTGCCAACCAAAGCTAAGAGAAAGGCTGCTGGCTTCCCTTTCAGAGGTAGGGAAAAATGAAAATGGGCATTTCACCTTGAGATCACCTTAATCAGCAACGGCAAGGTATTAAGCTAGTGATTAGAAGGTCAGAGTTCACTCTTTCTCCACTGCTCCCTATATTCTTTATCTAGCTTGCTTCCAGAACTTTTTTTCCTAAATCATTCTGATATTTGCTTTATTATTGCTGCCAAGAACATCTGTCTTCATCCTTTACTTTTGTAGTATCATTTTAAAAAGATTAGTACAGTTATTTGTGTGTGCGAATGCCACTGTGTAGGTGCCCTCAGATGCCAGGAGAGGGTGTCAGACCCCCCCTGAAGATGAAATTACATGTGGTTGGGGGCTTCTTGGTGCTGGGAACTGAATTTGGGTCCTCTGGAAGAGCAGCAAGTACTCTTGACAGCTAAGCTGTCTCTGCAGCCCCCTGCGATGACGTTTTAAGGAGTCTTATGTGTTGTGCATTTTATGTGGCCTCCCACTTGTCTGGCCTAGGTTTTGACTCCTCTCCATAGTCCTGTTCTCTAAATTGTAAAATGCAAGATGAACAGACAAAATCTGAAAATTGCAACAAATTGTAACAGCCTGGTCATCTTAAATAACTATTGTGAAATTTGTATGGAGGCAAATTTAGTCATGCTTAGGTGGAAGCAGCAGAATTCGTTTTTTTTTTTTTTAATTTTTTAATTTTATATACACCAGTGGTTTTGCCGGCATATATATGTCTGTGTGAGGGTCTGGATCTGGAGTTTCAGATAGTTGTGAGCTGTCATGTGGGTGCTGGGAATTGAACTCAGGACCTCTGGAAGAACAGCCAGTGCTCTTAACCTCTGAGCCATCTCTCTAGCCCCCAGCAGCAGAATTCTAACCTGACCTCATTCCCCAGGATTCCTGCGTCTTTTATACTTGAGGATTCAAAAGCTAATGTCTTACTTATTTTTTGACAATTTTAAACATGTATATAACGTATTTTGAGCTATTTACCCCCCCCCCCGCATATCCCAATTATCCTCCTTCTGTAACTTGCCTTTTCTTCTTAAGTCATGCCTCCCTGTTTTGTTTGTTTGTTTGTTTGGTTTTGTTTTTTGTTTTTTTTAAATAACTGTTTAACTGGGGTTGCTTAGATGTGTACAGGGGGAGGTTATTTACTGAGTCATGGGTAAGTTACCAGTGGCTACACTCTGAAGAAAAATGGTTCATCTCTGTTATTGGAGATCTTAAAAAGTGAGCCGAGGACCCCCTGAGAAAGGAACTGACAGTTTTGTCTGGGGATCCCAGGTCTGTGTGGCTCTCCAGAATAACTGGAGGTCTTTAGGTGTAGAGGAGCTTCTCTGAAGATTTTGTCTTAGGTCTGGAAGAATGTCTTGATTACAGCTAAACCCTTGTGTTTCCTGTGATACAATGAAATGTTTTGGAGTGACTGATTCTTAGTGTCTGGGTTATTTTCCAACTATGTGAAATAACTGAGAATATTTGTTTACCAACCACCCAGAAAACACTGATCTAAAATAATGGTGTTTTCCTTCTCTCCAGGTTTTTGCTGCAGAGGGATTAAAGCTTACTTCAAGTGTCCAGTCATTTTCAAAACAGGTAATACATGTTTTGTAAGACATAGGCTAGGAAAAAACTCAGAACATTCTGTTATGTTTATCCTGCTTTTTGTTATTTTGTTGTACTGTGTACATTTTTGTGTGATTATATTCCTTGGAAGAACTTGTCTAGTTCACACTAAGTCCTGGTTTCTATCTGCAGCACCACAAAAGACAAAACATAACAAATACTTATGATTTGTGGAAATTGTACATTGATTAAAACAAGCACTATTTCATGATGATATTCCATGAGATTTTGGTCATTTCTTATTTTTATATTGAGAAAAAAAATAGAACAAAACCAAACCAAACACTATGGTGGGAAAAAGACAGAAGCTACTAATGTCGTGTAACACTCAGGAGACAAGACAGGTGGGTCTCTATGTGTTTGAGGCCAACCTGGTCTACACAGTGAGTACCAGGTTAGCCAGATCTATATGTGAGATGCTTCAAAAAAAAAAATCTGGGTAAAAGATGGAGTTTTGTTGAAGTTGTAGTAACTTCCTAAATTACATTTCAGCTAAAAGATGATGACAAACTTATGCTCCTCCTGGAAATAAACAAGCTAACTCCTCTATGCCACCAGCTTCAGACAATTACTAAGACATCTTTGCAGAGCAAAGTGTTTCTAAAGGTAAAGGACAGTGGGTTATCTGGGAAAACACTTGAGAATGTTTCATAGTCTATTAGGCTAGCTCTAGCCCTTGGGCGAAGGTGCACAGTCTGTTTCCTTGTTTCATGCCTGTCTGAAAGCAGCTGCTCTATGATTGACCCCACGGAGTAGCAGGTCACCAACAACTAGATTTGAGGCTGAACATTAGTTCCTAGCAATGAGTAGCTACTTCAGAGTTCCTCACTTAGAGTCTTCTCTATGGTTTGGAGTCAAGGCTCCTGTAAATATAGCTAGGGAATTTGGGTGGAGTGTAAAGAATTGCCCAGTAGGGGTACACTGTCAGTGGATGGAGCATTTTGAGAGGCTCGTGCTCAGCCTGAAGTAGAACAGCTGCTGTTCCACCCTTCTTCCTGGGGTCCAGGGAAGAGGCAGGAGACCAGGCAGCCAGTGTCGTCCTCGTCTGGAGCCTCAAGTCAGCACTGCAACCCTGACCTATACCTTTCAGATCTTAGATTTCCCAGATGGAGAAACTCGACCATTGCAAGACCAAGTAGATTGATAACGTGTTTTGAAGTACTGCTGTTAGAATGACACACAGGCTTTGTTACCATAGGTTGACAAGTGTATTACAAAGATCAGATCCATGATGGTTCTCCTGGTCCAGCTCCTCTCTCTTTGTTCTAAGCTGCTGAAGAAGGTGAGACTGCTTTTCTGTATTCAACTTGATTAACTTAAAGGAAAATGACAGTGTGTACTATTCACTTGACAGCTTATTTTCAGAACACAGCAGAAGCTAATTGCCTTAACTTTTCCCTTCAGGTGGAAAATAACAGATGGGTCTCATCAACAAATAAAGATATCATGGATGGTAAAACTTGAGCAGCCTGGGGGTCATCTCTGGAATATCATGTTACAACTGACATTTTAAAGAAGCAAATGATCCTTTGTACGTCAGAAGTTCATCAGTTTTTTAAGGAGAATGCTGAAATCTTTCTTTTTTTTTTCTGATCTTCAGATTAGAAAGCTTACCGACAGTCATATTGCTATGGCAGTTGCTAAGATTCTAATGGCAGCACAATTTGAAAATAGACACTGTGCTCAGGGGTTCAGTGCATACCAAATATCCCGTCTTAATGTTGGCTGAATCCCAAAGAAGCAATTGCAAATGCACACTCCCCTTTGGCACCTTTAACTATTTTTTTAAGCCGATTGTATCCAACACTAATTTCAGCAGAAAATATACAGTGGCCTGGTTGAATGCAATTTTTCTTAGACCTGTTGACTCTTCAATTCTTCTTGAAGCAGGTTATCCTTCCATATGCCTGGTCATAGAGCATTCCTGCTAGCTGTTGCTTCTAATAAGCATCTTACTGGTAAGGTTGTTAGGGTGCAACTGTCCCTTCCCCACTTCAGGAAGGAAAACAAGAGGAGTTCTCGAGAGAACCCTGGAGCAACTTCAGAAGAGGAAATGGCCTTTTATTCTAGATGTAGTGCGCATAGCTAACCAGGTAGTCCTGAGTAGTGGATGGAATCCTCTTTCTTACTGGGTTAAAAAACAAAGTTTTGAACTATCTTTCTCAGTATTGATGGAATGTGAAGTGCAGGAGACAGAACATTGGAACCAAGAGGCTGTTTGAAATTTCTAATACTTATGCACTGTATTTTATGTGGCACTGGAAAGCTCTTTATAAAATAAATATTTTTAGCCTTTTTAACTTTATGGTTTAAAGCTTTTCTTGGGTTGGGGAAATGCCTCTGCGCGTAACCTATCTGCTGTATTGCAAAGCAAGGAAGAGGTTGCCCAAGCCATCCATCTGATCTGCTGTAGTGCAGAGTGCAAGGGTGAGTGAAGGAGCATGCGTGACATAGAAGTCTCATCTCTTTAGCTATCATCACAGACATCAACTTAACCGGTCTTTCAAAAGACTAATCTTGCAGGTGCCTGATATGGGGAATGACTAAATGGAACCATCTCCTGTGAAATAAGCAGTATTGTTATAAATTCCTATGAGTGAAAATTCTGTTTATTAAACTGAGAAGTAGGATGCTAAGTTCACTGGATTCTTAGTGTAAATATTTTAGTAACAAAGCAGATCCCTTAATAAAACTGTTAAGAACCATCAGGTATGTGGCAACAATAGCATTATCTTTGATAACAAAATAGGGTTTATTGATTAGTATTAAACAACAGAATGCATACTTCAATAAAAACTGTATTTTCGATAACTGAACTCATACTGACTGGCTTAATTTTGATCCATTAACAAAATTTGGGGAGAGGCATACTGATCAGTGATAAAATTAAAAAGTGTCTGTGCAACGTGTACTATTTTTTGTGTCTGTATTTTAAAGTATTCTAGCATAGTGATAGTTTGTGAAACATTCTCTTAACCTGCAATAAAACTAGTGGAGAAAGATATAACCTGTGAAACAAGTCTGAACTTCAAGCTTGAGAATCTGAGAATCCTTTCTGCTACTCAAAGTGAGGATCTGCTGCTGTGTGCCTCATTTTCAGCCCAGCATGTTCCCTGTAGATATCAAGTCACAACCTTTGTCAAGACTGACGGTGTAATTAAGGGATCGTCATGCTGGCACTTGGGTTATAAGTTTGTCTTGTGAGCTAAACATATTTAGTTTTGTTTTTTTTAACCTAAGAGTATTTACAAAATGCCTTTACACACCTGGAAAGGGAACGGAGTTGCCAAGGGAGCTGAGGAAAGGGGACACGGCACCAACAGCATAAAAGGAACAAGAACCTACAGAACAAGTTCTCATGTGTGTAACACTGTTTTATTCAAGGGAGACTCAGTTTCGATCTCCTCCTGGTCACAGGGAGCTACTTCTCAGTAAACTTTGCCTGGATGCACTTATGTTAGCTCATTTAAAAGAGCAATGGCAGACATTACATGTTACAACCTTAACAAAACTTCATGGTTTGAAGTCTTCATTTATAGTCTTCAGTGTCTGTGTAAATCTTGTTCCGCTCTAAGACATTTCAAATCAGCTGTCACTAAACTGTGCAAGATCCAGTCACTACCATGTGTTTGTAGAGCCAGCTTAACACTGAAGCATGGTGGTTCTTCCATTTGCTAGAAGAGCCCTTGTATGTTTTCAAAGCTTTTCTATGTAGAGTGGAAGACTCCACATTCTTGCTTCTTCCCAGCAACCTGGAGGGAAAGAAGCCACAGCAGAATGGGCGAGGCTGGACTTTTTCATTTCACCTTGAAGCAGATTTGGGAAGGATGGACAGTTTTGTTTTGCCAAAATACCAAACTGTTACAATATAATTTAGGCAAGGGGCTGGAGAAATGGCTCCAGAGGGTAACAGCTGCTCTCCCAGAGGATCTGGTTCACTGCTGAGCATTAACACAGTAGCTTACAACCGTCTTTAAGTCCAGTTCCAAGGAGTCGGATGTTTTCTTTGCCATCCGGCAGGGCCACATCCACTGGAAATGGTCGAGAGTCATGAAGCCAGCACAACTGCTTGACATAGTTCAAGCAAAGCTGAGTGGATTGCTGCAATCACTGTCCTTCTGTCTCTAACTTTTGGGTTCTGGTCTCAGCATGTTGCATTCTTGGGGACTTTCATTTTATGTCTTTCCCTGAGAAAATTATGTCTGAGTCTTTTTAGAAAAATTCTAGAATTAACTTCATCTGGCCACTATTTGGAAGTCTTATGCTCTGGAGATCGTTAAGCACAGAGAGGCACATAGGCCATTATGCCAGAAGTCTTCTTGGGGTATCTGCCCTGAGCTAACTCCAACAGCGTAACTGGTACAGGTAAACAGACATTTGACAGACTCTGACTGGCCAGGAGAACAGGTTACAGAGTTAAGGCCTCTTTTTATTATACTTATGTAGTTTAAAGGTAGGGGGTCATACACCACTGAAGGAATAAACTCAGTAAATAAGATAGATTCACTAACATAAACTTTTCCTATTTTATAATGTAGATGATAAACATATAGTAAAAGAAGGTAGGTATTATTTGCTATTCATAAAAAGACTGGCTCAGATATTTTGTTTACTGGGAATACTTTCTAACAGCAGCCACTGCCAGCCTAAAAGCAGGCTGTCATACATTAGAGGAAACATTCTTTAGATTTTTGTGTTTGTTTCGTTTTGTTTTTCGAGGCAGGTTCCTCTGTGTAGCCTTGGCTGTCCTGAAACTCAGAGCTCCGCCTGCCTCTGCCTTCCAAGTGCCAGCATTGAAGTCATACACTAATGCAGCCCAGCTTTTTCTTTGGATTTTTTAAAATTGGAGTTACAGGACTAATTAAAAACAAAAACTGTTGTGTTTGTAATTTTTAATTGTAACTGAACTTGTAACCCTGGACATGTAATGAAAACTCAAACACTCTGTTCCACTAGAGTAGTCACAGTCTTTGTTCTGAGAAACTTGTATAAATAAAGAAGCACCTGATTGCCAGTCAAGAGCCACAAAAGAGCCTGATTGCTAGAAGTCAGAGAGCCACAGAAGTATCCTGGCTGCTAGCCAGTCAGAGCTGCTAAGTTCTCCTGACCATCACCTGCCTCCCTCCCTCCCCTCACAGACTCCTCATCTCTAGTGGTTGCCCTGTCACTAAAGACCCTCCAGCTTTCCCTACCGGGGAAGGGCTCCCAGGAAGATACCTTGGCGCACACAGCTACAGGTGTTGCATGTATGTTATACACATGCATACATGCAGAAAAACATAAAAAATCTTAAAAGTTGAGGCAGAAGTGGTAAGTATGTCACACATTCAACACAGTATGCAATCAGGCACTACTGGTTATAAGAATGTAAACTTTTCAAAATATTTCTCAAGAGGTTTGTGTTTCAGAGAATGTTCCTTGTTTGCCTTTGTTAGAGAAGCAAGAGGAGCAGAGCGAGGCTGGAGAAATGGCTGTAGTAAGGCGCTTGCCTCCTGTTGTAGAATGAAGGAGAAATGTCCCCATCATTTCATGGATTTGAACACTTGGTCCCTGGCTGGTGGTGCTGCTGGGAGGTGTTATGAACCTTAAGGTAGTTGTTGGATGAAGCATGTCATTGTGGGCTGGCTTTGAGTTTATAGGCTTGGTCCACTTCCACTTCACTGTACGCTCTGGTGTGTGATGTCATCACTCAGCTTCTTGTACCTGCTACCATGGGCATCTAGTCCCATATAACTCTAAGCCAAAATAAACTTTGAATTGCTTTTGGTCATGGTGTTTTATCATGGCAACAGATAGGCAACTAATACAGAAGCTGGTACCAAGAAGTGACGTTGTGGCTCTGAAAAAATATGACCATATGTTTTGAAAGAATGTGGAACTCTGGAACTTTGGACCAAAAAAATGGTTGAATGCTGAGAGCATTGTGAAGCAAGACTTCCTGTTTTGAACCTAGAAGACTGTAGTGCTATGAGTAATACAGACAGTAGAGGCTCCTGAGGTTTTGGAGAGAAACAAGGTCTATTAGCAAAGGAGCTAGAACTTATTTATCTGACCCTTTGACAAAGAATTTGGCTGCTTTCTACCCAAGTTCTAAGAATGGCATGAAGCTGAATTAAAAAGCAATGGACTGATTTCTCTAACATTAGCTATTTAAAGACAGTGTAACCTTGACCAATGAAAACAAGCATATCAGAAAAAAAAATACACAATGTGCGGCTTGGAGAATAGAGCTACAAGGAAGCTTGATGTCGCCTGAGTCATGTGCTGGGAAAGGCTGTTAATACTAGAGATTACCACTATTGGAAGTCTCCTGCCCAACACTGGAACAATTGTTCAAGGCAAGAATCCATCCAGAAAAGTATCTAATCTTTGAAAGACAGCACAAGATTCTGGCTATTTCCTCCTAGAAAGCAACACTGAGGCCAGGCAACATAAGGCAGAGACAGAGTTTCTACAAGAAGTCCATAAGAGGCTACTGAGTGCAGCTGTGAAGGTGAAATCTGGGGAATGGGGCAGAGTCATCTAAACCCTTAGTGGACATGGAGCTGCAGGATTTTATTTTTATCATGCTGGTTTTGGTCTTTGGTTTAGTATTTTCTCACCAAGCCATCATTCCTTCCTTTTGGAACAGGAATGCATTTTCTGTGCAATTGTATGTTGGAAGTATGTAACTGGGTTTTGATTTACAAGGAGGGGCAATTAGGAGATTACATTGAGTCTCAAGAAGAGACTCTGGAACAGTGTTGAGATGTTAACAACTATGGGAACTTTTGATATTGGACTAACTGTATTTTGCATGCATGACTGTGGGTCTATAGGCATCACAGGAAGAATGTTGTAGATTGAATGGAAAACGATCCCCATAGACTTAGGTATTTGAACACTTGGTCCCCAAATGCTGGTGGTACTGTTGGGGGTACTGCTTGGAGAGCTTATAGAACTTTTAGGACAAGAAGTCTTGCTGGGGGAATTACATCCCCAGGGGCAGTTTATAACCTCATTCTACTTCAGTTCACTCTGCTTTTTGTGTATGGTAGAGACGTGATCTCTCAGCTTCTTGGCTATTATGGTGATCTAGTCCTCTGGAACCACAAACTCAAATAAACTCTTTTTGATGTTGCTTTTGGTAATGGTATTTACCACAGCAATTGAAAAGTAACTAATACACCTTGAAAGCAAAAGAGTTTGGTTTCCAGGTCCATATACAAAGTGGGTACAGTGGTATGCCCTTAAAATACTATCCTTGCAAGATGGGAGGCAGAAGAGACAGATCTATCCCTGGAAGTTCATGAGCCATCTGGCAAAGTTCTAAGCCAATGAGAAACTGTCCTTATCAAAAGATACAATAGCACTATGTTGTTTTCTGCTGTACATATGCAAGTGAATACTCACAATTACACTTCCTAACACAAAAAGCAAGTACCTGCGCAAGGTAGAACTGAGAGGCTGAATACAAATGGGGACCAAGGCTTGCGATGTTAAGACAAAGGGGAAATAGGTTAGGTGAAGGACGAGGCTTCTCCTGTGCCTGGTTATGAGGAGTGCTTTATACATACTGGCTCTCTTCAGTGCACTGATGGTTTAGGCCAGGAAGGGTGAGGATCGTGTGCCGTCTCTCCTTCTCAAAGCTCATTATGTAGTTGTTGTGGCATTACTGCGTTTTACCACAACCTCTTCATACTGTTGCTGTGTTAGTAACCCTTCTGTTACACTTTTACTTTCTTCAAATTTGGGTAATACTACTGCAATGTAGCCTTCAGTGGATGGCTGGGGAAGGAAACAGAACATTCAGTATTGTCATCTCATTTCTAAAAGGTGTGTGGACAGGGTTATGTTTTCCCCACCTTTTTACCTTTTCTTGAAGAAGAGATGGCTGATGAAGAATATTTTCATTAACTTCCATCAACCGACCTCTAACACAGCTAGATATGGTATATTCTTCTCCATCGGAACAGTAAATCTTACACAGAGGTGCAAGCTCTGTTAGAAACTGGGCTCCCTGTGTAACGAGAAGAAAAAAGCAAATTAATTGTGTATTTCAATTTTCCTGATAGGTGGCCCTCACCATTAAAACAGGATCTAGTCTTGGAATTGGTGTTTTACAGAAAAATGATTTAAGTACATAAAACCTCTCATGCACTTAAATATAATAATCTACTATGTGCTAGGTGCCATCTTATAATAATGGGTAGTTTAGTTAAAGGATAAAAATATATTTTTTCAATTTGCAAATAAGAAATCTATATATGGCCAGGTATAAAGATTTCAACCTATATAAATTCACTGTAAGCAATATTATAAAACTCAATGACACAAGGCAGCAAATGAAACAAAGTTAGTTTCATTAATATTCCTGTCTTTTGCTGAGTGTGGTGATGTACACCCTTAATCTCTGTGTCCAGAAGACATAGTCAGGTAAGTCTCAGTTTGAGGCTAGCTTGGTGTATATATCAAAGGCCAGGCTAGCCAGAGCTATACAGTAAAACCCTGTTAAAAAACAAAAAAACAAAGCCTAATAATCTCTAAAAGATCCCGGTCTTTTATATTAGAAATTGATAGGTGAAGGAACTTCTTTACAGGGTCAGCCACTGAGACTTTCTGAAGGAATCTGAGTGAGATGGGGAGACAGCTGTTCCCCACTCTTGAAGAGGAGGACCCAGGTTCAGGTCCCAGTACCCACATGGTAACTCACAACTACCTGTAAATTCAGTTCTAGGGGATTTGACAAGTTCTGCTTACCTCTCTGCAGGCTCCTGCACACGTCTTACACATAAATATACATAAATTAAAAACAAACATGTTTATTTCAATAAACCCACAAAACTCACCAAAACTCATGCCCGTTATTAGTACCACGTTTTAATACACTTCCTGACAGCAGGTACAGTCATTATTTCAGATATTCTGTGAGATGGGTAAATCAGGGGTGGTCTGGCCAAGATCTATACGCAGGTGAATGAGCGGATGTTTCATGCACTGCCCTCTTTTTTCCTTTTCAGATTTTTTTAAGACAGGGTTTCTCCGTATGGCCTTTGGTTTCCTGGAACTCACTCTATAGATCAGGCCGGCCTTGAACTCAGAGATCCACTTGCCAATGATTCCCAAGAGCATGCACACCACTACCACCTGGCTATACTACATTTAAAAAAATTTTTTTTCCTGTAGTGAATTTTTTTCCTGTAGTAAGTTGGAGCCAGGACTCTTACTTTTGTTATGTAGCCTGGTGTACACACCATATAGCCCTGTATGGTCTCACACTTGCAATTGTGCTATCTCAGCACAACTGAATATAGAAAATCTCAGTAGAAAGGAAAAAAAAAAATCACAGAATTATAGGAACATACCCGCTTAAATTTTCCAGATACTTTGTTCTGAAGTCTGCTACAGTTCGTACTGATCTGATAAGAAATACTTTTGATAGTTTTGCCACTTTGAAGAACAGGATGAGATCCTGCCAGTGTGATGACACATATTCTACAAGGAAAAAAAAAAAAGTCAAACCTATGTTGCCTGACGGCTGGAGATCTCCTTCTATTTCTATTGAGAAATGACTATCCAAACTGACCTTCATTTAGCCCAATTCTCATCTCTTTCTCTTGGCTACCATTGGAGCCTAAGTGTAGAGTGGGGAGCATTACAGAAGAAGAGAAAACAGGATTGAAATTCTGCCCCAGGAAGGGGAATGGCAGCACTAGTAATCCCAGGGGCAGCAGAGAAGCATGGCAAGACTCTACACAGGAGATAACACAGGAGCCATTCCATAGGTTCCGGCAGTTCAGTGGCTGCTGCAGGCTGGCTACGCTTAAATGACTGCACACCACACTCCTGTAACAAACACCATTTCAACTCAGTAGAAGACAAGTTCATGAATATTCACACCCAACCTACAACTATATCAGGCCAAGTACCTGAAGGAAAGTGCCGATAATTTAAAGTCTCTGATTTGCTTACCGGTTGGAGTGCTGGAGTACACAGTGGTCCTCACACGCTTTTCCTTTAACATCTAGGGGAATAAATGAGTTGCTAGTTGGTGAATTGATATTTACTATTCCCATGTGATTACCTTCTTTGATTCATGGAGGCAGTTCATGCTGGGACTCATGCTGATCATAGTGACCAAGTAAATAAAGGCTCTCAAGTGGCCTAATCCAGACAGAATCGTTTATGCAGGTAAGGGCATTAACTCCTCCATCTTGTCACTTTTAGAATGAGTACACACATTATTTCTGTTAGAGAAACACTATTATAAACACCACATTGCGTACATTGTGTTGTTGTTGTTTTGTGGGCTGTCTTGATGTTATGAGAATATTACATTTTGGGAGAATTCAGTCCTGAGGAGAACTAGGAGGTTTGCAATCCTAACCTACGTGTGTATGTCCACCAAAAAGGCCTAAGGGGAGAATCTCCCAAAGGTGACATCGGTATTTTCTGGGCACACAAATCAGAATACCAGGGAAGCCTATTTCAAAACGGCAAGTGGACAATGTGCGAGGTTTCTTAACATCTCTTAAGGTTCTCTGCATGCCTAAGGTTTCTTCGCGCCTCGATGTAGGATTGATCCCTCCAAGCACACAAACACTTGGCACTGTGTTTAAGCACAGGCAGACCAACGTGGAGTTCCTTAGTTTAGTTCATGTCCTTTCCTGTAAACCCATACATTGCGCTGCGCCTGTTTCAGTTCTCCAGCCAGTGCAAACCAGTATTCCTGGGACTAGGAAGCCCAGGGAAGAGAGTACGGGTAGCTTACACCGCGTCGCCGGAGTTCCCGCTGCAACCCGCCTGTGCGATTGGGCGTAGCTCACCATCATTCCGCACTTACCCGCTTTATACCAGCGAGTGAAGTATCGATCCACAAGGGAGGGCGCCGCGGGTTCGGTAGCCACGACTACTTCTGGCGCCTCCTGCCCGGCTTCGGGGGACCGGAGCTCTTCCATCATGAGGGTCCAGGCCAGAGGGATGGACTTCCGGCGCGTGGTAGCATTGTACGCATGCGCGCTGCTCCGTGGCCCTGCGGGTCCTCTTCACCCCGAGTCAGTCACCTGCGCACTGGGGCCAACGCCCAGCTGAGGGACAAATACCCTTGGGCGTCAAAGGTCTGACCGACAGCAGACGGCAAAGCCGCATGACCTCTACACTACCGGGTTAAGCTTCGGGAGTTATTGAAGGGGACCACTGGACCACACCTACGTGGTGACGTCAATCCAGCGCGCCGCGCTGGTGACGCCACGTCTGCGCCGCTTTGTTTGCGCTGGCTGGCTGGCTTTGTCCACCTGTGGTGCGTGTCTCTGTCTCCCGCGTGCAGTGACGGTTCCCTTCCAAACCTAGTGCGCCGTGAGGTCGCTGAGCCGCTGACTGAGGCTAGGGCGAGGTCCCGTGAGGGCGTCGCAGGTGAGAGTTCGGCGGACCTCATCCGAGGCGCCGCGTGCGGCCTGGTCCTCTCTGTCCAGGACTATCCTGGTGCAGGGGAGACCCTCGCGCCTTTGTGCGCGCCGGCAAGGCGGCGTGGGCCACCTCTCTCCTTGAGGCTTTCTGCAAACTTGTCCCCCGCGGCCATCCTGGGGCACTGCGGGACCCAGGTGCCACGAATAAGGGTCTGAGCCCAGCTGCGGGATTTTTTGCAGCGAGTAGATAGAACCTCTGTCAGCTAATTGGTTAGCCCGCGGTGGAAGGTGATGGGTAATAGAGCTTCTGTCCGTGCTGCGGGTCTTTTCTCGCAAATGAAACTTTTCTGTTGAGTAGTGTATCCCGTGTTTCCCTGGCTGGTGTGCCTAAGCCGTGATTTCTGTGATAGCAGCGTTTGTGTAGACTTTTGTCTTCGGGGCCTAACATTTGGCAAGTTTTGATGTACGTCACCTAATGAATCTTAGGTATTGTGTAAAGGATTCGTTTGTATGTTGAGAGCCGCGATATACAACCAGTGACCTCGATGTGTAAATGAGCGGAGAAGAGGCATAGACAAGTTTTAGCTTGTGGAAACAGAGACAACAGTAAGCCCCAAACTGGGTGAACTATTATTTGTTAAGAGAGCAGTAGGTTCTTTTCAGGTTGCATTGCATGTGCTTGTAAGGGTCAGCTTATCAGGAGATAATGAGTTTAATGTTCAATTTGGGCTTGTTCAGTTACAACTAGGTATGAAGGTTTATCTAATCTTTCTTTTAGGGAGCTACATAGCCTGAAGGTGGCTAGAAGAACAAGAGGAGAAAATGGAGCAGCGGTCAGAATATTAGGATATGGTCAAAGTTGTATGAAAGGATCTTAAGCATTTTTGTGGATGGAGAAAAGTTGAATTCCTGGAGCCAAGGGAGTTGGAATTGGAGGTGCCAGTAGGATAATATTAGCAGATTATGATCCTAGAAGCATTTTTTCCCCCTAACCTTTTCCTAACCTTGAAAGCATTGAGGAAAGTACAGAGTTGTGTTCCTCCAGAAAGTTAAATGAGTGAGGATTATGGGTATGACAATTTGGAGAAGTCAGTTTTCATGCTGTAAGTTTTGGAGAATTAGGGAGATTAATGAGCTTGCCTTGTGCCATGTGCATGAAGTGGCCATGGAGGCCAGAAGAGGGCATGGCTCTCCTGGAACTGGAGTTATAGATTGTTGTTGGCCGGTATGTAGGTGATGGGAACTGAACTTAGGTACTGTGGAAGAACAACCTCTGAGCCATCTTTGCAGACCCAAAATCAGTGATTTGTTTTTTTAAACTCAAATTGTTTTGCTTTGTTTATCAGTCAGAAAAGTAGGGGCCACACAAGATTTCAGCAGGATTTATCATAAAGAATTAGTTAAACCACCCTTGAAGGAAGAAAAAGTGAAAGGAACACTGAAGTATTAAAAGGCAAGCTGGAAGAAGCAGCTCCTATGGTAGGGAGCGACACTAAGGCAGGTGTTGACATCATCAGCACCCAACACCTGGTTGAAAGGCCCTGTAACACTAAGACTCAGACTTTAGATTAATGCTCAGAAACTCAGGATGATGCTTGGGGCTGGATTTCTGTGTCTGGAGATCAGCCTACCTGATTAATGCTCCTGCCCCTGGGGTGGCAATGATGAAGCTGGCCCTGGCAGTACCGGAGACTGGTACCCAGGGTCCCTGTAAAGATAAAGGCCCATTGCCAGGACTGTAGTCACAGTTAGAGACAGATAATGGAATAAGTGAGTCCTTTTAATTTGCTATTACTTTCTTTCATTCATATTTTGAATTTTATGGATACAAGGCAGCACAGATTTTGATGAATAGACTCCAAATTCATGGAGTGGGATATGGAGCATCGCACATGATTGGATCATGGCACAGTAATAGCATATGCTATGCTGTGATTATCATGACTATGTCACCAGATTTAACCTGGTGTAGTTTAATCTTCAGTTTAGCACTGTGTAAAGCTAGAACCTTTAGGAAGTCTGGGTGTTATCCTGCATATGCTGGTGTGTTCAGATAAATTATTAATAACCTATTAATAACCACTTCTTTACCCTCTGGATTGTGCTTAATGTGAATATGGTCACTGTTAAGTTAGTCCTTTCTCTTTTAGGCTTTAATCTTTCGTCAAGGGCAATTTGTTTTTTCCCTTGGAAATTGCTTCATCATGAGAAATTTGAAGTTGCTTCAGACACTGGAATTTAGGGATATTGAGGCACCAGGGAAACCTCAGTGTTTCTCTCTCCGAACTCAACAGGGGACAGTGCTGATTGCCTCCGAATGTGGACTGATAGAAGCAGATCCTGTGAAAAGAGAAGTAAGTCACTGATGGAGATGCCAGCTCCTGGCTTGGCCCTGAACTTGTTTCCCCCAAACTTCCTTCTCCCTGTTATTCCCCCTTTACATCCATATTCCTAAATAGCCATTCTCTTGCTTTATGTAGATGGCTTACTAGATATGAATTAAATAGTATCCAACTTTTAACTCTGCTAAGTTGACAAGGCTCTGACCATATATTTTATGTGGGTACCTCACAGTTTACCGTGACTACTGTGAAATTAGCACGAATCTTGTCCCTGGAGCTTTTACAGTTTATTTATTTTGTGGTACTGTGATTTGAAACCTCCTACCCCAGACCTGTAGAGTCTTTTGAGCATGTATGGGCTTTTAACCCAAACTGTCTAAATTTCTAGTCCTTGGTGTTAGTACTGACCATGGATATTTCCGAAAATTTTAAGTTGATTCTGATATGTTCCCTTGATTATTTGTACTCATGCTTTTTATTTAGGTGATTTATTGTTTTTGCCAACATTGTAGAACTCTTAGGAAACTGCAGTTAGTGTGCTGGGCATGTAGCCCAGTGGTAGAAGCCTTGAATTTGATCTCATTGAAAAAAAAAATGTGACTAAAGGGCATAGTCGTTAGCTTCATATTTTTATTGGATATTTTTAAACAGACCATACTTTGTTTGTGTTTGTTTTGCAGAAGTGTTACATTAAGTATTCTTGTTAAAGACAATGTTGTTGTAATATTTCTAAAATGAAAGTTTGGGTTTTAATCTAGGGAAAATACTTGGAAAGCTTTTTTATGTTATAAAAGAATCATTAAGGGCTTGAGAGATGGTTCAGTGGTTAAGAGCACTGGCTACTCTTAAAAAGGACCCCAGGTTGGTTCCCAACACCCAAATGACAGCTTACAGCCATCTATATCTCCAGTTTCAGGGAATCCCACACTCTGAACTGGCCCCTGAAAGCACCAGACATATATATTGTCCATTTAACTATATACAGGCAAAACACCCATACACCTAAAATAAAAATAAATAAATCTCATATATGAAAAGAAGTATTAGAAACATTTTATTTATGGAAATTAAAAGGCTCTTGAATGTAAACATTGATTTGCTTACATGTATGTTTGTAAAAGGTGAAGAATGAAATTCCTTTGGTGGCAGAAGGTTTTCTTCCAGAAGATGGAAGTGGCTGCATTGTGGGTATTCAGGACTTGCTGGATCAGGAATCTGTATGTGTGGCCACTGCCTCTGGGGATGTCATACTCTGCAATCTCAGCACACACCAGGTAGGTGTATGGATCAGTGTGGAATAAGTGTCAGGTATCCTCAGCTGAGCCATTTGTTTTGTGTTGAGGTCTTCTAGTTTATAGCCAAGGTATTGAGGCATTGGTGAATTAAATGGCTTTAGCTATATTTCAGCAGTTAAAAAAGTATAGTCTACTACATGTATTAATCAGACCTGAAAATTGGGATATTACATATCAAATTAGAACTTAAAAATTAAACAAAAACTTACCATACTTATGTGCTATCCTCTATCTGAACTAATCAGTTATGGAAATATGAGTGCTTTAATTGGCTTATATTTTCTGTTGTGAATTCTGATTAATACATAATTCATATATAATTCATGATTAATAAATAATACATGAATTGTCTTAATGCGTACACTATTGCATGCTATGGTATATTAGTATAGTACTAATTATATTGTAATTTACTGTAATTTACTGGAAGCATAGTGTAAGACTTGAGGGGAGATGGGCTGCAGCCTGTTGCTTCTTTACTCTAGAATAAGACCCATTTTTTGGATTTCCTTCCTTTTTTACATCTATTTTATTTCTTTGTCCCCTCTTCTCCTCTTTCTTTTTGACAGGGTCTTACTATGTATTCCTGGCTGGCCTCAAATTCACATAGATCTCCTTCCTCAGCCTCTTGACTGCCTCCTTTCTTATCTTTTTTCCTAATCTTTTTTGTTTTAATGTATGAGTGCTTTCCTTGCATGTGTAAGCCTTGCTTGCAGAGACCAGAAGAGGGCGTCAGATCCCTTTGAACAGGAATTACAGATGACTTTGAACTGCTATATGGATGCTGGAAATTGAATCTGGGTCCTCTGGAAAAGCAGCCAGTCGTCTTACCCTCTGAGACATCTTTCCAGCCCCTTCTCTTTAAAGCTTATTATCATTATCTTTCTCCTCATCGTAATATCATCCCCATTAATGTGTCTAATGTGAGTTTGTGAGAGTGGCAGTGCCATGGTAGGTATGGAGGGCAAAGGTAAGCTTGTGGGAGTCAGTTCTTTCTTGTACCATGCTGTTGGGGCTTGAACTCAGGTTGTCAGGCTCGTGCAGCAAGCACTTTTGCCCACTGAGCTTCTCTTACCTTCTTAATTATATAACTTATTGATCCTTTTAAAGTACTCCTTTCAAGTTGGTCATGGTGTCTCATGCCTACAGTCCCAGCACTCAGAAAGCCAAGGCAGGTGGGTTAGCATTCTGTTTTAAGGCTAGCTTGGCTACATAGTTCCAGGTCAGTCCTGACTCAAAAGAGCAGTAACAGAAGTGTTGATTACTCCATTAATTTGATCTCTTTGGCACTGGTTGTGTCACAGTATTACTAGTAGTGGGTTAATGCTTATTTTATGCCAAACCCTTTTTTTGTGTTTAGTACAAATTTTTACTCCTCACCATGGTAGCTTTTTCCTATGTTTAACAGAAGCACTTGAGGGCTGGAGAGATGGCTCAGCAGTTAAGAGCACTGTCTGCTCTTCTAGATGTCCTAAGTTCAATTCCCAGAAACCACATGGTGGCTCACAACCATCTATACAGGGATCTGATACCCTCTTTTCGCATGTAGATGTATATGCAGATAGAGCACTAGGCTACATAAAATAAATAAATAAAGAGGCAGAAGAAGCAGCAGCAGCGGTACTTGAGGCTGAAGATCTTATATAGTTATGTCAGAATCATAGAGTTACCACTATGTACCACGTACAGTTTGAACCATAACATTTAGTGCATTTCTTTGAATGCATTAAAAAAAGTTTACTCTTCATTCATGGTGAGAATTGTCAAAGTCTATCATGCATAAGTTAACTGGTGTTTCTCACACTTAAAAGTTGTAATTTTCCTTCCAAGTTATTTCCTGATTCCTGGGCCAACCCAGTCCATTTTATCTTTTTTGAGGTCCTTCTTCTTTATTGCTTGTCATTCTCTACTCCCTGATAAGACCAGTCGCTGTTCTCTGAATTCTCTCTCCTCTTTGTCCTTCATGCCTGTGTTTGTGTGTTCTTGAGGCTGTCGTTGCAGGTGAGTTTTAACCTCCTCGTAAGCCTTAAGCCTCAAAGTTTCCACATTGGTCCCCTGATGGTTCTCTTTCTCCTGGTTCTACTGCTATGCTTTGAGACCTGAACTCCCCTAGACACCTGAAGCCTTTGCTTGCTCTTAGATTCACTTTATTTCCCAGGGACCATTATAGTAACTAAGCATTTCATAGAGTCATTGTTTATGTCCTTCTACTCACTATGCTTAAGTTTGTGTCTCGTATCTCAACTGTCCTGAAGGCATGTCTGGTGGATCTCTCTACTCTTGTGTGTTTACATTTTGGTTGTTTTGGTTGAGTCATAGTAAACCTTTATTGAGACAACAGTGTTCTAAACATCCGTCTTCGGTTTTCTGTGATGCAGCTGGAATGTGTTGGGAGTGTGGCCAGTGGTATCTCTGTTATGAGTTGGAGTCCTGATCAGGAACTAGTGCTTCTTGCCACAGGTAAGCTTTTCACCAGTGCCTAACTAACTTTGTAAAACTTATAAAATGTCATATAGACTTTTCAAGTTTCAGATGTCTTGGAGCTAATGTCAAGGTAATAGATTTCTAAGTCTTGCCTCTCTCTGTTGGCATACTGAGTTTGTGTAGCTTTGTGGGTTTGGGGAGCGAGTTGAGGAATCTGCTGAGCTCAGCAGTCAGTGTCAGCAGTGCTTGCGTTACTCTAAAAGCAAGAGTTGCTGTGAACAGCTTTGATTTTCCTAAGCCCTTAAGGCCCCCAGATTTTCCTCCTGATTACTTTCTTTCATGGATCTATTTCTTTCTGTTGAGACACCTTCACAGAACCTTCCTGGACTCTGCTTGCATTTAGAGTCATTTTACTAATTAGGGATCTCTATAGTAACTCCAAGGCAGTGGGTGTGGATGTGGCACTCACAGGACAATTTGCAGTTCATCATGCAGGTTCAGGCCTGGAGGCAAGTTGAGCCGTCTTGCCTATTTAGTAAACTGATTCTTAACCATTTTTTTTTTTTTTTTTGTATGCCTGATTTTCTTTTCCCTTGAGATTCCTTATTCCATATGACTTCAGTTTGTGTCTGCAGAAGTGTCTTGGGAAAACAGCAATTTTTAAAGTGGTGGAGGGGGTCTCTAGAGACAGTCAATAGCTAAGGGTAAGCATCTGGTGACTGGCTGACCTAGAGCTTATGTGTATGTATTCTGTCTACCTGTTCCAGTTAAAACTCCTTGTTCAAACTCAGTAGCTTCTGGTGCCCTAGACACTTGGAATGATTGAGTTGTTACATGAACAAAAACCGTTTTTGATTTGTTCCCCTAAGCTCAACAGACCCTGATTATGATGACAAGGGACTTTGAAGTAATCACAGAGCAGCAGATCCACCAGGATGACTTCGGTGAAGGTAAGTATTGTTCTGAAACATTCTATAGTTTTGCTCTTTTCCTTATTCATAATACTCGTCATAAGCCAAAGAACTTCAATCCATCCTAGTTCTTAACAGGCATATTGCTAATCTCTTTTCAGATCTCAGAGGTGGCTTTCTTGGTATTCTAGGGAATAGAAAGCAATGCTTAAGGTCTCCTGGGTATTGCTTAGACCCCAGGAAAGATTTAGACTAGAATTATAGAAAAATAATTATTCAAGCTATGATAGGGAAAGCATATTTGGAGTACAGTTTAGTGGGCCACAAGAAAGGGGTGGGGGCAGGTAGATGGCAGTGTTTTCTTTCTATCACCTAGATCAGCATCTTCATTTTTCCTCTGGCTGTCAGATGGCCTTCTTGCTGAGATCTGGCCATTGAGACTCTGAATGGGACAGAGAATGGAGATCCATGTTGACCATAAGGAGCTTTGGCTACTGGAAATCCCTGAGCACCTGACCCAATTGAAGAGGGACTGCAAGGGGCAGTATCTGAACTATTGCTAGGCTCCAGCTTCATTCCTTCTTTCTCACTTTGCCAGCTCGGGGATAGCGTTTGGATGCTGCTGCTTTCGTCTCTTCAGATAATACTTTCAGAGCTGGGTGTGGTGATGAATGCTTTAATTCCAGCTCTTGAGAGGCAGAGGCAGGTGGATCTATTGAGTTTGAGGCTAACCTATTCTACAGAGAGACTTTCAGGACGGCCAGGGCTACATACAGAGACCATGTTCAAAAAACCAAAAACCAAAACAAAACAAAAAATACTAGAACTGCCATCTTCTGAAACAAACCAAGGGGTAGTTGCTAGGAAAACAGTTATGTTGTTGGCTTTTTCTTTAAGGAGTATGTCACAGATGGAACAGAAGGGTTCACGGGACAGTGAAGACTTCTAGAAGCTGACTAGAGCTGAGTTTCAGTTGACGTGAGACTGATAATTGATAGACAGGTAGGGGTAGGCCAAGCCAGTTGTTCCATATAGATATCCTGGGCATAATTCAGCATGCTAGGTGCAAGGACAGGAGTGCAAGATTTAATGGTCTTGATAAGGTTCATATGGCTGATTGATTTGTTTGTTTGAGCAGTCTAGTAAGGCTGCTCTAGTGATGTGTGTGTGTATAGAAAATATTACAGACAGGTTAATGAGGTTGTAGGTTTCTATAGGTGTGTGTGTGGACCTTGAAAAGGAAATGAATTTAGAAAGAGTCTGGTACTCATTAAGCATATGAGTACTTTTTTTTTTTTACACGATTATCTGAGAACCTTGGAATTTACATTTGTGATTTTCCTCTTATTCATGTTTAACATGAAAATACCAGCTTAAAATTTGAAATATAAATAGGCTTTGGCTGTGTGCTAGCAGAAGAGAAGAGTTTACCATGACTCCACCCAGCAGTTGGGGTGATGAGAATAAGGATACCAGTATCAGAAAACGGAGATGGGGATCTGCTTGTGTGTAGGTGATAAAGGGTAAATTCTTCCATGGATGTATTTCATGGCTTTCAGGGTTTGCCATGTGGATCACATTCATACAGGGCATGGTGCTCTGACTGGGAGTCAGTTGTGTATAGAGAATCTCTCCAATCTTAGGAGCAAGTAACCATTTTTAGGGAGCAGATACAGATAGTGCTATAAGAGTCTAGGGTCCGGGTGGGATTCTGGAGCTTCCAGAGTTAAGGACACTTCCAGAGTAATCAGCACAGCCATGTTTAAATGAGAAAAGTGATCTGAGCCTGGCTTTTCCCCAGAGGTTTTTTGTTTGTTTTTTAAACCAGTGCAGTAGATTAAAGGAAAGAGGATGAGTTTGTGCCTTACATGTTTGTTTTCGTTTTTGTTTTTTGTTTTTTTTAATGTAGACCTAGGCTGCTGTGTGTGCAGATCCCTTCTGTAAGCTATCACTCACTGTCTGAACCAGCTGGGAGAGTCTTCTTGCTTCACGCTGGCCCTCTACCTCTTGAGAAGCTCAAGGGTGTGTATGGCAGTAATCACTGCTCGTTATGTGCAGTGGCAGGCTATCCTTTGAGCTCCTATTCCACGTGGACATGCCCATGCAAACAAACTGGAAATGGCTGTGATGAGCCATAATTATTGTATCATAGGTAGTCTGCTTCAGAATTAGTGCAGGAGGGAAGTCTTGGTCCAGGCTCTGTCTGATGGTGTCAGGACCATCTTTCTGCTGCCTCTTGTGGATGAATGTCATATCTTGCCTCTGGGAGCAAAAAGTCTGTGCTCGTTCTGGATCTCTGCCTCTGTATTTTGTGTAAGAGAAGTAGCATAGCTTAGCACAGGAAGCCTGTGTTCTGACTTTGGGCACTGTTGTGTAAGTCTCAGATAAGTTTACACGAGGACTTGATGACATAGAGCCCCTTTCACCACCAAAAGAAACTAATTAAAGCTAAAAATGAGGATTTCGTTCCTAGTTATTCTTGACTTAATTTGTTATTTGTGGACAGATTTAATGAATTCTTCATAGTGTGTTCTGACTAATCATTTGTCAGATTTCTGACTTGTGTCGTTCTTTTCAAAATGAGAGCATTTCATCTTCTGCCAGAATCATTTCTGCACATCATTTGGAAGCTCAGAATACCTTCATGAAGACTGAATGAAACTGCTTTGCTTTCATCTGCTTACTGCTTGTCTTCTTGTTCTGAAAAACTGTAGGCAAGTTTGTCACTGTTGGATGGGGCAGTAAGGAGACGCAGTTCCGCGGCTCAGAAGGCAGGCCAGCAGCCTTTCCGGTGCAAACGGTAAGGTGGATTTGATAGGTGTTCAGTTCTGCCATCAACTGGAGCACTGCATGGCTAGTTAAAGGCCATTTATATCGATATCTCTTACTCTAATAAAGTGGTAGCTGGTAATGCCCTCAGTAAATGAGTTACCCTAGAGAGATAGCTTTCTTTTTTCTGATGGACTCTAATCCTACTTACTGTCCAGTAGTCTACTATAGTTTTTCGCTTTAATTTAGCTTTTCCTAAAGGCCTTGTCCTGAGCCGAAAGTTTATAGCTTTCAGGAAACAGATATAAAAAACCATTGCTTAGTCAGAGGCAGTACTCATGGGCTCAGTGAGGTTGTTTCATGTTTTCTTGCTTTCTTGAATGAATTCTCTCACTAATTAAAACATGTTTATTAAGGATTTACATATGCTGCAGTCTGTGTGAGAGACAGTCTGCATGATAGAAAACAAAACCCCTACTTGCAATAGATGATATATGCAGTCTGTGGGAGAGCATAGACATTAAGCTGGTTAAGATTTTGTTGGATAGTTTTATGTCAAGTTGACACAAGCTAAAGATGTCTGAGAGGACACCTCAGTTGAGAAAATGCCTCAGTAAGATTGGGTTGTCGGCAGGCATGTAGGGCATTTTTTAAATTATTGGTTGACAGGAGAGGGCCCAGCACATTGTGGGTGGTCCCATCCCTGGACTTGTCCTGGGTTCTGGCAGGCTGAGCAAGCTAGTGAACAGTACTCCTCCGTAGCCTCTGCATCAGCTACTGCTTCCAAGTTCTGGTCATGTTTGAGATCTTCTCCTGACTTCCTTCAATGATAAAAAGTGATCTGCAAGTGCAAGCCAAATAAACTCTTTCCACCCCGTGTTGCTTTGGTCATGGTATTTCATCGTAGCCCTAACTAAGACAGTACTATATAACATTCAGGGAGTGAAAACTACTGTGAGGAAAAATAGAACAGAATAAGGAGCGCCAGATAATAGCAGGTGGGGGAGCTGGGAATAGCCAGGCAGAGAAGATGCTGTTTGATTATGGATTTGTGCAACCAGTGTCGGGCCTTGGAAGTAGGGAATCTGTGAAGAACCCAGGATAGAGCTAAATTCAGAAGGTAGGGGTAGAAGGAAGAGTGTTCTAGGCAGAGGGAACCACTAGCACTAAAGACCCTAAGGTCGTTGGTTTTTCTTAAAGACTTTGAGGAAGGACAGAATGATAGAAGAGTCAGAGAAGTGGTGAGGGTGGGCATTCTTGTAGCCCAGTGGGGCCACCTTTGCTTTTACTCCATTTGATATAAGGAGCTTTTGGGGTTTCTACAGCAACAGACTCTGGTTTATGTTCATTGTGCTGTGGCCCTTGAATTCTGTGGACTGGGGAACAGGAATGGCTGTGGGAAGCTCTTCTGAGCACTGTGGACCCAAGAAAGAGGAGATGGTACAAAGTGTCTTGACACTGGAAACTTTTTGAAGGAACAGCTGTAAGACAGAGCTCAGATGTGGGTGTAGAGAAGGACTACAGATAGTACCAAGATTTTGGCTGAGGTACAGCAAGTATAATCTTAAGTAGTTCTTAGAAGCTATTCCCCTAGGATAGGTGAATATCCTGTTTGTTCTTTGTATTTTTCTGTCCTTGATAATTTTTTAAAGATTTTTATTTTTATTATATTGGCTATATGTGTGAGTATAGGCATGTTCGTGCGAGTCCAGGAGCTTACAGAAGCCGGAGGTGTTGGGTCCTTTGGAACTGAAGTTATTGATGGTTGTGAGGCATCCAACAAGGGTGCTGGGTACCAAACTTAGGTCTCTTAGAAGAGTAGTACATACTCTTAACCCCTGAGCCGTCTCTTGAGCCCCATCTTTCATTATTCACAGGCTTATTCCTTATTACACATTTCATTATTCAACCTTTGTTGTGTGACAAAACTTCATAGGAAGACACAGCATATGTTGGGAGGGGTTACTTACAGTAGCTGAAATGACTCAGACAGCTGCGTTACCAATGCCCACCCCCAGCGTGCATGACAGCTTACAAAGGCTGGGAAAACAGGAGCATACTGGATAGCCTGTAGGCAGCTCTGCAGGTTGGAGAGTATCTAATCCAAGCGATTCTGCTCTGATTCTCTTCCAGGCAGCCCAGCTGCTTTCTGCTTTTCCCAGGCAGCTGGTCTGGTCTGAGTCTTCTTTGTAGCTTAGCTTGTCTGAGAGAGTCCTCTGCTTTTATTGCTTACTCCATGAGTTTGGGGCCTGGTGAATCTGGTCAGTTTCAGGGACTTCCTGAAGCTAGTTTGAGTTTTTACCTTCTTACTGAAGGAGCTTTTCTGTAGGAAGGAATGTTTCAGGTTGGAGGAAACTGTTACACAACAGTCTTTCACTAGAGGAAGTATGTGTTTTATACCAAAAGACAGTATCTTAGTAAGATATAGTCTAGCCAGATCCAGTATGTGGCAGAGCAGAGCTAGCAGCATTTTCAAATGAGCAACCATAGGAATGTGAAGTGCACCTAGTGCTCACCTGTCTCCCACCCATAGGCTTGGGTGCTTCATGGCTTTGGATTGAGGAGCAAGTGGCACTGAAGCCCACACTGCACACGGCAAATCTGCTTTGTTTGTGTGCTGCTGGCTCTTTTCTACCCACTTTCCTCCCAGTTTCTTCACTTTGTGTCCTGTTATGGAATAAGACGCTTATTTCCTTGCCATAGAATCTTAACCGGTTCCTTAGCTTATTGTATGTAATACCTGTATTTCTAGCTCAAATAAACATACCCAAACAAGGAAGGCTATGTTTAGTTTGTTTTTAAGTTACTATTCTAGGACTAAGAGCATTTCTAGAAGTGTACCTGGAGAGTCTCTGATGCTGGTTTTCTAGATAGCTTTAACATCATATAAAAGATGAGTATTTTGTGGCCAAGGCTTGTTTGACTTGGGAGCATTGGTTCCCCAGGAATAATCATGTTTCTGTCTTTAGCATGAGTCTGCCTTGCCCTGGGATGACCACAGACCACAAATTACCTGGCGCGGGGATGGGCAGTTTTTTGCTGTGAGTGTTGTTTGCCCACAAACAGGTATGGAATTAAATTACACTTAAAATTTCACCTAAACTAAAATTTAGAAGCTTTTTTTTCCTTTTGTTTTGAGTAGAGTATTAATTACACAGGGTAGGGAAGGATGTACTGCTTTACATTTTAATGGCTTAGGAAATTGACGAGTGGCCAGATGACTTTGAGGCCAGCCCAGCCTCACTTACTAAATACAGATTTGAATATGTTGGAAAGTTGTGTGTGAGAGTGATCGTAGTGTTTTAAGTGTGTGTATGTTTACTCCTCCTCCTTTGTAGGGTCTCGGAAGATCCGAGTATGGAACCGAGAGTTTGCTTTGCAGTCAACCAGTGAACCTGTGCCAGGATTGGGGCCCTCCCTGGCTTGGAAGTGAGTGTGAGAATGAGCTGAGGCATCTATCTTCTTTCCCTTCTACCTTTTCCTTCTGAATTTAGCTATTTCTTGGGTTCTTCACAGATTCTCTTGTTCCAAGGCCTCACACTAGTTGCATCTCTGATTTTTTTAAAGGTTATTGTAGATTGGGCTCTCATGGGAAACAAAAAGGAATGTGTCTGTTGGAAGGGAGTCCTAGTGTTCAAGGCTCTGGGACAAAGGGATTTTTGTGAGAGCAGGGTAAAAATCTGCTTTCCTCTGGCTGATTGCCACAGTAGGTGGTCTGCTGGCTGGGAAACGTATTTGCCATGCTTGAGCCTGCCTTCCCTGTGCTACCTCAGTGCAATGTTTTGTGCAGATCACAACTTGCCTGTCATTAGGCTACATGTAGATATAGGCAGAATAAATGCCACCCCTTGCAGCAGCATCTGTCATGTGCAAAGCCAGTCGGTAGGTTGCAGACATCTTGTTTCCTGATAGTATTAGAGTAGGACTGGGTGTTATTTAAGCATTTGAATTAAAACTTTGGAAAGAAATATGGATGAGACAAGTGGACTAAGATGATTTCAGTAGAGAAATGCTAGCACACCTACCTAAGCATGAAACAATTGTGAATTAATTCATTTGAAGTTGAAATCAGAAAGACTGCAAATGGTGCCTTGATGCTAGTTAGGGGGGGACACCTTTTCCTCTTACATGCTGGGGTGAACTACTTGCCAGTAAAAAAGTGGTGGGCTGAAATCTTCCATGGAGCCAACACCACAAACTAATAACACACACCAAACACACACCTTTTACTAGATTTCAATTAAGTTTTTCCTGCTGGGAAAAAATTTAAAATATCTTGTGTAAATCTCCTCTGCAGTTCCGCCAGCAGGATGAACTTTTGACTATTCTAACTCTGGCTTTGCTTTAAGACCTTCAGGCAATTTGATTGCATCTACTCAGGATAAACCCAACCAGCAAGATGTTGTATTTTTTGAGAAAAATGGACTTCTTCACGGACAGTTTACGCTTCCCTTCTCCAAAGATGAAGTTAAGGTAGGTGTCTGAATCCTTTAGGGTGCTCTCCTCAGCTGCAGAAGTTGTGTTTTAGAGGTTAACAACAGAAGCTACCATGTAGAAAGGATACGTATGACTTTCGGAACAGAAGGGGCATTCTTTTCTCTGCTAAGAAAAGTCAGAGAAAGGAAATAGAAATGCTAGTTCTTGCTGTTTATTTTGATGACTAACTTTTCTGGTGATAGATATTTAAACATTAAGCAGCTTATATACCATTAAAATTCTCAAATCTTTTAATTGTGTAAAATCATATAAGATTATATAGGATAATCTTTATTGTGTAAAATTTTGTTTTGTGAGAGAGAGGTTTTCGTTGTAGAACCATATTTTTAATATATCTTGTACCTTAATATTATGTAATGTGATATGTAAAATTAAGATAATATAATGTTAATTACTAATATAATATGTAAAATTAAGATAACGTATTTACTCTAAAATATTACTATATAAAATAGTCAAACTTAATTTTTCTAAAAAAGTTACACTGCTTTATGTTAAATTTGTATTTAAATCTTTAAAGCATAATGCATATTTTAAGTCCTTTTTATAGTACTAGTTTTACAGATGGGTTTACCAATCTGGAGGTTAGTGACTTGCAGCTGGAAGTCAGCTCCAGTTTTGTAGGGGTATTTGGTTTATGGGGACAGGGAATTCTGCTATTGTGAAGAGTTTGAAGTAGCCGAATGACTGAAGGTCAGGGTTGTCTTGTCCTTATCAGGTGAATAACTTGCTGTGGAATGCAGATTCCTCTGTGCTTGCTGTGTGGCTAGAAGACCTTGCAAAGGAAGATAATCCTACTCCAAAAAGCTATGGTATGACAGCTGTTGAATTTTGCTTCATGCTCTATGTAGTGTATGAAAGTAGAAGTTTGTAGGGTTTCCTTTTTCCTTCTTCCTTAGGCCGTCAGTGAAGTCAGCACAGCTGAAGTAAGAAGATGCTGATGAGGAGGGCTTAGGTTTGTATATCATGAGAACTTCAGTTGTGAATTATTCAGAGTTCTCTAGAGAAGCAGAATCAGTAGGATATAGATAGAGGAAGGTGTGGCTGGCTCTGTGTTAAGGAATTAGCTCATGTGCATGTGGACATGGCGTGTTTCAAATTTCTATGGCAAGCAGGTTTTTGTGTTGTGGTATTGAGAATTCTTTCTCTCCTGGGCACCCTGGTTTTGCTTTTAAGGCTTTCTTTCATGCATTGTGGGGTAATCACTTTACTTAAAGTCTCTCAGCAGCATGTAGCAGACAAAGACACACCCTAACCACAGTCATCAGTGCAGAGAATCAAAGGCTGTAGAAGTGAGTTGGGTTAGGCTGCACATGAGAAAGACTCTTGTAGTTTTTAAGATGTGTGGGAATATGTCTTTAAGGATAGATTTAGAAGTATGTCCGTTGTCTTTTCTTTCTTTTTCCTTTCAGTGCTAGGAATTAGCTCAGGGTCTTAGACTTACTAGGCAAGCCCTCTATCACTGAGCCACTCCCCAACACTGTTCAAAGTTGTAAGCTAAATATTAAAGTACTGAGGGGAAAAACTGTAGTAGTAATGTAATGCAAGATTTTTGTTCCTTCCTTTTTTTCTGTTTTTCTTCTTTAAGATGGATCTCATTATGTAGACCTGGCTGGTCTCAAACTCCCAGAGATCTCCCTGTCTCTGCTTCCCAAGTGCTAGAATTTAAAGGTGTGTGCCCCTTGTCTGGCAGATACATGCTGACGTTTTTATTTGTTTGTTTGTTTGTTTTTAGATTGTATTTTAATTACAACATTTCTTCCTTCTCTTTCTTTCTTCCCTTCATATCCCTCCCCATTGATCTGTGCTGTTTTATAGCTTTCTTTGACGCTTGTTTTACAAACAAGTTTCTCTTTTATGTGCACATCTATATCATAGAATGCTATGCAATCTTTTTTTCAGGGCAGGTTAATTAACTCTGTTAGACATTTATATCCCACGGTTAACAGCAGTGAAGTAAATGTGTTCATAAATCTTTTTGCTTACCTATCTTCTAAGTGTCTTTCAAACTCATTAATCAGCAGAATGTTTCTTATGGAACAGTTTGCTCATTTGTTCGTTCATGTGTTCGTTTGTTTGTTCATTCATTTTAATAGTCTTTAACTCAGGCCAAATCTTTAATAAAAATAGTGAAACAAAGGTTTCACCTTAAAATTGGATTCATTATCTTGGGTTAGAGAATATATGTGAATATTAACTAATTTTGGTGGCATTCAGGATTTAATCGGAGCCTTATAAGAGTCACAGAACCAAACAAACTCAAACATCCAACTGATTTTAATATGCTTAAAGACCAGTGAATTCACATATGTAAATGAATCACTACAGAGGACACTGACAGATGCAGGATAAATGTATATTAAGAATCCACATGGTATTTGCCTGCCTTTGTATGAACCTGCAGTCCAACCTGCTAGAGTATGGCTACATAGACATACTATATCGTATGTCTACATGGCTACATAGAAATACAAACTATGGTATGTCTATGTAGAGCTAGGCGTTATTTCCTGTGGTCAGTACAGCAGAACTCTCTTGGATCCATCAGTGATATAAATAATGACACAGATTTATTAATATTTTAAAGTTTAGGTGTTTAGCTGGGCTGCTAAACTCTTGGCTACTCTAACCTTATCTCGGCTAACCCATGACAGTACTTCCCGCCACGTGGCTAATTCTTTACCTGTCTGCTCCTGTTCACATTCATTCACCCTCCATGTCCACTGGCAAACCTCTCACTTCTGATTTCTCCTCCTCCCTTCTCTGCTTGGAAGTTCCATCTTCCCTTTCTTGCCCAGGTATTGGCCGTCAGCTTCTTTATTAAAGCCAATCAGACACATTTCTTGATTGCCTTAGGCGGGTGAAGAAAGAATAAATATTTGCAAAATATGAGACAAGCCATGGCTCTCTGCCCGTACAGAATTAACAATTGAATATGCAGAGACCCACCTTCACACAGTGTACCCCAACACAGATGACTACATTAAGAATTTATGGCAAAGTTAAAATAAATTCTTTTGTGTAGTTAAATCTTAGTGTGTATGTGTGTATATATATATGTATATATATATGTATATACACACATACACACATATATATAACACATACATGTTTATACACATATATACAAATGTACATATGCACAACATACATATGTATATACATATAATTCATACATATATGTGTATTATATGTATATATGCATACATACATATATATGTGGATATGTGTTTGTATGTATTATATGGCAGCTTGGCAATATTTGGTCATTTTAATATATATTGTGATGATTAAGTGTGTGTATATATATCGTCAGGCAGGTGAATGTTGGTTAATACTGGAAACCCTGGGACATAACTGCATGCAAAGCACCTGCAGGAAAACAGGCATCTTAGACCCAGGTTACCATAGTGATGCCAGTCCAGAGTCAGGGTGGACTGCCTTGGTGCCGTTGTGTGCCATATAAGGACTTGGTCTACAGAAGGCCACATGTTAGGCTCTGGTCTCATTGGACTATATCCCCAGGGCCATTTTAGATGTTTTATTCTGTGTCAGGGTACTTTGCAATGCTCGCACTAGATGATACCTGTAGATGTCACATTCCTCGAGACTGTATCCCTCCTGTACACTGTGCACTTAGTCTGATTATCTTCTGTTTAACTTTGCAGAAAATACTGCAATACTTTGCTGAAATACTGTCTTAGTTTTCATAAGCACAGGTAGAGATGAAAATAAACATGTGCTTCTGACTTCATCGATGTGTGACATTTTGTCTTCATGAGAAATTTACATCTTTTGACATTGCCTATTCAGTTATTTTAGAGAGATGAAACAGGAAGAAGAATTCTTGGGAAAATACAAAATTACCTCTGTCTCCCTCTTGCAACTGGTCTGCAGCTCAGTCCCCAGTCTGACGGCCTTTCTTTCCTTTCCTTCTGCACACAGTCCAGCTCTGGACCGTGGGGAACTATCACTGGTATCTCAAGCAAAGCCTGCCCTTCAGCACCAGTGGGAAGGACCAGATTGTGGCTCTGCTGTGGGACCCCATGACTCCATGCCGGCTACACATTCTCTGCCAGGGATGGCGTTATCTATGCTGTGACTGGCACTGGACCACTGATCGGAGCTTTGGAAATAGTGCCGGTGACTTGGCAAATGTGGCTGTTATTGATGGAAGTAAGCTGCTGGGAGTGTGACCATGAACATGCAGGCCTGATTGAGGCCTGCAAATGTGCTGATTTGACCAGAACAGTGGGACAGTCTGCATTTTGGTTGTTTGGTTTGTTTGATATCTTGAATGATTGGGACTGTCATTAAATAGAGTACATATGCAACAGAAAACACTAGTTTTACTCTACCCCACTTTCCTGAACTATATTTGAACTATATTTCTAGCCTTATACATTTACTTGTCTGGCCTTTGAAGTAGAAGACTGTTGAGTTTCTCCTTTTGCAAAGAACAGTGGGGCCATAACATAACAGTGTGGTCTGTTGGCCTTGTATTGACTGCATTCCACTTTCTGGCTTTTGGTTTTTTTCTTGGGGGGGGGGGGTGCCCACTGTAAAATACCTCTTTCTCCAGGTTGCTCGGTCAAATCGTAGACGTTTACCTCCTGTGAGAAAGATTGGTATTTTTAATTAGGTGTAGGTATCAGTGGTGGAGAGCTGGATTGCAGAATGAAATATTCATAGACAGTTTGCTGATAGCAGATAGATACACTTGGCACTAAATGTTCTGTGTGGTGCTTTGAATACTGATTTCTATAATTGTGTTCTGTACAGAGAACTTAGTCATACCTTAATTACAATTTATACATAGAAAAGTGCCTTTTTATGGGGAGGGCTGTTAAATGGAGTCTTGGTTTATATCCTTGGTTCTCCCAATGTATTGTCAGTGTTCTTGACCTCATGGCAGCCCTCCTGTCTTAGCTTCCCAACTAAGGCTTAAGCTTTTTGAGTTTAGTGTCACCCTAGTTTAGTGTCTTTTCCATTACAGGCCCAGGGTTAAAGCTGGAACTTGACCTTTTGTTCTTTTTGCCCTGAGCCATGGCACCTGAGTCTTCCAAGTCCAGTATATGTCTAGGGGCCACACTAGCCGAGCCCCTCACACCTGTACTGTTTATTAATGGGAAAACAGCAGATGTTATTCTGAAGAGCTACTGCACATGGTTGTCTAGCAGTTATCATTTAGGTGCTCAGTGATGTTTGCTGCCTGCTTTTACATACTGAACACCTGCCTGACTAATTTTCCTTTTCATTGTGCAGATAGGGTATTGATAACAGTCTTCCAGCAAACTGTGATCCCACCTCCCATGTGTACCTATCAGCTGTTGATCCCACATCCAGTGAATCAAGTCATGTTTTCTGCTCACCTTGGAAATGACCTTGCTGTCCTTGATGCGAGTAACCAGATTTCTGTCTACAAGTGTGGTAAGTGGAAACACTGATCAAGTGCTCAGGCACTCTTGTTCCTGAACAGAAGCCAGTCGCAGTGTGCTGTGGTGTCATCTCAGTGCCAGTGTTTCATACGTTTGGAAGTCTGCCTTGATTTCATTGTCAGGAAATTTAATTGCTCTGCGTTTTCTTCTCTTTCAAAAATCCTGTTTGGTTCATGCATACATTTCCCTGTGCCTTGATGATGCCGAGGAGTTGTTACTTAAGAATAACATTCAACTCTTGAAATAACACAGCATCTTCCAGGTTTCTCAGATTTCCCTGCTTTCTCCTAACTTTGCACATAATCTTAGGACTCTCTTAGGAGTGGTCAGAGCCTTTTCTACTTTATAGAGGCACGTCCATGTGGCCACAAATGGGAAATGCCTGTGTTCCTGTGTCCTAGAATACTTGACATTTGTTGTTATTCGTGAGTAGTGGCTGTGTTTATATCCTGGTAGTCATACCTTTGTTTCCAATACAAGGCTCCATAGCTGCTGCGAGAGTAATCAGCTACTGAATTCAGGGTGGAGTTCCTACTTTCTCAGAAGCCCTTCGTAAACAGGCAGTCTGCTCTTCATAGGAATTCCCTTTATACAGATCACCACCTCCTCTGATTTCAGTTCCACTATGTGCAGTACTGTTGTATTCCTTCATAAACATGTGAAACTGGCTTTTAAATAAGTAATACTCACGTGTTCATTGTCGAGGTGTATAATCTGTCATCTGACAAGTGCTGTGCAGCAAATTCAGGCATAGGATGACACAGGAAGTTTGAGAAGGACAGTAGACTGTTGGGGGAAGGTGTCACAGGGAAGGCTTCTCTGTGAAGCTGGTATTTGAACGGAGTCCTGCTAAGTAAGACTCAGAGGGAGAAGGACGTGTGAGTAAGAGCATTCTAAGCGGTCCTCGTATGCTTTTGAAACTGCCTGATGGTCAGTGACCATAGCAAGACATTTGTCTTTTAGAACCCACTAGTTTCAAGACCCTATATTCTTGGTGTTAGAAGAAATAGCTTGCAATGACAATACTTGCATTTTTGTTTTCTAGGTGATAAGCCAGACATGGATCCCACAGTGAAACTGGGAGCTGTGGGTGGAAATGGATTTAAAGTTCCTCTTAGAACACCTCATCTGGATAAGAGATACATGTAGGTCCTTAAATATTTTCCGTCTCTGAGAATGGAACCAGGTATTATTTTGTCCTGGATTCATCCAGCTTTTGTTCTGGGGAATGTGAAGTAGGTATACCAGCTGATCTTGGGAAAGAGGCTGGTTGCTTAGTTTACTGTGTCCTATATATTCCATTGACAAGGAAGATAAGGGTCCTATTTTGTCTTAGACTCTTATTCCCACAGCAGCTGTGTTCTCTAGAGAGACTCCCATAGGAAGATGGAAGTAAAGACACTAAAGGTACAGTTGCATTCCCTTATATAAATGGGGATATACATGATAATAGTATCTGGATGACCCAACTCAGTTTTTATCTTGGTCTCATTCCACATTACAGAATTTCTGGCTGTTGTAATTTTAGACTCTCAGATTGAAGCCAGAGTATACTTTTCCTTTTGCAACAGCAGTACAAATGGTTGTGTGTAATTAATGACCACTGGAAGCATTTGCAAAAGGGCATCTAAGCCGAATTATAAGTACTGGCTTCAGAGTGCTACCAGAAAGAGGACAGAATTAGAGGGTATGTAACAGCTTGCCCAGGATCATGGACCTGTCAACTGCACAACCCAGAGTTTGCGTCGGCTCAGTTTGCTTTGTTTCTGTTCTTAATTACTCGGGACACCTGCTGCACAATAAATAGAAATAAGTACAAGTAACAAAATGTAGAAAAGGTTTCTTAGCTATGTGTCATATTTAATAAACACATACTTTTCAGACAAGTGTTTGCTTTGGGTGCCTGCGTATAGAAAGCTGTTTGGTTGGTTTTTTTGTTTTTTGTTTTGTTTGTTTATATTCCTTCATTTTATACTATGTTAGTCAGTTTTCCAATTATTGCAATAAATTCCTTACATCTATCAGCTTAAGAAGGAAACATTTATTTTGGCTCCCAGGTTTACGGTTTTATGTTGGCTCCATTGCTTTGCCATAGGGCTTCATGAGAAGGATCCTGCTCCCTCACCGACAGCTGTAGGTAAAGCTGTGGTCTTTGGAGCGAGGGTTTTCTCCTAGTGATCTAAGCTTCCGCTGGCCTTCCTCTCCTCACTGTTCCACTCTTTGTACAGTACAGAGGTTAGAGCCAAGCCCTAACATGTGGGCCTTCAGAGGAATTTTTCAGATCCAGAATTTGACACACAGTTTGAAACTACTAGACAGAGATATAACTCAGATCAAGAGTGAGGCAGTTTAGAACAGGGCCATCTTCAATTTGTGACCCCTTTTCTACTAAGTAAATTTTATGTTTGTGGGTAGATAAAATAGTATACAAATCAAATACTCACTGATGATCATAAGCTTATTTTAAAACAGTTCCTTGGGATTGGGGAGATAAATTAGCCAGCTAAGTGTTTGGCTTGCAAGCATGAGGACCTGAGTTTGGTTCCCTGAAACTACATAAAAAATGCCAGGCTTGGTGGCATGTGCATGTAATCATAGTGCTGGAGAGGTGGGAAGACAGGAGGGTCTCTCCTAATTGGTGACTTTGAAGTCAGGGAGAGACCCTGTCTCAAAGGAACTGAATAGTGTTCTTGAGGATGATACTTGAAGTTGTCCCGCACTTGCATCTGAACCAAGGGGGCAGATAGACACACATAAGAATAGCATTCCCGGTCCTTGGTATACATATAATCTTCCCATTTATCTATCTATCTAGCTATCTGTCTCTGTAGTTATTTATTTCCCTCCCACTCTCCCTGTTTGCGTATCTATTCCATCCATCCTATTTATGTATAGCTCTCTCTATCTATCCATACAACTGTCTGTCTATCTATGTGGTCCTCGTGTGTAGTAATGTGACCCCATATGATGCTATGGCCCACAGTTTACACAGCTGTGGGTTAGAATATATTAAAAATCAATAGGAGGAAAATCCTAGTTATTCAAAGCAGATATGAGGACACGAGACTTCATTTTGATCCTTAGGTAAGAAATGATTTGGATTGGAAAAGATGTAGGAGAAAGCTGGTAAGAACCAGAGCCAGGCGTGCCCGTGATGAGACTGCCGAGCCGTGTGCAGTGGAAACGGTGTTGAGGGAGAGGTGGCTAAGCTGGCAGGTCACGCAGTGGACCAGCTTCTTCAGTGCCTAGTGGACCCAGAGGACAGGAGTTCTCCTTTGTGAGGTGATAAAACAATGCTCAGATCAGGAAAGTGTTAGAAGCAAGGAAGCTATCCCTAGCTTATTAGTCATTTCATGGGAGGTGCTTAGGAAAGGCCATGTCTTCTGAGGCAGATGTCTGCTGGCATCTGGTTTGAGTGCCAGTTATTGGTATCTTGGGAGGGTCCTGTAGTTCATTAGCATAGATAGAGGAGTGGGGAGTTTTGTTACATAGTCAGTTTCAGAAAGATGCTCTTCAAATTTCTTAGGCTATGAGAAAGTTGATTTAAAATAATAAACATTCTTCAGTCAGACAAACATTATTTTGGAGGGTTCTTGTATTTTAATGTTTTTTTGTTGTTGTTGTTATTCTTGAGCCTTTCATGCATCTGTCCAATGAAATATAAGTATTTTTATTCCTGCTTTTTTCCTCCAACTTTTGCCTTGCTATTCCCTCCCCAAGCTTAATCCTTCAACTTTTTTTATTTTAAATAACTAAGTCCAGTTATGTGCGTGAGTATGGAACATTCACTGGAACATGGGAGTCCCATCTAGTGGTGCATCCTGAAAAGACTCCCTGCTGCAACCAGTATCAACTTCCAGTGGCTCCATAGTGAGGCTGGGGCATGGATTATCTACTGTCCATGTGGAAGTCTGACTGGCCTGGGCAGGTGCCTCCTGCTGTGAATTTATGATTGTTTCAGTTGCGTCATGTCCAGAAGACAGCATTCTACAGCCCTCCTTACCACCCTCTAGTTCCATTATTTCCATCTCCTCATTACTGTCCTTGAGTCTGTGGGAGTTCTTGATACAGATGTTTTTTCAGGGCTGGAGCTCAGGTTTTGTTTCTGCAAATAATAAGGACTTGACTGTATCTTCCTTTATAAGGAAGGGTCTTAAAAGTTTCATGATTTAAAGCTTTAGATGTTCTGAAATGTTTGAAACAGAGTTCAGTTTGGGAACAATGAAGAGGATGAGGAAGTACACCAACCCCAACTGACCCTTCTCTCCTGGATTGAAGAAGATGTTTTCCTGGCTATAAGCTACAGTCACTGCAGCCCACAGTCTGTGATTCACCGTTTGACTGTGGCCCCTTCTGATGTGGATGAGGAGCAAGGACGGCTGGATGTCAGGTGTCGTGGTTCATCCATGAATTCACAGTAAAGTTATGCACTGTGTGTATGAACATGGGGCAGGGCTGAGGTGGGGAAACTTCCTATGTTAGACATAGCAAGAAGCCTAGATGTAATTTTGAGTTGTATTAAAACTATAGATCAAAATTGTGTTCAAGAAGTAGTGAAAAGGAGTGTAAACACCATCTGGTAAGCAAAATATTGTTAGCTGTGATAAATATTTTCATCAGTTATCCACTCACATTTCACAAAGCTTATAATTGATTTATTTTAATAGGTAATTACAGTGTCAGGTCTCATGGGCCAGTGTATTAATGAAAGTTTATCTACATAAATATATTTATTTTTAAGTGATCAGATCCATCTTGGCCCTTGTCTTCTGTCCATGGCTTTATGTACCACTCAAAAGCCTCTTTCTTTGCTGGTTCCCCACTCCCTGGGCCTGAACATGTTTAATTCATGACTTTGTGTCACATAGCAGTGTTGACTGCTGAAGAATCTTCTTTGTCATGAAAGCCCTGGGATATAGTAGAGAAAATTTCTGGCCATCTTCCAGAATATTTCATGTTGCTAGTGGAAGATTGGCTGCTTAGTCTTATTGTCATGTTAGCTTTCACATTGATTTGTAATAAAATGCTTATACCTAAGTGTCTATGGAATGTGTGTGCATCATGTGCATGCAGTGCTCAAGGAGGCCAGGAGAGGGCATTAGATCTCCTGGCACAGGTGGAACAACCATATGGGTACTGGGAACTGAACCCAGATTCTCTGGAAACATCCACTGCTCCAATCCGCTGCACCGTGTCTCCAGTCCTCCTCTGTCTTCTTGCTTTTTTTAAAATTCGAGATAGGGTTTCACTAAATACCCCAAGTTGGCATTGAATTCACTCTAGCCCAGGTTCCTCTGGAACTTGCCTTGGCTCCCTAAGTAGCTGAGAGATTATAGGCTCACAGGGCCCCGCTAATGCAGCCTCTATGTTAAGAGTATATTATAATGAGCTGCCACGGAGGAGGAGTGCTGTTCCACAGCAACTTACTGCTCTGGAAAAGTGTCAGTAACAGATAGCCACGTTACTTCACCATCTGTCTTCCACTTTTTGTGTAAAGTGTGTATGTATTGACATAGGCAGGGTATCCCCAAAGGGGAGTTGTTAGCTCTCAGTGTGGTAAAATCCATGAAATGCCTCTATTTTTTAAGGAAGATCATCTCTTATATTTACCTTCCATGGTTTTTTGTTTTGTGTTTTTTGTTTTTGCTTCAGTTCATCTGTGACAGTGGATGGAGTCATCGTTGGTTTATGTTCCTGTTCTAAGAGCAAGTCATCAGCAGTGCAGCTGGCTGATGGCCAGGTGCTCAAGTACCGTTGGGGTATGTATTACAATTTTAGGAAAGCAGACTTATAGATAAGCAATTTTTAGACTATGTACTTGCGAATGTCTTGTCAGCACTACTTTGTTACTGGGGATTGTTTATTTCCTTTCTTTTAGTAGGTGTTTTTTTTTTTCCCCCACATAGAAAGCAATAGCTTTTATTGTGACATTTCTGTACACCATTTTATTGCTCCCCCTTCCCCACTTCTCTCCCACCCTCCCATCCTCCCACTGGTCCCTTAACTCCCTTTTGCTTACATGTCACGTGTAATCTTTCTTTATTCCATCTCCTGATCTTATTCCTAGTGTCATGGCCTCTACTCACACTTCGTACAAATACAGAAATTAAAGGCCAGAATCTGCATTAAGAGAAAATGTACAGTGCTTGTCTTTATGGATCTGAGTTGCTTCACGTGACTGTTAGTTGCTTTTTGCTTGTTTGTCATGCCAGGGTTGCAGCCCAGGCCTTCATGAACACTAGACAAGCACCTCAACCCAATGGCTAAGCCTAGGATGCTGTGCCTTAGAGTAGTATTGACAGGTGTAGTCTGCTTGTGTGTGGAGTGCTCTAATGAATGACGAGAAATACAATTGCATGCTAAGTATTTTGGCACCTATTGCTGTTGGTTTCTTTTGGTGGGGGGGTGAGATGGGGATGTTGTTTATTTTGTTTTTTTCAATGTCTCACAAGGAAGAGCTGATGAGCTATTTGTAAACTAAATTTGCCAATCTTAACAACAGAATCACCTTCTGTGGCTCTGGAACCGTGGAAGAACTCTAAAGGATTTCCTGTTCGATTTGCTCATCTATGTACACAGATGGAAGTAGCCATGATTGGAGGAGAGGTAAATAAACACAGGGCAGGAAAATTGACCATGTCAATAGTTAATGATCAGATCAAGGGCATTGGGGATAAAAGTGGGCCCACCAAATCCCAGGGCAGTAACCGGAAGTATCTTCCTCTCTTGACCTCCACCTTCTTTATCTAGAAAAGGGAAAAATCAGTTTTTCAGGGTTCAGGAGAGAATTAGGGGGAGATAATACATGTAATTGGCAAATATTATCTCGTATTTATAGAATATTCAGAAGTTTATTAAATACCTTATGCTGAAAGTATACAATCTGAAGAATAATATTTGCTAGATTGTCATTCGCAAATATTAGAATGTTTATATGTAAGATAAATTCTAAGTTATAGTAGTCACAAAGCAAAACAACTTCTGTCTTAGTTACTTTCAGTTGCTGTGATAAGATACAATGACCAAGGAAATGTAGAAAAGAAAGCATTTAATTTGGAAGCTCATAATTCCAGAGGGTAGAAGAATGCATGACCATCATGAGTGGGGATTGTCAGTAGGCTGGCAGGCATGGTGCTGGACAGTAGCTGGGAGCTTCCGTGTTGAGACAACAACCAAACGGTAGAGAAAATGCTAACTAGGAATGGCCTGGGCTTTGGACACTGCAAAGCCTGCCCTAAGTGTCACTCTTCCTCAAACAAGTCCACACCTCCTCATCTTTCCCAAACAGTTCCAACAACTGAAGCATTCAAATAGAAGCACCTGTGAGAGCCATGGTCATTGAAACCACCACACCGTTTTCAAATACGGATAGAATCTTTGCTTCTGATAGAGTAAAGTCAAGGAGCAGTGTATGGTGGTAGCAAACAGTGAGCTGTTCAGGGCTAGCTAGAAGATGGTGTTTATAATGGTGATTGTCCAAGGAAGCCTCTCTGAGGCAGTGTGAATATGCTGAGACATGGAGAGGAAATCTGTTTCTAGGAGGGAAGAGTGGTCCCAGGACTAGAAACCATGAGTTTAGACAGAGTAGGCTTGAGGCAGCACATGACAGATGCTACAGCCACAGCCTTCTAGTGTATATCCTAGCTCAGGTTCCCTGCCCTGAGCTGTGAGCTATGCTATCCTTCCCACTTGAGGTGCCACAGAGCAGTGGGGATGACTTTTTTCCTGACCAGGAGTACAAATCCCTATTCAGCAAGACTCTTCACTGGGCGTAGGTGAACAGAAATGTTGTGAGTGAAGAGAAATAAGCACTATTTTCCCTTTTTAATCTGATAAATAATTATAAGAAAACCTCCTTGCCGCCCAACATGATAAATTTCTTGATGTTTTTTAATCATTAGAAGTGTTCTTCATGTTTGATATGTGATTCTTGCTGCCTAGAGGAGTAGGTTGGAGAGGAATGGGTATAGGATGGAAGATCAGCAGAGGCTTTCAGGGGTGAAGTCAGAGAAGGGAATGAAATAAATTGAAGATAACTGAAGTAGATAGAGTGTCGGGGGTTGGGGGGTATCTGCTGTGTGTGGCAACAGCCTTGTCTTAGCTATCTGCATCCGTCCTCATTACAGACACTGAGGGGATCACAAAGAGCTAAAACTGAGTGGTAAGGATGGTAGGTTTAAGAGTTGTGAACTGAGTTGCTTATAATTTCAGTTTTATTTTTTGGCAGGAATGTGTCCTTGGTCTGACTGACCGGTGTCGCTTTTTCATCAATGACACAGAGGTATGTAGGCTGGGCTTGGGTTGATCCTTCTCACAGTGTTGCTTCCAAGTATGATAGCTAACTTCTTCTGGGCCTCTTTTGCCTGCTGCAGGTTGCGTCAAATATCACATCCTTTGCAACGTGTGATGAGTTTTTACTACTGACAACCCATTCCCATACCTGCCAGTGTTTCTCCCTGGTGGATGCCTCCCTTAAAGGTAAGCCTTCCTTTACAAAATGGAGCTATTCCCTTTTCCAGTGTCTTAAAGTATTGTTGATTTTTCAAATTCTTTACCTATTTTGACTGTTTACACAGAGTTTTAGGCTCCTTTATTAGCTTCTCTCTTTAATGCCGTATTTTAATTTATTTATTTTTTTACATTTGTGGTTGTACGTGCATATGTGTTTACCTGTACCTTGGTGGGTATGTGGGTATGTCGGTACAGGCATCTTTGGAGGGCAGAGGCATTGGATATTCTGGTAGCTACAATTATAGGCAGCTGTGAGTTAACCAGTGTAGGCATTAGGAACTGAACTTGGGTTCTCTAGAAGAGCAGTGCATATTCTTAATCCGAGAGCCACCTCTCCAGCCCCCTCAACATAATTTCTATGCTGTATCATTGTTTGAGTTACCAGAGAATCCACAAAGAAAACACATTCTAAAAAATTCTTGATGAAATTTTATAATACATCTTATCTAATACTTTGAGTTACCACATAGATTCCCTATTGGCTATGTGCGCTAACCTTTTTGTAATGATTCTTTCATTATACTTCTTAGATGTCAGCTTGTGATTTGTAGGGTAGTAGCACTGATTCTTTTTTTATTACGTTAGCTACACCTCCCAGTGTGTTCCTTATTGTCAAAGGCCAGTTTATTTTCTTTGCTGCTATTGTTCTGACTATTATGAAGGTAATGCTAATAGATGGGAGAATCTTCTCCAATCCCTTATTTCTCAATTGCTTAATAAGCTGTGTATGTGAACATGCATAAAGGATCTGTAAAATGAGAGTTCTTCCCAGGAAGGAGATTGCAGGAAGGGCCAGGGATCTTGAAGCTGAGTGGGAGAGCAAAGGAATTTGACGTTAACTGAGTTTCAGATACTCATTCTCAAGTTTCAGCCAGTGGTATTTTTAGTGTTGCAGGAGGGTCTGGGCAGCAGTCAGGGAGCCAGTGGAGAAATTCTACGGAAAGTGGAAAGGGGTTCGCGGATTGTTACAGTTGTTCCCCAGGACACAAAGCTTATACTACAGGTAAGCTCTGTTCTTCACACTTTCTGTTGTCCTCAGTCATTACCAGACAGAGTACGTACAGGCTGCAGTTTAGGTTCTTTTGTACAACCATTTATTATAATCCTTTTTCTTGGCTGTCTGTTGGCTTATAAAGGAGTATTGATTGATGCAAGCTCTGACCAATAAAGAGAAACTTGCCTGAAAGTCAAGATAAATATTGAGCACAAATGGGTTCTGCTAATTGCTCATGTTATAGCATTGTGGTGGTTCAGGAAGAGCTAAGTAGAACTGTGTATCCTGCTGCTTAAATGCTTTCTGATTGATGAGAGCTGTTTTGATTTATTTTGAGATGCCGAGGGGAAACTTGGAGGTCGTTCATCATCGAGCCCTGGTCTTGGCTCAGATTCGGAAATGGCTGGATAGGTAAGTGTCCTGTGTGTGACCGTACTTGTGTGCACATAAGGACATGCAGTCTAAGCTGCTGTGATGATTTAACTGTATATTTTACAAGGAAAATAATGTCACCTTTTCTTTTCCTTTCTGTAATTTCAGAGTGACTCAGGAGAACTTGTTTGTTATTTGGCCTACAGGCTGATTATAGCCAGTCTGGGTTGTAATGGAAATCTTTCATTACAGGGAACTTAGGTTTTAATGAAATATACTTTTTCTCCATTTTTTTTCTGTCCTTGCAGACTTATGTTTAAAGAAGCATTTGAATGCATGAGAAAACTGAGAATTAACCTCAATCTGATTCATGATCATAACCCTAAGGTACCCTGTGCTTCTTACTTATCCCCTTACTTTATTTTTGAATGAATGCAATCTGAGCTGAAATGCTTGTACACTTTTTTTTTATAGGTGTTTCTTGAAAATGTGGAAACTTTCATAAAACAGATAGATTCTGTAAATTATATTAACTTGTTTTTCACAGAACTAAAGTAAGTATTTTCATAACTCATGATCATATTTTAATATTGTCTCAATAAAGAAATAAGACATGTAGCTAGAGCACAAAAACTCTTTAAATGAAGTAAATAAATCATTGTAACAGTGTTGGTTTTTAGTCTGCCTGTAAAACTGTTCTTGTGTGATTGGCATCAAATGTGGTCCTTTTCTCTAATGATTTTTCTTTACCAGCTTGTTAATGAAACTTTTTAAAGGAAAGAAAACATTGGCTGTTGGAAACTTCTAGTGACACTATCCAGGTTTTGTCATTTCTTTTGTCCTGTACGTGCTTTTATTGCTATCCAGAACCCATCCATCCTCTTCTTGTTTTAGACAGATAACCAAGAAAGTTGGAGAAGGCAGCCCATTTTACCTCTAGAAGGTCACCTTGTGTAGCATTGGCTAGAATACTTAGTGTGGGGTAGTTCCCCACTGCAAAACGTCTGGTGCTCCTTCCAGTGCTTTCAGCACATGCCTACATATCACAGTCCAAACCCCTATCGAGTTACGCATCATCTCTGTTTTAGAAAGCTCCCTTGTATCTGTTCTCCATCAGTGCCCCAGCTCTCAGGCAGCCACTGCTCAGTGTTTCAGCACAGGTCAGCCTGTTGTTTTACATCACCATATAATGCAACCAGAAAGTATTTACTGTGCTGAGACTATAGCTGATTTCACATGCAGAGTTGAACTCAGCCATGTTTTTGCATGCATCATTAGTTCATTCATTTTTTAATTGCTCAGTAGTATGCTGCTGAGTAAATATATCACCCTTTCTTCATTCTCTGGTTACCTTGATACCTTGGTTATACCTTGCTTCAGGCTAATGTGAACAAAATTATGAACATTATTGAGTATGTCTTTTGTGGATATGTTTGATTTCTCACTTCTTGAATAACTAAACTTTTCAGGTCCCTTTTTATTTATTGCCCGATATATGTTAGTAGTTGGATCACCACACTATTTGGTAAAGTGACCTGTTAATACAATTTGGTTCTTAGAGAAGAAGATGTCACAAAGACCATGTACCCTCCACCAGTTAGTAAGAATGTCCAGATGTCCAGAGAACCTGATGGGAAGAAACTTGACCTCATCTGTGATGCTATGAGAGCAGCCATGGAGACCATCAATCCTCGCAAGTGGGTTCTCTGTTATTGTTGGCATCTTTGAACAACAGGATGTGGAGACGCCTGTCTATTCGTCTTGTCATTTTGGTGTTTCATTTACTCCCTCAGGTACTGCCTGTCAATACTCACATCTCATGTGAAGAAAACAACCCCAGAACTCGAAATTGTGCTGCAGAAGGTACACGAACTTCAAGGTAGAGACTGCACACAGACAACTGCTTGACTCAGTTTTCACAGTCACTGTCTGCAGATGACCATTACCATGTCATTGCCACTTCACAGAGTTAGCATAGAGCTCTTGGGTCACCATTTTCAAATGTGAAGATTTTGAGTTCAAAGCATTGTATGAATGAATCAAATGCCTGTGTTCATTTTGTGTCTTATTGTCAGTAAATCTTTTTACTTGATTTCTGGGTCTGGAGTTTCCCCTTTGACTCTAATGTTTCTCTCTCTCTTTTTGGCAAGATTTTATGTGGTCCACTTTTGTCTCAAACTCACTGTGTAGATACAGATGACCTTGAACATCTGACCCTCTTTCCTTTACCTGAGTGCTGGAATTAGAAGAACATACCACCATGCCTGGTTTTATTTGGCTGTGGGATCAATCTCACAGTTTCATGTGTACTAGACAAACACTTGACTGAGATCCACACCCTGTTTTTTCTTAAATACCTACAGGAAATGTTTCCTCTGATCCTGAGACTGTGAGTGCAGAGGAGGCCTTGAAATACCTGCTACTCCTGGTAGATGTTAATGAGTTATATGACCATTCTCTTGGGACCTATGACTTTGATTTGGTCCTCATGGTAGCTGACAAGTCACAAAAGGTATGTGAAGTTCATACTTTTTTGCACCGTTTTGAAATTATCTAACTAGGGTGGGACCCTGCTCTTAGAGAGTGGTGCTTTATCTAATGCTATGAGTGGATGCAGACCTGAGTCTCCAGGATTGGCATTTCTAATCTCCATTCTCTATGTCTCTATGTGTATCCACTTTTGGTTTTTTTTTTTTTTTTTTTGGAGACAGGATCTCTCGCTGACCTGGAACTCACTTAATAGACTAGGATAGCTTGCTGACCTGTAGGGATCTGACTATCTACTTCCCTAGTGCCAGAATAAGAGGCCTATGCCAGCATGCCTGGCCTTTTTTGTGGGTTCTGTGGATCTAACTCAGGTCCTTTTGTTTACAATAAGCTGTGTCCTTACTTAGCCCAGGATGCTTCTTTATAGGAAGAAGAATGAGCTTGTTAGGCATGGTACAGAGGAGGAGGTATCCAGCTCAGTCCATTTTTACTTTTGTTTTGCTGTGTGCTCTTCATTGCTGGTATGCAAGACATGAAAGGCAGTAAGAGTCAGGCCTGGTTAGGGGATACCTAGGTTCAATGTTGACTGCCTTCTAGATTGTAGGTTGTTGTTCTTCATATCCGCCTGTGAACAGTGGAGGCTTTTGAGAATTTAGAAATTAGCCATTATTATTCCAAATTCAAAGTAGTAACACCCAAATATGAACCCTTTACCCCCAAAACTTTGATATATTATATGATATATAATTGATACATAAATGTAATAAACATTTAAAATTATGCTATTTATCTAGTTTATTGCCTTAATTAGAGTTCTTATTATATAAATATTTCAAGTGATAACTTTTTCTTTCAGGATCCTAAGGAATATCTTCCATTTCTTAATACACTTAAGAAAATGGAAACTAATTACCAGCGCTTCACCATAGACAAGTACTTGAAACGCTATGAAAAGGCCATTGGACACCTGAGCAAGTGTGGTAAGCTTTTATTACTGCTTCCAGTGTTCATTACTGCTTCAAGCCTTCTTTGAAACTAAACTAATTATAAGATAAGATAAAGGTTATGCCGGTAGTTCTCAGTCTGTGGGTTACAACCCCTTTGGCAAACCTCTGTCTCCAAAAATATTTACATTATGATTCATAACAATAGCAAAATTGCAGTTATGAAGCAACAATGAAAATAATTTTATGTTCGTGGCCACCACAACATGAGGAACTGTATTAAGAGGTCAGTGCATGAGGAAGAATGGGAACTTCTGCAGTAGACAGATAGTTTCCAGTTTTCACCCCGGAAAACTTGATTGATTCATGTTCATCCTATTTTTGTCTCATGCCCTGAAAAACTCGGCAAAATAGGTCACTCTTCATGAACTGGGGCCACCCTCATCTAGAATGGGTCCTTTCTGGGGTAGGATTGAGCACCTCCTAAATTTATTTCAGTGCCTTAGTCCAAACTAGTGTTTGTTAGTGGGAGGAAGACCCTAGCTTGCATGGTGAGTGGTTTCTCACCATGTGGTTTCTCTCATGCAGCTTAGCAGGCAGTGATGTAATAGACCCACAGCAGCATCTTGTTGGCTCCTTCATTCCTGTCCTGTACTTGTGATTTGTCACTGGGGTTGTCTGTGGTGCTCGTGAATTGTACAGTGATTTCCCACTTCCTTTGAGATTCTGATACAGCTGTGAGGGAGGGGCCTGAGGGGAGCATTGTAAGAAATACTGAGCAGGAGAGTAGCAAGAATTCCTACTGGATTGATGCTCATCAAAAATTCAGATTTGAAGCTGTTCTTTAATAGACTGTAAAAGATGTCTGGTTGGGAGGGGCTGGGGTAATTGCTAAGTCGGTAAAGTATTTGCTTTGTGAGCAGGAGGACCTGGTTCATTCCATAAAATCCACATTAAAAAGCTGGGATTTAGTGGTATGTGCTTATAATCTAAGGTCTAAGGAGATGGAGACAGGGTGATTCTGGGTCTCACTGGCCAACCAGCCTTCCTTGCAAGCTCCAGACAATGAGAGGCACAAAAAAACAAGGTGGACAGTACCTTCTGAGGAGTGGCACCTGGGGATATGAGAAAATACCTCAGTTGCCCTCTGGCCCCCACATGCATGATCACACATGAGCACATGAATATACAAATAAAAAGTGTCACATTCATATTGTTTAGGAAACATAGGTATAAGTGAAACCCATTATACTTCCAAAATCTTATACCTGTGTTTTGGTAAATCTTATTTTTGCAGGACCTGAGTATTTCACAGAATTCTTAAATTTAGTAAAAGATAAAAACTTGTATAAAGAAGCTCTGAAGTTATATCGGCCAGATTCACAGCAGTACCAGGTATGTGGTGGGTGAAATGAGGTCCTCTGATTTTGCTTTGGGAATTAGTTAGAAAGTGAGGACATCTTGACTCCAGACACCATCCTTGGAATCAAGGATTATCCTATAGCCAGTCAGCCTCATCCTTGTTAGGAAGGAATTAGCTAGGGCAACAGTATTTTAGGAGTTTGAGAGTTCTGTTTATGTAAATATCCAGTTAGGTTTTTTTATGTTCCAGTAAGTCAAATTATTATATGATCCTCCTTATAACCTGATGGGGTGTTTTGTCCTGTTTACAGATGAGGCCACAGCTTGCATAAATGTCCGGAACTACAAAGTGGCATGCCTGGGGTGCTGAGAGCTGGCTCTGTGGTCCCCAAGATTACCCATTCATCACTACTGCACTCTTGTCACGCCACTGTCGTCACCATTTTTGTTTGTAGACCACATGCATATTCCTCTAGTTGGTTTCCTAGTGCTGTGATAAAACACTCTGGCCAAAAGCAGTCTTAGGAAGAAAGGGAGGAACCTGGAAGCAAAACATGAAGCAAACAAAGATCCTTGGAGGAATGTTACTTACTGGCTTGCCCAGTGGCTCAGGTTCAGCCTCCTGCCCTTCGAAGCCCATGCTGATATTCCACAGGGCATAGTTCCTTCTGTATCTGTTAGCAATCAAGAAAATGCCACACTGACATAGCCACAGGGCGCTATGATGGAGGCGGTTCCTCAGTTGAGGTTTCCTCTTCCTAGGCGCTTTGACAACCAAGATTGGCCATTACGTGTCTCTTTATGATCTGCCTATTATTACTGTAATTATCATTTTTCTCATTCATGTGTATGTGCCTGCTTGTGTGCACCAGGTTCCTACAGGTACCCATTAGAGGACAGAAGGGGGTGTTGACTCCCCTAACAGCTGCCTGACATGGCCCTCTCAAAGAGCAGCCAGTGCTCTTAGCTGTCTCTCCAGCCCCATGCCAGCTTCTTTAGCACCACTTTCTGGCATTCTCCATATTCCCAGTTAACTCTAGATGGTTCTCAGATGTGTTGTATAATGACCTACCAGCCCTCTATTGTGTCCTTTCTTGAGTGAATCTGTTTATGACATTTCTAGTCTCCCTTGGTAGCCATACTTAGATTAGGGGCCAGATAAACTACTGATTTGCTGCTTTGTCTCTTCCAGGCTGTGGCTTTCAGAGGGCCAGGGACTGTGTATTATATTCCTATACCTCTGCCTCACCCCAATCCTTGGCAACGTAGTATTTAGAAAATGGTTACCTCCAAGCTTTGGTTTTCTCCCCTCCCCCAGCTCCAGTGACATTAACCTCATTATTCCTCAGATCTCCTGGGTACATTCTTGTCACACCCTTGTATCTTGTCTGCTTTCTCCTGACTCTACATAGCTTCATTTCCATGTAGCCTTTAAAGATGGCATACGCATCATTCTGTCATTCATCTTCCACTGCTATTTATTATAGGCCATGCTGTGTGAGTGAATCCATTCCCTGTGGCCATATGGGTAAAAACTCAATATGCTGTTTTTTATATTGTGTGTGTCGTGTGTGTCTGTGACTGATTTTTTTCCCACCGCCTAGAATAATACATATGTACTTGGTACATGTGTGTGAATAAATACTGTATCTTCAGAAAGGTTTTGAGCAGAAAAAGGAAGAGGCAAGTGTGATGATTAAAGTAGCCTACAATAGAAATAAATAGAAAGTGTTGTCACATTTCTTTCTCAAATTTCGATGTCTTGTCACAGGCAATCAGCGTTGTGTATGGGGAGCACCTGATGCAGGAGCACCTGTTTGAGCCAGCAGGGCTTGTGTTTGCCCGCAGTGGTGCCCATGAGAAGGCTCTTGCAGCATTTTTGGCTTGCGGCAGCTGGCAGCAAGCCCTCTGTGTGGCTGCCCGGCTTCAACTGACCAAAGACAAGATGGCTGGCCTTGCTAGAACTCTGGCAGGTAAGCAGGGCCATTTTCTGTTCATTCTTCCAAAGGCTTGTGTTTGTTGCTTTGTTTGGTAATTTTATAAATAAGTTTAGGGCAACATTCCTTGAGACAGACTCATTCTAGTCAAATGTACATAGAAAATCCTTTTAACCAGAACAAGAGTCCAAGTGCTACAAGGACCTCCAAATGCATTGGCATATTAAAGCAGTGTAATTCTCTGACCTACCTACTGGTAGATCTTCAGTTATGTGGCCTTGCGGGCCCTTAGGACAGGAGATTGGGGCTGCTGATTTTTTCAACATTACGCTATCTTGTCTGGTCCATCTTACTGGCCCTTAGACATTACGCCCACACCTGACAGCGTAGCTGAGTCGGCCCGAGAGATAAAGACGAAGTGTTGGACGGAGCTCTTCTAGCGTAGCCAGTGCTGACTGACAACCATGATGGGGCAAGACCACAGGTGCACACAGAAAGTACAAGTGGCTGCGTGGCTCAGGGCTGCGGGATTTCCGAAAGTGGAGGCGAGGCCAGCACTTCTGACCTCTGAGAGTAGAAAAGAGTGAGAGGGAGGTGAGCAGGACTCAGGCCTCAGCAGCACTTGAGATAAATGCTTGTATTTCTCTTCTTTCTGTCTTCCAACAGGAGATTTAGGGGTGAAAGACAATTCAAATCAGAGCTTTTTGTTTTTTTGGTTTTGGTTTGGTTTGGGTTTTGGTCTTTTTTTTAAGACCGAGTTTCTCTGTATGGCCTTGGCTGTCCTGGACTCACTTTGTAGAGCAAACTGGCCTTAAACTCACAGAGATCTACCTCCCCTAGTGTTCGGATTACAGGCATGTGTTACTGACCCAGCTAAGCCAGAGCATTCATGATCTCAAAAAAAAAAAAAAAGCAAAGAAAAGGAAAGGAAAGAAAAAAAGAGTAGTCCTTAAACAAACCTACAAACTGAGAGGCAGGAGTGTGTATGCATGTGTGTGTGTTTGTGTGTGTTGGAATGTACCTAGCTAAGATGTTCATTGGCAAAAGGTGCAGACGGCAGTGAGCTAGGATTTTTAAAAGGTATTGTTGTACAGTGTCTTAGTCAGTCTTTTATTGCTGTGAAGAGATATCATGACCACAGCAACTTTTTAAAGAAAAGCATTTAATTGAAGCTGGCTTACAGTTTCAGACGTTTAGTCCATTATCCTAATGATGGAGAACATGACAACATGCAGGCAGACATGTAACTTAGAACTCTAGGTCCAGATCTGTAGGCAGCAGGCACAGAGAGAGAGGAGAGATTGAGCACCCTGGGACTGGCTTGAGCTTTTGAAACCTCAAAGCCTAACCCCAGTGACACACCTACCCCAACAAAGGCACGCTTCCTAATGCCATTCCCTAAGCATTCAAATATAAGAGCATATGTGGGCCATTCTTCAAACCACCACATACAGTACAGTTACATTGTATACACATATGATTTGGGCCATTTATACAAGCCAGCCCCTCTCCCCC